>CAMRHE010000118.1:4222682-5426910 GCA_947044405.1 Leptodactylus fallax
CCATATTCTCTACCCAATATTATGACATGCATATACATTAAATGGTGGGAAGGTGTTAAGCTACATGAATGTTAGAGCTAACATGTGATGCTGACCAAGCTATACTTCAGTAGAGATTTGTGTGAGCATTTTAAATAAAACTAGAGTTAATAAATCCAGAGGTTTTTTTTTTTCTTGCCATTGTCCCAGTCCTTTGCTAGGACTAAGCATTGGGTGTAATGATGCATGCATTGTGTTGTCCTGCAGTTAGACACCGCGGTCAGATGGTGTCACGTGATTACTAAACACACCACAATGCAGATATGAACAGAGCCCAACTAACTAGAATGTATGCATTTCCAAAATATCTTATTTTATATTTAGAGGTTTAGTGTGCCATCTAGTGGACACCAGATGAAATTAAACTTGATGTGGTCTGCTAAAGGTGATTACCTTTATAAGTATGAACCAGAGATCAGTGCTGATAAATGGCACATTACTATATCACTGCAGTTCTACAGAGAAACAAACATTATTTAGCTATAAAAAATATATGTAAGGGTAGGTTCATAGTACAGTTGTTAATGTCTATTGCTCTTATCCATCATAGGACACATGCAGATGGAGTCCCTTTCATCTAGTGTCAGTCAGCATTCAACCTCAAAAAAAAAATTTTTTTACTTTTCCAATGGAAGAAAATTGTGCATGCATTTACAAAAGTAAATGGTGTGTGAGATGTAGTGTGGTTTTTGGCTTTTTTTTTAACATTACAATAAATGGGGACTATGTCTGACACTGTCCCACTGCTATCATTAATGTCCGTTGTTCTCATCCTATGACAGATGAGGACAGACGTTTAGAACAGGCAGTTTTGGTCTTACACGGTCTACAGTGCGAACCCAACCTATCTATAAGCGGCGTATAGTTCAATTCAATGTCCATTTTATATATTGCAGAAACTATTTATAATGTGACTTTTGGAGCTGGAGTGAGTTACATTAGTGCAAATCAGACACCAACCTCAGGAAGAAGTCTAAACTCATCACATGAACGAGAGAGAGACATTCTGTGTATCATGTCTCCAGATGCACCGTAAGTGTGTGTGTGTGTGGGGTGGGGCTGAATAATGGTTATCCCATTCAACTGCTTGACAGTAAAATATTCAGATGCAAAACGTTTGTGTTCTGAATCCTATCCAGGCGCAAACAACTTTTCGGCAAGTATTTGTCATTAATACATTTTGTAATATACTTTATGAATTTTGGCTTCTTGCTATGAAATTCTGCGCTTTTTTTCTTTAGAATTCTTTCCTGTGTTTCTCTCTTATGCTGAAATCTGTATACTACTTTCATTAGGAGTCCAGGCTCTTGTATAATGCAGGGAAGCTGTGGGGGGGGGGGGTCACATCAAACAGTTATAAAACATAGACCAGATCTTTCATATGATATGAGAAGCAGAGATTCTCATCTTTCACACCAAGATCGTAAAATTTCTACAAGACTTGCCGGATGAAAACTGTTTACAACTGGTAAGATCTTTGGATACAGCTAAAAAGTACGAGAAACTCCTCTTTCATTTGACACCCTGCATTATACAAGAGGCCATACTCCTAGTGAAAGCTGTGTACAGATTTACGCTCAGTAGAGAAACAAGGCAAATAATAAAGTAGTACAGGCTTTCACAGAAAGAAGCCAAACTTTATTAAAGTATATTACAAAATTTACAAATACTGTCAGAAAAGCAAAAGTTTAGTGACCCTTTAAGCCAATGTAATATGATCACATTGACCACTTATTGATTTTATTATATTAAAGGGGCATTAATTCCTCCAGGATCTGGAATGTATTTGGTCATATTTCTGTGGTTCTTTCCCAATAGAGCGCCGCAGCCACGACAGTGGAAAGTGGAGTCTCCAGTCCAAAGGAGAAGTAACCGGCGGCAGCCATCAGGCCGAGCTCCTCTTAAGCCAGCCAACTAGATGGAGAGGTGTGAGGGCTTTGGCTGGTACAACAATCACATTTTCTATACATACATACATACTTGTATGACATTGCCAAATTCTTTGTATAATTTTGCACTCCTGTAAACCATGTTGCTGAACTTTAATTTTCCCTCATTTTATATATGTATATATATTCAGAGCTGTAGTCACTTTATATGCTATCTGCTTATTAAAAGGCTCTCATGTGGATCGCTGTGTGTGTTTGGCTCCTATTGATGTGAAAACACTATGAATGTTGATGCTTTACAGTAGTTTATCAAACAAACTGCTCCGACCATTGTACAGTCTGGCTAAGCTGCAGCTTCAGCTGTCTAAGGGCATATTTAGTCATTGTGGGTTAAGTTTGGTTCAGTTTTTAAAACGACAAAGACTCAGTCAAACAACTTATGGCTAAAATAGCTGCAAGTTGCATTTTTGCGATGCCCTCTTATAATCATTATCATTTACACCACTTAAATGACAGCAACATTGCGCCTAATCCATGGTGAGGAGCGACCTAATCATGAATAAAGTACTCCCTGCACTAGCACAGGAAATCATCAAGACTAGTGTACAATACGCCAGTCTTGATGAATCTTTTGCAGTATATTTCATCTATAAAAACTATGCGAGAATCTATTCTATTCAAGTTCAGGTCATGAGACCTACAGCCATATTATGGCTGTGTGAATCCAGGCTAAGGCACAGGGTTTGGACCTCCAAATTTCATATGTATTAATGGCCAGAACCAAAAGTGGGAACCAACACTATAAAAGTATAATGCAAAGATTTGCACCTCTGTTTTGGTTTACAGATACTGATCCAGAATACTGCACTATTCTGGAGGTCTAACTCTAAGGGTGCAGCTGCCACTGATTCCACCATTATAATGGTGCAATCATTCGTAAGCACTGCCATGTGAACGTGCGCCCTACAGCTGGGTATACAATATTAGATTGTTGGCCATACCCAACAACAATGGTTAGGATGAATGATATAAGGATCAGCCAAGTACTTTTATTCTCATAGTAGATAAGGAGTCACTGGCAGCAACTTGCATCTTCCTATGTGTTCTACATGGTAGAAGTGATATTTCTACATGAAAAAAGTAGCAGAAAAACAATGCATCATCCTGAGCAACTGAATCATTAAAAAAAAAAAAAGTGCTAAATTGGAGAAGTCATTCATTCTATGGAATAAAAGGGGTCAATGTTGACCCTTATTTAAGGTAGAAATGTTTTCAGGAAAGTCCACTTTTAATCCCCCTTTGCAACCGGGTGGAAGATTAGATTTATTCTACAGATTGAATATAACATCTGGGGAACAAAAAAAAACACTAGCATGGTTAATGAATAACAGCCGGTTAATTATAAAATTAAGACTGATAAGGGGGGGACAGGCCAGTAGTAAGGTCTACAGACTATTACGAGATCCTAGAGTCTATAAATCTTTAGATAAAGATATGAATAAAGTTAGTCACCGTTGAAAGACAATGTTGAAAAAGGAGGCTTAAGATACCTGAAGGAAAAATTGATGAAGTTTCTATGAAAACCTGGGTTGTACTTCATCCCTAAGATACATAAGACTTTAAACACCTCCGCCGGGTCATCCAACAGAGACTTGTATAGGTTCCATATTGGAGTCTCTGTCTCAATATATCAGTTGGCTACTGAGGCCAGTTCCCCCCAACACCTTTCATATGTAAAACACTTTTTTTTTTTTTTTTTTTTCCTTTTGGATCCTGAAGGGAGTTTGTCTGTGAGGATGGTCTTAAGACAGCATCTATAGCTGTGGAGAGCCTGTACACAAGGATCCCTCATGAGTATGACCTGGAAGCCATCAACAGCATTCAGACTGGTGCTAGAAAAAGTGATGATTTTATTGGCTTTGTATGTGATGCAAGTAGGTTTATCTTAACCAATAATGCTTTTGTTTTCAATGGAAAATGGTACATCCAAGTGGAAGGTACCACAATTGGTACACCAGTGGCATGCACATACACAAATATATACATACAGTTAGCGTTATGTGGATGACGTGTTTGTGTGGTCAAGCACAGTCCAACAATTCAAAAATTTTGTTGCATTCCTGAATGAGTCCAATAAGATGAACACGTGCTTCACTTCCAAAATAGCTGATGGACACGATAGACAAAGGGGAACTAGATATCTCCTCTATTTAGAAAACTTAGAGCAACAAATGTGTTACATTATAACAGCTTTCATCCCTCTTATGTTAAGGGCATGGTACCATACAGCCAATTTGTCAGGCTGAAAAGGATTAATGGTAGGCATGAAAAGTTCTTAGAGCAGGCAGCAGATCTAAAAATAGACTATTAATGAGGGAATATCCAAAACATCTCATTGATAAAGCTAATGGACTAGATAGGATGGAATTATTGAGAAACAAGGGGAAAGAGAAAAAAAAAACACTACTTTCTCATTTAAATATAGCCCAATGGCATCACAAGTAAGGTCAGCGATAGGAAAAAATTGTGTATAATTGGAGGAAGAGCCATGGAAAAACCTTTAATAAAACTTTTGGACAATAATACAATCCAATCAGGTAGTTAAAGTCAGCTAGTGTCAAAGCCAAACTGGCTACAAAAAGCTATACGAATAGGAGATTATACTTACTGCGATAATCTAAAAACCACGTATGTGAAAATGGGAGAGGTAGGATATAAAACAGTTTAGAAATTGTACAATGACATTTGTCATTTATGTAGTCTTTTGCCCTTGTGGCTTTTTCTATATTGGAATAACTAGCAGATGCCTTTTTGTGAGAAGTCAATTTCATCTGGGGAAGGATAACCTAGATTGATCTGTCATTTTTACACTTTGCAAGAATAGAACATTTCGATGTTGTATCACAGTGGAGACACAAATTGTTACAAGCTTGAAACAGACTCTCTGAACTGAAACGTTGCAGCATAAGGCATTAAAGATCCTTCACTTTTTTTTTAAAGTCGTACCACCAATAAGTTATGCATGTTATGGAGAGATCTCCCTTAATAAAGTATATGGAAATGTAGAAATGTAATATTTATATGTACCTTGTGTTATCTTATGAGCCACCCAATTGTCCCAACCCTGTCCTGCCACTGAAAACCCCACTTCCCACCGGGTCACAGAAAAAAATTGGTCTACATGAAAGTGGTCCTTTGTACAAAATAAAAGTGGGGGACCACTGCTGTTATGTACTTTGCTCAAACCCTGAGTATGATATGATCAAAACTATCCGGAGATTTAAGAGGACCTGTCGCCAAGTACAAAATGCTAAATATCATACATCATGCAATTGCCACTATATCCTTGATTCAATTTGGCACTTTTTTTTTTAAACCCATCCCCCATTTCAAAAGTTATGGCCCCTGGTAGGGTATATGTCATTGAGCGCTTATTCTCCAAGTGAATGGAAACCTTTAATATTTCTCTGAAATTGTTCCAGGGAAACGCCACAATCTAATTGTTTGTCATTTAACATTTTCTTCTCTTTAACCGATGTACAGGTGCATCTCAATAAATTAGAATATCTTTGAAACATTTATTTATTTCAGTAATTAAATAAAATAAGTGACCTCCTATATTTTCTAGATTCTTTACACACAGAGTGTTCTATTTCAAGTGTTTTATTTCTTTAAATGTTGATTATGGATTACAGGTAATGAAAACCCAAATTAAGAAAATTTGAATATTGTAAAAAAAAAAAAAAAAAAAGTTCAGTATTGTAAATTCAGTGTGTCACCTGCCAAGGTTTCCTAAGCCTTTATATGGTCCCTCAGTCTGGTTCAGTAGGACACACAATTATGGAAGACGCCGATTATGAATTGTATTACTGAAATGAATGAACATTTCAAAAATATTCTAATTTATTGAGATGCACCTGTACATCTTTTTTCTATTTTGCCATCGCTCTCCCTCATTCCTTTTATGTTTGAGACATAACCATTTAGTCAGTATTTGTAACGTGTTTAATAAAATATCAAATCACAAAAAACCTTACGTTTCTTTCCAGAAAACACAATAGATTTTTCCATTTAATAACAAAAACTGCACAGGATATCTGAAAATATCTGTCCAACTGGGACAAAGAGGACAACAAAGACAAGCATGTCCTAAAACCAAATAAAACCCACAGGAGACATGCCTAATAGGGGACCTCTTCTACTGCTCCCACAGAGGATATATATAAAATAATTTGTGGCAAAGAAAATCCATTACTGCCCTTGCCCATTTTGGTGCATACCATACAAATAATGCAGAAATTCCATGTGTATTCCTTTTTCTCTAGCGCAGATTTTTAATGGACACCTCATGTGCATTTCTTCTCCAATAATACTAGAAATGGAGCATATGACCTAGACCTAAGGCTTCAGCCAAATGATTGGCGAGATCCCCTCAGTGTAATTTTTTTTCCTTTGGACCATTTATTCTGCCTCTTATAAAAAAAAAAAAGTGACATTTACAAAGTAACTTCGGAAAAACATACATATATATTTTTTTTTTTGAAATGACAAAAAGTGTACAAAAACAACAAGACTAATGCAACAATCCTCTTCACACAGTGCAGAGCTCCCCTAATGTCTCAAGCTTTTGGGGGATTTTTTTTAATGGAACACCAGCAGCTTTATAAGACATCAACAAAGAAACCTCAGTCACACAGTCTTTCCATTTCATCTATATCTCCTGTATCCAACCTCAAGACCTTTGTACCTAAAACAGGAAAAAAAAAATTGATGCAAATCATGTCATTTCAAACACCATGATGAATGGCCAACCATGTAATATATGAATAGGCTGGGAGCTGGAGTAACTTATATGAAGTCCATAAGCTTTATGAGAGAAAATGGACACGTATTATCTAACAGGAGTTTTCCAGGAAGTCTGTGAAAATTTAATTCCTCCAGGGTTTAATTCCACCCAGGGGTTCCAGGCTAAGTCTGGGGCCTGGTGCTGGTTCAGATCTAGTGGCCCAGGGTCGCTAATAGCCCAGGACCCTTAGGTACAGCGCTTTAAAGCTCCAGAGGAAGTAAGTGTTCACACATTATAGTGGTTATTTTGTTAGTTTTAAAGAAGTATGTTTGTTCATAGGGACAATATGATATTTATATTCTTATCCATAGGTGGCAGTATTCTAGTATTTATACTCTGGTCCATATTGAACAGTTCTAGAGTAGTTATATTCTTGTACATAGAGAAGTAGTTATGATCTTGTTGATAGGGGCTGTAAATTTCTCTTTACAGGGGGTGGTATTGTAGTACCTATATATTCTTATCTGTAAGAGGAAATGATAGTTATATATGCTTGGTATAGAAGACAGTAGAATAGTAGTAATAATGGGATTTTTGTACTTACCGTAAAATCCCTTTCTCATTGTATTCATTGGGGGGGACAGTACCATGGGTATAGGCCCGGAGACTAACTAATAAAGTTTTGGCTTTGCCCAAGTGGGCTATACCCTCTCCTCTCCACAGACAGGAAGTTAATCAATTTTGTACCAAGAGCTATAGGAGAAAAAGCTTGAAGCAAGCATCAAAATGTCCTGAGCCCAAGAAGAGAATCCAAGGACAACAGTCAAGAACAGAAAAAGCAGAGTTAGATCTATATTCCCTAATGAATACAACAAGAAAGGGGTTTTACGGTAAGTACAAAAGTCCAGTTTCTTCGTTTATATTAATAGGGGAAACAGTACCATGGGATGTCATAAAGCAGTCCCAGAGGGCGAGAAGGGAACACGCCCTGCAGTCGACCAATAGCACAAGAGGTGGATTGGCCTAAACCTCCTACAAGGAGGAGAAAGCCTGTTCTGGACCAGCAGGGTCTGGCGAGGATACCAACGCCAGCCCAGAGGACAGCATTGATTGCTCAAAGAATGAGGGGGCAACTGGAACCCTAGGATTCACAGAATAAAATGGAGAACCAGCTAGGACCTGCAAATGTCCCAAAATACTAAGCCAGGGTCCTCAGGAAATGGATGCCCTGAAGGTTGCTGAACCCATGCATGGACCCTCAATAGAGGAACAAAACGCTGGAGCAAAAAGAGGGTTGAGGCACAACCCAGAGGTACTACAATGTCAGCGGCAGATACTGCCTAAGAAAAAGGAAGAGGAAGCCAAAAGCGAGCAAATTTAAGAATGCTGCGGAAAAGAACAAGTTGAGTAGATCCTAAGAAAGAAAAGCCAAAATAAAGGCAGACTAGATGGACCAAGCAGATGTCTACTTCCATCAAGCTGCTAAGGTTCCACAGGACCCAACCTTTGGAGAATGGGGACTGGAGTGGAGAGCAAGCTCTATCTAACAGCCAGACAACCTACTCGCCCAGTGGAGTGTGATAATTGCAGAGGGAACCAAAGTGGGTTAAGCAGTTATCATAGCCCTCTGGACTAAACCAGGTTCCAAGCTCCACAGAGGTGCACAATAGGAGACCTTTAGCAAAAGATCAGCTCTGTGGGAGGAGGGGGCAAGAGGTCCTGAAGGGTGGATAGGACCAGGAGCAGGCCCATAAGGTAGCCAAGATGGCCTCAATTACGGCAGAGGTAAAAGAATCTAAGATGGGGGCACCCATGGGGAGGTATGCGCAGCATATACTGGGGCAGTGGGCAATCACCAACACCAACACACCCGATAAAGAGAGGCCCAGAGGCAAAAAAACTTTGCAGGAACAGCGAGCCCACAATTCAGCTGTGAGAAGATGGGGACAGAGGACTGAAATGTATCCCGAGCTTGGGGAAGGCGCCAAGGAACAGACCTCAACTAGACCACAAAGGCGGCACATGGCATAGGGAGGCCTGCAAGGTTAGGCCTGACCACAAGTAGCTAGGCGGAGAACAGTTTTGACCCAGCAAGAGGAGATAGGTAGGGAAGGAGAACACTGCAAGGCAGCCATAAACAGTGCCAACAGACCTCGAGGAGGAGGCAATCGGCAGCTCAGAGTTCAGAAGAACCATGTAGCTTGGGAGGACAGTCAGCTGAGAAAAGAGAGACTGTGGTCTAGCAGGGAAAAATTCCATAGTTGAAAAGGAGGAGGCCCCTGGGACCAACCAAACCCAGCTGATTGAGTGTGAAGGTCTGCTGTCCAGGACTGAGTGCTCCTGAATGGATCACTCAAGAGCTGGGATGAGATATCCTGCCAGAAAGAATGAGGGAGCCCCAAATGCAGTCGTAAGGAGGCTAAGATAGAAATTAGTGAGTTCTCGAGAAAGTTATGTGGCAGAAGACCCCTGGGTGGGGATACAGAGCCGATGTTGCTAAGATCACCATCAAGGGACGGGAAAGCAAAGATTCTTGTCAGAAAGCTCTTATCCATGAGAAAAGCAGGCAAACTGAGGACAGAGGGAACGCCCTTCAGAATAGGTAGAATGCCTATTCAATATCAGAATGCCAGTCATGCCCGGGGAAGGCAGCCTGGAACAGGTCCCACTAAGAGGGGAGCATCTGCTGAACCAGGAGTCTGGCATTGGATTGGCAGACTAAGGTCTACATAAAACTGGACACTCTTCTGGGGTCTAACAAGAATAGGAGCACTACACACCAGAAAAGGGGAAGTGTAGCATAAGGAGGGCCTGTGTCCATGAGAAGTCCACAAACTGCAAGGGTCCTAGCCGGAGACTACCAGGAGGCCACAAGGAAGCATATCATTCCACAATTACACAGCAGAATGCTGGGGAACTCTGATGGTCCAATCCTGGGACTAAAAAGGAAGACAAGAGACAGAGGCTCTCAGAACAAGGAGGACTGGAAATGGAGGGCGGTTGAGGCCCTGGATGACTGCCTCTGCAAGGCATGTGAGAAGAGGACAACTGGACAGAACCTGACGTCAGAACCAGAATGAGCATAACTGAGCCAAGGTCATGGAAAGGGCTTATTACATCTATCCCCTGAAGAGGGGATGCCAGGATGTTTTGGAGAGGCTTGACTGGCTCAGAGAAAGGGACACAGGCAGGTCAAGTCAGATGAAGCACTGCTGCATTTGCCTGTCCATACCACCTAAACGCTGCTTGAGAAGGACAAGAGTAGTTGAGGAAGCCAGTTGAAGGGATGGAGACCCCAGCAATCCCAAGCCCGCTCCCACTCTGACAGGCGCAAGAGAGAAACTCCCCCTAGAGGCAGGCAAAAAAGCCTGAACTGAGGGCAAAATGTGGCACTTCACTAGAGGGTGGGGGCTAAATGCAGCCTAGGCCCGGCAGAAGCCTGGGGTCAAATAAGTTCAGCTATGCTACAGCAAGGAGGACCCTGGTACAAAGGGTACTTGAGATAGAGGAAGGGGTGTGAAGCGTCTATCAGCTTCACCCGCATTGGAGAGGATCCCAGAGACACCCCAGAAGTGACACAGTACAGTCATCTACCAAAGGAGCATAGCTGGGACCAAGATGAATGGATAATGTGCTGAAGAAGTGGGCACTTCACTAGAGGGGGGGGGGGGGCGCTAAACATTTTCTAAAACGCAAAAAGAAATTAGGTATCTCCCTTTGAGACAGTCACACATAGTGTCACGTTTCATATGAATATACTGACTGCTTACATTTAGCTGCAATGTATGGCTACAGTGAGAGCTGCTTACCAAAATGCTCTTCAAGGTCACGCAGTATGTGCATGAAACATTTCTCCACAAGATTGATCGCGACACCTTTCTTACCGAACCTTCCAGTGCGGCCAATACGATGCAAATATGTCTCATAGTCTGTCAGGCCTTCTGTAGTCACAGGCAAGTCAAAGTTAACAACAATAGACACTTGTTCAACATCAATTCCTGAAGAAGGTAAACCAATAAAAGGGTGTCATTTATCCTGCTGAGAAAACAAACACATATACCCCACCTACTAGGAAACCTTGCCCAAGCACTTTTCAGAAAGAGGTGAGTAGTGGAAAATAGCTTGCGGAAATATTTGACAGCAGTACACTCAAGTAGAAGGTTTTATAAATTCCCTCACATGACTTCAGCCAAATAGTGAGGGCAGCTCTGCAGTACAGTCCAAGTAAAGTACAGTAATTCAAGGTACGCGGTGTATTTACAGTTTTTATATCCAAACGCCATTGTGAAATCTTATAAATATCTCACGAGACGCAGCTGGTGTAAGAAGACTTTTTCAGAAGTATGCTACATAGCTCACTCATATACAAGCCAAATCAGCAACACCTACAGAAGGAAGATAGACTCCTCTGCAGACAGCTGTTTAGGGTTCTTGGCTCTTATCAGTATAGAGCAGGCAATGGTTTAAGATGCATAGCTCTGGTACCATTTCTGATTTAATAGACGTAGCTGGTGTTTGGAGACTTATGTTCTGTCAATGCACCATAGGTAATAGTATGCAAATAAGTTCCTCATCTCATTACCTCTAACACAAGCCAAACCAGAAACTTGTCCAAGAGGAAGAGGGGCCATCTGCAGACAGTAGTATATTCAGTATGTCTCAAATACCAGCTGTGTACCACTTTCCCCCACCCCTCTTGCCCTGTAGTGAGAAGGGGCAAGAACCCTGAAACTGTTATGAATTTCTAAAAGTTATGAATTTTGGAACCCAGAGATGGAAAATATGAAAAAAGTTGCAGAGCATTAACACCCAAACTATCCTGCATCATTAAAGGGTTACATTGTCAAGAAAGTAGTCAACTCCTTAAAGGGTTATTACCATCTCTGCAAATCAATGCAGAGATGGAAAAAACTGCTTGTAAGTCTTTACTCCTAAGGCAGGATTTATGGAAACAGCTAAGCAGTGCTGCTGTACTCTGTTTCCCTAACTCCCATAGAAGCGAATGGGAGCTAACAACTATAACTGTGGATCTACAGAAAACAGGGTAGCTCAGCTGTGCTACACTGCTTACTTGGTTCCTATTCACCATTATGAGGGTTATGAAAGGCATAGCCCTGCTTTAGTGGTTGGGACTTATGAGCAGTTCTTCCTATCCCAGCAGTGATATGCTGAGATGGGAATAACCTTTTGAGGGAAACAAAGTGATCACCTATGTATCTGTCCTGGACAGACAGGTCCATACCCACCATATAGGAACATACCAAAATTATAAAAGGCTTACCCCGAGCACAGACATTAGTGGTGATAAGAACTTTCTCCTTGCCATCTCTGAATCTCCGTATTATAGTGGCTCGGTCTGTCACAGACAGTTCTCCACTGAGCAAAGCTACCACATGTCCATCATTTTTCATTTCTTGGGACAGCCAGTTAGCAGTTCTCCGAGTCTATTTAACAAAATATCAAAAATCAGTTTGTTACAGAAGAAAACTAGTTGCACTTCAACTCCAAGGGTTCCAGCCAAGAAACTCCAAGTGCATGCACAAGGATTGAACAAACTGTAGGAAAGGAAGAGGCTGTCAATCAGTTGTACAAGTGTGGCCTGTACACAGAACAAGTGGCACCTCTGACAGATCACTATTGACTTGAGCCTTATTCAACAAATTTCTAAAAACAGCTTTTTTTTATAGTAATGGTGCAGCTACTAGACTAAAGGTATGCTGGTGCTTCGAATAATGTCCTTAACCCTCTATAGGCCTCTGTCAATGCCAACATTGACATCCTAGTAATTTAAAGAAGGAGTGGGCTCACTCCATTACCCCATAGAAACATTATCATGGGAGCCAGGGGATGCCAGGGCAGCCAAGGCCCAACAATGGCTCCCAGTATCTGCCGTCTTAGTACAGCTGCCAGTGGAAATAGGTTGCCTGTCACAGTGAAACTGTAATATATTACAGTGTATTGGTTAAACCTCCCTAGTGGATCGAAAGTAAAAAGTAGAAAAACCTTTTGAATTGAAAAAAAAAAAAAAATATGAGTAGCTACCCATGTGTAACACCGAGTGGCTTCCTTATGTAATCTGGTTCTATATCCGCTTTTTCTTTGACCAGTGGAACGCATTTATTATGATGATATTCAGTAGTCACTTTTTTTTACCTGTGAAAATATTTGCATGATATGTTTCTGCCTGGTTACATCATCAGTGATGGATTTGTGGAAGATGGCACCTGCCCAATACTCTGCACAAGTGCTTTTTGTATTGGCTTTAAACCTTTGATTACATTTCAATAAATACATTTTCATATAATTCCTGTTTTATTGTGGTGATTTTCTGATTTGGTGTGCACAAATTTGGCTTTATTCATACTGTATTTTTGAGTGCATTTCCCGAAATATATTTATCCCAACAGTATCAGCCATTTCTATTGTTTGACTCGCAAAATAAAGTTAATGAGGAAAATTTATCAAGCAAAATGCAATAGAATGCTGGTGTAATTTGTGCCAAAAACTGTTTAAAGTGACTTGAGCCATATTTTACAACTGTACAAAGTGGCTTCACTGAAAGTGAGTGTGGCCCAAGTTGCAACCCTGTGTGCCAAAAACTGCACCAAAGTTTGGAGCAATTTTCTGGCGTAAACTAAAACAACAAATCAGAGGTGTAAAGTTGGACTAGACCATCTAAAAATAGCAATAGATAATACATTAGTATGATAAACCTAGCGCAGTTATTCACCTAGCCTAAGTTTGCATTATAACTTTTAGACAGTATTAGTAAATATGCCCCAATAAGTTATTTATACGGTGTAGTGAACGTCATAAAACAAAGAACAACTGGAATTGCAGGTTCATTTTTCATTCCCCCACCAGAAAGTTATTTGTACACCAGAATGGAACAGTTTTAAAATACTATACAATTCATCCTGCAAAGACACCAAGACTTCATATGGCTAAGTCAATGGAACAAGACCAAAAATGTATGGTTCTCGGAAAGTGGGGGGAGGGAGCATCAGGAATGTTGACTGTGAACCATTGAAATTTCGAGGAAGAAATAACAATAATGCTTAACTTTTAATATTATAATCAAATAAATATATCCACATGTGAAATTCTAAAAATAAATGACCGTCCAAGTGAAATTTGCAATGTCCCCATAAAGGAGAAAAAAACACTAGTAGGGGAAGAAATGGACAATGGTGGAATGCCTCAAACACTAGAATTAGAGGATATGTATGTGTAAAGAATCCTCCAGTCTGTTAAATAGGCTAGAAAACAAGTATATAGACAATATAATAGCAACACAATGTCTATACTGCTGTGATAATCCAAAGTCTCTGCTGTAGATGTGGCAGAGTAAGACTCAGACAATGTAGCAATTGAGGAAATCTTAAGTAAACATGTCCCCAGTAATTCAATACCCTGAAAAAGTTTCAATGCATTTCTCCCAACTAAAATCTATTAGAGGGGTTCCTCAGGAGGAAGATAGTATGCTATAGACAGATATTCCCTAAATCAGGTATAATGCAATCAAAACTGCATTTTCCGGCTCCCTGAAGGTAGGAATCGGTACCTATGATAATGCAGCCGTGTCTAATGTCTCCCGCGTGTATATATGGGCAGCTCTGTCCCGACTCTGCCCATCTACTGCGGCTGGGCATGATGATTAGACGAAGACAATGCCAATTATCAGCCCCTCATTCTCCACTTGGAAGCGGCCAATCAGGGTATACGAAAAAGGAGACTCAAGTACCAATCCGGGATCATCACGTCATAATGACGTCACGAGGACCTGGATGGTTACCATGGATCTATTAGTAAACAAAGCTGTTATTAAGAGTGATGGAGCGAAGGAAAGTATGAAAAAAGGAATGTTGACTGTGTACGGTCTGGGCTGTGTCTATACCTGGCAGAAGATAATTGCTTGTGCAATAGTGATTGACCCGTACATGTTCGATAAGGCCTTGAATTTTGCTTCTTTATTTTCACAAAAATCATAAAATTGACGAATATTTGTCAGTGTCAGTTCTTCCTTCTTTAATTTTATGATGTTTGGATCTGGAACAATCCTCTCAGCAAAACACCAAACTGTATCCTCAAAAGTGGCAGAAAACAGAAGCATCTGGCAGACTGATGGCATTGCCCTATAGAGAACACAAGAAATTATAACATCTCCAAGCACATAGGATTCTACACATCAATTGCTGCAATACGAGGGCATGAGCTGTATTTAGAAGCAGAAAGCAGCTGGTCCAGCAAGCCAAGCAACAACAATACAGTAATATGAAGGTATTCCTTCTCTTTTACAAAGGGACTATTCAAGGTGGGGCTATTCTGGTGTTATTTGTCCAAAAAATTCTGCTGGACAAATCTTCAAGACTTGACAACATGTTGTGCTTGAGTTACTTACAGCCCACAAGAGTATACATATAGCTTTATATTATAAGCCTTAGGTCTCATGTACATGCATGTTTTCCCTAGCATTTTAAAACACATGTAGAAAGCACCATCCGTTTTTAGTGCCATTTATTACAAGAGTTCTTGGTGGTTTTTTCAGACCATTGTTCTGTAGAATTCAATAAAGAAAGGCTTATGAAAATTTACCAGGAATGTGCAAAATGGAAATGTGTCTACAAAGCGGGTTTAGCACGTGTATCTTATCAGCCAGGGTAAAAGCTACTGCAAAGCGCAGCTCTGCTAGGCACCTTCAACATACTACAAGATCATAAGAACAGGTGCCATTACATTTTTCTTGCAAGGTACATTGCATGAAAAAAGTTCAGGCATTGTCAACTTAACCTGGAGAATTCAGCTGACTGGAAAGGAGCTTCACAGCGCGCTCCTCTATAGTTATAAACTGTGTATGTTCTTGTTGTACAAAGTTATTTAATGGCATTTTCATAAAGCATATTCAGTTAAATCCTGGAACATACTATAACTAGAACTAGGTTTTACAAGTAGTAAAAAGACCAAAACACCAAAAGTATTTGGAAATATCTATTACATGGATCAGTTTGTTTCTTGGAGACTTACCTCTTCACCCGGACACTATGGTCAAAGTGACCCTGAAGACCAATCATGACATCAGCTTCATCCAGGACAAATACCTTGATATTCTGAACATCAACAATCTTGAGCTTGAAGCACCAATCCATCACAGTTCCTGGGGTTCCCACAATGATCTGGGCTTCTAATATGCTACCTCTGGAGGCTGCAGAAGATAAGGCGGACTACTTTTACTACAATCTGTTTTGCATGAATCCATGAGAGCACCTCTGTACAGGACCCCCTCAATGCTGGACAGGAAATCTAAGATAAAATGAGCCATTCTCTCCTGCCCTCAGTGCTTAGCTAGTACTCTACAGCTTATAGTTAGATGCACAAACTATACGAAGCTATGTGAAAAAATTATGATATCCAGGAGTAACAGCTTTGTACAGCATGGACTTTGGCTAGTTGGGCTGGGAGTAACTCAACATGTGCTGGTAGGTTGTCTCAGATATCTGGAACAATGATGGCTGTAGTGTATCCCACATCTGCTAAAGGGTGCATGGGGGAGGATCCACAGAGCAAACATAACAATCGAGGTGGCCCCACCAATGCTTAATTGGATTCAAGCCTGGAGAATTTGGGGCCATGGAAGTTTTGGTCGTCCTCTTCCAACTGTCAGCCATTTCTGGCCATGTGACATGTTGCCAGAAGATTCCATCTGCCCCAGGGAAGAAAAACAGCATGTATGGGTGTACATGATCTGAAACGATGGATTCATACCCAAATCAGTTCAGAGTGCCTTCCACACGGATGAGTGGACCCACAGAGCGCCATGAAAAATAAAAATCCCCAGACCATAACGCTGCCGCCACCAGCTTGTGTTCTTCCAACAATGGTTGCATGGTATTTGCAGCGGTCCAATTCAGATACTGCCATGCAAATTGAAGCCTTTCCAATGCACTTTTGTTAGCATAGGTGCAGTGACCATAAGTCTGCTTTGGAGCCCCACAGTAGGGTTCACTGAACTGTTGTTTTAGACCCATGTCTGGTAGCCCTCTGGTTCACCTTCACAGTAAGATCTACCACTGTAGTTTGTTGGCTGACCCCCGCACACCTTTGTAGCTGACATTCTCCTCTCACAAGGCACATGGTGCTCTGCAATTTCCAAGTCTGTTATTTCCAGTTTGTCCACCTACAATACACTTTCATCACAGCAGCACAGAAACCATTCACAAACTGCACTGTTTCAGAAATACTGCCTCCCTTGGCCTGAAAGCCAATAATCATCCCTTGTTGGAATTCTGATGAATCACCCCTTTTACCCATGACAACAACGAAATAAGTGTTCAGACGGTCTATTGAACAACTTATATACCCACCAAGTCAGCCCACGACACGTCACTTCCTTCATGGGTTACATGCTGCCGATTTCGAAAGTAGGTGGTGATCATAATAATGTAACTTGACTTTTTATCCCTTCATCCATGATGGAATTCTTGGAGACAAACTAGAAGTTCATGAGGAGAGGACTACAGCCATAGAATTTATGACCTAAGGCAAACTCAGATACAGGTTGGAGCTTGTGATACTAAGAAATGTATGGGGAGAGCTCCAGGTGACGGCATCTGCTCTTTTTGCCCATGAAGTGGTCGATGCTCTCAAAGATTGTGCCACAAAGAAAGCTGGTGGTGACACGTTCTAACTGGTATAAGCTAGGCAAATCTGCTTATAGTACCCTTACTAGCAGTCTTACCCTAGCTGGAACCTGAAAACTGGAGGAATAAGTACTCAGATCTCCTCCATTGCCTAGATACAGTAAGGTAACTGAGTAAATAACTTCTGACATCCAGATGGTGGACAGCTTCCTTCCTTCTATTGCTAGGGTTTCCACAATAAGAAGGGAGAATGACTCATTTTTATGGAACATAAAAATAATCTTTCACTTGGAGAGGCAAAAGAGATAATCCAGGAAAGCACTGTCTCTATTTTATTTTAGAAGGTCTCTCTATTGAAGTCTAAGGCTAGGTTCACATTTGCGTTTTAAAAGCAGTTATAGTCTATGGGGTCCTCAGGTTTCCGCCCGAAAAATGCAAGCAGGACTTTTCTCTCTGCACTTTTAAAGTAGAATGGGGAACTGAATCCCCGAGCACTCACTGACAACAGATGTAAACAAAGCGTCATTCTGAACTGAGCTCTCATGATACCATGGATGCAAGATGTCAAGTCACCCAGGACAGACATTACCTTAGGCAAAGGACAAGATATTTATTTATTTTACACAGGACGATCTTCCAAACAAACTTGTGTTTGACTGGGGGATCTCTGGACAATGGAGTCCAAAACAATCCCAAGGAAGAAGCACTTCCTGGAAAGGGATAAATTCTAATTCCTCTTGGCATACAGGTCTATTTAAAAGTCTATACAAAGAAAGAACCTAGGTCATGAAAAGAAAATGAGTTCTTCCCAAGTATCTTAGGTACAGGGGCATCCAACCCATTCCTTTGAGGGTACTTTCTTGTAAGGATTATAGGAACAAAGAATGTTCTATCTTGATTTTTCCATTATTTTTTAAGGACTTACTTCTTCCTCCAACTTTCCTAGGCCCTAATCCCCCAAACAGTGTCCAAGAGAAAGAACAGACTTCCTTATTGTCTTCTATATTCCAAGCGGTTCTAACCAATTAAGACAACACAGTCTTCTATAATGGAAATAATGATTTGCCACTCAGGACCTCCTCTTAAGAGCTAGAGTCATTAAAGGGGTATTCCAATCTCAAGGATCCTATCTATACATTTAGCTAATGTAAACTCAAGAGTTTTCTTAAATATATTGCTTTAGCAATGCTGCTTCATTGCCTGTTATGTGAAATCATTCCTCTCATTGTTTACACATTGTTTCCTTGAACCCAGGCCTATTAGGCCTGTTATTTGATATCAGGTCTCCGTCGTTCGGGTCAACGGGGTACCTGGACAGTTAAAAACGATTATGCACGGGGGTAAGCTGGGTGTCCACCGCTTTCAATTAGAACACTGCGGACACCCAGCATACCCCCGTGTATAACAGTTGTTTTAGCTGCAAGACTTTTCTCTCCACCAATTTTTGGAGGTTTCTAATGGACTCTGGCACAGATGCGAACACAGCCTTACTATTCAGAGCGGTTATCTTCTTCTGTGCCTCTGTACAATCAGGTCAGCTAATTGCAGTTTGCTGGTAAAGGACAATATATTATTTCTCTACGAAAACAAAGATAACATTGAGTTTACTGCAAGAACGATGTCAGTCCCTGGGAGCATGCAAGTGTTCTATACAAACCTGTGTAATGTAATATACATTTACTGTGCATTTTATTTGATCTGCAATATTATAGATTTCTAGTAATAATAGTAAACCTCTCATGGTAAAGGCAATGTCTATATCTACTGAGGTACTTCATAGCGTCCTGTCTTACTAAATAGCCCCACTTCTGTGAAACAACTTCGAAGTTATCTATACTACCACATCAGTGTTCCAGATTACTTAAGAGCCTTTGTCTACTAAACTGAAAAATTTAGGAGCCAAAAAAATTTTTAGTCACCAAATAATGCACTCCAGTCACCCCACAAACATTGTAATGCTCCCAGTGTCTAATAACACTATATCAGGTTCTCCTGTGGCCCTCCCACACAGTGTAATGCTTCCCAGTGATGCCCACACACATTATAATGCTCCCTTGTGATCCTCCTGCACAGGATTATGCTCCCTAAAGGTCGTCACTGACTGAGCCGAAGACTGTTCTCTTCTTGTCTTCGGCTCAGTGCAACAAACCTGGCCTACGCTGCAAACATCACTGGCAACATCAATGTTAGAGAAAAAAGCTAAAGGCTTCCTGCTTCAGCATTCTATTCAATTTGATTTGCAACTTTAGGATGCACATAGAGTTGACTTTTACACATGCAGCTATCTTCACAAGCTGCGTGTGCAACATCTGTCTGCTCTTTTCTTAAAGATGCATCACTGTAGTGAAGCCTTGGTGCCATTTGCAAAATCTTGCATTGGCACTTATTTTGTTCACCATCTGGAGCCCTGCATACAGTCATGGCCAAAAGTTTTGAGAATGATACAAATATAAATTTTTACAAAGTCTACTGCTTCAGTTTTTCTAATGGCA
Source organism: Leptodactylus fallax (assembly GCA_947044405.1). Classification (NCBI taxonomy): domain Eukaryota; kingdom Metazoa; phylum Chordata; class Amphibia; order Anura; family Leptodactylidae; genus Leptodactylus; species Leptodactylus fallax. The sequence goes on from CAMRHE010000118.1 coordinate 4,242,526, forward strand.
ATTTGCATATACTCCAGAATGTTATAAAGAGTGATCAGCTTAACAGCAATTACTTGCAAAGTCAATATTTGCCTAGAAAATGAACTTTATCCCCCAAAACACATTTCAACATCATTGCAGCCCTGCCTTAAAAGGACCACCTAACATCGTTTCAGTGATTGCTCCATTAACACAGGTGTGGGTGTTGATGAGGACAGGGCTGGAGATCAATCTGTCATGATTAAGTAAGAATGACACCACTGGACACTTTAAAAGGAGGCTGGTGCTTGCCATCATTGTTTCTCTTCTGTTAACCATGGTTATCTCTAAAGAAACACGTGCAGTCATCATTGCACTGCACAAAAATGGCCTAACTGGGAAGAGTATTGCAGCTAGAAAGATTGCACCTCAGTCAACAATCTATCGCATCATCAAGAACTTCAAGGAGAGAGGTTCCATTGGTGCCAAAAAGGCTCCAGGGCGCCCAAGAAAGACCAGCAAGCGGCAGGACCGTCTCTTAAAAGTGTTTCAGCTGCGGGATCGGGCTACCAGCAGTGCAGAGATTGCTGAGGAATGGCAGCAGGCAGGTGTGAGTGCATCTGCACGCACTGTGAGGCGGAGACTCTTGGAGCAAGGCCTGGTCTCAAGGAGGGCAGCAAAGAAGCCACTTCTCTCCAGAAAAAACATCAGGGACAGACTGATATTCTGCAAAAGGTACAGGGAGTGGACTGCTGAGGACTGGGGTAAAGTCATTTTCTCTGATGAATCCCTTTTTCGATTGTTTGGAACATCTGGAAAACAGTTTATTCGGAGAAGAAGAGGTGAGCGCTACCACCAGTCTTGTCTCATGCCAACTATAAAGCATCCTGAAACCATTCATGTGTGGGGTTGCTTCTCAGCCAAGGGAATCGGCTCTCTCACAGTCTTGCCTAAAAACACAGCCATGAATAAAGAATGGTACCAGAATGTCCTCCAAGAGCAACTTCTCCCAACCGTCCAAGAGCAGTTTGGCGCTCAACAATGCCTTTTCCAGCATGATGGAGCACCTTGCCATAAAGCAAAGGTGATAACTAAATGGCTCAGGGAACAAAACATAGAGATTTTGGGTCCATGGCCTGGAAACTCCCCACATCTTAATCCCATTGAGAACTTGAGGTCAATCATCAAGAGACGGGTGGACAAACAAAAACCAACAAATTCAGACAAAATTAAAGCATTGATTCTGCAAGAATGGACTGCTATCAGTCAGTATTTGGTCCAGAAGTTGATTGAGAGCATGCCAGGGAGAATTGCAGAGGTCCTGAAGAAGAAGGGTCAACACTGCAAATATTGACTTGCTGCATTAACTCATTCTAACTGTCAATATAAGCTTCTGTTACTCATAATATGAATGCAATTCTATTTCTGTATGTGATAAAAACATCTGACAAACACACATAAAAACCAGAGGGCAGCAGATCATGTGAAAATATAATATTTGTGTCATTCTCAAAACTTTTGGCCATGACTGTACAGTGAAGTGCAATGGAAGACTTTCATTTTATTTACTGAATGCCAATAATATTTGATTCAAAAGACAATATTTGTGAGCAATTTAACCCAGCCATTAACATACTTTTAAAATGAACAAAAAAGGTGTAAAACATTAGTATGCGTCAATATACAGCAAGAGGATGATACATACGTCTGTTTCCTCGTATAGCATAGATTACATCAATCCCATCACAAAACTTTCCCATTTGCTCAATGACTTCTCCTGTCTGCAAAGCCAATTCAAATGTAGGACTGAGACAGATACACTATAAAGGAAATGAATACAAGGTTACTTATGAAAAGAAGTTACTTGATCTAAAAGTTCTCTGCTGCACCATAAGTGTGAGTTTGCATTGCTTCTATTGGAGCTGTTTTTTTTTTTTTTTTTAAACTCGTTTTATTGAAAATTGCGTATCAGACACAAGAAAAGGAATCAAAACATATACATAACATGTTGCGCACCAGAAAACGAGAATTTAAATGTAAATTCACTCAACACACCACATCCCACCTCGCCAGGCCCTCGTCCCACCGGACCCCACAACTCAGACTCGGTACAGAGAGGATATAATCAGGACATGCACAATACAGTATACATCAGTTATCATGTACAAAACATGCAGTCAATAAGTCAAAGGTAACAACAAGGATACTCTCCAAAATGAGAGGTCGTGGATACTCCCGGTGTCTCGCACCCCTCACGGCATGAGTAAATGAATGGCAGAACGCAATGAGGGAGCCGTATATTGGGTTACCGGAGAATTGCACCATGCTCCCCACACCTTATGGAATTTCTGAGGGCACCCTCTCCCTTTATACACAATCTGGTTATAAGGAAGAACAGTATTAACAAGTTTCTTCCACTGAGATACTGATGGGGGTTTCGGAGCCATCCATCGCAGTGCGATAGCTTTCCTAGCATAAAATAAAGACTCCCTCAAAAGGATTCTAACATGGTGTTGCCATAATTCTTCATCTAATACACCGAAAAGGCATATCTCTGGGGTTAATGGTATAGGTTTAGCCAGAACTTCCGCCAGGAGATCCACGACCCCTTTCCAAAAACATTGTATGATCGGACATTCCCAAATCATATGCCAAAAGTCTGACTGTAGACAAGGGCACCTAAGGCATCCTGGGTTGGGCAGACGTCCCATTTTGTAGAGACGGGAAGGTGTCAAGTAACATTGGTGTAGAATATATGTTTGAATCAGTTTGTTGTTAGCTGAAGGTGACACATGTTGAGGAGATTCAAGGATGTCTTGAAACATCTCATTTGTGAGAGTTGGGATATTGATGCACCACCGCGTCAGGGTCGGGGCGTCCAATGTGGATATCTTGGCCTGTATCAGATGTGCATATAAAGTAGATATCAAACCCCCAGGGCCCTGTGAGCGAAGTATGCCGATAAGCGGATACTCAGATATATTGTCCAATCGATCCGGGAACTGAGAAGAGAGTGCATGTCTAATCTGTAGATATCTAAAGAACTGTGTTCTAGGGATGCCATAGGAGGAGCTCAGCGAGTCAAATGTTTTAATAGAGGACACGCCATACTGCGACCAGGCCCGGGCGCCAGGCAGGGCAAATAACGTCGGCAGACCAGGGTTGTGCCAAAGCGGGGTCTCCGCAGGTATATCAGAATAGGCGGACACCTTTTTCGCCTGACGCCAGACCTGTCCAGCCAGGGTATGGATGGGCAACAATCTCCCCCTGAACATGGCCGGGTGTTCCAACACCGGCCACAAATTACGCAAACCCAGGTGGTGAGCCAGATGTGCCTCGGGCCCCGGTAGGGAATCAGATGAGAGCCACTTCCTAATAAAACGGAGCTGTCCTGCTAGGTAGTAAAGAAACAGATCAGGGAGTGATGTGCCCCCGAGCTGCTTCGGTCGTTGTAGAGATGACAACCTAAGCTTAGATCTAGAGTTTCCCCATATAAAGGAGATAATGAGGGAGTCCATTTGTTTAAAAAATCTAAGGGGCACGGACACAGCAGAATGGCTTATAGCATATAGACATTTGGGTAGTACTATCATTTTAACAAGGTTGATTCTACCAGCCACCGACAAAGGCAGTGTAGCCCAAAGATTAAACTTAACCCTAAAGTGCGAGATGAGTGGAAAAATGTTCTGTTCCAAAAAACACCTATGGTCCCTAGATATAAAGATGCCCAGATATTTGCAAGTTGAGACTGTAGTCAATCCACATACCACATTTCCCTCAGCTACACTTGATGCGCGGCCAATATGCATGTATGAGGACTTAGTCCAATTGGTTCGCAGGCCAGAATAATTACCAAATTCGTCAATTATAGCCATGGCTCTGGGCAGGGACCGGGAGGGGTCGCTCATAAACAGGAGTAAGTCATCGGCATAGAGTGCTGTTCTCTCCTCCCGGGTGCCTATCAATATGCCTTTATATATGGGGTCATTCCGAAGCAGTATCGCCAAGGGTTCCACCGCCAAAGCAAACAATAGCGGTGACAATGGACATCCTTGTCTTGTACCCCTACCCAAAGGAAAGTAGGAAGACAACGTGCCATTAATTGACAGCGCCGCTCTAGGGGAACAGTATAGAAGGGAAATCCAGGTAATAAACCCCTCTCCAAATCCGTATCCCCGCAACACCTGCAATAGGAAAGGCCATTCGACAGAGTCGAACGCCTTTGTTGCATCTAAAGAAGCCACCGCCCAGTCATGTGAGGATGATGCCCCAATCTGAGTTATCACCTGAGCCCTTCTAAGATTATCCGATGTGGATTTTCCAGGCATAAAGCCTGTCTGATCCGGATGGACAAGGTCGAGAACAACATAATTTAGCCTTTTCGCCAACATTTTAGTAAGGAGTTTATAATCTATATTAAGCAGTGATATAGGCCTATATGAGCCACAGTCCAGCGGATCCTTGTCAGGCTTAAGTAACAGGATAATGGTGGCGTCATAAAAGGACTCCGGGAGACTGCGGCCCACAAAGGCAGCATTGTAACATTCAAGCAACACCGGGAGAAGCAGGCCCCCATACTGGGCGTAAACCTCCACCGGGATACCGTCCGGACCCGGTGATTTGCCCTTTGCCATATCTGCCAGGGCTCCCGATAGCTCCTCTAGCGTAAAAGGGGAATCTAAAGATTCACGTTGGTCTTCTGACAATGTAGGAAGGGGGATCAAACCCAAATAGGTAGCAAGCTCTCCATCAGTGACTCTAAGCTTGGAGAGGTACAACTCACTGTAATACCTATAAAATCTGTCACTAATGGCCAAGCTATTGGACAGTACCTCCCCCGTCTCTGAATGCACTCGTAGTATTGCAGGTGAGGCTGTGTTTTGATGTATCAGTTGAGCTAGAAAGCTGCTTGCCTGGTTACCGAGTTCGTAAAACTTCTGTTTGCTAAAAAACATAGACCTACGTGCCTTGTCATGCAGTATATGCAGATATTGTCTACCCATCTGCAACCATTGGGATCTAGCCTCATCAGTTGGATTAGCCACGTAGGCGGCTTCGAGCGAGGCACACTGGGTCGCTAAGGTGGTCTCCAACAGCGAGGATTCCCTCTTTACAAAGGAAATGGAGGACTTAATACAACCCCTAAGATATGCCTTCATAGTCTCCCATAAGAGGAGTGGAGAAGTGTTTGGGGAATTAATGGTCAAAAACGTCTGAAGTTGATCAGGTATTCGATCATGTGGTACAAATAGTTTCAACCAAAATGGGTGGATTCGCCAACCCTGTCGTGGCTTAGCAGCCGTACTACTGTTTAATTGGACCAACAACGGGGAATGATCAGACACTGCCCTGGGTAAATAGGATATGGTCTGCAACAAAGAATATGCTTTAGTATTTCCAAAAGCATGGTCAATCCTGGACAGAGTATGTCTGTTGGCAGAGTGACAGGAAAAGGTGCGGGCCTCCGGAAACCGGACCCGCCACAAATCCAACCACCCCAATTCACGGATCACTCCGGCCATTGTAGTAGGGCGAGGCAGAGAGGGGGAACCCGGTTCCGCAGAGAACCGATCCAAGGCAATATCCATAACTTTGTTAAAGTCACCCAGACATAATGCAATAGCCCCAGGGAATCGGGTCGCAAACTGTGCAGCCTGCTGGAGCACAGCGAGATCAGACGCCGGTGGCAAATACACACCCAGGATAACATACAGGACAGAGTCAACCCAGGCTTGGACAAAAACGTATCGTCCCTCGGGGTCCTTTACAATGAGGCCTGGCTCCCACCTGAGTCTACGATGCACCAAAATGGACACCCCCCTGGAATAGGAAGTATGTGTAGAGTGAGCCGCCCACTGAACCCATGGCTTCTGAAGTCGTCTGGAATTGTCTGGAACCAAATGAGTTTCCTGAAGGCATATGAGGTGTGGGTCAGCCCTCCTAATCTGAGAAAAAACCAACGACCTCTTTCGTGGGCTGCCCAGGCCCCTCACATTCCAAGATAGTACACTAAAGGACGCCATGGTCGTCTAAGAATGTAATGTAATCATGGCAGTTCAGGACCCCAAAAGTGACCCGGCTATGAGTGTGTAGTGCGTGGCTGAGTGAGACACAGAGTGGTGTGCAGCAACCTAAGAACAATATACAAACGAAATGAACCATTACACCCCTAAAGGGTGTGAAACATCTTGCTGGCATAAACAAACAATATGCGTTAAATTAACCGTGGCTACAATTTACGGGGGAAGAAGTGCACCCAAAGTGGTTGGTATACGGGGCACTGTCTTAAAGGTATAGATGATCAATAGGCTAGGGGATATACTATTCAACAGAGCCAGGTTCACATGAGTAAGTAGCATACACCGGCACCCCGGGGGTCGCCAGCCCAGGTAACTATAAGGCTACAGGATACTATAATAACAGAACCGCACTTTTCATAAAACTACTTATACAATAAACAAGGACATCCCGTAATACATAAGTCCCTATGTATGGTCCGATCGGACCTCTCACCACACGCCGTCAGGATCATTGTCTCGGAGATCGAGGTAGAAGAGATAGCCAGTCCTCCACATCCTTTGGCGAAGTAAAGAATAGGGACCTGCCGTCATGGACGACCCGAAGACGCGCTGGGTAAATCATGGAGTATTGTATAGCCTTTTCTCTCAGTCGCCTCTTAACGGCCACAAAGGATGCCCGGGTCTTCTGGAGCGCCGCCGAGAAATCTGGAAACATGGCTACTGCAGCTCCGTTGTACTTAAGCTCGCCGGCCTGGCGTGCAGCCCGCAGCGCCGTATCTCGATCCGTGCTGTTTATGAGACGGGCCAACAAGGGTCGAGGAGGTGCGCCCTGGGGCGGCGGCTTAGCCGGAACCCGATGGGCCCGTTCCACTGCAAAGATTGGCGAGAAGTGAGCCTCCGGTAAGACATTTTTCAGCCACCCCTCCACAAAGGCCCGAGGATCTTCACCCTCCGCCCGCTCCGGCAGGCCCAGGATACGGAGATTGTTTCGTCGCAATCTATTCTCCAGGTCATCCGCACGCTGTGTCCACAAACTTGCAGCTCTCTCCAGCTCCTGAAACTTGGCAGGAAGTGGGTTAACAGTGTCTTCTACCTGAGAGACCCGATCCTCCACCTCACACACCCTGCCTTGCAAGGTCTGAAAGTCCTGGCGGAGCAGGCCCAGGTCGATTTTGACCTCCTCAATTTTCCCGGTCAGCGAGGAAGTGCCGGCATGGATCGCCTCCAGTAGCTGCCCAGTAACTTGCTTTAAAGTGGGCTCGGGGTCCTCCTCTGGAAGGGCAGGAGAGGCTGCCTCAAGCGATGATGATGTAGAAGAGGATGCTGCCCTGGAGAACCCCCTCAGGCGATCAGAGACAGAGGTTGATTGCAGGCGACTCATTTTAGAGAGTCGGCGGCCGCTCTTCCTGCGCTCCGTACGGGTGGATATGTTGGCAGAGGAGGAGTTGTGATGGTAGCAAGACCGGGCCGGTCCCAGAGGATTATAAACGAGGTCTCTGGCTAATAGCAGTTGCACAGTAGGAGCCTCTATGTCGGGAAACCAGGGCCAATCAGCCAGCCGAGGACAGACGGTAACTCAACAGTCCAATAGTATCGATGGCAACAGACTCTGGATTATGAGCGATATCACCACGAGAGAGCCGTCAGCGGAGCAGTGAAATAGACAAATTGCCAGGAGGAACTAAGAAGGGACGGATGGTAACTCAACGATCCAATAGTGCCGGTAGCATCAGTCACTGGATTATAAGTAAAGCCTCCAAGAAGGCCAGTAGCGGAGTGTTGAAGTACATAGGCTGCCAGGAGGAACTATAGGAGGACATATGGTAACTCAACAGTCCAGTGGTACATACCGCAGCCTTCACTGGATTATAAGAAAAGCCTCCCAGAAGAGCAGTCTGCGGGGTGACAAACAGGAACTCCAGACTCAGCGCTCCCCCATCAGCAGATGGCCGACCCGATCAGGATGAAGATGGCCGCCCACCACGTGGAGAGAGGGGAAACCGCCACCCGGGCGACAGCAGGCTCAGCGGCCTCAGCAGTGCCCGCACAGCTCCAGGCCGGTCCACTAGCGCAGCCCCACAACGGCAGCTCCAAGCCCCCGCGGCACGGGACAGAGCGGCTCCGGCGGCGCAGGTGAAAGTGTCCAGCCGCCGGCCACGTGTAGCGGCCACCGACTACCACCCAGCGGAGGAGGATACCGGCAGAACGGGAGTCCCGGGACCAAGAGGAGGGCCCCAAATGTGCGTTCCTGCGGACGGCTACCCCGGGCACCGGTAAGTCAGGATGTAACTCAGGATAGATGAGCGGCTCTAACCGGAGCTCCGCTCACATGCGACCCTCCATGTTCAGCGCTAGCCACGCCCCCCTATTGGAGCTGTTTTTAATGCTTTTGTTCCACAAAAACAGCTCCAATGCTTTTTTCAGCTAGCTTCTTTATTCTGTCCTTTCCTAAGACAGAAAAAAAAAACCCACTCCAGATTCAATCGAAATCAATTGGGCACCTAAACAAAAACAAAAAACAAAACAAAAACACACTGAAGCTAGGTTCACACTAGCCTTTGGGTCTCAGTCGTTCAGGTCCGCATGGAGATCCGAAAGATGGAGATCCTGTCCGCTTAAAAAGCGGTTACCTGCGAAAAGTATAGTCTATGGGGTCCGCTGGGTATCAGTATAAAACCGGCAGAGAGTAAAGTTCTCTTTGCAGGACTTTACACTCCTCTGATTTTAAGCAGAATCTGTGACGGAATCCAACACAGATGTGAATCCAACCCAGCTTCAATAAATCTAAAAAAAAAAAAAAAAAAAAAAAAAAGTTAAAAGGGAGCCTATAAGCAGGAAAATTGATACTAAACTAATGACAGTACCTTGTAGGGCTGCTTCTACCCTTTCCAAGGATGTCTTTCTTATTCTGCATTGCAGCTCCATTTTCATGAAAATCACTGTCTTATTCCTTTGCAAATTAACTCAAAAGTGCTTTAGGTATGTTTTTTCTCCTGCTGGGGCTTCACTCGCTGCTCCAGGTAACTGGCCCTAACTGCAGACAAAGTCTGACAACATGAGCAATGTCACTCAAGCATTGGGGGACAGGCGGTGGAACTGGGCAACAGTTAGAGGCGGTTTATCTAGAGCAGAGAGTGAAGTCCAGCAGGTGAAGAAACATTGCCAAAAGCCTTTTCAGCTAATTTGCTTAAGAACAAAATGTTGATTTACATGAAAATTGGAGCTACATTGCAGAATAAGACAGACATCTTTAGAAAGTGTAGAAGCCACACTGCAAGGTTCTGTCATTATTATTCTCACAGGGTTCTCTACCATCCACAATTAAAACGTATCACAGAAAATGAATGGTGTAATAACTTATAATTAAAACTTAACTTTTATATATATCTATTAAAATATGAGGCGGATGTCTACTAATATAAAACGATCAGTAATGCCACCTATTTGTACCCCCGGGAAATTCCCTCAAAGACTTATCACCAATTCACTACTTGCAGGATTAGTGCATCAACTCCTTCACACTATATAGCATAAACGTATAGGTAAGTTCCCACTACCTCTCAAAGCCTAAGTGGCCCTTAAATATCAGGGTGTTGTCCACAGGCCCAATAAGCCAAATTGCCAAGATCATACACAGTGGTGCACCACTCTTATACATTCAATTGGGAGTCTCCCTAGTTGGACTACAATTATGTCCTTACACTCCTGCTGTTCTTGGTAACTATATCGTCTTCATGATATGAAGTAGTACTAACAGAAAAGTAAACCACTGATGCTAAAAAATACATTGGTCAGAGCCTACATTATACCAACCAATATTCCTCTAACACTGACCACAATTTAGGACAGCTCAAATTCATAACCCATTATGAGGTATTATATTCCTACCTATTTCAGTCAGGGTTAACCAGCCCACTGACTCAATAAAGGCTATGCACAGACTGTTCATTCAAGTTACATGACTTCAGAATAGGGTCGCTTCTAACTTAGAGATATCGCTCCTGATGAACCTGTGGATGTTAGCATGGGGGAAACGCATACAGAAGAACAGCTATATAGTGGTCAGTAGTCCGTAGGTGACTGCATATTTATGTAGCAGTCATGGAATTATAGTAACTGACTAAGGCAGGGTTCACACTACCGTTGGAGTCCGTTATTAAGGTGTCCGTTAAAAAAAAAAAAAACCTATCATAACGGACACTAACTGATGTTAATGTGTCCATTTTTTTTAACTGATCCAATTAATGGTTCAGTTAAAAAAACGGACACATTAGCATCATTAGTGTACGTTAGCATCAGGTAGTGTCCGTTTTTTAAAGAGGACCTTTCATGTCACATACCGCTAGAAAGCCGACAGCGCGCTAAATTCAGCCCACTGCCGGCTTTCCCGGTATGTGCCCTGGGGCTGGAGATATCGGCGGTGTAAGTTACATGGTTTACTGTCAGAAAGGCGTTCCTGACAGTCTAGCTACGCTGTGAGGAACGCCCTCCCTGACACTTCTCTTCGTTCATAGACTTGTACTGAGGGGGCGTTCCTCACAGCTCAGCGTCATCGCCGGGCAGTAAGGAACACCCCCTCTGACAGTACAGCGCTATGGGCGAGTACAGAGAGGGGGCGTTCCTTACAGCCCAGCGATGAAGCTGAGCTGTGAGGAACGCCCCCTCAGTACAAGTCTATAAACGATCGAAAAGTGTCAGGGAGGGCATTCCTCGCAGCGCAGCTAGACTGTCAGGAACGCCCTTCTAACAGTAAACCACGTAATTTACACCGCAGATATCTCCAGCCCCGGGGCACATACCGAGAAAGCCAGCAGTGCGCTGAATTCAGTGCGCTGTCGGCTTTCTAGCGGTATGTAAAACCGCATGTGCCTGAGGACACGAAAGGTCCTCTTTAACACGGTTAGTTTTTTTTTGGTTTGTTTCTCCTCTCTGAGCATGCGCAGGGAAAATAAACGGACATAAAATAACGGACAGTAACTGATCGCTATCAGTTACTGTCCGTTATAAGTCCGTTACCCATAGACTTCAATGTTAAAAAAATAACGGACATTTGCTGTTCATCAAGAATCCATTTTTTTCAAACGGACAAAAAGTCCTGCATGTAGGATTTTTTGTCCGTGAAAAAATAACGGACTTCTGACAGATTTGGTGTAAACGGACACTAACGGACACAATATAAAAAACCATTGAAATGAATGGAAATTTTAACGGATTTCTGACGGTTCAGCTAGTGTCCGATGTTAAAATCTTGTAACGGACAATAGCAACGGACACTACTGACTGTCACCAACGGTAGAGTGAATGCCCCCTAATTGTTATTAGTGTTAATATCACTGCAATGCAATTGACCATTTGAGAGGTTTATCTGACTATGCACTTTATTGAGTTAGTGGGCTGGTTAACCCTGACTCAAATAGGTAGGAATATAATACCTCATAATGGGTTATGAATTTGTGCTGTCCTAAATTGTGGTCAGTGTTAGAGGAATATTGGTTGGTGTAATGTAGGCTCTGACCAATGTATTTTTTAGTAACGATCAGTGGTTTATTTTTCTGTTAGTACTTCTTCATATCATGAAGACGATATAGTTACCAAGAACAGCAGGAGTGTAAGGACATAATTGTAGTCCAACTAGGGAGACTCCCAATTGAATGTAGAAAAGTGGTGTACCACTGTGTATGATATTGACAATTTGGCTTATTGGGCCTGTGGACAACACCCTGATATTTAAGGGACACTTAGGCTTTGAGAGGTAGTGGGAACTTACCTATACGTTTATACTACAGTGCCTTGCGAAAGTATTCGGCCCCCTTGAACTTTTCAACCTTTTGCCACATTTCAGGCTTCAAACATTAGGATATAAAATTTTAATTTTTTGGTGAAGAATCAACAAGTGGGACACAATTGTGAAGTGGAACGAAATTTATTGGTTATTTTAAACTTTTGCAAAAAATAAAAAACCGAAAAGTGGGGCGTGCAATATTATTCGGCCCCTTTACTTTCAGTGCAGCAAACTCACTCCAGAAGTTCAGTGAGGATATCTGAATGATCCAATGTTGTCCTAAATGAATGATGATGATAACTATAATCCACCTGTGTGTAATCAAGTCTCTGTATAAATGCACCTGCTCTGTGATAGTCTCAGGGTTCTGTTTAAAGCGCAGAGAGCATCAAGAAGACCAAGGAACACACCAGGCAGGTCCGTGATACTGTTGTGGAGAAGTTTAAAGCCGGATTTGGATACAAAAAGATTTCCCAAACTTTAAACATCCCAAGGAGCACTGTGCAAGCGATCATATTGAAATGGAAGGAGTATCAGACCACTGCAAATCTACCAAGACCCAGCCGTCCCTCTAAACTTTCATCTCAAACAAGGAGAAGACTGAACAGAGATGCAGCCAAGAGGCCCATGATCACTCTGGATGAACTGCAGAGATCTACAGCTGAGGTGGGAGAGTCTGTCCATAGGACAACAATCAGTCATATACTGCACAAATCTGGCCTTTATGGAAGAGTGGCAAGAAGAAAGCCATTTCTCAAAGATATCCATAAAAAGTCTCCTTTAAAGTTTGCCACAAGCCACCTGGGAGACACACCAAACATGTGGAAGAAGGTGCTCTGCTCAGATGAAACCAAAATCCAACTTTTTGGCCACAATGCAAAACGATATGTTTGGCGTAAAAGCAACAGAGCTCATCACCCTGAACACACCATCCCCACTGTCAAACATGGTGGTGGCAGCATCATGGTTTGGGCCTGCTTTTCTTCAGCAGGGACAGGGAAGATGGTTAAAATTGATGGGAAGATGGATGGAGCCAAATACAGGACCATTCTGGAAGAAAACCTGTTGGAGTCTGCAAAAGACCTGAGACTGGGACAGAGATTTATCTTCCAACAAGACAATGATCCCAAACATAAAGCAAAATCTATAAGGGAATGGTTCACAAATAAACGTATCCAGGAATTAGAATGGCCAAGTCAAAGTCCAGACCTGAATCCAATCGAGAATCTGTGGAAAGAGCTGAAAACTGCTGTTCACAAACACTCTCCATCCAACCTCACTGAGCTTGAGCTGTTTTCCAAGGAAGAATGGGCAAGGATTTCAGTCTCTCGATGTGCAAAACTGATAGAGACATACCCCAAGCGACTTGCAGCTGTAATCACAGCAAAAGGTGGCGCTACAAAGTATTAACTTAAGGGGGCCGAATAGTTTGGCACGCCCCACTTTTCAGTTTTTTATTTTTTACAAAAGTTTAAAATATCCAATAAATTTCGTTTCACTTCACGATTGTGTCCCACTTGTTGTTGATTCTTCACCAAAAAATTAAAATTTTATATCCTTATGTTTGAAGCCTGAAATGTGGCAAAAGGTTGAAAAGTTCAAGGGGGCCGAATACTTTCGCAAGGCATTGTGTATAGTGTGAAGGAGTTGATGCACTAATCCTGCAAGTAGTGAATTGGTGATAAGTCTTTGAGGTAATTTCCCAGGGGTACAAACAGGTGGCATTACTGATCGTTTTATATTAGTAGACATCCGCCTCATATTTTAATAGATATATATAAAAGTTTTAATTATAAGTTATTACACCATTCAGTTTCTGTGATAAGGTACTGTCATTAGTTTGATACCAGTTTTCCTGCTGACAGACTCCCTTTAATATACTTGAAGCGTAACTAAACTTTTGAACAACTTTCGATTTTCTGGCAGCATGTGGTAATAAATTTAAACAAAATACTAAAATTTTTGATTCTTGTTGTGAAATCCTGCACTACTTTATTCTTTTCTTTGCTTCTCTTTTTAAATGCAGTCCCCTGCTTGTCATTGTGTACGTTGTAAGAGCTTGTGTGAAATGAAAAGAAAATGAGGGTGAGGGAGGAATTTTTTTTTTTTGTATGCAAGAGGATATTCTTGTCGTTATATGCAGTTGCATACAGTATAAATATCCTAATCCCAATTGTGTTTTCAACCAGTGATATCTCTGGAAATAAAAGATAGAACTACAACCTTTTGCTTTTTATAATACCCAAAATATGACTGTTTGAATTGCCCCTCCTCCACCCATTTTCTCTTCATTTCAAACAAGCCTGTACACTTGTACATAGTGAAAAGCAAGGGATAGCTCTCAATAGAGAAGCAAACGTAGGAATAAATTAATTTTTGTACTCACAGTAAAATCCTTTTGCCGTAGTATACATTGGGGAAAACAGCACCATGGGTATAGACCTGGCCACTAGGAGGCTGACACTAGGATTAACAAAAGATGTCAGCTCCCCCTCTGGGCTATACCCTGCCACAAGCACTATTCTATTTTTTTTTTTCACTTCAAAGTTTATTGGTTTTCAAAAAAGCATAAAGTGCAGTGACAACAGATAGCTGCAACGGCAGCATAAACAGTTTATACTGTAGATAACGGGGAGATCCCCGAGTAGAGGCCAGATGACAAGAATAGGAGGGGAAGGGGAGAAGAAAGGAGGAAGAAGCGAAAGGAGGCAACAAAAACAACTGTAACTGGGTCCGGGGGAGGACCCAGTGGTGCATACAATCGAAAATTCTTCATCAGAAAGAGCAATAAGACTCCACATGGAGCAAAGCCAGAGGGCCAAGAATAGTCCTAAACAGGTAAACCATCAGTTAGCTATAAAAGCCAGAGCATCCCATTATAGGTCTATGGGGGAGGCACAGGCCCGAGAAGTGCCTGATATTCCCTGGCACGTAGGAATTCCATCCAGTAGAACCAGGATTTGTTAAAAGTTTCAACAGTGTTATGCACGAAAGAGGTAAGGTTCTCCAAACGCATAATCTCATTGACCCTCAGGGGGGAGAGAGGGAGAGAGGGGGGGGGTTCAGTTCGCTTCCAAAACTGCGGGATACATGCCAGAGCCGCGAGGACCAAATATCAAAGCAAGGAGTGCTTATAGATTCGCACCGGGGACTCACAATGATGGAGGAGGAACAGAGCACGGCCCAAGTGGTGAGAAGTCTCAGTAACTTGAAAAATAATCCTATTACCCCATCCCAGAAGGGGGACAAAGCGCTACAAGACCAAAAAATGTGTAATATGGTGCACTCCGCAACCCCACACCTCCAGCATATTGATGGGATCTGTGGAAGAAGAGAATGCAATCTCGAGGGGACACGATACCACAGGGACAGGAGTTTAAAACTGGCCTCCTGATAATGCAAACTGATCGATGTTTCATGTGTGAGACAGAATACGTGCTTTCTTTGGGCATGAATGAGAGACAAGTTAAGGTCAGTCTCCCATTTCAACATGAAATGAGGGACATCATCAGGCGGGGGCACAGACACAAAAAAACAAAAAAAACAAAAAAGGGGGAAGAGAACACGGAACCCACAGCCACCAATATGTCAATATGTCCAGTACCCAAAAACGAACCCAAAACAGCCCAGGGAAGGAACAACAATTTAAGAAAAAAGGGTAGGAATGAATACAATGAGAAAAGGAATTTAGGGTGAAAACAAAAATCCTTTTCTCTCACTTATTTCATGGGGGAGTGGGGGGCACAGGACCATGGAATGTCCTAAAGCAGTCCCAGAGGGTGAGAATTACACAGCCATGCAAGAACCTAGCGCACAGCCGCTTGCAGAACCTTACGATCCAAGCTGGCATTGGCGTAGCTCACAGAATGGAACTGATAGAACTTGGTGAAAGTGTGGACAGAGACCTTTGCAGACCTGGGCAGCAGAAGCCTGATGACAAACAGTTCAGGAGGCTCCGACAGCTCTTGTGGAATGAGCAGTAACATGGAGCAGCAGTGGCCTATCCTTGAGCCGACAGGTCTCCTGATAGCATATCAAGTCCACCTGGAGAGGGAAGCAGCCCTCAGGGAGAATGAACAAGGCGTCCGAACAACGGAAGGGGTTGTGGTACAAATATACCCAGATCGCCTAGATGACATGCAGGCAGTGAAGAGAGCGCTCATACGAATGCTTGGGGTCAGGGCAGAAAGACAGTTAGAAGATATCCTCGATGTGGAAAGAAGAAACCACTTTAGGCAGCAAAGACTGTGGCAGACGAAGGACAACCATGTCCTTCTGGAGAAGAAAAGAAGGCTTCAGGGACAGGGAAGTAATAGCTACCAGGAAGGTAACCTTCCAGGACAGAAGGCGAAGAGAGATCTCGCGCAAAGACTTCAAGAGGGAAGCCTGAAGTGCCTCGAGGACGAGATTAAAGTCTCATGATTCCACAGGAGGACAGTAGGGAGAAGCACAGTGCGCCACAACATGCAGTAAAGTCTTCACCCGAGTCTGGAAGGCCAGGGTCTTCTGAAAAAGAATAGAAAGGGCAGATACTTGCCCTTTAAGAGAAGAAAGACCAAGTCCCTGGTCCAGAACAGACTGGAGAAAAGCCAGGATCCTATCAAGAGAAAAGGAGAATGGATGGAAGTCATTACTCTCACACCACAGTACATACAGTGGGGAGAAAAAGTATTTAGTAAGCCACCAATTATGCCACCAATTATTAAGTTCTCCCACTTAAAAAGATGAGGCTGGCCTGTAATTGACATCATAGGTAGACCTCAACTATGAGACACAAAAATGAGAAAACATATCTAGAAAATCACATTGTCTGATTTATTAAGAATTTATTTGCAAATTACGGTGGAATATAAGTATTTGGTCACCTACAAACAAGCAAGATTTCTGGCTCTCACAGACCTGTAACAACTTCTTTAAGAGATTCCTCTGTCCTCCACTCATTACCTGTAGTAATGGCTCCTGTTTGAAATTGTTATCAGTATAAAACACACCTGTCCACAACCTCAAACAGTCACACTCCAAACTCCACTATGTGAAGACCAAAGAGCTGTGGAAGGACAACAGAAACAAAATTGTAGACCTGCACCAAGCTGGGAAGACTGAATCTGCAATAGGCAAGCAGCTTGGTGTGAAGAAATCAACTGTGGGAGCAATAATTAGAAAATGGAAGACATACAAGACCACTGAATCTACCTCGATCAGGGGCTCCACGCAAGATCTCACCCCGTGGGGTCAAAATAATCACAAGAACGGTGAGAAAAAAATCCCAGAACCACACGGGGGGGACCTAGTGAATGACCTACAGAAAGC
Source organism: Leptodactylus fallax (assembly GCA_947044405.1). NCBI lineage: Eukaryota > Metazoa > Chordata > Amphibia > Anura > Leptodactylidae > Leptodactylus > Leptodactylus fallax. The sequence goes on from CAMRHE010000118.1 coordinate 4,259,596, forward strand.
TGGGACTAAACGCAACAAAGGCTACCATCAGTAACACACTACGCCGCCAGGGACTCAGATCCTGCAGTGCCAGACGTGTCCCCCTGCTTAAGCCAGTACATTATCGGGCCCGTCTGAAGTTTGCTAGAGAGCATTTGGATGTTCTAGAAGAGTATTGGGAGAATGTCATATGGTCAGATGAAACCAAAGTACAACTGTTTGGTAGAAACACAACTCGTCGTGTTTGGAGGAGAGTGAATGCTGAGTTGCATCCAAAGAACACCATACCTACTGTGAAGCATGGGGGTGACAACATCATGCTTTGGGGCTGTTTCTCTGCAAAGGGACCAGGACGACTGATCCGTGTACATGAAAGAATGAATGGGGCCATGTATCCTGAGATTTTGAGTGCAAACCTCCTTCCATTAGCAAGGGCATTGAAGATGAAACATGGCTGGGTCTTTCAGCATGACAATGATCCCAAGCACACCGCCAGGGCAACGGATGGGACTTTCCAGGGTGGTACCCCTGGAATAGCATGCCTGCATGCATGTTTTGGACTTCTGAAGTATGTGCCCTGAGCTCATCATCATCATCATCATCTGGAGCCAGAGAACCAATCACAGACTTGTGTTGGTAATATGTTCTTTTCCTTCTGTTATCCCCATTTTTATTTTGTGCACCGTGTCATGTTGCTTTCCACTTGTATTTGCTTGCTAATTGCTACATGTATTCTCTGTATGTGTTAAGTGTCTAGTGCCAACCCGTTTAGGGGTTAATAAATATATAAAATTTAGAAGGCTCATCTTCCGTATTATCCAATTGGCCCAAAACTCTCACTGGGGGTTGAGTGTGAGGTAATTGAAGCAATCTCAGGTGTGACGGAAGCAGATTCCAGTAGGACGAGATCCCTCACACCTCCTGATGGTTCAAGTAGATGATTGTGGTAGAGTTGTCAGTCTTGACTCTGAGCAGACAAGGAGGGAAGTTCAATGAGACAGGGTTAAGAAGATAGCCCTCAGTTCCAGCAGGTTGATCTGGAGGAAGGTCTTGACTTTGGAGCTGAACAGTCAAGGCACCAAAGAGAGACTGGCATCGGTGGAGATCACATGCCAATGACGGGGAAGAGCGGACTTCACATGAGAGATTTATTTGGTGGCTCTCCTCCCAAGGAGCTCTTGGCGAACCCGGGGAGGCAGGTGAATCAGGCAGTCGAGGTTGGGTGGAGGCTTATTCCTGTGGGCCATAATAGCCAATTGCAGAGGACGCGAGTGGAACTGAGCAAAAGGAACGGCCTCGAAGGTCCAAACCATTGTGCCCAGGACCCCCATGCAGAACGGAATAGAGCAGGGAGAGTACCTCCGAAGGTGGGACACACCAGATCGGAGGGCAAGGATCTTGGCCTCCGGGAGAAGAATCTTGCCCTGGTGCATATCAAGGATCATGCCCAGGAATTCCATGCGCTGAGAAGGCATGAGGCAGGACTATTCCTCGTCGATGAACCAGCCGAGCCAGCAACGGAGGTCCAAGGTGATCCGCAAGCTGGTCAGTCCATCTTGGAGGGAGCTTTCACCAACAAGTCGTCCAAGTATGGAATCACAGCAACTCCTCTGGAAAGGAGGATTGCCACAAGGGATGCCATCACCTTGGTAAATATTCGAGGGACGGAGGCCGGCTCGAAGGGGAGAGCGACAAACTGAAAATGACGCGAACCAACCCAAAAATGAAGAAAATGCTGATACTGTATGATGAGAATGTGGAGGTAGTGTAAGTGTTGCGGATGTTGATAGATGACAGGAATTCGCCGGTCTCCAGGGATGCCACCACCTTCCACAGGGACTCCATGCGGACACAAACAAACCTGTTGAGCCCCTTCAGGTCCGGGAGAGGCAAAGAGAATCGTCCTTCTTGGGAACGGTGAACAGGTTGGAATATAAACCCCGGAAATGCTCTGAAGTGGGCACAGGGACAATGACGCCCTGCTGCTGAAGAGTGGAGACGGCCTGAAGAAAGAAAAATGGACAGGAAAAATTTTCCGTTTGGAAAGGAGGAGAACTCGATGGAGTAGTCGGTCAACACCCCCTCTCGGACCCAGGCGCCATCGACGCTGGCAAACCAGATCTCCCGGAAGGAGAGCAGCCATCACCCCCCATCCGAGGAGCACAGAGTGGTGGAAGACCTTTATGCAGAGGAAGGCTTGGAAGAGGAAGGCTGAAGGGCTTGGTGCGGGACTGCCAGGTAGATCAGGGCTTGAAAGAGGGCTTCTTGGAGAGTGAGTCCAGGGAAGACTGTGCTCCGGGGCGAGAGGGAGTCACAAACTGAGTGAAAAGTCGAGAGTGGCTGGAGGAGGGTGGCTGCCACTTAGGTTGCCTCCTGTAGCTTCAGAGATGAGCTTTACTAGACTTTACCAAAAAGCTGGTCTTGTTTGTCCCGAGAGAAGGGAAAAGCCACAACCATCTTCTTATAGGCAGATTAAGCGTACCATGAACAGATTTAAACAGTGCGACAGATTGCCACTGCGCTGGTGGCCGCCATGGCAGAACCATGAGCCGTTTCCAGGGAAGCATCGAAGAGGTACTTGGAAATACCTTAAGTACCTTCAGGATTTGAGAAACGAGCCACTGGTTGTCCTGGAGTGGGGTTTCACTAAATAAACCCTTCTGGAGCTGTTTGGCCCAAGAAATGCAGGCCTTGCTGATCCAGGAAGTGGCGGAGGAAGGCTGCAGGAAGGAGCCACCACTACGAAGACAGAGAGTCCACCCTTTCGTCTGATGGATCGCTGAGGGAGGCAGAGTCCACTAAAGGCAGAATAGTAGCCTGGGAGGCCTAGCTATCGCGGGGTCCACCACAGGAGGCTCTGGCCACTTGGAAATACACTGGTCTGGGAAAGGAAAGAGGATGTCTGACTTCCTAGTGAAAGGCAGGGGATAGTCCGGGTGAAGCAATGGTTCCTTCAAAATATGGTCAAACGCCCCACTGTTGGGGAAGACTGGAAAAGGGCAGCAACTGGGGCAGAAGTAGATATCCTCTTAAGAAGTAGGATCCGGGTTCAGTAAAGATACAGAAGAAAATGCATATGGTGTATTTTGTGTTTAATGTTGAATATTAACTTAGCGGGGTGTGGAAGATACTTTACATACAGCTATACGAGTACCAATGGGCGTGAAATTCAATAAACCCCAGAAAATAAAATTTGGAAGATATTACATCAACACACCGGAGATTTTTTGCAAAAATTTCTCCTCCTATCCCATTCATGTTTATTGCGCTTGCAGAAATCTATGCACATGCTACAGAAACATTATCATTCACATGTGGGGGGCAGACAGAAATTTCTGCAGTGAATCTGTCACATGTCAATATGCCCTACTGCATCAAAAGCAGCCATTAAATGCTGGGTGTAAGAGCCTTCACACTTACCTGCGGATATTTTTTCTTGACATCAACCCTGCTGAGCATTGCTAGAACAAATGCTGCCGTCTTTCCTGTTCCCGACTGGCTCTGAGCAATCAAATTCTGGGGTCTGTAGAATAAAAATAAATAAAAATACACCACTTAAAGCAAGCAGCATGGCACCATACAGCAAGACTATATACATATCACCTTGCATTTATAGACTTATTTCACTGATGGATACTGACTGAAAAGCAAACATCATCCATACTTACGGGTCAGCAAGAATCATTGGAAGAGCAGTTGCTTGGATTTTAGAAGGTCTGTTGAAGCCCATAGCATAGATCCCTTTCAGCAGTGCAGGCATCCTACAGAAATAGCATGCACACAGAATATGTCAATGTTCCTCACATACAATCCTATAACAAGTTCATTTCAGTACTTGTATTCCCCAAAATTACAAGTTACTAATCCACTGTCATTCCTTCCTGAAAATGACAAAAAAAAAAAAGAATTCACAGCTGGGTGTTCAGAGTTGGCGGCCTCCCACTATTCACCCCGTGCTGACAATTCCAGATTGTGTAGGGACACCATCCATTTAACAAGGGAAAATGGTAATGCTCAGTTGCCATTTTATATATTACTAGGAGGAATAACACAAGAACGACACAAAAAAGTTAGGAAGCATTTTCAATCACTATTTGTAATGCAAAACCAGGAGTTGAACCTAAACACAGAAGCAGAAAGAATCTTAGTTTAGTTTAAAGTTCCATTGCTGGTTTTGGTTTACAAATACTGATGAAAACTAATAACCAGAATACTGCCTGCTGTGTGAATGAGGTCTTATAAGAAAGGATGCTCCAGAATTATTACTTCATGGGGTATACAAGTACTTACCACAACAGACACGTCAGGAAAGTCTACTGATAACATTCCCCGTTTCTAATAAAAATCCTGCTGGATCACTATCAACAAGATACTGGCAGAATTTCTCCATTTCTTTAGCAGTTTTTTGTACTATAATCACTTACAGGTGCAGTTCTTCAAATGACTTTACGGAGTATAATGGAGAAGAAGGGTCTCTCTGCAGGACCTCCACATTCTGACTAGACTCTACCAGAGACTTCCGAATCAATTTATTAAGAAGGGAGTTTGCTGCTCGGTCCTCTGCAATTATAGAGATCATATATTCTGTATTTTTCTTCATAGATCAGTAAACTTCATTCATTACAGCTTTGCAAGAGACAGACTAAAATTATGTCACAGATCCTTTACTACTAAAATCAGCAGTCATAAATGCACATAACTGCAAAGGTGAGTAAAACGCAATCCCATAAATGTATTTCTGCATTACACTATATGTCTGGTCTTTAGTGTGTAATACTTCTCAGAGACCATGTAACCCTAATCTCAAGGTCTGTGGGTGCAGGGGCAGCTGTTTGCAATCAGTGTTCATATCAAGAATGAAGCTGCCAGTGTAGCCATGAATGCATATGCCCAAAACCTTGATGGAAAAGTCTTCTAGGTCCAGGAAGCTATCATAACTATTGGTCTAAGCAACCAGACCAATTGCTCTCCCCTGCCATCGAGTTAAACTTTCAGCAGAAAACTTTAAAACATAAAGCAGCAAACCCGATCTACTTTACAACTACAGGTACAGAGTAGCTACTATCCCCTTCAAAGCTGTAGGTGGAAACATGACAACCCCTCTGAGCATATTTCTGGCCTGGTTACTGCAGTTGTCTTAGGAGGTGTTATTCCTTACCTGAAAATTGGGAGTTCTGAACCGCATTTTGAGATTCAGGGTGGACACATCTGTAAATTACAAAAAAATAAATAAAAACTTACCTACATCATCCTCTTCTGTAGTGTGGATGGGTCTTTCTGAAAAGCAAAAATAAGGGCAATTAGTCGTAGCGGCAACAGATTTTTCATTAGTGTGTGTTAACAGTTGCTCTCTTGACCTGTAGAGACAGGAAGACCAAAGTTAAAAGGCCCCCCCCCATCCACAACCCACTCCAATTACTACATTTGGGATAATGGTTTGTTTTAGACAGAGGTTAGTATTGAAAAGGAATATTTACGCCATCAGCTTGACTATCTTTCATAATGAGAAAACCCAAAATGTAATGCTCCTGACACCAACAGAACAAATTAAAGAGCCACTCCAGTGAAGACACTTTCACATCACTACACCCCTCACCAGGTTGTCTTCAACACCCTAAGCTTCTTTTATGTACGTTATATACATATCCTTACAACCCAGCTCCTGATCACCATCTACTTTTTATTTTGCTCTTTTTTTTTGTACAATATCTGTCTGCTTGGGGACAGTATTTATCTTTCTCTCTAAATTATCTTACATAATGAGACTAAGAACAGTATACAGTACACAGCTCCTTCATTAAAGCTGTGTGACAGGAGTTGTCTAATCAATATCATCAGTGATATAACTGATGATATTGATTAGACAATAGACAATTAACTGTGCATTAATTCCTGTAGATTTCATCAGTTTACACTAGGTTCACACCTGCGTGTGAACCTAATCCGCTTAAAAAAGCGGTTACCCACGGACCCCATAGACTATAATGGGGTCCGCCAGGTTTCCGCCTGAAAACGTGCAGCACGTTTCTCTCCGCATTTTTTAAACGGGTTCAGGGACAGAAACCCAAAACAAAGTTTAAACTCTGGTGTGAACCCAGCCTTACAGAGGGATCACATTTTCAGGTAGAAAGGAAATACTAAATAAGGTAATACCAGCTATCTATATATTTATATATATATATATATATATATATATATATCTATTATACATTCAATGATGCAATCGGACCTGTGGGAATGTCTTTCACAATGTAAGCTGCATCTGCCCAGAGAATGAGGCCGAGAAGTGCGTTAGCGATTCTGAGAAAGACAAAGGGCTGGGATTTTGTTTAAGAGGCCATGAAATAAAGTCAGTAGTGTACATTTTACTGTTCTTGACAAAGGGAAATAAAGCCCTGAAAACGCATGGAACAATTCAGTCCCCTAATTTTAGGATTATTTGCGTTATTTGTATATGTATTGTTTTAAAAAATGCTAAGAACATCTAGCTGTGGAGTATGTGGATCTTACAACTGATGGGAGATCATACGAGGAAGGAAAGAGGAATTGCATCAGGTGTTCCAGGATCATGAAGGGAGCAATAGGAAGTTTTATCTCTACTTCAATAACCGATCAGAAGCAATATTATTTTCCAAAATGTGAAGGATATGACCAAAACAAAAAATCCTGAAAAAAGTTGAAAGTTTTTCTAATGACATTAGAAATGGCACTGCACATGGCAGAAAATCTTTCAGATTCTGCTCAGGCATCCATCAAAAACCCTGCAGCCAATTTTAATAACAGAATGGAATTTTTAAAATATCTTCTCTTAACGTTATCATCATTAGAAGATCTGTCAACACTCGCCACAATAAGAACATGTATCTTGTCATAGAGGTGGGTGCTATGTCGGTGGACACAAAGACAGAAGTCTCCCAGGTTCTTTTTAAGAGTCTGCCTGCCTTAGGAGTCATTATGGGATCCTTTAATTGTAAAGAATCCACACAAAGGGGATTGCAGTCTCTTTAGCGACTTTTACTACAGGCTAATGCCTCACTTTGTGGCGTCGCAGCGTTATTGGCTGGTGCAGAAGCGCAGCAGAAAAAAAATCTTTGTTTTACAGTACCAGCAAAGGGAATGAGATTTCATTAATCTTATCCACAAATTGTGGCAAAAAAAAGTTGCGGAAAAGCTGCACTTTCAAAAACACACAATGCATTTTGAAAAATGCAGGGTGTTCATTTTAGTTGCAGATTCACAAGAGTTTTTCATATATATTTAATACGGGAAGAAAAACCGCAGTGAAAAATGCAGCAAAAATTCAATAAAAAACGCTGCAAAAAAATATGATTTTGCTGCATTTTTTTTCAACGTCTTTATCTACTTGAGGCCTTAGTCTTAGGGTTAAAATTTTTTTTTTTTTGTCTTTTGTGGCAAGTTCCCCAGACATCTGGATAGTACATGGTTCTTCTGTTTCTGACAACAAGAGACTGATTGGTAGCAGCGGTCACGAGACAGCTGAGGCCAATCAGCGGGTTCAGCAGAAGGGATCCGGACATCACTTTATGAAGACAGCCCAGCAGAAGGACCAGACTGCGCTGGGAGTACCCCCGAGCAGGCGAGTGTGATTTTTTTTTTTCACCTTCCCCAGCCCATTTTAAAAGTATTTATTCTACCTGGACAACCTCTTTAAAGACAGGATTCCCTGCCTTGCTGAGTAATGGACTCCTAAAATTACACAGGAGTCCCTTCAACTCTTACAAGACCTGTTGATATTCCATCTACTAGCAGCCATAAAGACATTCAAGCTTCACCCATGAGCAGGTAAGGCATGACACTTGCACTTAAACTGATTAAAGGGATATTCCTAGAAAAGAACATGTGCAATAAAGCGTCATTAAAAATAAAGCTCTATGCTCACTTAGCTACTATAATGTAAAGTACTCTTCCCAGAGCACTGGATACCGCTGATACTAGATGTTGCAATATCAAGGAACTTGTACATAAATTTTGGTAAAATCCCTCTAAGATATCAGACTTTCTCGTCTACTTCACTGGGGGACACAGCACCATGGGTATAGACCTGGTCACTAGGAGACAAGACACTAGGGAAAAGAAAGCTGTTGGCTCCGCCTCCAGGCTATACCCTGCCACAGCCGCTGTGCATGAATCAGTTTGAAACCTAGTGTCATAGGAGGCAGACACGACCTGACTCAGGTCTTCTGTCTTGCATCGTTTTTATTTTTACCTTTCTTTCAGGTGCAGGGGGTAGTCAGCGTGTATGCCACACTAGTCATATCCTCCTGCGGGCGCAGCGCTCTGCAAAAGAGCAGCCTCACCGGTCACCCAGTCCCCACTCGCCGCACCCCGAAAGCGGCCGGAGTACCGGTGGCCCCACTCCCACGTGCGAGGTCCTACCGAGGGGGTGACCCTGCGGCGCCTGAAGACGCCAGACAGGTGAGTATGAGAAGAATAGAAGGCAGGTGAGTATGAAAGTTACCTCAGACCCTCTCCTCCTCCACCTCAGGCCCTCTCCACCTCCCCTCAGCGCCAACAATAGCATGGGTCCTGTTTAGGGGGGGCATCACAGGGTCCCCCAGAACTGGGCCTTAAATTTTAGTAAATAAGCCCCTTTTTTCTGTGGCGTTTTTGGGCTATTTGGTCGCTCCTACCGAGTGGCCCCCGTCGAGGGGGGGGGGGCCACCCGGTTCCCCCCCCCCCTCGTGTGGGGACCCCCCTTTCCTGGCCCCCTGGTACCTTTTCCCAGGCCTCCGCGGAACCTCCGGAGTTCGTGGTCGCGCCGCGCCGCCGACGGTGCCTCGCGGTCGGTCGCGTTCAACGTGAGTCCGAGGCCTGGCCGGGAACTAGGCCGCAACGGGCCCGTCCCTTTCCCGGGCTTTTCTGGTACCCAGACTCCGCCTAGGGCCTTCCATTGGCCAGGGGGCTGTCCTGGCAAGCCATCTAGCCTGCCCAGTAGCTACTGAGCCTGTATTTACCAGGGGAAGAGCTTTGCTCTTCTCATATTCGCTTTTATTTATTTATTTATTGGCTTATTTATTTGGCTTGCTGGGACAGCAATGTCTCACACCTGGGAGACATTGCTCCTGCGGAACCCTTGCTGCAGCAGTTTGTGAGCGGCCATCTTTTGCAGTCTGGTAGGCCAACCCCCTGGGTTACCCCTAATTTCCTTGGGCTCCCTCTCTCACCCTCCGGCCCCTCTGGTTCCGTCACGTTTTTATACGTGCACCCGCTGTATCAAAAACAGTTGCCATGCGGACAGCCTGAGCCCATGTGATCTCTCTGCCTTCCGCCTCAGCCAGTCAGGAACCTCCTGGGCCCCTCTCTGGTTCTTCCATCCCCCGGATTGGGCGGCTTCCCTAACCTTGGCCATGGTGTCCTTACCAGACTTAACTAGTCAGTGCTGGAGACTTGGAATGACTGTTTTCCCAGATCGCCGCTCAGTCGGCTGCTTCTAGGGATCTCCCTGGACACCCTCATAGTTCCCGTCGCAGCTCCAGGAGCCTCAAAAGGACCAGGAAGTCTTCCTACGGTTCACGTTCCGCCACCCCTTCCTCTGGGTACTCCCCAGATAGGAACTCAGCTCACGGCTCCACTCCGACAGGCGGATACCTCCCTCCCTCTGCTTGGTCTACTTAACTGGGGACGCCTCTGACTCCGACTCGGAGCTTCAGCTAGGCTCATCTATATCTGCTGCTACGCGGGAGTCTTCTATGCGATAGAGACCCTACAGATCTCTGAGGACCCGGACTCATCCTCTCAAGTGGACATCTCTTTCTGCCACTGGATGTTTGATATCTTCTTGAGGGCACAGTGACTTCTCCCTGGACCATCCTCTGGACCTGTGTGTCTCCAAGTGGAAGGTGAGCTCGGGCAGTTCTGCCAGGCTATGCTGTGACACATGTCTCTAGCTCTCCCTGGCTGGCAATGATGAACATCTGAGGTAAAGGAAGCAGGTTGCTCCAGTGGTGCAATCGGTTAGAGCACGATACTTATATATCAGTAACTAGTGAGCGCAAGCTGGCCTGTCTTGACATCTTGTCAGCGAGCCGCCCCATGTGTCCCTTCCTATCACTAAGAGCCTCCCACGGTGGATCCCATCATAGCTAGGCTCTCCAAGGCTTCTAGTCTGCCTTCAGCGGACTGTGCCTACCTCAGTGATCCCTTGGAGTGAGATCGGATAGCTTCTGTTGTATTGTTTGCAATGCAGAACTGATACATTGCATTGTCCTAAATGCTGGCTATTGTATTGCTGCAAGAAGGTGGCTTCCCTCACTAGGGTGGCCTTCGTAGTGTCTGGTTTCTCCCTGCGGCTCTCCTTCGCTGCCTCTTGGGTCATCAAGGCCTTCTTTTCCTGGGCCAAACAGCTTCAGTCAAACCTCCCTGATGCAGTTTCCCTCCAGCCGCTCGTCTCTGAGATCCTGAACGCTTCCCAATAACTAGAGATGCCTCCCAAATCTGCTAAGGCGGCTGCCAATGCAGTGATTATCCGCCATACCGTTTGGATTCGTTGTGGAATACTGGGTCCGCCTCCAAGAAGGCGAATGCAGCCCTTCTCCCTTTCCAGGTAATCCTGGGCCAAATTTTTTGTTAAGGGCATCGAGAAGCTTATCCCTGAGGCCACGGGGGAATAGATTCTTCCTCCCTCAGAGGCGTCCTATGTGTCAGCCGTTCTCCTGCTCCAGAAAGCTTCTTTCAAGTCCAGGCCTCCCTGGCGGTTCTGCACCAGGTCGTCCAGGTCTTCCTCTTCCTAGCCTCCTCAGCATGAAGTTTTTTTCCCCTCTCTGGGCATCTCAAATGGCGGGACATCTGGGGCCTGGGCCTGAGAGGCGGTGTCGTCCGGCTACTCCAGTTTTCGCTGGAGTCTCTTTGCCTTCCCTATGTCGGACAATCCAGGCTGTCTCCACTCTCCAGCGGCAGGGAGTCAGCGTCCCTGTTCCCGTTTCAGAGTGTATCCTGGGTTACTATTCCTACCTATTCCCCATTCGCCTAGAAGGACGGCTTCCTTTGTCCCATCATGGACCTGAAAGGGCTCCACAGGTTCTTCCATGCCTGCAGGCTCCGTTGTAGTCTATGCAGTCTGTGGTGGCATCCCTGGAGATGGGCGAATTCTTCGTCCATCTACATCATCGCGCTGTGCTGTCAGCGGTTTCTTCGTTTTGTGGTGGATCCTTGACCTTTCCAGTTGTCTCTCTCCCCTTCAGGCTGGCCTCTGCCACCGGGGGTTTTGTTCCTCAGTGATGGCATCTCTCATGGCCATCCTCTGCGTCAGAAGTGCTGCCGTGTTTCCAGACTTGGACGACCTCCTGGTGAAGCCCCTCCAGGTCAGACAATCTGACCAGCTTGTGGTTCACCTTGGTTGCTCTTCGCCGGTTCTGCTGGCTCATCCATGAGGATGTCTCGTGTCCTCTAAGCACATGGAATCCGGGACATGATCCTCTGCTCGCTCCAGGGTGTGATTCTCCCTCCGGAGGCCAAGATCCTGAGTGTCCCACCTTCGGAGGTACTCTCCTTGCTCTCTTTGAATCGGCATGTGGGTCTTGCGCACGATCGCCTCAACCTTCTAGGCTGTACCTTTCATTCACTCTGTCGTTCTCTCCTCTTGAAGATTACGGCCTGCTGGGACAAATCTCCGGACAGCCTCATCTGCTTGGTTCTCTTTCCACCTTGGTTCACTGAGAGATTCTTTAGTTTGTCTCCTCCCCAGGATTTTCTCAAGGGAAGTCCTTCTTCCCCTCTGTTGGTAGGTGATTCCCACTGCCGCCAATTTCCCCGGCTGGGGAGTGGTCCTCGATGCTTTGATTGTTCAGGGCCTGTGGTCCAGGGCCGATTCCTCCCTCTGGTTCAACCTACTGGATCCCAGGGCTATCTTATTTGCCCTTACTCCTTGGACCTCTCTTCTCCAAGGACATCTGTCACAGTCCAGACTGACCTCTCCTCCATGGCCTACTTGAACCCTCAGCGGGGCACCAGGAGACGTGCGGCCTTACTACAAGCCTCACAATTTCTTCCTTGGGTGGAGCGCCTTGTTCCAGCTCTTTTGGTGGTCAACCTTTTTTCTGGCGTGGACCACTGGGTGGCAGACTACTTGAGTCGAGAAAATATTGCTCCGGGCAAGGGTCGCTTTATCTGCAGATCTTCCATCCACTGTGCTCCCGCTGTGGCGTGACAAACGTCGACCTTTTTAGCCTCCGCCGGAACCACAAGGTTCCCGGCTAAATTGCCAGGCCTCTGGATCCTCGAACCATCACCGCTGGCGTTCTTGTAAGTTCGGTTTTTCACTTCCTCTTCTCCCTTGGGTCCTCCAGAATCTCAAGACCAAGGGGGTTCAAGCTATCCTGGTGGCACAAGATTGGCCCTGCCGGGTCTGGTATGTGCATCTCATGTTCCTGTTGGCGGATGCTCCTGGCCTCTTCCTCTGCTGGTCGACCTTCTGTCTCAAGGACTGCTGTTCCACCCCACCTTGACTCAGCTGCGTTCACGGCGTGGCTGTTGAATCCGAGGTTTGAGGCGTCGTGGTTTTTTCGGAGTTTGTTATTCTAACATACTCAAGGCCCGGAAATTCCAGATAGCTTAGATCTGCCATCAAACGTGGAAGGCTTACGTCCACCGTTGGAAGAGTAACGATTCTCATCGGATCTTCTCCAGTCTGGTCTGGATCAAGGTCTTAGTCTTCTTTCTTTTTAAAAGACTTTCCTACAGGAGTGCCAGTGCTTCAGCTTCCCCCCTTCGAGCCTATGATATCCCCTTTTTTTTTTTTGCCTTCTGTCCTGGTAGAATGAGTTTCTGGTGGCCATTTCCTCCATCCGCAGGGGTCCCGAATTGGCTGCCCTTTTTTTTTCAGCAGCCTCCCTTTCTGGTCCTCCACAAGGATAAGGTTTTCCTCTGTCTGCCACAGTCTTTTTTTCTTAGGGTGTTTTTCCTGCTTCCACATCGAGGACTTGGTCTTGCCCTCTTTCTGCTCGGTCCCCAGGCATCCATGTGAGTGCTTGCTCTTCCCTGCCCGGTCGTTACCCAGGAGATTTGCGTGTATACTGTCCCTCACGGATCCTTTCTCTTGTTCGGACGCTTTGCTCATTCTCCCTGAGTGCCCTTGCCAGGGCCTGCCTGCTTCCAGAGCTCCCATCTTCCGATGGCTTTGGTCTGATATTAGGGAGACCTATCGGTTTAAGAGTAAGGCTCTCCCTTCCCGTGTGACGGCTCTCTCCTCTAGAGCTGTTGGAGTTCCCGGGGCCTCTTGCATCAGGCTTTTGCTTCCCAGGTCTGTAAGTATCCCACTGGGCCTCCATCCTCTTTCTCTAAGTTTCACCAGATCCATTCTGTGGCCTCTGCTGATGCCAATTTGGGTTGTAAGTTTCTGGAAGCGGTTGAGTATTACAGGTTTGCCTGGCCGTGTTATTCCCACCCTCTGGGACTGCTTTAGGACATCCCATGGTGCTGTGTCCCCCAGTGAAGTAGACGAGAAAGTGGGATTTTTGTGTACTCACCGTAAAATCCTTTTCTCGTTGTATTCACTGGGGGACACAGATCCCTCCCTTGTTTTTTTCAGTGTTCCTGCCCGAACTGTGTTGGTTCCTTTTCGGGTTCAGGCATTGTTGGTGGTTGTTGGTTCCATGTTCCTTTGTGTGTCTCTCTCCTACTGCTACGGTACAAACTGATTCATGCACAGTGGCTGTGGCAGGGTATAGCCTGGAGGCGGAGCCAACAGCTTTCTTTTCCCTAGTGTCTTGTCTCCTAGTGACCAGGTCTATACCCATGGTGCTGTGTCCCCCAGTGAATACAACGAGAAAAGGATTTTACGGTGAGTACACAAAAATCCCACTTTATCCACGGATATACCACACAAGGCTTTATTTACATTCATCAGCTACCATAAAGTCGTTCTATATCTAGAGACAGTGGGGCACATTTATGAATCTGTCGTATGGACCTTCATAAATATGGAGTGTTTCTAGACGCTCCAAAATTCTAACTCAAATAGCATCTGACTAAAAGTGTTGAGCTTCACCATGAGATGAATATTTGGTGCAAAGCATGTAGACAAAATCTGTAGGAAAATAAAGTTAACTCGCAGGCTGTAAGGAACAAATATTTGGCACACACATCAAAAACCCTACAATTGTTGGCACAACATTTCTTACACCATTTTGAACTAGGTCAACTTTGCACAAGAAAATCTGCGCCATATTCATTCTTTTCTGTTTCATAAATATGTCAAAGTTAGACACTTCTAAACCACGACCATTCTGATGCACATTTTTCAAAAGTGTAGGATCCTGTAGCATTTTTCTGTTTTTTCTGGTGCACACTGTTGATAATATATGTTGAAAATGCTGTGCACCATAAATTTTGACGCAAAAGTAGACAGAAAAGTGTCAGACTTCTATTGATAAATATTCCCCACTATCTGATACATCTTAGGGGGCATTCACACTACCTTTGGTGACCGTCAGTAGTGTCCGTTGCTATTGTCCGTTACAAGATTTTAGCATCGGACACTAGCTGAACCGTCAGAAAACCGTTTAAATTTCCATTCATTTCAATGGGTTTTTATATTGTGTCCGTTAGTGTCTGTTTGTGCCCGTTTACACCAAATCCATCAGAAGTCCGTTATTTTTGGTGGACAAAAAATCCTACATGCAGGACTTTTTGTCCATTTGAAAAAAAACAGATTTTTGACGGACAGCAGTTATTTTTTTAACATTGAAGTCTATGGGTAACGGACTTATAACGGACAGTAACTGATAGCCATCAGTTACTGTCCGTTATTTTATGTACGTTTTTTTCTTGTGCATGCTCAGAAAGCAGAAAAAAAAAACCCGACAGTTAAAAACACGGACAGTGTTAAAAAACGGACACTAACTGATGCTAACGTGTCCGTTCTTTTAACTAATCTATTAATTGGATCAGTTAAAAAAAACGCACACATTAACATCAGTTAGTGTCCGTTAATGTCTGTTATGATAGGTTTCCTTTTTTTTTTCTTCTTTTTTTAACGGACACTATCAGAACGGACATCAACGGTAGTGTGAACCCTGCCTTACAGCTGAAGAATTGTTACAATTGTACGCAGTCTAAACCATCTTCTGTGAGATAAACAGTGCAGCCTCCAAACTTCTACATACAGTATCAGGCTGGGTTCACATCCGAGCCTCCATTTGGAATCAGTTTCATCCATCGAATTCAACAGATGAAAACGTTCTCCAAGTCCTACTTTCTTGCCCGGTGATTTCAGTTTAAAAGAATGGATACCGACAGATCCCATTAGAGTGAATAGGGGTCACCATTGGACACAGTTGGTGTCCACTATTTTAGCAGTCAATGTCCATAGTTCTGGTCCCACGACTGACCAAAACAACAGACACACAGATACAGATGTTAAAATAGTATCACTAGTGCAGTTAACAAGCAAAGGTTCAGAGTGTCTAGCACACTGTGGATTGTCTACACTGGATACAATTGTGACAAATTTGTAGCTGTAACAGCAGGACTAAGTCAGATAAACAGTACAGACAACAATAACTGGTCTTACCTGAGTATTTATTACACCTATACTGATAACTGGGAGCAATAATCTGTAAAATATGAGAACAGACAGCATGAAATTCAGGCATGAAGTAGCAGCTAGAAGTAGTTATCCACCTGTAGAAACACAAACCCTTTCAGATTTAGGATCAAGAACCTTTAATTGCCTTACATGCAATAAAGATAATGGTTGATGCACATAAAATAGCTGTCAACAGAGCGCTTGTTCAGCTGCCAGTGATCTCATCCAGTATAATTGTATTCAGTACTGTACACGCTGCCATCCTTATAGTATACAGTACACAGCGCTGCCAGTACACTACTGTCCTTATATACTACTGTCCTGCTATACAGAATACACACTGTGTACAGTACATACTGTTGAGGCAGCTCTGTTCACAATACACTAAAACAGCAGCCATGTGTGCAGTTCTATGTACAGTCTATAAAAGGCAGCCGTGTATACAAAAGTATTTACCTTTGCATACATAGCTGTCCTTATACTATATGCACTGTTAGGACTGGGCAATACATCAAGAAATAACCAAAACTTAGTGGAATAGCTTTGCATGTAAGGAGGGGGCATGGCCTAAAATACTCATTCAAATATTGTATTAACGGTAATCGCAAATTTTATTAGGTAATAATCACTATAGATCTCAGGCTGTGTTCACATCCAAAAATTGGCAGAGAGAAAAGAGAAAAGTCCTGCACTGAGGAATTTTCTCTCCACTGTTTTCAGTTTTGAACTGGTGGACAACTGACAGACCCCATTATAGTCAATAGTGTCTTCCGCTGTCTGTGTGTAACTGCTGTTTTAGTGGTCCGGCGTTCGGGTCCCCTAACAGACCATAACTACAGAGAACCCGGTGCTAGTGTGAACCTAGCGCTACCCCGGCTGTAGATCGATGTCACATTGCCCGGACCCAGCTCTGCACACACAGCTACATAAGCGTCACACTTGACCCACAGATCATCTGTAATATACAAGTGGCTGACCAGCTGAATTATACAGGTGACCACACTACAGAATAATCTTCTAAGCCAACAGAGTGACCGGGCCTATTATCCAGCAGTTCATCCCACCATCTACTGCACATATATCAACGAATTATATTCACTTGCCTGACGAAGGGTGTTCTACTTTGTTTTTCTAGAGGTCCACATGCAGTCTGAGATTATCATGGAGATCAGATGTCCACAAAATGTGGACATGTGAATAAGGCCTAACGTGAGTCGCGATGGGGTTACTAAAAAATAACGCAATATTACTAATGTGAGGTACGTGGAGGTCCTGAGATAGTAACCCCATGCGCTTTAAAGGGGCTTTCCCATTAAAATAACCAAATTTGTAGACAACTAAAAGTTAAATAACGTGACAGATAGAATCATGAATGCAGGAACTTTTTATGGTTTGGGACTTGTCAGACATCCAGCCATGATTTCATTACTGTGGAAAGGCTATCTTCTCATGCATGTAGGGTCCTTTCCTGACATCATGGCTGCATTTCTTACAGTCCCAAATCATAAAAAGTTTCTGCATTCATTGTCATATCCATTGGTAACCAAGACAAATGACTGCCACCACTAGGATGATTAGAGAAAACCATTAAAACTCTGCAAAATTTGTAATTATTTTTATTTGCAGAAATGTTTCATTTTTAGTAGTCTACAAATTCAAATGTGGTTATGTTAAAGATAAAACCCCTCTAGATTTGTTCTCCAATTTTTCTGTTTTTGACATTTGAAATTTCCACAGTCAGTACAGTACATGTTAGAGACAGATGGGCACGGACATGATGAGAATACATCACTGACACTGTAGAAGACGGTCTTCACCTGTGTCCCTCTTGGTCTCTACCTCCCTCTCTCAAATTCCTGTAATTTGTGTCAGTGCTCACATAGATGCAGAGGGGTATTAATACCCTGCTGCTGCGGCAGACTATGGAGCTTGCCCGCTGCTGCGGCGGCATACTATGGAGCTTGCCCGCTGCTGCGGCGGCATACTATGGAGCTTGCCCGCTGCTGCGGCGGCATACTATGGAGCTTGCCCGCTGCTGCGGCGGCATACTATGGAGCTTGCCCGCTGCTGCGGCGGCATACTATGGAGCTTGCCTGCTGCTGCGGCGGCATACTATGGAGCTTGCCTGCTGCTGCGGCGGCATACTATGGAGCTTGCCTGCTGCTGCGGCGGCATACTATGGAGCTTGCCTGCTGCTGCGGCGGCATACTATGGAGCTTGCCTGCTGCTGCGGCGGCATACTATGGAGCTTGCCTGCTGCTGCGGCAGACTATGGAGCTTGCCTGCTGCTGCTGCAGAGGAGGGTAGTTCCTCCTTTCACAGCATAGTTTACCTGACGCAATTCACCCAGCTGGTGACTGTGGTCTGCTTGTCAAGTAACCCTGACCAAAAACCAAATGGCAGGATGTCAACACTCACCACAGGAACAATATCCGCACTGCGGCCAAACGCAGCCAGTACTCTGCACATTTACATAGGACTGACAGAACTGCATGTTGGCCAGGTCCATGACATGCAACCAGTGCAGTGAGAAGCCGCATTACTGCCACACCTGCTAGGATCACTGCACATGCTGGGACATGTAGTTACTCAACAGCCCAAGAGTCAATGCACATACTGGATGGGACATTCACCATTACAGCCCAAGTTTCAAGACACATGCTGGGATCTGTAGTTACTCCACAGCCTAGTGCACCATAACCGTGTCACCACTATTTGCCTAGTTAGGGCCTCTTACAGGCATATATGCGCCGTGTAATAACTAGACATGTGACTACTTCTGATATTTGTACACGTAGTTACATTATTGTTTTGCAGGTCGGAGGGCTCTCCAGGAGATGTTCCATACACTTTAGATCGCACAGCCGCTGATACCAACACTCCTCGCCCCCGCCACACTGCTCCATTACCGCGTACAGACGCCATCCCTCTCACTTCCCCTAAGCCGTTACTAGCAACGCCTGGGCAGGAACGTGGTGATGTCAGTGCGCAGGCCGTAGGGAGACCTCCTGCAGGCAGGTGGCGCTGTTACTGGAACTTTGTAGGTGAGATGTCTTGTAGTAAGAAGGATTGTATCTTAGCCTTTAGGACCTGATCCTATCAATAGTGGGAAATAGCCGTCTTTATGTGAACTGTTTCCTATCTCCTTTTAGGGAACCTTTTACCCCCTAGTGGTCAGGTGCTGAGCAAAAGTAGTATTTAGCCCACGTTGATTTGGCTAAATCCCAGACTCCATAAGGACCAGTTCCTTACCAATGTTGGGAGATAGTCAATTCTATAAGAGATCTGTATTTCCCATCGTTTGTAGGGATCATTTTTGCCCCCTGTTGGTCAAGTCCAAAAACTTGACTAGCTTTAGGCTAGGGCCACACAGTGACATGACATGACATGACACCAGAAGAAAATCGCATGGAAATTGTACGACAAAAAGTTGCTTCGATTGTTTGATTTTTTTTTTATATATACTTTAAAGATTGAACCTTAAAGTTTTCACCTGCACAAATACACATGACTACAAAAATACATGCAGTAATCTGGACAGTATGCAAAATTATAGCAAAGATTATAAAGAAAGCAATTGTAGTAGCATGCGAGTCGCATCGGACACAATTGATGTCTATGTGAGCAATTTTGCATGCGACGCAAATTTGAGCCGGGCATGCTTGGATTTTGTGTGACTGTTGCGTGACATTTCTTTTTTTGCCGTGTGGCTTCAGTTCAATTTTAAGGCATGTGACATATGTTGCCGTGTAGCCCTAGCTTTGAAATTACTTGGCTAAATCCCATTCTCTGTAAGAACCTGCTCATTATGTTAAAGTGCAGAAGCTTTCTATTTTTTTGTGGATGCAGTGTTTTTGTTTTCCTTTATTAAGGTGCACCATAAAGGCATATTGGTGAGCATACAATAAAATATGGAGCATTTTATATTTCCTGTTATTTCTTCTAATTCTTTAAAATTAACAATAGGTCCTGAATAACTCTCCTCACTCATGTGACTACATATGACCACCATCACCATTCAGTCCTAGCCAATACACAATAAAACTGTGCTGTGCAGTGATGGAATATAGCAACTTACAGTACATAGAAGTGACTATATACCATACTCCAGAAGGACTTTTCCCACTTATTATGAACAAATACAGTTCCATACAGGCAGGGCTGGTTTTAGACAAAGTGTGGCCCTGGGTAAAATTAAAAGCGGGGCCCCAAATGTTGATATACAAACAACACCATCGTCTTCCAGTGGCAACCCCTTTAATAATGCCTCCTTTCTGCCCCCAAAACAGTAATACCAACCCCCATTTTCCCACACCCAATTCAAATGATCACCTTTGTACCGCCTAATAGATCTTTGCACCGAATCATCAGTTATTATAGCGCCTCCTTATAAATAATAGCCCCTGCTTATAAATAATATTACACCCTTATCAGTAATAGCACCATTATAAATGATAAATAGTGCCCTGTGTCAGTAATATTCCCCCTTATCTGTAATAGCTCCCCCTTATCAGTAACAGTCACCCTGTAAAAATAATACTACTCCCTTATAAATAGTTCCTCCTTATTAAAGGGGTTGTCCAGGCAAAAATGGACAACCCTTTTAAAGTTTAAATAAGCTGGAGGCAGTGAAAAAAAATTTAAAAAAATACCTACTCACCTGTCCCCGTTGCTCCGGTGTCCTCCCGCGCCTCCCGGTTCGTCTGCCGTTGTGCTGAAGCCGCTGAGGCCAATCACATGACCTCTGAAGCCAATCAGTGAAGGGCCTGAATGTCTCTACCTGTGACATCATGGGTCATCTTCCTGAGGCCCCTGATTGGCCTCAGTTTGCCTCATATTCCATACTCCAGAAGGACCTTTCCACTTATTATGAACAGATACAGTTTCATACTGATGATCCTTTTCAGTGATGGGATATAGCCAATTGACACAGAACTGGCTGCTTCCCATATTCCAGTAGGATTTTTTTCCACCTACTATACACAGATACGGTTTCATACAGATGAGGTCCTTTTCAGTATTGGATATAGCCAATTTACATGGAATTGGCTATTTCCTATACTCCAAAGGACTTTTTCAATCTATTAAATACAGACCTTTCATATTGATGAGGTCCTTAAAGGGGTTGTCCAGGCAAAACTGGACAACCCATTTAAGCTTTAAATTGAATGGGGGCAGTGAAATAAATAAAGAAAATCATACCTTTCCACGGTGCTCTGGTGCCTCCCAGCACGGTCCTGTCTGTCCCGGCCACACGTGACCACTGAGACCAATCAGCGGCTTCAGTGAAGGGCTTGCGATGTCACTAGAGTGTGCAAAGCAGTAATCAAAGCAAAAGGTGGCTACTTTGAAGAACCTAGAATATAAGACATATTTTCAGTTGTTTCACACTTTTTTGTTAAGTATATAATTCCACATGTGTTAATTCATAGGTTTGATGCCTTCAGTGTGAATCTACAATTTTTATAGTCATGAAAATACAGAAAACTCTTGGAATGAGAAGGTGTGTCCAAACTTTTGGTCTGTACTGTATAAGAGCTAGTTATACTATATAGTTATTATGTTGTTGCCATTTTGGGCTCATTGTTCTTATACATTTACCGTCTTCTCCCCTGAAATGTTACTCTCCTCCTAAATGACTAATGAGAAATAACACTTCAAACCTGCGTCTTCAGATATCAAGTTCTGCGGTAACTGGACCCAGCCTTTTACTGCGTGGAAGAACTGGTAGAGTACAACACGTAATACATGTTACCTAATCCATGTGAGATGAGCATATTGGGAAGTGCTCAGATAATCAGTTTGGGGTGCTGCCCTCTCTCTATACCCTCTAGGGTTTAAACTATAAATACAGCCATAGGTAAAATCTGTCACATCTACTGTAAATTATAAGAATATTAGACATAACGAAGGAATTTAGTGATCATATAGAGGCCGCAGGTCACAAATCTCCTTAGTGACTTATAATAATCTTATAAGTTACAGTTATGTTACATTATTCCTGATAATACATACTGCTGCAAAACCTCTTTTTGAATTGTAAGCAGGAACTTCATGTCGATCACTATTCAAATAACATGAGCCACATCTTCAAAATGAAGGTCTGTCACAGGTGAAGTGTGTGTATTACAGTGCCATCCATGTACACCCCCAAAGAGTGCCTTCCATGTACACCCCCATAGTAGTGCCAGCCAGAGAGTAACCCTCATACAGTGACAGCTAGTTTGCACCAACCATGACAATCTGCATACATCCAAACTTTTTGAACTGTCAAAGAAGGATATTTATAGTTCACCATGGGAAAACTTTGTCTGCATATCTATTTGCTTGTTATGGGTTTTAATAAATAATTAGCACAAGCAATATCTAAATAGTGTCAGCCTGTTTTACCCCCATGAAGTCCATCATGCAAATCCAGTCACACTGTATTAATATAGGTAGCCAACCACAAAGTGTCAAGTATTGTAACAGCTACATTGTGTTCACCATAAAGCGTCACACACTTTAACAGCTTCCTCCCAGATATTGAAGGTCTAGCCTTAATATTGCCCATCAGTATTGGATCAGTGGGGGTCTGACTCTACTCAATATCAAAGTCCCAGAAAACACTTTAGTTTCAAAAGTATTTATTGAATAACAACTTTAGAAAGACAGTAACGTAAAACAATAACACGGCAAAAAGTCCAAAATTAGAATAGTACAAAGCATCGTATATGAACATAACATTTCATCAAAAATAAGAAAGTCAATAAAAGGAAACAGATAAAAAGGTCATTAACAAAAAAACATCTGGGGGGATAAAAAAAGAAAAGAAAAAATCAAGCAGTGCTATATCATACTGGTCGGGGAGGGGAGGAGTGAGTGGTCCCTGCTAAAAGGGTAAAACAGAATGTTCACCCACAGCAAGGAGTTAAAACTGGAGACAGTATGGCAGGTCTGGGATATTGGACCTATTAATCCATGGAGACCAAACCTTGTCAAAAAGCGGGCGAGTATCCGAGCTAGTAGTTAATCTTAACATTAATTTTTTGGTACAGCATAATTGTATCAGCGCATTCAATGACAATGGATAGAGAGAGATTCAGTCTTTCCCTTTAACCACAGTGTTACCCTCTACACTAGCAATCCTACCCTATACACTAGCAATCACTAGGTTGCACCATGCAGTGCCAGTCACAGTCTGTCAAAACTTAAAGAGGTTGTCAGGGCAAAAAATTGCTCTGCTGTCTTCTTGAAGTGAAATTGCTTTCCAGGTTTGATGTCCCGTGTCCGTCGAAGAGGCCGCTGATTGGCCTCAGTGGTCACGTGCAGTTGGGACTTTCGCTGGAAGACAAGAAGGGCTCGGCAGGACCAGACCGCACTGGGAGGCACCCTCACCCATCCTATTTAAAAAATAGATTTTTTTGCCCAGACAACCCCTTTAAAGTAAAAGATAAGAAAAATTGCAATTTTCAGCTGCGTATTCATTTCTGGAAATTAAATTTATGCAACGCTCAAGGGTTAAAAATGCTCACTACGCCACTTGGTAAATCCCTTCAGTGGTGTAGTTTCATATCTGCAGATTCCACTATACTGGCAATTCAGGGGCTCTGCAAAAGTGGCATGACGTCCAAAAACTTCTGTGCCCAGCTGTGCCCAAACAGCAGTTTATACCCACATATGGCATTAAGTACGTTATCCTGGATACAACAGAGTCATATATGTGGGCATAAACTGCCGTATAGGCACACAGGAGGGTGCAGATGTGAAGGAGCGCTATGTGCTTTTGGAGAGCAGGATTTAGATTATTGGTTTTTGGACACCATATCACATTTGCAGAGACCCCAAAAATTTCCCCTACAAAATGGGGTCACTTCTTGGGGAATTCAGATTTACTGGCACCTCCAGGGCTCTGCAAAAACAACATGGTGTTCAGAAAGTCCCTCTAAATCTATACCCCAAAAGCAAAAAGTTTACGCCCACATAGCCAACTTTTTGTACCCGGAATAACCCACTTAATAGTTTTAGGTGTGTGTCTCTGATGACACAAAGTGGGCCGTAAGTAATTGGGCACTGAAATTGCATATTTCTGGAAACATTTAAATTTTCACTTTGTACATTAATTTTTGGGAAGCACTATTAGGCTCAAAATGATAATATCCCTTTAGAAATTCCTTGAGGGGTGTAGTTTCTAAAATAGGGTCACGTTTGAGGGGCTTCCATTGTACTGGTACTTTAGGGGCTCTGCAAATGCGACATAGCAACTGAAAACTATTCCAGAAAAATCTGCCTAATAGTGCTCTAGTTCTGTGCCCCACCATGTACCCATACTGCAGTTTACAACCTCATATGGGGTATTCCGTGTTCAGGAGAAATTATGTAACATATTTTGAGGAGCTGTTTCTCCTTTATCCCCTTGTGAAATTGAACAATTTGAGGCTAAATTGACAGTTTATTGGAAAAAAAAGTAATTTTTAATTTTTACGTCCAAATGCTAATAAAATCTGTGAAACAGCTGTGAGGTCAAAATGCTCACTATACCCCTTGATGAATTCTGTGAGGGGTATAGTTTTCAAAATGGGGTCACTTTTTGGGGGTTTCCATTGTACTGGTACTTTAGGGGCTCTGCAAATGAGACATGGCACCCAAAAACTATTCTAGTAAAATTCGCACTCCAAAAGCCAAATAGCTCTCTTTCTATTCCGACCCACCCATGTACATATACAACAGATTACAACCACATATGGGGTATTTCCGTGTTGCTCCGCAATTGTTTAACAAACTGTGGGGTGCTTTTTCTCCTTTAACCCTTTGTGAAAATTAAAACTTTGGGGATAAAGTGACGTTTTAGTAATTTTTCATTTACACAGGTGGATACACAGGTGCACAGCTCGTTACCAGGCAGATGTCTGATTACTGTGCTGTGACTAGAACGAGCTGTGCACCTGTGTGTACATCACATGACCATGGCCAGAATTTTATCCACTAGAAGTAAGCAGAATGAATGACAGCAAGCAGAGATCTAGAAAATTGTAAGGAATTGATACAGAAATTATATTGGGAAAATTGTACAACTTTTTATTATACAAACAATAACATTTGTCTCTCAATATTGGTCTGAAAGTGGCCCTTTAAGTTACTTTTAGGCTTTGTCTCCGTGCGGTTAATGGGAGCTAAGCTGCAGTACCACCACCCGGCGACTATACAGGGACTGGAGCCAAAGTCTTCTGGCTCTGTGCTGTGCATAGTAAGTCCCGATCAGATGATACATTCAGGTGCTGCTTGTTGGGCCCCTATCAATCAGATATTATGCTATCCTAAGTATAAGCCATAAATACAAATACATTCCTGGAAACTCCTTTAATGCTCTATTCTCTATTTAATCATTAGATCCTTCTATTCCTCCAGCTGCAGTCCTTGCTTTCCAGTTTCCCATGAACTTAAAGGGAATCTGTCAGGGCAATTTGGGATACTAAACCACCCACACGTCCATATGGACCTGGGGTTTAGTGTCCGAAATCACCCTGTTATAATGCAATCCACGGCCGCATTAAAAAAGCTTTATACTCACCCTGCCGCTGTACTCCCCGCGCCGGGAGCAGTTCTTCAATGAAGCCAGAGGAGTAGCCCTCGGCTTCAGTGTGCATGTCCCGTACCTCCGGCAATTGCGCAGTGAAGCCGGGGTTTCCATCTTTGGCTTCACTGAAGAACAGCGCAGGCACCGGGAGCATGGGGGAGGCATGCCAACAAAGAAGCTCATGAATAAGCCGGACTGTTCTCAGCCGAACAGCATTCATCAGACCCTTCTCTAGGTAAGTATAAAGGTTTTTTTATTTTTAATGCGCCTGCGGATTGCATTACAACAGAGTGATTTGGGACACTAAACCCCCAGGTCTATAAGGACCTGCGGGTGGTTTAGTGTCCCAGATTAACCTGACAGATTCCCTTTATTAATGAGCTGAGTTCAGAAGCAATATAGCTGCCATCAGAGAAGCTCCTGGACCCCAATGTAAAATCTGTGATGGGGTCTTTTCCAACTTTGTGCCTTTTAGAATAGTGGTATATTTCATGTAGCAGAGGGACCTTTGGGGCCCCTCCGGGTCCAGGTAGCAACTGCTACCACTATAGCTATGCCTCTGCCTTCCATTACGGCCCCATCAGAGTTTGCCACACATCTTTCCCTAAATTCTGAATGGAAAATCTGCCTGTTGATACAATTATATATGAGTTTCGTATTACTGAACTATTCAGGAGCTAGAGAAAGCTGTGTGATTACCCCTGTAGAATCTTTAATAGCAGTCTTATTGGATGTCACCCAGTTTTCCCAGAAACAGATACACTATGAAGTAAACAATCGGCCTGACAGAGACGACAACTGAAAGACTTCTATGGACTCTCCGGAGACAAGCGTCATGGTCCATGGTCTTCTTTTACCTTTCTTTTCTTGCTTTTTACTTTGGAAAGATTACTTTACCTACTTACCTTAATAACCTTAAAGATTAATACCAAGCTAAAGAAAAGACTGGAGGTTTCAGGTTCAGGGGAGCTCTGCCCTGGCTCCTGCATTATACATCATGATAGGACAACAGTGTGTAACAGGAAACACGATTAAAGGTCTGCGCTGAATAATTTACTGTGCGAAACGCGATAGTCAATGGAATATGGAAATTGTGAGCACATTCCATCAGTAGTGATTGCAGTGGATGCAGGGCCAGCTTGGCAGAGGATAATCTATTGAGGTATCTGACAACTTCTCCTTGTAGGTTTCATCCAGGAGCGACATGGGGAAATGGATCATGGTCTGACCAGGGATTGTAAACTTCAGAAGTTCCTGGCAATTCTGTGCACCCTCCACACACTGACATTTGGTGAGTACATTAGAATCATAGGCTTATGACATGTACAATGATAATTTTAGGTGCAGGTAAAGGTCCACATGATGTAATCTGGGACCCCAAGCTATTTGCTAAAACAAACAGGTCACTCTGCTATACACATGCACATTGTATAGATCTCCCAGTGGCAAAGTAGTACAGATGTTCTTTAGAGCAATAACACTACACTGGAGAAAATGTGAGGAATTAACATCTGTGGGAGATACTTAGTGGAGGGGTCACACGAGGCAGAATATTATGAAGCATTCGAGGGGGTCACAAAGGCTGAGTTCATGTGCTGTGTACCGTCTGCTGTGGACCTTTTAGAGCAGATGTTTTACATATATATTTTGAAGGGTCTTGGTACAGATTTTATTTTATGTATTGCAAAGGGTTATATCTACAGTGAAAATCCACTACGAAGCTGCACCAAAATTGACATGCAGAGGATTAGAAAATCCCATCCATAAATATTCTACTTCAAATGTACTACAGATTTTCATTGCGCAATCCGCACTGTAAAATCTACAGCAATTTTGCTTATTTTCTTATGGGGAAATCTATGACAGACACTTATCTGCGATAGATACATCTGAGATAGATATTGTACTTTCAAAGCCAACACTTTTTGGAGTATTTGAGGGATTCACTTATGCTGGAGTCACGCAAGGTATGCTTGCAGTAGGTTAATCCACTGCGATGTACAGTAGCAGCATAGTGATTGAAATTTCTCTAAAATACATACACATACTGTGACTTTAAGTGTAACTAAACTTTTAGGCAACTTTTCATTTCTGGCAGTATTTGTGTCATTGATAAATTTTGTATATACTTTATTAACAAATTTTGGATCATTTCTGTGAAATCCTGTACTTTTTCACAGAAAATTACATTCTCTGGCTAATGCCATCCACATATTCCATAAAAAAATTTGCAGCGGATGTCAATTATATCTGTGGAAATGCTTGTTTTTTCCTTATAGGTATAATAGAGGTAGAAAGTCCGCAGAGGAACTCTGCAAAAATGCAATGCAAAACGCTGTGTAAAAAACTGCAATGCATGTCCACCGTGTTTCCTTCCGCAGCGTTTTTTTGCTGGGTTTCGCTACTTAGGGGTGTTTCTTCTCCTGCAAGGGCTTCACTCTCTGCCCTGTTCATGCTGTTGCTTACCCCACAGCTTTTAACTTTTTGCAATTCAAAGAATGAAACCTATGAGAGAACTGCAGTGATTGAAGCAAGTGTTCTGCTGCGAAAACGCTTGGTTTGGGTGGTTTTTGAAGTGGCTTTCAGGAAAACATACTAAGGTTGGGTTCACAGTAGCTCTTAAACTCTGTTTGGGGTTTCCGTCCCCGAACCTGCTTAAAAAATTTTTCGCCCCTTTCAGGAGGAAACCGGACAGAAACCCGGTGGACCCCATTATAGTCTATGGAGTCCGCGGGTTTCTGCCAGTAACCGTTTTTTTAAGCAGATTAGGTTTCCATTCGGGGGTCCCCAAGCGACACCCCAAAAGGAAACCCGAACACAGGTGTGAACCTAGTGTAAGTGCTATTTTAGTTGGGATTGTCTCACCTTAGTGACCTCCACCGATCCTTTCTACAGGTTAAGACAGATAAAGATAACCTTTTGCTTAAAATGAATTTAGGGTATGATAATATGCTAGCAATGATGATATGCTAGCAATGTCCAATGTCCAGCTGCTTACCCCTAACTATTAGTAGAACTAAGGAACACACACTAACCTTAGGAGAGCACGTTGCAACACTGGCTTATGGCTGACTTCAGCGCCTGTATGGTTGACACATAATACTGAATGGCTACAAAGATACAGTAAAGGAAAAATGCATTAGGACTGGAGCCCTATTAAGTCCAAATACAAAAGGTAGCTGAGTGAATCAGTATTTGTTATTCCAATTCCTGACTCATGCATGTTATCTTTTTCTACCCAGGTGCGGCTTTCAATCTTGAAAGCAAGGTCCAGTCCATACATGGGGTCCTGGACCGTTCTGTGGAGCTGAAGTGTGGAGACATTGATGCATCCTACGTCTTTATCTGGACTTTTATTATCATTGGGACAGATCAGGCCATTCCCATTGCTCGCAAGGATAATGTCTATGAGGAAGCCTCAGCTTTGGGAATTGTTACATTGGCTGGCAGCTCTTTAGTCATAACCAAGCTAGAGTTAAGGGCTGAGGGACGTTACACATGTATGGCATTCAGGGAAGGGACATACATCACTGCTCCCACAATCTACATTGACCTTACTGTTCTAGGTAAGTTTTTATTTTACAGTACTTATCTCAGTCCTCCCGATACAGCTGCAGCTTATTACAATGGGGGAGATTTATTAAGCAAACTGCGCTAGAATTCTGGTGTAATTTGCACCAAAAAAAACATCTAGCATGCTGTGTGCTACATTTATCAAGTGTCTTAGACACTTTTCCAACTTGACTGAAAAGGGAGCATGGCCTCGTAGGAAAGGAGTGTGGCTTCGTGGGAAAGAACATGGCTTAAGTTGTGCCAACTAATAGGAGGTATAAACTTAGACAAGACAGTGTAAGAATATGCCAGATTTATCAAAAAGCATCACACTTTGATAAATCTGGTGCAATTTAAGTCTGTCTAGTCTAAGTTTGCACTGTCTAGTTTTTAGACAGTATTAGTAAATCTGCCCCAATCAGGGCCGTTTTAACACATTGGTGGGCCCTGTGCAAAGATTTCATAAGTGCCCCCCCACCCCATCACCACCACCTAGAAATACCTGACCTGCTTGAATTATAATGCTCCCTCATAGTATAATGCCCCTTAGTGGCTCTCACACAGTATAATGGCTCCCTAGTGGCCCCATACAATATGCCCCTTACAATGTCCCCCTCCGGGTAGCCCCCCACATATTCATGTCCTCACCCCAGGTTGCCCCTACAGTATCATGTCCCCATCCAGGTTGCCCCCCACAGATTCATGTCCCCCTCCAGGTTGCCCTCACAGTATCATGTCCTCACCCCAGGTTTCCCCCCACAGATTCATTTCCCCATCCAAGTTGCTCCCATAGTATCATGTCCTCACCCCAGGTTGCCCCTACAGTATCATGTCCCCCTCCAGGTTGCCCCCCACAGATTCATGTCCCCCTCCAGGTTGCCCTCACAGTATCATGTCCTCACCCCAGGTTTCCCCCACAGTATCATGTCTCCGCACACTGATATAGCCCCCTCAGGTTGCCCCCATAGTATGTCCTCACTCCAGGTTGCCCCCACAGTATCATGTCCTCCCACAGATTCATGTCCCCCTCAAGGTTGCCCCCCCCCCCAAATTCATGTCCCCTCAAACTGACATGTCCCCCTCAGGTTGCCCCCACAGTATCATGTCCTCACCTCAGGTTGCCCCCAAAGTATCATGTCCCCACACACTGACATGGCCCCCTCAGGTTGCCCCCACAGTATCATGTCCCCCCAAGATTGCCTCCATAGTTTTGTGTCCCCCACTGTATATATCAAATAAAAAAATAAACCTTAGTACTCACCTTTCCCCATTCCCCCGTTCACTCCTTTCTCTGGTCCTGAAGTCTTCAAGGAGTTACAGGCGCGATGTAAGTGACGTCACTACATCGCGCCTCCTGCTCCCAGGACACTGGGAGCAAAGAAAGCAGCCGGGTAATGAGGTAGGGTACCATCCGCTCCCTGCTTCATCACTGTCTGTAAAGAGGACGCCAATGAGTTGCGGTAGCCCAGACCCACTGCCCTGGACAGCGGGACAGCAAATGTAGGACTGTCCTGCTGTCCAAAGGGGGCCCCGCTACCATAGGGCCCGGTGCAGGTGCACCGTTGGCCCTATGTTTAAAGCGGACCTGGCCCCAATGTGTTTGTGTAGATAAGAGCTATCAGACTGGAACCCAGCACAGAAAAGAAATGTGTGCTGCTGCTCATTGGTACGCTGTATACACAGAATGAGGTTTCAGCTTCTGAATTCTTCCAGCTGTGTACAGCAAATAGAGAAATTATTTTTTTAAATCTTGAGTTGCAAAAATCTTTACAGGTCCTTTAAATTAAAATGAAGTTAATATCTCACTGTTATTATTTTTCTGTTTTAGTACCGGTTATAAAGCCCAGTCTACAAATTGATGAACAAACTCCAGAAGAAGGATCACAAGTCCATTTGTCATGCACTGCTAGGATTGGGACTGGACCAATAAACTTTATCTGGCAGAGACACACTATATTGGATGGGACATTTACTCTACATGAAGGCAACGAAAGTGTCCTTGTCCTGGACCCAGCCACGCGGTCTCATACAGGCTGGTATACCTGTGCAGTTAGCAACATGGTCAATGAAGAGATCAGCGGGAGGCTCTATCTGGATGTTATTTGTGAGTCCTCACTGCTTTGCTTTAAGTCATTCCAAATACAAATGTAGCAGTCATTTGTATTAGAAGAACTTGACTATTAGGGGTGTGCCAGTTTATAAGATTACTGACTGTTTCCAACATCAACAAGGAGAATATTGAATGCAACACTGAAATATGTTACAGGTTATGAACCAGGTTCAGTACGGAATAAGTAGTGTTGTGTATGTACACAATGGAGGAGGTTTGCTAAAACTGGGATTTTGTACTATAGTCTTAATCAATTCCTCCACTGATGTGAGATACCCCTAAATTATTTAGAGGCTCCTGTGTGCCTGTCAGGAACAGATATAACTCACTTTTTTGGTGAGTGTTATAGTAAATTTGTCAGGCCTAGGTATTCCTGCCCAGACTTGCCTTGGTATTTGCTCCACTCTGCCCACTTTCATAAAGAGTGACGAGAGGGTTGCAGAACCAATCATCTTTGGTGTAAACACAGGCCTGTGAGCCAAAGATGCACTCCATTTACACTAATTGGTGCCAATTTTCTGGGTTAGTAAAATCTCCTCAAAGACTCCACCAATTTTGAGTGTAGCTCTGGAATATAATAGGGCCTGTAACTCAGTCTTAGGCATTTGTATATACGAGTCTGTGGGAAAATGGCATAGAGAGCACATGGATGATATTCATGTGCCGTCCATGTCCTCCAAGGACCCATTCATTTCATGTAGTGAGTCTGGGCCGTAAAACGGGCCCAGAATAGGACCTGTCCTGAGTTTTGTCCCAGGCTCATGGTCCCCGACATGGACCTTTGATAATACACGGGCGTGTGTATGAGGCCTTAGAAATTAACAAGTGAGCGTGCTAGCTGTAAAAAACACAATTGGCACACTGACAAAGCACACATTTCTGTGCATGGAGTCTTAGAACAGGATAAGTCATGTAATATATGTATACAGTGACTCCTCCAGCCAAATAGTGAGTGCAGCTCTAGAGCATAATACAGAATTGAACTCAGGATCAGTGAAAGATAAATAATGTATACACACAGTTACTCCAATGTATGTGTCGATTTATTCTGTAGGTAACCGCTAAAATGTTGTGAACATGCCCCTATTAAAACAAATCTTGCATCAGAGAAACAGCATGCTCCTTGTATCTTCTAGATGGCCCAGATGATCCAGAAATCTCCATCAAGCCATATGCCATAAGTGAGAATGGCTTTGCTGCCAACGAGCTGGAAGAGGTCACTCTGAACTGCTCCGCTTCTTCCAACCCTCCATGCCATTATATATGGTTTTATAACAACTCTCAGATGTTCACCGGTCAGATGTACGTCATTCCCAAGATCTCCCGGAGCCAGACAGGAATGTACACTTGCTTGGCACAGAACGCCCACCTCAACACACGTACCCAAACCACCATTATTCTCACTGTCTATTGTAAGTGCATTGCTCTGGACTTGCAGTATGCATAGGGGTTTTCTGGTTATAATTAATTGTACAATGAAACATTCTGCAATACATCCATGTTTCAATATTTTATTAAATTCTATATTATTAAATTCACAGCTATGAATTTGCTACAGTTATGTCTAACCTATATAGCAGCACAAACCTTTGTCCTTCACTTATAGTTTGTTACAGTGTATCAGTGCAGTTGAAATATATTGGTTCTGGCCTTCTGTTTGTTGCCTTAAATACTGAAAATAAACAGAGATCCTGAACATTTTGAGGAAATACTGGAATAATAATCCATGGACCAATAATCTACTGTCATCTCGTGACAGAGGACAGTAAACCCCTGCTGAGATTTCTTGCTCCATATTTGTCCATGTGATTGAGATAACCTGTAATGATCTTCATCTTCACCTTCTCTTGTCCTGTATGTATAGATAAATGCACAGTACCACTTTTACAGATCTGTATGCTGCAGGCAAGCTATTATAATTGATCTTATCTAGAGTATATATGTTATGAATGAACAATGGGGAGGTGTTTTTTATGCTGCTATTTGCCACCCCCTGACACAAGGGGAAGTGGGTCTGCAATGGGTCTGCAGTGGGTGATGTGTGGTCACAATATACTGTATGTATCATTGGTGATGTCTGCTGACATTATATACTTATATCACTAGTGATGTGTTGGTGACATTATATGTAAAAAGTTGGGATGCTGTTTAAAATGTAAGGAAAATAAGAATGCAATGATGTGGAAATCTCATATAACCATATTTTATTCACAATAGGACATGGAAGACATATCAGAAGCTGAAACTTTATTTGACAAAAATAACTCATTTAGGAATAGAAGGCAGCAACACATCCCAAAACAGTTTGGACAAGAATAACAAGAGGCTGCAAAAGTAAGTGGCACTAATGAAAAACATATGGAGGATCAATTTTCAACTAAGGGTAGACTCACACTACCAATATTTGATGTCCATTGCTCTCATCCGCAATGAACATTAAATGACAGATACAGACAGAGCCACCTCCATAGGGTGTCCATCTGCATTAATCCTAATGTAAAAAAATATGACGTCAGCTTTCATCTGTCATGTTTTTTACTTTTCTGATGGAGGAAAATGTGCTGCATGCAGGACTTTTTTTTTCCATTACAAAAGAAAACAAACATGATGGAAAATAGCGTCCGTCTGTGTCTGCCTGTGTTCATTACTCTGCAACAGCTAATGTCCGTTTCTGTCATCCTATGACGAATGACAGCAATGGACATTAATAATGGTAGTAACAATATAGTCACAGTCACATGACTGTGTATAAAAAGAGCATGTTAGAGAGGCAAAGTCTCTCAGAAGCAAAGATGGTCCGAAATTCACCAATCTGTGAAAAACTGAATATAAAAAATTGTTGAACAATTTCAGAGACATTGTTGAACCACATACTCCATCCATCACAACAGCATGGCTTTGCAGAAGAAGGTGCTGAACTAGCCTTTTATCAATACACCCATTTGGTACATTGTGAAATGAAAATTAAAGAAGACCCAGGACTGTTGAGCAGCTAGAATA
The DNA here is from genome assembly GCA_947044405.1 of Leptodactylus fallax. Lineage (NCBI taxonomy): Eukaryota > Metazoa > Chordata > Amphibia > Anura > Leptodactylidae > Leptodactylus > Leptodactylus fallax. The sequence continues at coordinate 4,293,337 of CAMRHE010000118.1, forward strand.
CTACATAAAACAAGAAGAGACATAATTCCTCTCACAAAACTCCAGCAATTGGTCTCCTCATTTCCCACATGTGTACAGACTTGTAAAAAGAGTGGATGCTACACAATGGTAGACATGGTCCTGTCTCAACTTTTTTGAGATGTGTTGCTGCCTTCAATTTCTAAATGAGTTAATTTTTTTTAAATGAAATGAGAAAAATGTCTAATTTTCACCTTCTGATATAAGATGTTCTATTGCGAATAAAATATGGTTATAAGAGATTTCAAAATCATTACATTCTTGTTTTCTTTACATTTTACACAGCATTCCAACTTTTTTGAAATTGGGGTTGTATCACTGGTGATGTATAGTGACATTGTATGTATCAATGGTGATGTCTGGTGACATTATATGTATCACTGATGATGCCTGGTGACATTATATGCATCAGTGCTGATGTGATGGTTATCATTGGTGGTGTTTGGTTACATATGTACTGCTGGTGATGTTTGGTGATACTATACAGGGTGCCTTGTAAAAAGAAAATAGCTCAGAAAGAACTGTTTGTTTCATGTAAATGATGAATGCTTTATACATTATCGAGCATGGGCTATTCATTGGTGCATCAGTGAATTTCTCCAAACCCCCAAAAATAGAGGCCTTAAAATGATCTTATTGCAGATAACTGGTGACATTATATGTATCATTGGTGATGTGTGGTGACATTATATGTATCAATGATGATATCTGGTGATACTATATGCATCACTAGTGATGTGTGGTGACATTATATGTATCATTGGTTATGTGTAGTAGTATTATATTTATCTCTGGTCATGTGTGGTGACAGTGTATGTGTCAAATGCAGTGGCATTGTATGTATCATTGGTGACGTGTGGTAACATTCTGTGTTATTCTATCCCATTATATCAATGGTGAAATCTGGTGTCATTATATGTATCACCATTGATGTGTGGGGAAATTATATGTATAATGGTGACATGTAATAATGACATTATAAGTACCACTGGGGGCAATATTTGTACCAGTGGTGATTTGTGGTAAAATTAAGTGTCACTGGTTATATGATGTAAACACAAAGGCCCAGATTTACTATTGTTGTTATGAATAGACATGTTTTTGGCCCAGATTTACTATTGCGACTACAATTAGATTGCAAGTTTGGCACAGTGTGGCGCATATAGTCTGGGATAAAAAATTTTGACAAGCTAGACATGTGGGTGTGGATTCTCACAAGAAGGGGGCGTGACTTATGTGCACCATGATGTGACAAAAATGCACCAAAAAACTGTTGAAAAATTCTGGCTCAAAGTACGCCAACTAAAAATTGGTAAAAATGTTGACTAGACGATCTAAAGATATGCCAAATTTATCATCCAGCATCAACCAATGTGATAAATCTGATGTATTTTCAGACTGCATGTCTAAGTTTACATTGTCTAGTAAATCTGGGCCAAAGTATAATACTCATATTTCCAACACATGGAATTACTCATGATCTTGAAATGATAATAGATAAATGAGATGGCGGGGATCATGCCCGTGAATGTGTTGTTGGTGCATTTTGACTGTTTTTTGTGCAGATTTACCAGAGGGATCTCCCACATGCACACCACGACCTCATAATAACTACAAGGATGTGGCCCTCTGGTGCTCCTGGGTTGGGGGATATCCTCTGGCACAGCTTTTCTGGGTGCAACCAAATGAAGACAACAAAGTCATTGTGTCAAACTCAAATGCAACACTGGTCAAAAATGGCGCACAGCTGAGAAATGGAAGCACCTTCACCTGTACAATCTCCCACCCATCCCTCAAGAGGCACATCAACTGCAGTACCACTGTGGGTGAGTAAAGAACTCCTCTACCCTACTACTATGATGAGGGAACACATTGTCAAAGGCTCCACTGCTCCAAAAAATTTTCCAAAGGGTGCAGCTTTTTATATTAGAATCTCTGGCAAAAGGATGTTATTTGGGAAATAAAAATTCATCCTCAATGATCACAGCATAGCTGTCCTATATACACCAGGATCTTCAGACATTTTAGCCCCATAAAAGGTGTGGCTTATTGTTTACATCAGGAGGTTATGTTCACATCTCCATAACTTCTTATGGAACAAATAGCATATGAAAAACTGGCAACGTGACACATGCAGCGGAAAAGTTGAGCCAAGCCTCATATACGTTGGGGATAATCAAGCGTGAGACTTCGTGCCACGGTTTCAGGGGGATTCAGCTACAGGCACCATGGCATGGTCAGGTGCGCTGAAAAAAGAAGCATTATTTATTTAACTTATAGCGCCAACATATTCCGCAACATGGAAGGTCAGGCTATAGTGGCCTTTGATAATAGAGGTATCTCACTTGTGAGATGACATAGATTTTTCTGGAGAAAGCACAGGAAATAGAATGGAACAGTGACTGTTTGGGAAAGCAGAGAAGCTTAGGATACATGTAATTTTGGTGGCATAAATTCCATCTAGGCTGGAAAATTGTTAATAGGAACCATCTAGACATTAGACTAGCAACAGAGTGTGACATAAGTGGGTAATAGCAGTAAATACGTCCTTGTATAAAGTATTTTAAATAACATTGGAAAAGGTAAGATGACTGTAACGTTGAAGCATTATTGTTCTTGGGTATAGAGATTCGGAGGGGATGTGATTTATCAAAAAGGTTTCTAGAATAGAGTAAAGGCTAGGAAGGGCGGAGTGAAGGATAACAAAATGTTTTCTGTGAACAGGCATAGTTAGTGGGTTGATGGGGTTTTGTGACCACAAACTGTTTTTCATACTGATGACCTAACCATAGGATAGGTTATCAGTATGTGATCTATTGGGGTCCAAAACCCAGACCCTGCAGAGAACAACTGTTCTAGCAGCCTCCAGGTGCCAGAAGCTGCTAGTGGACGGGGAGTATGTGCAGCACCACTCCTATTCAATTAATTCCCTGGAACCACTGCCATGAAGTGAACATGGCTACTGCACTGCTCTTACTTACTGAAAGAGGACCTTTTTTAGCACCTTAATTCAAGTTCTTAGCATCTGCTAATAGATACTGCTCCAGTAATTCCGGTGCAGTTGGAACTTTCTGTCTAGTTGGATTTGTTGGAGGTGCTGAAAGGTCCTCTTTAAATCAGAGTGGTGTTGTACACGCTTCCTGTCCTCTAGCAGTTTCTGGCACCTGGAGGTTGCTAGAACAGTTTATCTGTGCATGGTCCAGGTGTCAAACCCTGACAGATCACATAATAATGACCCATCCTGTGGATAGGTCATCAGTATGAAAAATCAGTTTGTGGCCAGAAAAGCCATATAACCCTTATAGTTCAGTGTATAGCACATTGAGAATAATTACTGTATATATCCCTCTATGCCAGTTTTTGAGGGGTAATATTGTAGGGAAAATTTGGCGCAAGGTCCTTTCTTGCACCAAACATATGCCACTAGCCACGATCCATGCCTCACCACACTGTGCAAATGTAGGCGGCACTCAGCACAGCCTGGAGAATACTTGGCCCAACAGATTCATTTTAACTCATGCTATTTTTCTATATTTCCATTCTGGCACAGGGGACATCATAATGATTTATGAAGAGGCCACAGCTTCTTCACAAATCTCTCAGTCTCTGCCCCAGTCAGGCCCTTTATTAAGATTGGCACACGAGTGGAGCAGGAAGCATGGAAGGTCAGGACAGGGATCTCACACCAGTAGCTTTTCATTCTGCCACAGCCATACCCTATAGAACCTTTATTAAGACTGGCATTGTATCAGTTTTGACCAGCAGATACAAGCAGATAAGTAATATACTGTATATGTATACACAGTGTGTAAAGCTCATATATTTCTCTTCCTTGTATTAGTAATGCCTCCCGGTGGCCCCAATTGCTCTGCAGTAGCTACAAAGATGAATGAATTCATTATGTTAACATGTGAGTGGGCAGGCGGGCTGCCCTACATCACCCTGGAATGGAATAACAATCAGATCGGAGACATAAAGGAATCTTCCAACATCTATGTCTTCAAACCCGACCGAACATATAATGGCAGATTATTCACCTGTACTGCACTTCACCCCATGATGTTGGAACCCACTGAGTGCCTTATCAAGCTCGGTAAGCTGTCCTATGGAGAATTAGATTAGTAATCTTGAAAATTAGCCAGTATTCTGGCATACATGCCTTACACCATATTTCTTAACTGTTTTAGATACTTTCTGATACTTTCTTCTCCTTGCTTATTGTATTATATGCTATTGATGATCCCTGTAACATCGCAGAATTTGCCTGATTTATGATGAGGCCTGCGCCTTGTCATGAATCAGGCATATATTCCCCCGGGCCATGTGCCTTGACCTCCAACTCTCCCCTTGGGGATAAATAAATAAAAGTATTCCATTCTATTCCATTCTAAATGTTAATGAGTTTATAACCACTTCTGTCCTCTCCTTTTAATGCTACATAGTGCTCAATGAGTGCTATATAGTGAATACAGGATGTAGCACAGCTACCGCTCCTATTGGATCTGGTGATCACTGTGCGAATCCAGGCACTGCCCAGCTGATCTGGGTCTTCTAAGACCCAGCAGCTCAGCAGTGCCTGGATTCGCACAGTGATTACCTGCCAATGGCCATTTTCACCTGTGACTGGGGCTCCTATGGATACCCCAGTTGCAGTGGAAATCTGAAAAGTAAAAAAAAAAAAAAACATCACAAATGCAGAATGCATTTCATCATAGCAACCTCTGAACCCCATCCCCTGGTGATGGACATATGTCTTTTTTCAACCATTTTCAACCTTTTACGTAAGTATGTAACCTTGTACGCATATACAGTTCATATACAGTTAGGTCCAGAAATATTTGGACAGTGACACAAGTTTTAGAATTTTAGATATTTACGAAAACATATTCAAAAAACAGTTATATAATAAATGTGGCCTTAAAGTGCAGACTGTTTGCTTTACTTTGAGGGTACTCATATCCTAATTGGAGGAAGGGTTTAGGAATTACAGGTCTGTAATATGTAGCTGACTCTTTTTCAAGGGACCAAAAGTAATTGGACAATTATCTCAAAAGCTATTTCATGGGCTGCATGGGCTATTCCCTCATTACTCCATCATCAATTAAGCAGATAAAAGGTCTGGAATTGATTCCAATGTCTGGCCTTGGAAAATAAAGAACACTTTCCAGGATGTAGCTGTATCAGTATCTAAGTCTACTATAAAGCAAAGACTTCATGAAAGCAAATACAGAGAGTTCACCGCAAGGTACAAACCATTAATCAGCCTCAAAAATAGAAAGGCCAGAATAGACTTTGCCAAAAGTACATCTAAAGAAGCCAGCTCAGTTCTGAAACAGCATTCTATGGACAGATAAAACTAAGATCAACCTATACCAGAATGATGGAAAGAAGAAAGTATGGAGAAGGCTTGGAACGGCTCATGATCCAAAGCACACCACATCCGCTGTAAAACATGGTGGAAGCAGTGTGATGGCATGGGCATGCATGGCTTCCAATGGCACTGGGTCACTAGTGTATATTGATGATGTGACAGGAGACAGAAGCAGCTGGATGAATTGTGAAGTATACAGGGATATACTTTCAGATTCATCCAAATGCAGCAGGGTTGATTGGACGGCGCTTCACAGTACAGATGGATAATGACTCAAAACATATTGCGAAAGCAACCCAGGAGTTTTTTAAGGCAAAGAAGTGGAATATTCAGCAATGGCCAAGTCAATCACCAGATCTCAACCCAATCGAGCATGCCTTTCACTTGCTTAAGACAAAACGTAAGACAAAAAGACCTACAAACAAGCAACAACTGAAGACAGCTGCAGAAAAGGCCTGGCAAAGCACACAAAGGAGGAGACCCAGTGTTTGGTGATGTCCATGGGTTCCAGACTTCAGGCAGTCATTGCCTGCAAAGGTTTCTCTACAAGTATTAAAAAAATGAACATTTTATTTATGGTAATGTTAATTTGTCCAATTACTTCTGAGGAGGCTTTGCATTAAACCTGAAAGTATACACTTCAATTGCATCTCAGTTTTTTAATTTCAAATCCAATATGGTGGCATGCAGAGCCCAAATCATGAAGATTGTGTCACTGTCCAAATATTTCTGGGCCTAACTGTATATCAAAATGACCGACATAAAATAGGGAACCCATTTTAATCCTGCTTTATTTGGCATGTGAACTTCTGATGATGATTTGACATTTGACAATTGCTTTTTTTTCCCTTATATTTCATCTGTGTTCAATCTTATTAATGTTATTTTTGTAAGTGATAATAACCATTATCATCTTAATAGCATGTAGGTTTGCAGAATATTTTCCTGAATTTTCAGATCCCCTTTTTTCACAGAGGCTCCAGTACTGGACTCTCCGAACCTTGAAACTTCCATATTAGAAGGAGATGATGCTCAGTTGATCTGTATTCTAAAGCTGGCCACCCCCAGTTCAGAAATCACCTGGTACGACAACACCAACAAGGAAATAATCACTGATTCCCAAAAGTATGGCATATACAAGGACAATGGGCTGTCAATTCTAACAGTGCGAGGGATAGAGTGGGGCACAGACAGCGGACTGTATAGATGCATGGCCTCCAATGCAGTGGGAAACACCTCTCTAATATTAAGGCTCAGTGTCAACAGTAAGTACAAACCATCCCTGGTTACTATGTCTGATACATAGATACAATGTAACAAATTGTGAATAGGACTAAGTCAGGAAAGGGTAAATGGCAGAAATACACATTTATTTTGCAACATTTATGGTTTTGGTGGTTGTACATACTGCTGTGAGCCATTTTATTTACCTTGCTTTTATAGTGCTGTACATTCTACAGCACTTTTACGCACTGTTCCCAGTAGAGCTCACATTCTAAATTACCTGTATGTCTTTTGGAGGAAAACCACACAAATAATGGTGAGAACATACAAACTCTATGCAGATGTTGCTCTTGGTCAGTTTTGAACCCTGGACACCAGCACTGTAAGATAAAGGCTACAGTACTAACCACTGAGCAGGGCCGGCGTTAGAAGGGGAAAACTGGGCAATTGCCCAGGGCCCCCGTCCCCAAAGGGTCCCCAGGGATACGGAGCATCAGGCTTTAAGCCTGATGCTCCGGATCACGGGATCTCCTCAGCTGTATCGGCATGCTTTGCTGTGTACGCTGATACTGTTTAATTCTATGACAGAGCAGGGAGCTCAAATTTCCCTGCCCTGCCATAGAGGACCTACGGAAATGCACGGGACGTCATGGTGCAGGTGGCGTGATGACGCCACTGCATCACGCTACCTGTGCACTACTACAGGGGGAACCTTCGGCAGCTCCACTTATCGTGGGAGCGCGGTAAGGTGAGTACAAGATTTATTGTTTTCTGGTAAGAGCAAAGGATCTGATAAGGGGGCAAACTATTATTTATAGGGGGGGCTAATATTTATAGTGGGGGAACTAGTAAATATAAGGGGGGCTATTGTAAGGGTGAAGTATTATTTATAAGGTGGAACTGTTATATATAAGTGGACTACTATATATAAGGGGAAACTGTTATATATAAGGGGGTCATTATAAGAGAAGACATACTATATATAGGGGTGAGCTTTTGTATATACTTGTTCCACCTTTAAATTAGTCCCCTTATAATAGTATAATTGTACCCCCTTATAATAGCCCCCCTTAAAAGGGGAGAACTATTACAAATAAGTGAGGCTATTATAAGGTTGAAACTATTAGAAATAAGGGGAAACTATTATTTATAAGGGGGCTATTATAATGGGTAGATTGTTATATGTAAGGGGGTTATTATAAGATATGACATATTGTATATAAGGGGGGCTATTTTATATAAAGGGAAACTTTAAATATATTTAAGGGGGGCTATTATATAGGGGGACTGTTATAGGAGAGGAACTATTATCTATAAGGGGGCTATTATAGGAGAGGAAGTATTATATATTGGTGGATTGTTATAAGGGGGAGACTGTTATATATAAGGGGGCTATTATAAGAGGAGATTATTATATATAAGGGAGGCTTTTATAAGGGGGAAACATATAAGGCAGGCTATTTCTAAGGAAAGAACTATTTCTAATAGGCCTATGGCCTATAATAAGGAGGGACATTATATATATGTGGAGGTGGCTATTATAATGTGGTTGCTTTTATTTATAAGAGGGAAACTTTATAAGGAGGGTATTGTTAAAGAGGCTATTATTAATAAGGGGGACTATTTATAAGGGAGCACTATTATTTATTTATTACTGATAAGGGGGAACTATTACTGATATGGGTCACTGTTTATAAGAGGGACTATTATTTATAAGGAGGCGCTATAATAACTGATGAGGGGGTGCAAAAATCTGGTAGGCTATACAAAGGTGGTTATTTGAATTGTGTGTGGGCATAAGGGGGGTGGTTGTTACTGTTTTGGGGGCAGAAAGGGGGCATTATTAAAGGAGCTGCCACTGGAAATATGATGGTGTTGTTGGTATATCAGCATTTGGAGCCCCGCTTTTAATTTTGCCCAGGGCCACAGTTTGTCTAAAACTGGCCCTGCCACTGAGCCACCATAAAATTATATTGCTGAAAATTGTTGTACAAGGGGAGAAATTTACTCAGCAAATTGCACTAAATATACAGTGTGAGCCTACTTTATTATGTTTTTTTTTCCTTTTTTACAACTTTCATTGACAGAATATCCTACACCTCCCAATGTGACAATCAGTAAACTTCTCTACAGCCGACAGAGGACAGAGGTGGATCTGGAGTGGATGACAAAAGGAGCTGGAGACTTAACTGGCTTCATGGTACAGCGACAAGCCAGCATCAGGTCCGCCCCAATTCCTAAGAGATCCGTCCAGGCCGCTTCCTGGGACACAGTGGCCAGTGACATTGAGCCTGAAATCCGAGGACACAAACTTGGAGGATTGGACCCTTCCATTGTATATGCCTTTAGGATACTGGCTGTAAACCATAAGACAACGGGATTCCCTTCTGAAGTGAAGACACCAGGTACAGAAACTGTCCAGATGCTCTGATTGGTCAAGTGTTACTGTCAGCATTGGCACCGTCCTAACTAAAATACCAATACCAGGGTATGATTAAAGTTTCCTTCTATCAAAACAATGATGATCTTCTCCTTATGCTTGTACTCTGTGTGAACCTCCAGCATACAGGATATGAGAAGTGGTACTGTGCAGTTATTTATTTGGCACTATGTTTCTACACATACAGGTACTACTCTTGTGGTTTTTCTAATCAGTCTAGTAGGTGCATAGAGATATATAACACTTCTTGCTCCTAATTTCCTCAGTGGTCAGTGAAGATGTGCTGCAGTAAGACGTAGGGTATGCTTAATTTATGTCCCCAAAGCAGCACTTACTCGTTCCACCATGGTTGAACATCATACTTTGTTTAGTTAGTTGTACTGCACTAGGCAAGTAGTTTCTGGATGAAGGTTTGGGGACATTTGTTCATCCAAGTGGCTGAGCGCAGCCAAGGTGAACTATATTCAATACAGTCTCCATTAAAGTCTATAGGAATTACAGAAACAGCCAAACAATGGGGCAGATTTACTAATAGTGTCTATGTTTTAGACAGGACAACTTTAGACTAGACAGTCCTAAACTGCACCAGACTATCAAAGTAGCTAATGCTGTTTGATAAATCTGGCGTTTCGTTACACTGTCTTTAACAATACACCACTTATTAGTTGGCTTAAAAGTTCTTGGTGTATCTTTGGCACACAGAGTTGCAACTTAGGTCTTGTCACTTTCACCTAAAGCCACATCCCTTCCCAATAGGCCATGCTCCTTTTCAAACAAATTGGAAAAGTATCTAAAACACTTGATAAATGGCGTACAGGATGCTAGACAGTTTTTTTGTGCCAATTATGCCAGAATTTTGCTTAATAAATCTCCCCCAATGTGCTGAATTTATTAAGACTGCTGTTTCCTACACCAGCCTTAAAATGTAACTAACTTTTCAGACAACTTGTGATTTTCCTGCAGTATTTGTCATAAATACATTTTGTAACATACTTTATTAACAAATTATGTCTCCTTTCTGTGAAATCCTGCATTTATTCACTCTTACACCCGTTTCTGTATTGAGAGCTGTTTCTGCCTCTCACTGCATGTTACTGTGTATGGAGTACAGGCTTTGAGTATGGGGCTGTGTAAAATGTAGAGAAAATGAGGTTAGGGGAGAGTCACTTCAAAAAGTTATATCTCAGACATAAAACATATAGGAGATTCTCTTCTTTCATATGGCATTAAGGTTGCAGTGCTATCTAAATTTTTTTCCAGAGATAGCTCTGGTTGAAAACACAGTCGGGATTAGGATATTTATATGCAGATGCATAATATCTCTTATATATATAAAAATTAGTTTCTGTTTGTCTGTCTGTCTGTCTGTTCTTTATGCACGACCAAATGACTGGACCGATCCTCACTAAATTTGGCGCACATGTACTTCAGGTGTCCGGAAATATTTTAGACTGGGTCTCAGCTTTAAAGGATGTACCGTTCCTGAGATACAGTATTCCCAAAAAATGACCAGCATTAGCTAATACAAGCCTGCAAGTCTTTCACTCATATTCCAACTGCCATACACACAGTCACATGTCCCTTATCAGCCAATAGAAGCTCACAGGCGCTTAGTCTCCTCAGGCACCCAGGTTTCCATAGCAACCAAGCTATTTATGACCTGTATTAGTCAATAGTAGTTCGCAGGTCCTTAAATATTCAGTCATATCACGTGTATCATTCAATACAAGTTCACATTTAATTTACCAGGTTTCCATAACAACACAGCCATAAATAGACTGTACCTATACTGGACTCAGTGGCGTAACTAGGAATGGCTGGGCCCCAAAGCGAACATTTGACATGGGACCCCCCCGGCAACTCCCCCCCCCGCACAAACTGCACACACTAATTATGCCCCATAGTGGCCCCTTCACACACTATTATGCCCCATAGTGGCCCTTGCAAACAGTATTCTGCCCCATAGTGGCCCCTGCACACAATATTATGCCCCATAGTGGCCCCTTCATATAGTATAATGTGCACTTCCCGCTACCTCTTCAATGTTGGACCAGATGTCACGTGAGCCAGGCATGCATCGCGACGCATATTGACGTTGGACTGGCCCACGTCTGGGATGTCACCAAGGAGGCCCAAAGCCTGCTGGAGCGCAGGAGTGGTAAGTAACAGTGTTTTTTATGTTCCCTCAACTCCTCGGGGCCTCCAATCATTATACTCTGGGGTCTGAAAAGACCCCAGAGTATAATGATAGCAGTGTTTGTGGGGTTCACCGATCCCTGCTCCTGCTCACAGTCGCCTCCGCAGAAGGTGAAGCGCAGGCAGCCATGAGCAGAAGTGGGGATCGTAAGTAAATAGGGCCCGTTACTTGCTGAAGCTACACCAGCAGGTAACGGCCTATTTTAAAAAAAAACAAAAAACATCAGGGGCCTGCCGGGACCCCTAATGTCCCGGGCCCTGTGGCAGCCGCTACCACTGCTACCCCTTTATTTACGCCACTAACTGGACTGCTATACTGGATTTCAGCATTCTTAGAAATTGAAACATTTTTGAACTACTCATGCCCCCTGCAGCAAAATGAATGGCTGCTGCTTGAGCTAATGACAACTCTCAGCAGACCCAAGCCCATCTCCATTCTGAAAAGGTATGTCACAGACAACAGCGAGCTGCTGAAACAACTCAGCAGACCCAAACCCGTCTCCAATCTGATAAGGCATTGTCAGCCACATGCACACAGCTGCACTTCATGTTTCCATAACAACCCAGCCATTTTTCTTCACTGCTGTGGGTCAGCTTTAAAGGGGCAGGGCATATACACACAGCTTTACTCTAGGTTTTCCATAACAACCGATTGCAGGTCATTCACTGATATCCAAACTGAGATAAACATGATCATATGACGCTTATGGACCAATGGAAAATCGCAAGTTCTTCAGTCTTGACATCCACACAGCTTTACACCAGGTTTCCATAGCAACCAAGCTATTTATGACCTGTATGAGTCAATAGCAGTTCGCAGGTCCTTAAATATTCAGTCATATGACGTGCATCAGCCAATATAAGTTCACATTTCATTTACCAGGTTTCCATAGCAACACAGCCATAAATAGACTATACCTATACTGGACTGTCATACTGGATGTCAAGTGCAAAACTGGCCAATTCTTATGGGGCCACTACACAAACAAAAAATGAAATGTACCCGTGTGAAGCCGGGTCCTTCTGCTAGTATATGATATAAAAATCCCAATCCCGACTGTGTTTTCAACCAGTGATATCTCTGGAAATAATTTAGATTTCACTGCAACCTTAGTGTCATATGAAAGAAGAGAATCTTCTCTTTCATATGATTCCAAAAGATTTTATGTTTTATAATGTCTGAGATATAACTGTTTGAAGTGACCCTCCCCTATCCTCATTTTCTCTACATGTTACACAGCCTGTACTCCCGTACATAGTAACATTCAGTGAGAGGCAGGAACAGCTCTCAATACAGAAACAAGGGAAAGGGTGAAAAAAAAGCAGGATTTCAAAGAAAGGATCTAAAATTTGTTAATAAAGTATATTCATAACACAAATACTGCCAGAAAATCTAAAGTTGTCAGAAATTTTAGGTACAATTTAATCAATTATACCCCTGCCACGGTGTGCCATTTAATCAATTATACCCCTGCCACGAGATGTGCCAGAATTATTTAGAGGACTAATTTTAGCACATCAGTCTTCTGGCTTGAGTTATAGTAAATCTGATGGGCCATAGCATCCCTTCCCAACTTTCCCCACTGTCTTGAAAAGTAGTGAATGGGGCAAAAAAAAATAAATGATAAAGTAGTGTATTTTTAATGCAAATTGGGCCTTGAACCAAGGATGCACCACTTCTACACAAGTTTTATGGTGTACACATTTTATTAATAACTGAGGATAATTATCTGTATTGAGAAATATAAGATGATTACACATTAGTATAATTTTTTTCGTTTCAGCTGACCCGCCAAATAATATCTATCCCGCTGCAATTGGGGCTGGTTTTGCTGGTATGTTAGTGGCAAGTGTGGCCAGTCTTCTGGTTTTCCAATACATTGTTCGGAACCGTGAGAACAACCCACGTGAGTGTTATCTATAACTTTTGCTTGAAAATCTTGAATATACACTCACTATTAGTATTGTCAGATCATTGATTGTCAGTTGTTAGTTTGCATGTCTTACAATAGGTAAGAGAGAATTTTCTGCTTTGCCTTCTGCACCCCTTGGGCTTCTTTTGACTGCTATATAATACTTGCAGCTGAATAATACATATGATTGTGCTACATACACACGTGGACAAAATTGTTGGTACCCCTCGTTTAATGAAAGAAAAACCCACAATGGTCACAGAAATAACTTGAATCTGACAAAAGTAATAATATATAAAAATTCTATGAAAATTAACAAATGAAAGTCAGACATTGCTTTTCAACCATGCTTCAACAGAATTTTTAAAAAAGAAAACTCATGAAACAGGCCTGGACAGAAATGATGGCACTCTTAACTTAATATTTTGTTGCACAACCTTTTGAGGCAATCACTGCAATCAAACGATTCCTGTAACTGTCAATGAGACTTCTGCACCTCTCAACAGGTATTTTGGCCCACTCCTCATGAGTAAACTGCTCCAGTTGTCTCGGGTTTGAAGGGTGCCTTTTCCAGACGGCATGTTTCAGCTCCTTCCAAAGATGCTCAATAGGATTTAGGTCAGGGCTCATAGAAGGCCACTTCAGAATACTCCAATGTTTTCCTCTTAGCCATTCTTGGGTGTTTTTAGCTGTGTGTTTTGGGTCATTTTCCTGTTGCAAGACCCATGACCTGTGACTGAGACCAAGCTTTCTGACACTGGGCAGCACATCTCTCTCTAGAATCCCTTGATAGTCTTGAGATTTCATTGTACCCTGCACAGATTCAAGACACCCTGAGCCAGATGCAGCAAAGCAGCCCCAGAACAGAGCCTCCTCCATGTTTCACAGTAGGCACAGTGTTCTTTTCAAGATATGCTTCATTTTTCCGTCTGTGAACATAGAGCTGATGTGCCTTGCCAGAAATTTCGATTTTTGTCTCATCTGTCCATAGGACATTCTCCTAGAAGCTTTGTGGCTTGTCAACATGTAGTTTGGCAAATTCCAGTCTGGCTTTTTTATGATTTGTTTTCAACAATGGTGTCCTCTTTGGTCGTCTCCCATGAAGTCCACTTTGGCTCAAACAATGACAGATGGTGCGATCTGACACTGATGTTCCTTGAGCTAAAAGTTCACCTTTAAACTCTTTAGAAGTTTTTCTGGGCTCTTTTGTTACCATTTGTATTATCCTTCTCTTTGATTTGTCATCAGTTTTCCTCCTGTGGTCACGTCCAGGGAGGTTGGCTACAGTCCCATGGATCTTAAATTTCTGAATAATATGTGCAACTGTAGTCACAGAAACATCAAAGTGCTTGGAGATGGTCTTATATCCTTTACCTTTAACATGCTTGTCTATAATTTTCTTTCTAAGCTCCTGAGACAACTCTTTCCTTCGCTTCCTCTGGTCCATGTTGAGTGTGGTACTCACCATGTCACCAAACAGAACAGTGAGTTTCTGTAGCCCTGTATACAGGCCCACTGACTGATTAAAAGATTGTAGACACCTGTGTTGCTAATTAGTGGACACACCTTGATTTAAAATGTCTCTTTGGTCACATTATTTTCAGGGGTACCATCATTTCTGTCCAGGCCTGTTTCATGAGTTTTCTTTTTAAAAAAAATTCTTTTGAAGCATGGTTGAAAAGCAATGTCTGACTTTCATTTGTTCATTTTCATAGAATTTTTATATATTATTACTTTTGTCAGATTCAAGTTATTTCTGTAACCATTGTGGGTTTTTCTTTCATTAAATGAGGGGTACCAACAATTTTGTCCACGTCTGTAGGTATTGTAACCACAGTCAAGTGGGAAAAGGAGGATTGGAAGTTATGTGGTATCTGTGTACTACATGGGAGACATGTATGTAAATGGTTAATGCTGAATCAAACTCGATACTTTGAATCTTTATTAATATTTCTTCATTTATATCTCCTTGTCCAGGGCTGCATGACTTGTTCTTCAGACAGTAAGTAAAATATATTTTCATATATTAATAAAGAAGTTGTATGAGGACTTTCTTAAAATCACTTTCTGGGTTCTTATTTTTTTCCAGAACATCTGGTTGTTCCAACTCAAAGTTGAGTTGATTCCGACTCAGGGTCAAGTAATTGGAATCAGAACCCAAGTTACTCCGCCTCCTCCGTCCTCTCAATGATCCATGTGTATTACCTGTATTATGGAGGCTGGCTTTACCATCTAATCTACCAGACCCCATAGTACAAGTAATACACACTAAACACAGAGATGAGGCCAAGCAATTTGGGTGTTTGGTGGTTATGATCACTTAAAAAGAAACCATCTCGGAAACCTGATGTTCATACGAAAACAACCTGTCCAAGAAGTGAATTACAAAAACTCCCCGGATAACCCCTTTAAAGTCTTTGTAGCGGGGGCGTGTCCTGGTGCTGAACCAGACCAGACACACATCGCAACAGCTCCGACACTATCTTCTTACTACTGTCTGTTTGGGGGTTCCCACCTGGGTCCCCCCGCTACCACTTACCTCTGGATCCCCTGCTGCACTTGCGGGTCTGACCTAATGAGGTCTGAGGGTCCACTGATGCCTGTGGACCAGCCACGTTTGTCTCCTGTGTGGCCTCTCCACTTGACGCGGCTGCCACCTGAGCAGCCCAGTTTTGCTGTTCTGGCGGCTGCTTTGCTGTGATGGTGTGCAGCGTTTCTACTCCACTGTGGACCTCCTTGCAGTGTCACTCTCCTCCGAACCGACCTCTGCAGAATCCAATGAAGTCCTGGGCTGCTATCCAGCTCTACTCCTGGGAAGTACACAGTAGTCGGCCATTATATTTCTACCCCTGCATCTCTCCTGTGGTGAATTTTCTGGCCTGGTGCTTTGCTGAGCTTGTTCTATTTGACCTCTCCTCTACTGGATTTTGTGAGTAACTTCTTGTGGATTACTGTATGCTGTTCCTACTTATATTTTTTGGCAAAAATCAAACAACTGTTTTCCACCAAACTCTCTAAGGAGGTGGCTGATTTCACCCAACAAATCCAGGGTCTTCGATCTAGAGTCTCCGAGGTGGAGGATAGACTGGATGACATTGGTGATGCCCGAGGGGAGGATAAAACCTGCCTCAATGATTATGCCCAAAAATTTGAGACCATTGATCTTAAATTGATGGACCTGGAAAATAAGTCTAGGAGAGCCAACATCTGTATCAGGGGAGTGCCAAAAACAATAATTACTCTATGGGAGACTGTTAAAACCTAGTTCTCAGCTCTGCTTCCACAGACTGATCCCACACTACTTCGCATGGACCGTATTCACTGGGGGCACCTGGGCGCCTTAAAAACCCAAATGTACCCAGGGACATTATTCTTAACCAGCACTACCCAGAGCTACGCGACCAAATTCTGTCAGCAGCCCACAACCTCCACCGGGTATGTCCCCATCCATCCAGCTCTTTGCAGACTTGGCTCTGCAAAGAGCTGTACGCTGTACAGACGCAGAACAATGCATCCAGTCACTCTCGCCTTACAGAAGGCCCAGATACGTTATCGCTGGGGTTTCCCCTTCCGTTTAGCATGCACTCTCAACAACAAAGACTATGCTATTCGATCTGTGAAGGAAGGTCTCTATATTCTACATTGGGAAGGACTCCAGGTGGATGAGCTGTATCCCACTGACCCTCTTCCTCAGAGACCCTCGTGTTTATGACTGCCGAAACACAAGCAACTGTTGGGTCCTACCCGGCTTTCACATCCTGCAGAGGCTTCCGTACCTCCTTTTTGAGTATATAAACTTCTCACCTGTTTTATTTGCATATTTTTCATTTTGGACACTACAATTTGACCCAACTATTGTGTCTATTATCTGTCAGGTTTTAGATCTTAACCTTTTATTGCTGTTTCTCGTTGATATTTTGTTACCTGTTACGGTCTTAGCACCATTGTTGTGACTTCTACGTTCACTATGCAGGTGATATTGTTATCATTATTGGGGATTTTTTTTTAACCCAGGGCGGTTCCTGGATTCATAAGTTATACCCTTTTATATAGCCTATTGCATTTAGCTTTTCCACCTTTTTCTATTGGGGGTTGGCTGTGACGACAGTCCTCATGTTTCCCCTATGCCTTAGTTGTTACAGGGTTTGCTGCACTCCATTCACTCCTGGTGTGCATGCCCTAGTTTTGAGTTTGTCGTTACTGTTCACTACTGTTAATGTTTTTTCCCCTCCACAGCGCTACCTATTCTCTGTCTAGGATTATGGTTGCTTCAATCTCCTGCCTAACCCTGCCTATGACTACTTGACCTGTGCACTCCTTTCTCAATGCCAGCTGTTTAACCCCACCTTATGTCTTCCCTATGTGTAAGATTGTTTCGCATAATGTATAGGGATTTAACTCCGCTCAGAAATATATCTCATATCTCCAATATGAGAAACTGAAACCTGATATTCTCCGCATTTCACCCCCCACCTTGTTTCCTAAGTTTTTCCACTCACGATACACCCTTATTGGCTATGCACCCAATCAATCTAAAAGCAGAGGAGTGGCGGTCTTGATAAGAACCTCTGTTCCCCTATAGGTTGATAATATGCAAATAGATCCCCAAGAGACATATATCATCATTCAATGTTGCCTTTATGGTCAACAACTATGCCTTGTTAAGTCCTATGTCCCCACTGAGTCCCCAGGTAGCTTTTTTTTTCCACAAGTTATGTGCTCTATTGGAACAGCTGGATTTTTCGAAAATAATATCGTGCAGAGATTTTAATTTCACTGTTAATGCAAACTTGGATAAACTCTTCTCTAAGGCCAAGGGTGAGATTTGTACTGCTCTTCGAGCCTTTGGGGTAGTGGAGGCTTGGCAAGTCTTTAATGGGAATAGGAGAGGTTATACTTACTTTTCTCCTGCACACCACCACTTACACTATGATTGATCAGATCCTCCTCTCTACATCGATGCTCCCCAATTTCACGTATGCCCGTCATGTGCCCTGTGCCTAGTCGGATCATGACCTGGTTTTGATTAATATTGACTTCCAGACCCCTTCTACTCGGCCCGGATGGCGTTTAAATGAGTCCCTATTGACAGATCATGGCATCAAGTGACGGATTTCAGATGCCCTCAGCAAGTTCTTTACACATAGTAATGTGTCGGATACCGACCCAGCTATTAATTGGGTGGCCCATAAGGCTGCAGTTAGGGTTATCTTTATATCGGAGGCTTCTCGTCTGAAAAAAAGAGCGGTCTAAGGTTCAGGCGGACTTAGAGCACAAACTGCTGAAATTAAAAACTGCTAATCAGCTTTACCCCTCTTGCTATTTGGCTAAATGTATCAGGGATGTCAAATGTCAACTTGACTCCTAATACATCGGGCAGAAAAAGCTGACCGTTGGACCCTAGCGAGATTTTACAAATATACAAACAAACCTGATAAATTGTTAGCCTCTAAACTAAGGGTGCACCAAAAACTAAATGTTATATATAAAATACGGGAATTGGGTGGTAAAATTACCTCCAACCCTAACTCTATTTATACCCAGTTCCACCAATTTTACCAGACTTTATACTCTGCCCCTACCTCAACCCATCCTCAGGAAATTTCCTTCTTTCTCCGATCACTCCAACTGTCCCACCTC
This sequence comes from Leptodactylus fallax, assembly GCA_947044405.1. Lineage (NCBI taxonomy): Eukaryota > Metazoa > Chordata > Amphibia > Anura > Leptodactylidae > Leptodactylus > Leptodactylus fallax. The sequence continues at coordinate 4,312,139 of CAMRHE010000118.1, forward strand.
CCACCTACTGTCCCACCTCCCCAAGTTGCTTCCTTAAATGGACCAATAACTAGGAGGAACTAGACTCAGCTATTGATGCTCTTAAGAATGGGAAAGCATAACTGGTCAATTCCAAAGGGCTCTTCAAGCAGTTTATTGTGATCCCATTGCCTATTTGAGGCTCCCGACAGATTTCCCGATTCCTATTAAGATTTGTTGTGGCACCAGGCACCAGCGGGTCTTCACCAAGGACTATGTAATTAGCACGCATTCCCCACCTCCCATAGAGACTTTCAGGACTGCTCAGGTCTTTCACTTCCTACACTCTCACCCCACTTAAACATGAGATTACCCCCACTAGCTTTGAAAGATTGTGTACTTATAGGGCCGATAGAGGTTCTCTTTCATTTATCATTTATTTCATACTGAATGCTCCACCCTCTGAGCGCAAATTGGACTATATGGCAGCCTAGGAATACGACCTATAGATCACCCAGCCCCCAGCTCAGTGGACCGATTGTTGCACGTTCATTAGCAAGGGCAGTTGGCAAATTACTTGTGGAGCCCTCTTTTAAATTTCTTCACGGAACCTATTTGGTTCCTTCTAGACACCACCCTTTTTACCCTACAGTCTCACCCCTTTGTTTTCAAGGTTGTGATGCTTTAGGTAACAGGTGTCAAACACAAGGCCAACGGGCCGAATCCGGCCCACTGCCTTCTGTTATCCGGCCCGGCACTTAGCTGGCCCGCAGGGCCGCGGCATTTTTTATTGTCTATGTACATTATGTAATGTAAACCAGCCCAGGACAGGCCGCTTAAAAAAAACAAAAAATAAAGCTACGCGATAACTGTCCTGGGCTGGTTTACAAGACCTCTGCATGTCAGCGCAGGCGGCGATACAATGACGTCATCACGCCGCCTACGCTGACACGCAGACAAGAAGAGGAGGTGGCTGCATCAAGGCATTGCAGGTAAGTGAAGATAAGTTTTTTTTATATATATAAATAGGCCGTTGCCTGCTGGAGTATCCCCGGCATGTAACGGCCTATTTACTTACTGATCCCCGCTGCTGGTCGTGGCCGCCCCCGCTTCCCCTTCTGCTATGGGACGCAGAAGCGGCTGTGTGCAGGAGCGGGGATGGTAAGTGAGGCCGCGGCCGGCGAACCCCATCAAATACTACAATTATTATACTCTGGGGGCTTTTCAGACCCCGGAGTATAATAATCGGAGACCCCGGGGAGGTGATAAACATAAAAACCAGAGTTACTCACCTCTCCGGCGATCTGATGCTGCTCCCAGGCGGCTTCGGCCTTCTTTGGTGACGTCCCAGGCGTCATGTGAGCTAGGCCGACGTCATTATGTTGCGACGTCGGTCTGTGCGACATTGAAGAAGGCCGAACGCAGGGAGCGCACCGGGGCCCAGGTAAGTAACACTGATTTTTATGTTTGTCACCACCTGGGTCTCCGATCATTATACTCTGGCGTCTGAAAAGACCCCAGAGTATAATAATAGTTCATGGGTGGGGGGGTCACTATGGGGCATAACACCATGTGCAGGGGCCACTGTGGACTATAATACCGTTTGCAGGGGCCACAATGGGGCATAATACCAATGCAGGGGCCACTATGGAGCATAATAACGTGTGCAGTGGCCACTATGGAGCATAATACCGTGTGCAGGGGCAACTATTGAGCATAATACTGTGTGCAGGGGCAACTATGGAGCATAATACCGTGTGCAGGGGCCGCTGTGGGGCGTAATACCGTGTGCAGAGGCAACTATAGAGCATAATACCGTTTGCAGGGGTAAACAGTATTTGTATAGTGCTTAATTTTTTATATATTCAGAAAAGGATGAGGATAGTATGTAACATGCCAATGTCTTAGGTTTTAACAATACATTATGTTCTTCCTGGTTGACCTCAAAGGGCTGATTGTAACAGTAGTAATGTACAAATGTAACTACTGCTTAATAGCTCGCTTATCTGTTAAGGAGAAGTTACTTTTATACATGTGTAAAATAATCTTGGCCCTTCAAGGTACCCCGTGAGGCTGAAGTGGCCCCCGGAGAAAATGAGTTTGACACCCCTGCTTTAGGTGATACTCTTCATATCTGGTGGACTTGCCCTCTGGCCCGTCGCTTCTGGATATCCAGCCATAGGATGGTGCAATGATTATTTGGACAGTCGATTTAATTGTCTGCTCCAGTTATTTTACTTGGCCTTAAGCCTACCACTCTAAGATACTGAATAAAAGAAAGTTAAATCTTCGGCTCACCGTATCCATATGCCAGTTAGTTCCATAGAAAATGTATCGTGGGATGCAGAGAACACTCTCCGGACTTCGTTGGAGCAGAATATTTGGAAAATAGAGAATAAAATCTGGTTCCAGCATCCATAAATTTAAATAAAATATAACTTTTAATTCATATAAAATTTAAAAAAAGTAACAACAGTTACATGAGAAGAGGATTCGTAACCAAGCCTACGCATTTCAGGGCGTCTAGCCCCTTAGTCAGGTTGCTTGAAGATCAACTCAAAACTAAATTTAAAACAAAAATGGATAAAGGATCCCCACCCATTGCTAAATTTAACTATTAACATCCCGTAGGATACAAAGTATATATAAATGTATAAAACAAAAATTTATGGATTGCAATCACATATAAAATACATACAAATAAATATATTTCAAATATATACAAAAACAAAAATAGAAAATATATATATGAACTTAATATAGTGCTTCATTTAGATGACATATATGACGTTCCCTCCAAAAAATTCAAAATTTCTAAGGGAGAAATCACGTGGTTTATAACATGTGACTGATGCAAATTCAAAAGAAGTAAGCGTCAAATTGCCGTCAGCTAGTTTAAACATATAACAACATTCACACGATCTCCCTATTGCAATGACATATATAGCAATCCCTCCACAAAATTCAAAAATTTCTAGAGGAGAGATCACATGATCTATAACATGTAACTAATGCAAATTCAAAAGGAATAGGCGGCAAGTTGCCATCAGCTAGTTAAAGTATATACCAACATTCACACAATCTCCCTTTATAAAATTCAAACAAGAAGGAGGAAGGTCACGTGAACAAATCACAAAAGAGATCATGTGACATACCACATGACTCCAAATGTGCGGCAAGAAAAAAAAAAAAAAATCTTTTATTTTTCTCCTTGCCAACATCTAATGTGAATGCTGTCTAAATTGAAAACAACTTATTCCTTCCAAAAATTCACAGCGGGAAAGTGTCGTTAACCAATGAAATGAATGAATTTTAATGATATAAAGATTATATGTATGTACAGTATATATGTGACTGCAATATAACCCCAATATAACATAATTAATAAATATAAGATAAATCAGACCTAATATTGAGACCGTGCGGATATCTGGTATTTAATTTTAAAATCCAAAATGCTTCTCTTTTTAATACTAATTTTCTCCAATTACCTCCACGGTTAGGTTTTTGGACATGTTCTATAGCATAAAACTGAAAAGATGATATATTGCCTCCATGTATTGATGAAAATTGTCGGGAAGCATTGGACATATTATCTCCTGTTTTTGTACAATCAGAAAGATATTCAGCTATCCTTATTTTTACCGCTCTAATAGAACATCCTCTATATAATAAATTACAGTTCGTACATTCAATAATATAAACAATATGATGACTTACAATTAAAAAACTCTTAATTTCATAGGTTTTGTTGTTACCAACATCTTGAAAATTTGCAGTTTTTTTCGCATATTTAGAAGCATTACATCTATTTAATCCACATTTGAAAAAACCTTTCAAATCCAGCCAAGTTGACGACGTGGATTTAGTGGTGGTAAACATACTAGGTGATAATAAATTACCAATTGTACGTCCCCGTTTAGCAATAAATTGTACTCCCTCAGCCAAAATTGAATTGGTGATAGAATTTTGTTGTAAAATGGGTACATTTTTAAAAAAAATATTAACTATACTTTGGTATTGTGCGCTAAAGGTGGTTGAAAAAACAATTTTATTATAATCATTAGTCCTGATGAAATGATTATTAGATAACAAAGAAGAACAAGACTTTTGATCTACTAATTTTTGGGCTCTATTCAAGGACCAATTAGGATAACCTCGTTTGTTTAATCTATTCAACGTAATAGTACTTTGGACAGCGTAATCCTTTTCTGAAGAGCAAGCTCGCTTTGTTCTAATAAGTTCTCCCACCGGTATAGACTTAATTTTGTGTTTAGGATGATGACTGGTAGCTAAAAGAATAATATTACCTGATGAAGGTTTTCTATATAACAAAGTTTCTACCAGACTTACATCACAAGTACCTCTTAGAAAAATATCAAGAAAACATATTTCTGAAGAATGACTATTGAAAGTGAATTGTAAATTGATATCATTGGAATTAATATACTCCATGAAATTAGGTATGGACGCTACATATTTTGTGGAGGGATTGTTATATATGTCATTGCAATAGGGAGATCGTGTGAATGTTGTTATATGTTTAAACTGGCTGACGGTAATTTGCCGCTTACTTCTTTTGAATTTGCATCAGTCACATGTTATAAACCACGTGATTTCTCCCTTAGAAATTTTGAATTTTGTGGAGGGAACGTCATATATGTTATCTTAATGAAGCACTATATTAAGCTAATATATATATTTTCTATTTTTATTTTTGTATATATTTGAAATATATTTATTTGTATGTATTTTATATGTGATTGCAATCCATAATTTTTTGTTTTATACATTTATATATACTTTGTATCCTACGGGATGTTAATAGTTAAATTTAGCATTGGGTTGGGATCCTTTATCCATTTTTGTTTTAAATTTAGTTTTGAGTTGATCTTCAAGCAGCCATGACTAAGGGGCTAGATGCCCTGATACGCGTAGGCTTGGTTACGAATCCTCTTCTCATGTAACTGTTGTTAAATTTTATATGAATTAAAAGTTATATTTTATTTAAATTTCTGGATGCTGGAACCGACTTTTATTCTCTATTTTCCACTCTAAGATACGCCCTATATAAACTACTACAGTATATATTAATGGCAGTGTGAATCCATATCGCCTTTGAATGGAAGCGGCCCTATCTTTTAATGATGGATGTCATTAGACGAGTTGACATGATTATGCTTCATGAAAAAATTAATACTACCATCTCTAATACCGTCCACTTTTTGACAGGGTTTGGTCACCCTGGATTAATAGGTCCAACATCCCGAGTCATATTGTCTCCAGCTCTAGCCTCTCACTGGGATTAAGTGTTATGTCTTGGTTTCTTCTCTTAGGCAGGATTCCCCTTCCCCTCTTTCATTTGACGTATGCACTATAGCGTTTTTTTGTACTTTTGATATCATTCAATAAATTATTTTGAAACTAAAGTCTTTGTATCCTTTATGGCTAATGCTCCTATGAATATAATATAAAAATTAAGCAATTTTTCAAATTGTCTCAATTAAAATCTAATTTATATTTAATAAAATTTAGTATTTATAGCTCTTATGCAGATCTACAATATGTATCTCTCTTGTTACAGACTACAAACAAATCCAATGTAATATGTGTATATACCACAGTGTCATTCTCTAACATCTATCCCTTACTCACCCAGTGTATGTACATTAGGTTAGCCACTCTTTGTTCTTTATAGATCAACTAATCACCTCTTCTGTCCCTTAGAGCCCCGGGTGAGGGCCGAGAGAACATCCGCAATCCAGAAGATGCTGAAACAGCTGCGGATGGTGATGAGGGACCTGCCAGTTCTGGTGACCAAGGTCCAGTGACAGAAGCTCCTCCTGAGGGTATGAGACCACCGTATCTGTGTGTGATAGATGACACGATGGTCTCCAATGGTGCACATTACAGGAGATATGCTCTGCTGATACATAAATGCAGCTTCTTAATTGCTGTAACTTTCTAACAGTTTTTCCTACATTTATTAATCAGTGAATGTTACTTTTTGGTGTAAACAAGAAAAGTAGTTGGCCCTGGTTCAAGTATATGGGCCTTGGTCTTTACTAACTTTATCTTAAGTCACCTCCCTCATGCCCCTTGAGCTTATCAACCCATCCCTTTATGTGTAATCTAATAGACAAAAGCTACTTTTACATAACAGTGGACCTCCTTGTGTCCTGCGCCCCTTTGTAGCACAGGATTCCAGACGGATACATTTTAACAAACTATGAAGAGAATTGTGCTGCTAATGTATGTAGTGTATAGATAATTTCTATTACAATTTACATTCATTGACAAAATATTATGCACTAAGAAGGAGTTATTCGAATTTTAGACAAAGTGTTCCCCTGGGCAAAATTAAAAGCAGGGCCCCAAATGCTGATATACAAACAACACCATCGTCTTCCAGTGCATTCCCTCTAATAATGCCACCTTTCTGCCCCCAAAACAGTAATAACAAGTCCAATTTTCCACACACAATTCAAATGACGACTTTTGTACCGCCTAATAGATTTTTGCAACCAGTCATCAGTTATTATAGCGCCTCTTTATAAATAATAGCCCCGGCTTATAAATAATAGTGCCCCTTATTTATAAGCAGGGTCTATTATTTATAGGGGAACTATTATTTATAAGCAGGGGCTATTATTTATAATAGTTCCCCTTATAAATAATAGACCCTGCTTATACTGTAAATAATATTACACCCTTATCAGTAAAAGTGCCCTAATAAATGATAGTTACTGCTTATAAATAGTGGCCTACATCAGTAATAGTCCCCCTTATCTGTAATAGTTCTCCCTTATCAGTAACAGTCACACGTAAAAATAATACTGCTCCCTTATAAATAGTTCCCCCTTATTAATAATAGCCCTCTCATGAATAATAGTTACCCTTATCAATAGTAGTCCCCATTATCACTAATAGTCCCCTTATAAATAATAGCCACCTTTATAAATAATAGCCCACTTAATTAGACCCCATTATAAATAGTTCCCATCTTATAAATAATAGCTCCCCCTTATAATAGATGCCTTATAAATAATAGTTTCTCCCTTTTTAGGCCTCTTATAAATAGTCCCTCCCTTATAAATAGTCCGCCTTATAAATAATAGTTCACCCTAATAATAGCCCCCATATATAATTTACCTTTATAATAGTTCATCCCTTATATAATAGCCCCCTTATACATAATTGTTACCCCTTATACAGTGTTGGACTGAAGGGCCTAGGGACCACCAGAGGAACCTGTTCTGGGGGCCCACCCAACAGCTTCCTGCTAATAGCCTACACCACGGCTCCTTGCTGACATCTTACATATGTGCTGACTATCCGGCGTTACTGAGTATGTTTCCAGTATAGTCAGCCCCTATAGTACTGTGCATGCTCTAATAGTTCTGTAGGTGGTTCATGCACAGTTACTGTATGGGGAAATGGGGAATGACATGGCCATTGAGCACTACATGTATGTACAAGATTATAGCGAGGGAGCTGTGATGCAGACATAACACACAAGACTGCCAGCAGGAATTTTGAGCCCCCCCCAAAGTATAATGCTCCACATGATATATAATGCTCCACATGGTATACAATGCACCACAGTGCCCTCCACAGTATAATTGCTCCCCTGAGCCCCCCCACAGTGACTCCACATGGTATATAATGCTCCACATGATATATAATGCTCCACATGGTATACAATGCACCACAGTACCCTCCACAGTATAAAATGCTCCCCTAAGCCCCCCATAGTCGCCCCACATGATATATAATGCTCCACACAGTATAATATGCTCCCCAGAGCCCCAACACAGTTTGATGCTCCACAGTGGCCCCACACAGTATAATACCCCTTAGTGGCCCCACACAGTATAATATGCTCCCCAGCAGCCCCATACAATATAATATGCCTCACACAGTATAGAAAACTCCCACAGCACCAACCCCAGTATAATGCTCCACAGTGGCCCCACACAGAATAATAGGAGCCTCAGAGAGCCTTCTTATAGGGCCCTCTTATGGCAAGAGCCAGTACCTAATGAAATTACACCTGTAATAATTTATATATCTGTCTGAGACGTAACTCCATGGTTATTTTTGCAGCAATCCGACATTTCTAACTGCATACGTTATTTTTTGTGTCAATGGGACAGGTTTATTAAAATGGTCTAAAAGCTAAATTGTCTTAGTTGCCCACAGCAACCAATCACAGAGCATCTTTTATTTTTCAGGAACAGTATACAAAATGAAAGCTGCATTGTGATTGGTTGTTATGGGCAACTAAGACAGTCTTGTTTTTAGAAAATTGTAATAAATCTGTCCCATTAGTCTTGGTTATCTTAGTTTTAAACTTTCTTTCCCCCCCCCACAGAATCGACTGCTCCCAGTAATTCTGAGGTACCCTTATCTGAGTTGTCTCCTGCTCCAGAAGATGCTCCAGTGAATGTTACAATCACAGTGACTGCAACACCCTAGATAAGGATTTCACCATGGTGGGGTGGGAAACCTTAGAGATCTTGAGGTTTCGTGGATCAGTAAATCACTAAACACCCACAGTCACCAATCACAGAGGTGTTTAATATACAGTTTAAGAGTATGAAGCTGGACTCTGATTGGTTATTATGGGCAATGAAACATTAAGCCAGCTTTATACTAAATCACCTTGTAAAAACCTGCATCAAACTAAAATGTTCATTTCCTATGTGGCTAAGTTTCAAACGCTGGAAGGTTAGCTTAGCTTATTAGCTTCTCCCCCTCAAAACCTGTGTACTAAAGCAGTAAGAAGTGTGGTGTGAGTCCTTCCAAGCTTTGACACTACTTTATCGCTCCTGCAGGTCATAGACTATTCTAAAACAATGAGCTTTGTGTAAATAATGGGTTTTTCTAGTAAAGGTTCACCTATATTTGTAAGATTAAGACTACTCATGAATTCCTTTAATGTTAAAGATCTAAAGGGATTCAGTTGTATCAAGGTGTGTTCAGGATTTTTTTTGTACATAGTTTGCAATAAACCTTTGTGTTATAAAACTTAAAGATGATATAATTTTGATGTTTAATTTTTTTTCTTTCATGTAGATAAAGCTTATACCATACAATGAAAAATGTAACCACTTTCTAATAGTCTATGTTATAATGCCTCACAGATGCATATCTTGAAGCTCCTGGGTCCCAATGCAAAATCTGCAATGAAGCGACTGCTACCACTGTATCCCATATAGCTAAGACCCTGATGTCTAACCAATTTTCCCTGCTTGCTGGGGACATTCGTGGTTTACATTCAGAGGCTAGAAAGCTCTGCCCTGTTCAAATAGTTCCCCATTGGCATCAGATATGCCAAATTTATTCACAACCTCCACTTTGCATAATTTAATAGCTAAATTTTTTATTAATAATAATTTTCTCTCTATCTCCCACTGTTCTCGAGCCGTCCATGCAGTTACTTTTGGTACTTGATATGTGAAGTAGGATCTCTATTGTCAGGTGAGTGGTCTCAGGTAGTAGTAGGTGATTCTGAGGTCTGACACTGTCCAGTCAGAGATGGTTTGGGCCCCAACACCTCTCACCTGAAAGTAGAGAGCCTAGTTAGTATATCAGACCCCAAAACTATCAGCTCTGATTGCTCAGAAAAGGCAGGAGCTACATGAAAATTCTAACTGTGGAGCGACGCTTATTAAAGCATACAAAGAGCTGCAGTTGGTGGGGTCAATGAAAGTTTCTCTGCTTAAGAGACGCATGGGACTATAATTGGGTCCATTGGGTGTCTGTTGAATGTCTGGGTTTTTTTTTTTTATCTAAAATTACCTGCTGAAAAAGTCAGACTTGCAACACTCCGGTAATTTCTGACAGATCTGCGCTGGATACTCTGATCTTGTGCCTATACAGTTTGCATCATTGTCGGCAGCACATCCCCTATTTATACCTAGATGTGCTGCTAATGATGATTTTATTGGCTGCCAAAAATGATGTGATGTACCAAGAAAGGGCTTTTGTCATAAGCCAATGATTGTCATATTGTCAGTCAGTGTAAAAGGGTCTTAACCCCTTCCCCCCATGACCAAATAGTATGTCATATGGCGGGAAGGTATTAAGACCCTTTTACACTGACTGACAATATAACACACCCTGATGTACTATTACATCATGGCAATGTCACCCGATCAGAAGCTGACATGGAGAGCAGGTGTCAGCTGTAAGAGCTAAGCTCCAATCGCGGGTGTAAACCCCTTAGATTCCACAATCAATCATGACTATGGCATCTAAGGGGTTGCCGTAGCAACCCGGTATTTTATCAGACCCCCCTCATGCCACCTTTGGGGATGGGGAAAGCCATGGTATTACTTTGGCAGCCCGGGGCCTGTTCCGTGGACACAAGTCTGCAATCTCCTAATAAGATCTTCTTTTCCTGTTGCAGGATCGATTACTCAGGCCTGTCAGTCTATGCATATGCATAGGTTTGCAGCCATTATACACTCCAATACTTCTGATTGGAGCGTATAATGCTGAACCTGCCATCAGAAGCTGGTTCATGTCCCCTATTGGGACAAAAAAAAAAAATCACAGTATTAAAGAAACCCCATAAAATACCTCTTTTCCCCACATATAGTATAAAAATGTAAAAACACAAAACATAGTATAAAACAGCACATATTTGGTATCACCACATCTGTAACAAACTGTACAATAAAACTAAGCCTGTGTAAGCCGTGTACCAGGGTCTCCCCAGGATACAACAAAGTCACGAACAAAGGAAGCGACTCCAACTCAATTTAGAAAAAACAAGATTTTACTTAGTGTAGTAACACCCCTTTACCAAAAAGAACACTCCCAGATATTTACATACACTCATCCAGGAAGCTGAGGCCCTGGTGCTGTACAGCGCGGTGCCCTCCAATGTGTGCCTCCAATATACTCCAAGCTTTTACCTATCTGCAGGCTGCTACTAACCAGCCGCTTGTTACCTTTTATCACCCTAGTCACAGGAACAATTCAGTGAGTGTGATAGGGGCACCGGCGGTATAACACAAGAGCTTACTTATCAAAATACCCCTATTCCCCCAAAACAAAGTACAACCAAGTAAATATAATAGTAGGTCAGCTTGCAATCCAAAGAAATGTGAAAATGCATAAAATGTCGCTCCTAGACTTCCTTAGAAGATCCTCTCTGAGAGTTACAACTCAATAGAATTCTCTGAGTCCTAGTCCTTAATACCGAATAGGTAGATAATTCACCAGTAGTGTGGCCTGTGATGATGAGTATGCCTAACTAATCTAACTACAGGCCCTTACTCAGTCCCAAGCAATTTGGCGCCAAAAACGTAATGCGGTGCGTGCACGATTACTTCTCTTACTGACCCGGGTCTGTTGGGTACCTTTAGCCTTTGTCTGGAACAGCTGGAAAACATGCGGTCTCACTGACAGGGCCACTTCTCAGTCGGGTCCTTGATAGCAATCTTATCCTTCAGGATGCTGTCTGAACAAACCTTGGAACAGTCTCTGATTCAGCTCTACTTTGCTATAATTCTGGTCCCTTAGGGATGCTCCTACTCACACTCCAGTCCTCCTCCTTCTAGAGCTCAAAGCACACTCTCAAGATGGCTGCCACACACACTCTGCTCCTTCTTGTAACTCCACCTCTGCAGAACAGGGTCTCCACGTCACTACTCCAGGGAATTACAGTCTTTTCCCATTTCTTAGGTAATAGTGGCCTCTTGTGGTCAAACAACCAAATGTCAGTTTATAAAAAAAATAAACTTATTTACAGAAACAGGTACATTCACAACATGAGGGCTGTTTCACCATCTTACACCTGCATGGTGGACATTGATTTTTTTTTTCCATTTCGCCTCACAAAATATAAAATAAAAAGTGATCAAAAAGTCCAAAAAGCCCAAATGGTACCAATAAAAAGCACATCTTGTCCCACAAAAAAATAAGCCCTCAATCCTTCAATAAAAAAATAAAAATGTTACGCCTCTCAGAATATGGCAATGCAAAAACAATAGATTTGAAGTTCTTTGGTTTTTTTTTTCAATTCCCCCCAGAAATAGTTAAAAAAATGTTGTCAATAAGTTATAGACACCCCAATATGGTGTCATTAGAAAATGCATATCATCCCACAAAACCAAGCCCTCATATGGCTACATCACCACAAACCTTACACATTCAGTTTTCACTATCCGCTGTGCATTCACATCTGGGAAAGCAAATGCACAGTATATCCCTTGATAAATTCTTTGAGGGGCACAGTTTTCAAAATTGTGTCACTCCCTAGGGAATTTCACTTTACTGGTACCTCGGGGGCTCTGCAAAAGTGAGATAGCATCCAAAAACCAAACAATCTAAATCTGCACCATGGTCCTCCTTCACATCTGCACCATGCTTTGTGTATACAGCTGGGCACAGAAGGAAAGGACTGCTGTTTGGTTTTGGAGCACAGATTTAAATGTTTTTTTGTTTTTTGTTTTTTAACCCCATGCCACTTCTGTAGAGCACCTGAATTGTCAGTAAAGTGGAATTCCCAGAAACTACAACCCTGAAGGAATTTATCCAGGGGTGCAGGTGGATGAATGGATGAAAGTGAAAATAGCAATTTTTCCAGAAATACGTCCTTTCAGTGCACATTATGTCATGCCCAGCTTGTGTCAGAGATGAACACTCCAAATGCTGTGCCCGGGATAATCCATGGACAGTTTTGGAGTGTGTGTCTCTTCTGACACAATCTGTGTACAACATATTGGTCATTGAAATGATGTATCTCTGGGAAAATTGCTGGAAAATCAGCTGCGCATTAAATTCTGGAAATTAAAGAGGTTATCCAGATTCCAAAATTTATCTGTAAATACATCCACAGCAGTGCTAAATCCTCTGTTCCCTTGTGCAGCATTTTCTTGGCTTTATTTTACTTGAGACTCCTTGAATCACTGGTATTTACATGCAGTGAATCTGTGAAGAAACTACATTTCCCATGATTTATCACTCTGTGTATCCCCCCTTCCTTCTCCACTTTCCCCTGCAATGAAATCACAGGTAATAAATTACTCCCACATCTGAGGTCACATGTTCTGTGATGTTTCATTTAAGCTCACTCCCCACTGTGAGCAAAAAACAGAGAATTTGAGCAGGCAGATGAATCATGGGAACTGTAGTTTCATCCAAATTCACCCCATGTAAATATCATTGATTGTAATGTCAATCTGTATTCCCTTAGTCCTGACAGCAGCACAATATGGGGTATCTCTGCCCCTGTGTGTTATTTTAGGACAGGTGGAACCTTTAATTAGCACCAAAAAGGTGCCTCCTACTGGCCCTATAAGAGGGCACAAGAGACCTCCCTCCGCTGTGTAAATTATAAAGTAAAAGGAAACAAGCTTCTAGGGAGGGAAGCCTTGTGCTGCTGTCAGGACTAAGGGAATACAGATTGACATTACAATCAACGATTCCCCTTACGTCCGACAGCAGCACAATATGGGGAAATAGCAAGTAATTCCCCTAGGGAGGGTGTCCTCGCATTACAACGTCAAGGACTGTCTGACCAAAGGCAGTTGTCTGGGAACTGCGGACATCTAAACGATAATGTTTAACAAAGGTCAACTGAGATGACCATGATGCAGCCGCACAAGTCTGGTCCAATGGTAAGGACCGATACTCAGCCCAAGAAGTCGACACAGCCCTGGTTGAGTGGCCGTAGAAAGACTGGAGGGAGTAACTCCTGAATAAGAAAGGAAGACTTAATTATCTCCTTGATCCATGTGGATAGAGTAGGCTTGGAAGCCTTGAGGCCTTTGTTTTTACCCTGCATATTGATTAGTAGGTTTTCGGCCTTCCTAAGTGGTTGAGTGTGGGATAGGTAAATCCGCAGACACCTTACCACATCTAAGGTGTGGAGCTTTTCTTCCTCCTCAGAGCTTGGGGTGGGGAAAAACACAGGTAACGAAATTAGCTGATTGCTAATATAGCATGAGGGGACCTTAGGGTTAAACCCAGGCAAACCTAAGGTGCACCCTATCTGCAAAAACAAAATGTACGGTTCTCTAGAAGAGAGGGCCTGGAGTTCCCCTACTCTTTTGGCAGATAAATAGCCAGCAAAAAAGTGGTTTTGTAGGCTAAATATTTTAGCTCCGTAGTCTCCAAGGGTTCAAATGGAGGACCACACAGGCCTGCAAGGACTACCGCAAGGTCCCACTGGGGAACTGGAGATGATACCGAGGCTTTAGCCTCATTGCCCCTTTAAGGAACCTTGCAACCAGAGGATCCCGAGACAGACGTCTGTTCAAATGAGTGGAGAGGGCCGCAATCTGCACTTTCAAAGTGGCAGGGGCAAGGCCCTTATCCAAACCATCCTGAAGAAAATTTAAAATATCAGCCGTAGAAGGTTCTAGATTATTATTACCCTTCTTGGAGCACCACTCCATGAAAATCTTGGCTGTCCTCTGGTAGTTCTTATTGGTAGAGTCTGCTCTTGCAGAAGAAAAGGGTCTTCAGGACGGCCTCTGACAGTCCTCTATTCTACTGTAGGGACTGCTCAACCTCCAGGCTGTCTGGTTGAATCTCCAGAGATCCTGGCATTTCAGAGATCCTTGGGAAACCAGGTTCTGGATGGGGGGGAAGCCTCCAATATAGCCCTCGACTCATCTCCATGAGTTGGGAAAAAACCAAGCTCTTTTTGGCCAGAGTGGAATGATGGCTATTACAGAGACTTGGTCCTGTCTGATTTTAATCAATACCTTAGGTATCATTGGAATTGGAGGGAAGATGTATACCAGCCTGGACCTCCAAGGGATGGACAGGACATCCACTGCCAAGGGATTATCCTCCTGGTAAAGGGAACAAAACGTCTCCACCTTGGCGTTGAGTCGGGTTGCCCTGAGGTCTATTTCCGGGAGACCGTAATTCAGGATAATCTGATGAAAGACCTATGGATTGAGTGACTATTCTCCTGATACGGCATGACCCCGACTCAACCGATCCGCTACTATGTTCAGGGAGCCCTTGATGTGAACTGTGGATAAATGGGTTAGATTTTTCTCTGCCCATGTAAATATCAGATCTGCCTCCCAGGGGAGGGTTGGTGATCTGGTGCCTCCCTGTCTGTTCACGTACAGCACTGTGGTCATATTGTCTGACCGGATCTTGACTGCTCTTCCCTTGAGAAGAGGCGAGAAATGGAGTAAGGCACGATATACAGCTCTGAGCTCCTACCAGTTGGACGAGGTCCTTCTTTCTGGAGCACTCCAGACTCCCTTTATGGAGTTTTCGTCCAAATGGGCTCCCCATCCCGTGAGGATGCATCTGTAGTCAACAGGGTCCAAGGAGGTTGGACCGTGGACCTTCCGTCTTTCAGGTGCAACCACCACTTGAGAGAAAAACGGGTCCTGGGGGAGAGTCGAATCTTCTTGCTGAGTGTAAGCAAAGGTGCGATCCCAAGCCTCTAGTAATTCCCTCTGGGTGGGACGTAAGTGCCACAAGGGCCATGGGACTGCCTCCACTAAGGAGGACATCAAGCCCAGGATCTTCATCAATATTCTGATGGAGGCTACGGCTTTATGAAAAGGTGTCAGACTGCCACGACCAGCTTCTCCTTCCTTGCTGGTGTCAAGGAGATTTGCAGGCGGACTGAATCTAGGAAGTAGCCGAGGAACTTCTTTCGGGTTGAAGGGATCGTTTTTGACTTCTCCCAGTTTATAAGCCATCCCTTCTGAAGCAGGGAAAACGGCTGTCTGTAGGGGCTGGAGCAGAAAAGACTCTGACTGGGCCTTTATCAACCAGTCGTCTAGATAAGGCACCAAGAATATCCCCTGAAGCCTGAGGGCGGCCGCTATAGGGGCCACTACCTTGTAAAGGTGTGAGGAGCAGAGGAGATCCCGAAGGGTAGTGCTGTGAATTGAAAGTGTTTCCTGTGGCTGGAAACTACTACGGCAATCCTTAGAACCCTTCTGTGTGGAGGGTAAATAGGAATGTAAAAACATCACCTTGGAGGAAAAAGGTGATAACAGACTTTATGGTTTCCATACGGAAGCGCATCTTTTTGATGAAGCGGTTGAGGAACCTTAAGTCTATGATCATTCTCCACTTGTCTGCCGGTTTTGGCACTAGGAAGATGGGAGAATAGACACCGGATCTTTCTTCTAGAGAAGGGACTTCCTCCAGGGCTCCCTTGTGAATGTACTCTCGGATGGAGCATTCCAATGTAATCTGCTGCATTGTAGGGAGGCTGCGAGTTAACACAAACCGATCCTAAGGAGGATGGAGGAACTCGATTGCATATCCTCTTTGGATTACCTGCAGGACCCATAGGTCTCAAATTTTTTCCTGCCAGCAGTTGAGAAAGTGGGAGAGACGGCCCCCGACAGGAATCTCGGCCACAGGAAGACTGTTTCTGATATCAAAAGCTACTTTTGGCTTCTCTTTATCATCAGACTTCGGGAATCTCAGCCAGCGCCTCTAGAGGAATATCTAGAGCCTCTCTGGGACTGCCGTCCACGACGAGGCGGATAGCCTCTACCACGGCCAGAGTCAGACCTACCTCTAAAGGCCTGGGGTAAGTTTTACCCTTCCTGTCGGCCAAGCCCTCTAGGATCTCGTCTAGGGCACTGCCAAAGACTCTACCTGGCTCAAGGGGCAATGCGCACAAATTATTTTTTGAGGGGAAATCAGCTCTCCAGGGTTTTAACCATAGAGGTCCTGATGCTGCAGTGGTAAGTGCCATGGATTTGGCCGCCAGCCTTAATTGATGGTGGGAGGCCTCTGCTAAATATTCAGCTGCCAAGGAAACCGAGCCTAGAAACCCCAGCAGCTCGTCTCTGGAGACTCCAGAGACGATGTCCCTCTCGAGCTAGACCAGGTCAGTGCGTAATTTGGCTGACACTTCACAAGACGCAACCGCCCCAGCGGTCTGGGCCGAGGCAGCTGAATAAGCCTTCTTGAGGGTATTGTCGATGCGCCTGTCCATGGCGTCGTGCAAATTTGCCCCATCATCTGATGGTACCATAGTGTGGTGGGACAATTTGGCCACCGCCATATCCACATTGGGAGGAGGACCCGATTGAGCAACTGGGAATAAAGCTCTGAACCTCCTAGGAACCACAAGAGGTTTTTCAAGATATCTCCACTCTGAGGACATTAACTTTTGTAATCTCTGGTCCACTTGGAAGACCCTAGGCCCTCTATAGGTGGATGTGGAGGCTACCCCGTCAACATCACGATCCTTAGACCGGACGGACTTCAGCAGCCGGCTTAATTTTTCGAGTGGGAAGCACGGTCTGCTGGAATCTTCAGTGGAATCGTCAGATGAGAGTGTCTCGTCCACTATTTGATAATCTTCATGAGAGATCCTGTAAGGAAGATTATGTCTCAATCCGCGGTCTCTTGGCAATCTGGGCGATGGAAAAAACGGATCTCCATAAGAGATTCCTCCATATAGTCCTTTACCCAGGTGACAACCTCTCTTATGGAAGGTTCTTCCGGCGGAGGTCCGCGACATTGGCGACAGTAGGTAAAATCATAGCCATCAGGTAAAGGGGTATTACAATCCAACATGCTAGGTGTTTACGTTTAGAGGACTTTTTCCTCCTAAACCCATCGCCGTTACCCGATGCAGAAGATGACATCTGAACATCCACATGACAAGGAAGATTGCCAAGCATCGCATAAGAAAAAAACCAAAGGGTACCTCACTTTTTTTATTTATTTATTTATTTATTTTTAAATCGGTCACCGCAAACCGCAGCTGAGGAGCTAGAAAGCACCAGCTCAACAAGTAAAGGCCTGATGACCTTTTAAATGTAATCTAGCAGCGAGGGAAGGAGCCAAACAAAGAAAAAACATTCATACAGCACCAAACGGGCACCATAATGGAACATAGAGGAGCATAAGCCTAAGCCAGAGGCTCAAAATACAAGCAGCAAAAATCAATTCCATATTTTGCCTTTAAATTTTCAATTTTCAAACTTACCGCACTTTTTCCGAGAAAACCAGAAGTAGGCCGCGGTGGTGCGTAAAGGCTTCCTTCCCCTGGGAACACGGGACCGGAGAAAGGTTCCGGCCAGAGAGGTTCCCCGCTTACTTCCGGGATCGCGCTGCCTGAAGTGCGATGAACCAGACACATGCTGCGCTGCGGAGGAACAGGCCCCGTAGGACCGGAGCTTACTTTTTCTGAAGAAAAGCATCGAAATGGACCGAGGTACCCCCTAAAGGGAAGCCGGGAGTAAATAAAAACCCCTAGCAACAGGAGGTCACAAGAGACTTCCGTCCACCTGTCCCACACAGGACAGAAAAAAACACAACGGAGGGAGGTCTCTTGTGCCCTCTTATAGGGCCAGTAGGAGGCACCTTTTTGGTGCTAATTAAAGGTTCCACCTATCCTAAAACAACACACAGGGGCAGAGATACCCCATATTGTGCTGCTGTCGGACGTAAGGGGAAACAGTGATACAAGGAGTCTAAAGTAAAACAAAGCCAAAAAGGCTGCACAAGGGAACAGTGAGTATTTAGCACTGCAGTGGATGTATTTACAGATAATTGTTGGAAGCTGGATAACCCCTTTAAATTAATGCAACACTGAAGGTTTAAAAATGCTTTCTACGCCACTTGATAAATCCCTTGAGGGGGTGTAGTTTCCAAAATGGTGTCACGTGTCTGGAAATTCCACTTTACTGGCAATTCAGGGGCTATGTAAAAGTGGATGACGTCCAAAAACCAGACTGTGCTCTAAAAACAAAATGGAACGCCAGAGGCAGGGCCGCTTTAACCATAGGGCATACGGTGCACTTGCACCGGGCCCTATGGTTGTGGGGGCCCGGATCCTGGCACCAGACTTTCTATCCAGGACAGCTCCACTCACAACTGTATCGGCGTGCTAAGTCTATGACAGGGTCCACTCTGGGGCTGCCGCAAGGGGACACAAAAATTTCAACTGTATTGGCATCTACAGGACACTGATGGAGCTGAAATACATGGTAGAACAGAAAGCTATTAGCTTCCTGTTCTGCCATTCTATAACCTGTACTTACAGAGCAGTGATGTGGGGGCCGGGCCTCCTCCTGCACACAGCCTGTGCGCATCTACTATTTTTTTCACAGTGTTACCATAGAATAGGGGGGTCAAGGTTCCAGGAGGAAAGTAGAAGATGCGCACAGCCCACCCCATCACTGCTCTGTAAGTACATTAAAACTATACAGAGCAACTGTATATGGAATGGTATGCGGGGGAGAGGGACTATAACCTGTGGTAGGGGAGGGAGAGAGGGGTTGCTCTTAGCTCACTTGTAAGGGTCTTGCCAAACGTAGCAACCCTGACACTACTGCAGCGGTCTGGGAGGAAGGACAGAGACAAGTGAGCCCTAATCTCACCCCAGCCACTGTCCCTTCCTATTGCCTCAGTTACCCTAAACGGTAAAAGGACAACTAGAAGACATGCCCTACACTGGGTAAGTGACACAGAGAACAGGACAAGACAAAACAAACGACAAAAGAGAGGTCAGGAAGCCAAGGGGTCGGTAGCAAACGAGCAATGCAGTACAAAGTCAAAATCCAAGAGAATAGTCAAAAGGCAAGCCAAAGGGTCAGAGAATCAAGTAACAGAGTAGTAAGGAATATAATAAAGAGAGCAGGCAAACACAAGTGCAATAACCGGCGACTATGTGAGGGCTGACAACCTGTTTATAGAAAGTCTGGGACCAGCCCCCAGACCTGATAGGTACACAGGCTGTCAATCACACAGGCCAGGAAGAGATTAACTCTATACCATCCAGAGAGAAATGTTCAGAACACGGGTGGGGCCGGAAATCCATTACACTGACTAGGACCATGTTCAGACTGAGCAGCAAGAAATTTACACAAAGAACCAAACTGAACACGCCTCCTTCGCCACAGCGTGCGAGCGGAGGGCGGCGCCGAGACCCGAAACGGCAGAGACGTTACATCACTTTTACTGTAATAGTGCCCCCCACAGGTAACAGCATTACTTATGTGTGTGGGGCGTTTATTACTGTAATAGTGACCCCCCATAAGTAATAGCATTACTTATGTGGAGAAGGGGGGGCTATTAGAGCACTATTACAGTAATAGTGTCCCCCCCCCACAGGTAACAACATTACTTACGGTATGTGGTGGGGGGGCTATTACTGTAATAGTGCCCCCCATAAGTAATAGCATTACTAATAGTGCCCCCCCCCACACACACACACACACATACATAACAGCATTCCCTAAAAAACAACTAAGACATCGGCGTCCCGGCGCAGACAGGCACAGTGACGTCACTACATAGCGCTGCCTGAGCCAGGACATAGACATCCTGTGGTGACGGCATCTTATACAGTAGGCTGCAGGATGCAGCAAGGAGAGTCGGCGGTGGCAAGTCCGAGCAAGGGGATCAGAGGCAGGTGAGTATTATTTTTTTTTTTTTTTGGGGGGAGGGGGGCTTAATAATATTAAGGGCCAATAACCATAAAGGATCATTATGGCAAGCAGAGGTATTATTAATATAAGGGTCATAATTAATATAAGTGGCATTATTAATATAAGGTGGCTATTGGGAGGCTGTATTTATGCAAGGGTGTAAGAGGGCATTGGGCTATACTAATTTAAGGTGGGCATTATTGATTTAAAGGGGTTATCCAGGAATTACAGTATTTCGGCACGTAGGCCGGGGAAGGTGAAACTAAAAAAAAAAAAAAAAATGGACCCAGGACGTCACCAGTGACATATGCGAGTGATGTCCTGGGTCCTTTCCTGTGACCGCTGAGGCCATGTGCAGCAAGGACTTCTGCCCGCTAGAACAAGCACCCGGGTGACACTGGACACAGGTGAGTATGGTTTTTTTTTTTTTTTTTTTTTGTGTGTCACCTTCCCTGGCCTCCCGCCCCAGTTCTGTATTTCCTGGACAACCCCTTTAAGGGCGTATACAGAATTTTTAATTAGGGGGTATTATTAGCTGAGGCATTATTGATTTAAGGGGGCATACAGTATTATTATTAGGGGGGACACAGGGGGCACTATTGATTTAAGGGGGCATACAGGAGTATTATTAGGGGGGCACAGGGGGCATTATTAATTGAGGGGCACTATTAATTTAAAGGGTTGTACTATCATACATTTTAAAGCAGGCAGCAGGTGTGTGTACAGGAAAGTATTCAGACCCCTTTAAATTTTTCACTCTTTGTTTCATTGCAGCCATTTGCTAAAAGCAAAAAAGTTCATTTTATTTCTCATTAATGTACACTCAGCACCCCATTTTGACAGAAAAAAAAATTAAAAAAGAAAAACTGAAATATCACATGGTCATAAGTATTCAGACCCTTTGCTGTGACACTCATATTTAACTCACATGCTGTCCATTTCCTTCTGATCCTCCTTGAGATGGTTCTACTCCTTCATTGGAGTCCAGCTGTGTTTAATTAAACTGATTGGACTTGATTAGGAAAGGTACACACCTGTCTCTATAAGACCTCACAGCTCAAAGTGCATGTCAGAGCAAATTAGAATCATGAGGTCAAAGGAGCTGCCCAAGGAGCTCAGAGACAGAATTGTAGCAAGGCACAGATCTGGCCAAAGTTACAAAAGAATTTCTGCAGCACTCAAGGTTCCTAAGAGCACAGTGGCCTCTCCCTAGACCTGGCCGTCCAGCCAAACTGAACAATTGTGGGAGAAGAGCCTTGGTGAGAGAGGTAAAGAAGAACCCAAAGATCACTGTGGCTGAGCTCCAGAGATGCAGTAGGGAGATGGGAGAAAGTTCCACAAAGTCAACTATCACTGCAGCCTTCCACCAGTCGGGACTTTATGGCAGAGTGGCCTGAAGGAAGCCTCTCCTCAGTGCAAGACATATGAAAGCCCGCATAGAGTTTGCCAAAAAACACACGAAGGACTTCCAAACTATGAGAAATAAGATTCTTTGGTCTGATGAGACGAAGATTGAACTTTTTGGCGTTAATTCTAAGCGGTATGTGTGGAGAAAACCAGGCACTGCTCATCATCTGCCCAATACAATCCCAACAGTGAAACATGGTGGTGGCAGCATGATGCTATGGGGGTGTTTTTCAGCTGCAGGGACAGGAAGACTGGTTGCAATTGAAGGAAAGATGAATGCGGCCAAGTACAGAGCTATCCTGGAAGAAAACCTCTTTCAGAGTGCTCTGGACCTCAGACTGGGCCAAAGGTTCACCTTCCAACAAGACAATGACCCTAAGCACACAGCTAAAATAACAAAGGAGTGGCTTCGGAACAACTCTGTGACCATTCTTGACTGAGCCCTGACCTCAACCCAATTGAGCATCTCTGGAGAGACCTGAAAACGGCTGTCTACCAACGTTCACCATCCAACCTGATGGAACTGGAGAGGATCTGCAAGGAAGAATGGTAGAGGATCTCCAAATCCAGATGTGAAAAAATTGTTGAATCATTCCCAAGAAGACTCATGGCTGTACTAGCTCAAAAGGGTTCTTTTACTCAATACTGAGCAAAGGGTCTGAATACTTACAACCATGTGATATTTCAGTTTTTCTTTTTTAATAAATTTGCAAAAATATCTACATTTCTGTTTTTTTTTCTGTCAAGATGGGGTGCTGAGTGTACATTAATGAGAAATAAAATGAACTTTTTTGCTTTTAGCAAATGGCTGCAATGAAACAAAGAGTGAAAAATTTAAAGGGGTCTGAATACTTTCCGTACCCACTGTACATTCTCCCCTATGCCTGCAATGGGCAGTCTGTCACCGTTGCTTGTATACAGATCGGCTACAGCGAGATGTCACAACAGTGGAACCGTGGCAGCCCAACACTATATACTGCTGTACTGTAGAGAGCAGCTGCAGCGGTCTCATCAACTTGACATCGGTGCTGTAGCCGCTCCATATACAAATAGTGAAGTGAAGGTGATGGCTGGCCCAGGGCAGGGACAGAGGGGAGGATGCAGATAAGTGTCAGCGCATATTTATTTACAACCCTGTCCTGCTGTCTGCATTAATATTTCTGATCCCTAACAATCCCTTTATGGGGCACAAAGGGGCATTGTTAATTACCTACATAATGCGGGTATCAATCATTTACAGGGGATTTTTATATAATGTATTTTATAATAGGGGGTAGCAGCAGGATGGGGACTTTGTATAGGCAAGGAAAATGTGGGTCACGTGTCTGGAAAAGTGAGGAGCCAAAGAAGTCTGTGTTGCAAGCTTCCTTGTACTATATTTACTTCAACTGTATGCAGAGCCCTGTGTACAGCCAGTATCTATAACTGTATACCCAGGTAGGGGGTCCACATGGATATGTTTGCCCTTAACAGTGCACTATTCACACTCTTATGGTCCTCAGCTGTGTCACATGACCAGCAAAAAGACTCTCCAGCTGACACATTAACTATCTTTTGTGTGGGCAAGAAGCTAGTTTCCCTTCTCATTCCTGTGAGATCCTCAATGTGAGTCTCATAGGAATGAATAGCAAACTTGACTTCCTGTCCACACATAAGACGCTGTGTCAGTTGGAGAGTCAGTAACCATCGCATGACACAGCTAAGGACCGGAAAGAAATAGATAACCAACAAATACAGCCACAAGAAGATTTCCTTTACTACAATTTACATTATGCAACTTTCTAAAGTTAAACAATAAAAAAAAAAAAAAAAAAAATCTATCTTGCATACACATAGAGAAGCAGCCGCATTGAGGATATTATAGAGAAGTACTGAACAGTGTAAGATAGAGCACTCATTAGAAACTACTCCTCTCTCCATAGATCTCCATAATCTGATCCCTCACTGAGGTGATCACTTCCTCTTTATAAATCTGTTGGGGTATAATGAAAAAAAAATCTGCAACTTTTCAACAAACTTTGTTTCAGCGCCTTACCAGAACCCAGCCCCGCAGATAGATAAGTTAGGGTCACCTGAATCAAGAGTTGATTTTCCCTTGTGAATTGGTAGCTTCATTCATCTCATCATTTATATTAATATGCAAAGGAGCTCTTGTTGTGCCAAAAAAAAAAAAAAAAAAAAAATCTTTATTGCTCCAAACAGGTAAAGCCTACCAATGCTCTGCCCCACTATCTTTCCCTTCCTCTGATTGACAGGGCTAGGCAGTGTATACTAAAGCCCCTTGCACACGACCAAGTCCCATCTGTGGAAAACTGTGTGTGCTCTGTGTGTGGGCCGTTGTACCTAGACTAAACTAAGCCGTGTGCACAGAACTGAATCAACAGCGCTAGTTCATTACTTTAGTGATCGGGCTGTCCGGGAACTCGATGCATAATGGACTATATTCAGTCCGGGTATTATGGACACGTGTACCATTTTCCATGGATAGGACTCGGTCGTGTGCAAGGGGTTCTTAATCTCTCATGGCCCCGAGTTCTGTCACACTTGTCTTTGCTCATATTCTTGGCATATTTGTAGTACTACTGTGGTGCTTGCCGCTCTACTGCACATCTGCCGGTGAATACGAGCAATGGTTTGCTGTTGTATGAGTAAATGAACACGCCAGGAGCCTGAGTTGTATATTAGGCATCTGTCTTTTTAATAACATTATATTACAATATAACCAAAAGGGAAAAACCCTGGCAAAAAAGAAACCAATATAACAAAATACTACAACAGTAACAATTATGTACAAATGACAAAAGAATATTACAGCTTTTGTTTTTTCTTAGGAAAATAAAGTCATTTTTCTATGATAAGAAATAACACTTTATACTTTGAAGAATAAAAAAGGCAGCAAGTTTGGAGAGGAGGTCCTAAAGTCTGAGTGGTCTCCACAGATAGCATTGTAGATCACTTATGTGAGTTAGAGAGTATGAGACGGTGGTAGGGGGAACACAACTTTATAGACTGAAAGTAAAATGACATAAATACACTTGTAATATCCCAGAAAGTGCTGTACTATGGGCACAGGGAGGTTTCTGGAGGTTTTCGGCATTACTCTCCCAGGTCACCCTTTCAATATGTGCTAATGAAACAATCTATCAACCTCACTGAGCCATTGTAAAGTCACGTAAATGTAAATCTGCATAATTGTTTCAGCAACTGTTTGCATACAATACAATGTTCTAATATATTTTCTGTAGCAATTCTTCATAGTTTTTGCTTGCTAAGGGGACATTCACACTACCGTTTTGAAGTCACTTGTTTTCACCCGTCTTACGCTAGGTTCACACTAGCATTCGGACGAAATTGCCCAAGGGTCTGCTTAAATTGGCAGAGAGAAAAGTCCTGCAAGCAGACTTTTCTCTCCACGGAACTGCAGTATAAAATCGGCGGAAACCTGGCGGACAGGGTTTTCATCCTTCAGGTCCCCATGTCGACCCAAAGGATGGAAACCGAGCGATAGTGTGAACCTAGCCTTAGGATGAGAGCAATGGACTTTAACAGCAGTAAAGTGATGGACACAGAGGGAGCCCTCTCCCTCTGTGTCCATTCCCCCGGCCCAAAAAAAAAAAAAAGAAGTTTCTTTACTTTTGTAAGAGATGCATGTAGGATTTTTCTTCCAACCAAAAAAATAAAACACATTAGAGAAGAAAGCTTCCGACAGGTACCCAAGACTGATGAGAGCCACGGACATGAATAACTGCAGTGTGAACCTACCCCAGCATTATATAGGAACCGTTGGGTGCATTCACAAAGGCAGTTGGTGTGTAGTCAAACTATATTAAATAAATTTGTGGGTTTCACCTGTAAAATGAAGACAATACACTAAAAACCACATCAAAACTACAGTCTTTTCCATTGCAGTTTTCAAGTGCACACTTATGGTTTACTTCAAGGGTACACAAACTCTCTCCTGGTCATGTCGTGGACACAGCTCAGCTACACATAATGTACTGAGTTGTGCCTCTACATGTCCAGGAGACATTTTCATCCCCTAGGAGTAAATCATAAGAGTTCACACGCTGCAGACTTTTTCAGATGTGGATTTTACACATGCGACTACCATCCTATCCATTGTAAGTCTGTGGTGAAAAACAGACAAATCTACAACTGAACTGACATACTGTAAATTAGAAAAATCTACAGCAAGTCTTCATTTTCTACTATATGTAAATTGGGTTTCTAAACTCCATTGATATGCAAGGACTGTAAAGATCCAGATTTTCAATGTAGACTTGTCATGGATTCATAGCAAAATCTGTAACGCCAAAAATCTGCAGCTTGTGAACTCAGCCTAAACGCTGCCATTTAACAACAACAAACAGAGATCCTGAAAAATCCTGATGCAGAAACTATATTAGAAAACTGTATTGCAGTACATGACACGAGTACATGTCTCACTTCTCCGATATGTCATTTTTATTGTTAGTTCATTGGATAACTATGGCCTAAATCTCAAGCTGCCAACCTCCTATTAATATAAAATAACCATTATCGAGCCTGCCGGGCTAAAAAAAACTCCTGACATAAATAAAAATACAATAATGTGCGACACTTAGAACAGTGTCATTATAATAAATTACATTAACAGCAGCTGGACAGAAGCTGCACAAAGAAAACGCCATGTGGCTAAACGGTTGGGTTGGGGGGGGGGGTTCTCTGTGGTTATTTAAAACACTGATATACGGCCAGTGGAGGATCTTTATTTCCCTGGGTTAATAGGATTTTCTGTGGAGAACACTTTACACAGTCTATATTGAAATGCACTAGTGGGAAAATGTGCAAAAAGTTAAGATATATACATGAAGCACGTCATAAATGCAGGTACTCCCATTACAAACATGGTCACAGGATGAAGGTGGGAAATGCAACTAGCTTCTCTGTATCCACTGGACGAAGAGCTGAGTAACAAAAGATGTATGTAGAATTTGTTTAGGGCATATTGCACCCTTCCAGGCTGGGGGTTCATGGCTACTGAGATAACGCTATTGCCCTGGATAAAGAAGCCTCAGTCTTCTACGTTTACTCATGTCACAAACACAATGATCCAGTCAGCTGAGATAGGCTCAGGCCACACATTGTGGAAACGCAGCATTATACAGAACCAGCAAAGTGAATGAGATTTCATTTAATCTTATCTAAACATTGCGAAAAAAAAAGAAGATCCCTGGAAAAGCTGCGTTTTTGAAAATTTTAGCTGTGGAATCGCAATGGTTTTCTCTATAGATTTAATAAAGTATGGTAAAATACAGATGTAAATGCAGCAAAAAATTAAGTAAAAAATGTTGCAGAAAAAAAAAAAGCAATGCGCTTTTGCCACTTTTTTTTTTGCAGCATTTTTTTTTTATTTTAGTTTCCTCAATGTGGAACCTTAGCCATACGTGGGAGTTGTCTGGTGGGTCACAGTGTACTGCTGCTATTTTTCCATTATTCCGGTAAAAGTTCTATTATGTTAGTGAGGAAAAGAACTTTGGTGAACACCTTCTAACCCCTCAAGTTACAGGCAAGCACATGAACGACTCAGACCACTAGACAGCTCCTTATATGTAACTTAGCAAAACCCCTGTGGATGTGACATAAGGGAAGTAGAACATATAGGTTCCAGCAAAGTCTGAAGTTTGGAATTTTTGGAAATGTTTACCATTACATGGGATCACGTAATAGTAGAACAGAGATGGCCATTTTGCAAGGTGCATCATCGATTAGTTTCTAGTTTGCCTAGGATCTGCTTCCACCACTGGGTCTAAGACCAAGTATGGAATCTTGCTACTACTTTAAAATATTGTGACTTGTTCTATGTTCACATTTGCGCCATTGTGTTCATTGTTCTGGTCCACTGGACGACCAGGACACACGGACATGAACCACTAAAATTGGGACCACCCAATTGACTATAATGGGATCCGTTGAATGTCCATTCTTTTAAATTTAAACCACCAAATGAAAAAGTCCAGCACTATTTCATCCGGCGATGTTCAATGCACACTGCAATGGAGTCTCCAAACAGAGACTCCAATGCAGATGTGAACATAGCCCTAGACATTGACTGCCACTACTGTTTATAACATGTTATTACATAACTACTTATCGGACCCATTTGTATTACACTTCTCAGGCCTTCATTTTAGCTTCTTAGGCACAACCTGCCTTCATTATATCACATTGTGGATGATGAATATTATGGATATTCTCCATCAAGAAACACACAAAACAATTAAAAAACAAAAAAGTTTTTTGGGAGTGTACGCAAATATAATCCACGCTGTATACACATCTGTACAGGACTAGGTCATTACTAATTATTAAAACAGTCAATTAGTGCATAAGTAATATTAAATAGATATCTTTATATAATTTAATCATATATAACAGGGACAGAGTAAGAACTAAAGTGCTTCTCTCTGCCACTCACTCATATCCACCATCCTATGACACTTGGCCACAACTATCTTACAATATATTCACATGCTGAGAAACGATGCACTGACACCCTGCTACCTACTGATAATCTAGTAAACCCATTCATCCTATGAATAATAAGAGGGGGCTGGGTATTCTAAACTGAAATTATTAAAAAGCATCTGCCATGTCTGGAAGGGAACCATTAGGACTCAGTAACCAAAATGTAGGCTATTAGTTCAATTAAGTCCTCTTTTTCTCAAAGCATCGGAAGTATTGAAAGACTTATCCACCTGTACAGAGCAATACAGCCCTCAAATAAGCCTTTTTTCCCCCCTATAAGCAACTGTATAACAAAGCACAGGTGACTACACTTTTCAATACAGTGAGAAAAAAAAAATTATGCCAATGCATACCAGCCTGTCACATGTAGAAAGGACACTCCATGTATGCATCGGGCACTTGTTAGTTATCTGTGTAGTGGAGTACTGATCAGTCATGTACTGGTACTGCTCACACCCTGGCATCCTGCGCTGAATAGAGATGGCAAAGTCCTTTTTCATTCAGTGACTGATATTTAGCAGAATGTACAGTGTCAGCACAAGTGATAAAAACATTCTGCTTTACCCCATGTATGACTACATGTTACTTTGTAATAGGTGATGTCGTTGTCTTATCTGCATGTGATGCTGATTTTTATAAGCAAAAAGTGCAGTCTTTATGTTTCTGTTCATGCTTCAGGTATTGGCAGCTGCTGGTGAAGGTTGTTGGTCGAGTTGTTTAACGTCCGAGTTTTGTTCTCATCACAGTTATTTAAGACAATGGGGAGGACAATTGGTGTTGGCGATATGATGCTCCCATCTTCTTTTATACTGGAACAACCATCATCTGAAAAATGACATTGATAAATTCATCTACTCCATTCAACCATAAACTTCTTCATACTCTGTGACCTTCTGTGTCTTAGACTCAACCATCAGATCTTTTAATGAGTGCACTACCTAAACCATGAGATGTTCACTATCCAAATATAACCTTCTCAAAAGTAAACTTTTCCGACTCTACACAACATCAACTTTCTCGATTGTTTACCAACACCTTCTACCCTGCCATTAGATTTTCTGTCCCCTACTTCACCTCTAATCTACTTAATTTGCAACCTTCTAAGTCTTCTACCCAACCACTGGACATTCTGTCTGCTCTACTCAAATTTGGCTCTCAAGTCTGTATACAATTGTGCTCTTCCTTTGATCTATATGACTATGTAAGTTTTCAATGGCCAAAGCCCTGACAGAATTACTGACTCTCGTAGCAGCTTCAGCAGATCATTTGATACACTTACCTTCATGACACATGTCCTTTATTTCTTGCATCCCTTCATGGTGCGAGGAATATGGAGGTGTCTGTACAACCTTTTCTTGAAGTTCCATCTCTGATGATGGTGCACACTCAGGTTCTTCAGATGACAAGTTCATGGGTATTGACACAGGACTAAGTGGTGTGGTTTCTTGGGTCTCCTCTTGGTATGTAGCCCTGGCATTACCATTGCTGCTGTAAGAGTCATTGATTTTGTTAAAACACCTGAGAGGAGAATAAAAATAATATATTATAATCTTTTAGTCATTTTACTGCTATAAATGATGGGGACTACAAGCAATGCAAGTAGAGATTATTCAAAGTGGATCAAAGGTGTGTTTAGACTTTAGAGGTTACCTCAACCAAATGTGTCTGCTCACCATTTGAAGGCAATAACATGAGTTGTGGCCATCAAAATTATTAAATTATTAACACAACCCTTACTCTAACACCAATCCTAAAAGCAGCCATAACAATGACCCAAACCCTACTGCTAGCCCTTATCCTAATTTTAATGCTAATTCATCTGGATGAGGTCAATAGAAGTGAACAGCTATAGCCAGAATTAATGGAAGGAGCTGTTAATGGCTACACAGTGGCTTGCAAAAGTATTTATACCCCCTTGAACTTTCACACATTTTGTCACCTTAGAACCACAAGCTTAAATGTATTTTATTGAGATTTTAAGTGATAGACCAACAAGATAATTGTAAAGTGGAAGGAAAATGATACATGGTTTTCAAAGTTTTAATCAAATAAAAATCTGAAAAGTGCGACGTGCAAAAGTATTCAGCCCCCTGTACTCTGATACCCCTAAATAGAATCCAATGCAATCAACTGCCTTCAGAAGTCACTTAATTAGTTAATAGAGTCCAGCTGTGTGTAATTTAGTCTCAGTATAAATACACCTGTTCTGTGAAGTGGTTTGTTAGAGAACACTAGTGAACAAACAGCATCATGAAGACCAAGGAGCTTACCAGACAGGTCAGAGATAAAGTTGTGGAGAAGTTTAAAACAGGGTTAGGTTATAAAAACATATCCCAAGCTTTAAGCATCCCAAGGAGCACTGTTCAATCCATCATCCAAAAATGGATAAAGTATTCTACAACTGCAAACCTACCAAGACATGGCCGTCCTCCTAAACTGACAGATCGAGCAAGAAGAGTACTGGTCAGAGAAGCAGCCAAGAGGTCCATGGTCACTCTGGAGGAGCTGCAGAAATCCACAGCTCAGGTGGGAGAATCTGTCCACAGGACAGCTATAAATTGTGCACTCCACAAATCTGGCCTTTATGGAAGAATGGCAAGAAGAAAACCATTGTTGAAAGAAAGACATAAGAAGTGCTGTTTGCAGTTTGCCACAAACCATATAGGGGACACAGCAAACATGTGGAAGTTTAATTTTTTGGCCTAAATTCAAAGCGCTATGTGTGGCGAAAAAGTAAAATTGCTCATCACCCTGAACACACCATCCCCACTGTGACACATGGTTGTGGCAGCATCATGCTGTGGGGAGGCTTTTCTTCAGCATGGACAGGGAAGCTGGTCAGAGTTGATGGGAAGATGGATGAAGCTAAATACAGGGCAATCCTGGAAGAAAACCTGTTGGAGACTGCAAAAGACTTGAGAATGGGAAGGAGATTTACCTTCCAGCAAGACAATGACCTTAAACATACAGCCCAGTGGAGATACAGTGGAATGGTTTAGATCAAAGAATATTCATGTGTAAGAATGGCTCAGTCAAAGTCCAGACTTAAATCCCATTGAGCATCTGTGGCAAGACATGAAAATTGCTGTTCACAGATGTTCTCCATCCAATCTGGCTGAGCTTGAGCTATTTTGCAAAGAAGAATGGGCAAAAATCTCAGTCTCTAGATGTGCAAAGCTGGTAGAGACATACCCCAAAAGACTTGCAGGTGTAACTGCAGCAAAAGGTGGCTCTACAAAGTATTGATATGGGGGGCTGTATACGTTACACGTCACACTTTTCAGATTTTTATTTAATTAAAATTTTTAAAACCATGTATCATTTTCCTTCCACTTCACAATTATCTGCTACTTTGTGTTGGTCTATCACTTAAAATCTCAAGAAAATAAATTTAAGTTTGTGGTTGTAAGGTGACAAAATGTGAAAAAGTTCAAGGGGAATGAATACTTTTGCAAGCCACTGTAGGTGGAGAGTACAAATGCACCTTTTAAGTTTTCATACAAAATCACAACCTCACATCTCAATGAAGATTTCTTTGCCCAGATCCCTAAAAGGTGAGGGATTTGATGTCATTTTTAGTCTAAGGAAAATACACTTAGACCGCACACTACATGTGCTCCACTACAACAATATTACACTGCACTCCTTATTCCCGGGCCTTCCAACAGTAGAAGCCAGACCTCTTCATTGAAGTTAGTTATCCTCCTCCAAAATGAAGAATTGGAAGTGGATGCTAGCAGGAACTGCTCATAGAGAAAGTGCAACAGTGCAATGCTATAGATAGCTTTGCACTGTATTTTTAGTTTCTGCTAGTTTGGCATCCAGTTCAGATTCTTCATTCTGGAGGACAATAACTGACTTGAGTGAAGAGGTGTGGCTTGTTGTTAGAAGAACCAGGAATAAGGCATTATGTGAAAAAACCTCTGATTCAAGGGCATGTGCTGTCCGTGTTCTGCATGGACAGCACACAGTCCTATTGATTTTTTTGGACGTGTTTAATCCATTTTCAACCATTTTTTAACAAATCGCCATACTTTGTGAAAATTGGATCAAAGACATTGCAGAGACCACATGGTTAGCATCCATGTGCTGTCTGTGATTTTCCCAAACCCACAGACTTAATGGTCAAGTTTGGTTTGAAAAACCAACCAAAATATGGCATGGAGAAAATAAGACATTTGCGAACACTCATTTAAAATCAATAAGGCCGTGTGCTGTCCCTGTATCACAGAAATATGGATACAGCCTTATGAGTGTGCTGTAAGACTGTTGTAGTGGGGTGTAGATTTGCCACTTTGAAGACAATACAAAACTTTGGGTGCCACAGCAACTAACCTGTTATTGTTGCAGCAGTTTCTGCAGTTTCGGCACTCTGATGGGTCTGTCTGGGGTACAGATGAATATATCACACCACCCTGGAATACAAAATAGCACTGCTGTCATGGACTGTTTGGAAACATAATGTTTATCCTATGTATAACAGAGTCCACATACGACAGGACTTACATTGGAGATATTATGGGGCAAATGTTCATAGTCAGGACAAGATCCCTTAAGAGAATTAGGACAGGTTGGATATAATTCTCCATTTAGCATTCCATTCACTCCATTATGGATATTATGATGCATGTGTGGACAGCCATTAGTGATGGTCCCATTTCCCATATATCCTCCATGAATGTTTCCATTTATAAGGCTTGTTCCTGGTAAAGTTGTATATTCAATCATTTGGCCATTGAGATCTGACCCTTGGTAAAGGTAGCCAGGAGGCTCAAACTCTATGGAAAGAAAGTCCAACATGAATAAGATTATGAAATGTTCCAGGTATTAGATACATTTATTTGTGTAAACTGCATGTAAGTTTCTGGATCCTTACGGTAGCAGTAATAGGCATCAAGTGTATATTTCTGATTGAATTAATAATAATAATAATAATAATAACAATAATAATAATAATACATTTTATTTATATAGCGCCAACATATTCCGCAGCACTGTACTTATGTACATACATTACTTATCCTGTACTGATCCTGAGTTATAGCTTTTGTTATACTTCCCAACTGCACTCACTATTCTGCTGGTGGAGTCACTGTGGACATACATTACATTACTATTCCTGTACTGATCCTTAAAGGGTTTTCCAGCTTCCAAAAATTATCTGCAAATACATCCACAGCAGTGCTAGATACTCACTGTTCCCTTGTGCACATTTTGTTTTTTTTTGTTTTTTTTACTTGCTGCTCCTTGTGTCTGTTATTTACATTCAGTTAATCTGTGGACAAACTACATTTCCCATGATTCCTCTACCTGCTCTCACTTTGTGTACCCTCTTCACAACCACTGCAATGAAGTCACAAGTAATAAATCACTCCCACATCTGAGGTCACACGATGCTGTGATGTTTCGTTTGCAAGCTCACCCTCCCTGTGACCAGCAAACACAGAGTGAGAGAAGGCAGATGAATCATGGTAAATGTAGTTTGTCCACATATTGACTGCAGGTAAATAACAGTGATACAAGGAGCAGCAAATAAAATAAAGCTAAGCAAAGGGTGCACAAGGTAACAGTCAATGTTTAGCACTGCTGTGGATGTATTAGCAGATGATTTTTGAAAGCTGGATAACCCCTTTAATTACAGTCTATCATATACCAGACCTTTACTCATTATTCTGCATCTTCATAGCTGAAATCTTCCAACATTAACCATTTCGACAACGCTGATTTGTATTCTGGGTAGTGCCATCTTTACCCCAGACACTGTACAGTCATCTGTTGTAGGACAAGTAACAGCCCCAGTGCATTGTAGGAGCCAGCTAAGCTACAATTCACATGAATAAATGAAGGGTCTTTAAGTAAGGAGTTTCTATGAGCAGTTGTATGTACTTACTGTGCAGGAGGCTCTGCTGCCGATGTTTCAGGAGACAGATAGCAATGAAGGTCATCAGGATCAGGACCATTCCACCTAATACACACCCTACGATCACATAAAGCATGTCTCCACTCCGTGCCAGTGTACTAGATGAGCTGGAGCTGCCCAATCCACTTCGCTCTATAGTAGCTGGTGTACTGAGCTCTAACACTGGATACTCTGAGGCTCCAGGGCTCCTACGGGCTGTAATGCAAAACAAAGTTATTCATAAGTGTGAGTTATAGGAATTTTGGAGTCCCTGTACCTCAAGTAACAGCTTATCATTGCCATATCTCCCATATGTCTGCTTGTCATTGTCCCTGCCCCTCAATTGACAGCCCCTGTACCCTCAAACACCACTGATCTAGAGTTTCATAGTTCAGCAAGTTGTCTGCTTACCTTTAGTCTCGCACATCATGACATTACTGTAGTCACTTGCACCCCTCTCATTGAAGCATTGCATTTTGATATCATATGAAGTCTCTGGTTGCAGGTGACTTATCAGGTGTCTCTGCTTTGTTCCTGTTATTGAAAAGAAATCAGCAGATTTTCAGTTTCTTTCATGTCTTTTTCATACACAATCTATATTAATTTGCCTGTAATGTATAAATTATCTCTCTGAGACTAGGAAGCACATCATCCCCAACACCTGAAGTGGCAGCTTACCATCCACCATATCCCTCTTGTAGTCGCTGTCATTGTCGCTGTCTGTGGGACGGTAGTAGATGTAGAAGCCTTGGATGGGGGTGTTGTTATTGTTTGCAGGAATGTACTGAAATAACAGGAGAATTGTAAGACACACCATATGTATCATGTGAGAACTAAAAAGAAGTGGGGAGTCACTCACCGTCCACTTCAGCATAATCTGTGTGTCCGTCACTGCCTCTGTGTGGTCAATACGAGGACCAACAATCAGGGGGTTGGGGAGACGGCTGCTGTATCCTGGTACTTGATAAGGTCGGGACACTGCACTACGTCGACTCTCCCCATAAGCATTAATGGCGATGACCCGGAATTTATACATTGCTCCTATGAAGAAGGGTAAATATGCTAAGCAGAGTAAAACACCTCAATGATCCAGGTCACTAACACTGGCAGCTCATATTATACCTGGCTCCAGATTGGAGACCTCAACGGACAGCTTAGATGGGGGAATGTTCTCTGCAGCAGTCATCCAGGATGTCTCTATTTTCTTATACTCAACCTTAAAGGAGGTTATTGGGGAGCCTCCATTTGCTCTTGGGATCCATGTCACATATACAGAGGTCTCAGATGCAGTGGAGATGGTGGGACGGTCAGGGGCTTCAGGGACTAAAGGAGAAGAAGAACAAGGCAATTTAGAACAATGAAGGCAGAACAAAGTTTAATGAATGAACTGCTCCACTGCCAGTCCCACCACCTCCACTCCACTGTCAAACCTACCACAATTTCACACCTTTCCCCTATAATTTACAAGCACCACTTTTGAAGCTGCATTGCTAGCCATATGGTCTCTACTGCAAGTTCTACTTCAGCTATTATCACCTTCAATGCCAGTCTAGTATCTTCCTTATTGTGATACCTACCTGATGGCTTTTGATTATTATTTTTTTTTTGTAATAAGAAAAAAAATGTAAAAAAAAAAAAAAAAATACATGAATCTTTCAGTTCCCCAAAAGCACAGTAACACATGGATAAACAAAATATTTGGACCACAGAAATGAAGTGAATAAAGGACAGTGTTAGTCACAGGGAAAGAGATGAATAGGGTGGGCATCTAGCCCCTCATATCAGATACTTACACAACACAATCCCCTGAACAAAGAGCAGAAGTAAGAAAGAAACAAAGAGAAGAATTAGTAAGGAGAGGAAAGGCTTAAATATACATATTTATCACAAATATCACAATAGGAAAATAACCTTCATGTGCGTCCTGTGCATTACTGTGATGGGTTTACTGTACCACATCTGGATTTCTCAGAATACATATATACAGGTGAATACAAACTATCGTTCTCCATTATCAGCCATTTTAGAGAAGGGAGAAACTGACTGTAGGACAAGCGAATACAATCTACTTTCCCTTCATATCAGCCTTTTCACCCTGTGGAGAGGCTAGTTTTAGTTCAAGTGAATGAAATCTATTGCTTCGTGTTGTCAGCCAGTTTAGGGTGTGGGGAGGATGACTGTCATGTAGGTGAATACAATCTATTGTACTCTGACTGACTGTTAAATGCTGTCCATCCCCGTGTGTCTATCTTGGATCCAGTGACAAGATTAGCTATGCACCAACTCACCACTGCTGTGCACCAGCCCAAAATTGGAGTTGAAGCTTTCATGCGGAATGACTTGTTTACGTCCACCAACTGGAGGGGAAGGAGCCTGGGTGTTCTTGGAAGATGAGCTCTTCTCTGTGCAAAACAGATACCATTATGAAGTAAGGGATTGTACTGAATGGAGCTTGCACCAAAATATTATATCTGCTGATATGTTTATACAGTATGTCCATGTATTCACAGATCTGCTGGTAGGATGACCTAGCTCCTATAATTTTATCTGTCTCCTGAAACACCAGCAGCAGAGATTCCTGCACAGTAAGTTCATACAACCCTGGGGGTTGGGTGCAGTGGGAAACCCTTCATTCCCAGAATTTCTTAGTAGCTACTTATAAAACTCCTCAATTGAAGGCTTTTTATATATTTATGTGCACTGTGGTAATAGCTTAGCTAAACTCCTATATTGTATTGGGGCAGCCAGCTGCATTAGGTAACTGTACAGCGCCGTCTGTAAAAGGCATTTCTCAGAATGCAAGTCACTAAAATGTGCAATGTGAAGCCACTGAACAAACAGGGAATGCCAGGAGAGCTCAGCTCTGAAGCCTACAAAATACTGTGCAGCTTTAAAGTATAATACAGGCGGTAGCTCAGCAACAGTACAGGATAAGTAAGGAGAGTATGCAGTGACTCTACCAGCAGAATAAGGTGTGCACCTCTAGAGTATAATACAGGCTGTAATTCAGAATCAATACAAGAAAAGCCTCACCTTTGCTGGTTCGGAATGTGAGCATTGCAGGTTGACCCTCGCCTGCAGCATTCCTGGCCACCATTAGCACCTCATATAGGCTAGAAGGTTCCAGTTCTGAGAGAGAGAACTCATTCTCGCTGGCTGGCACACGTATGGAATGCCAAGATCCCACCACGTTTCCATCATCATCCAACTAACGGGGGCAAAAGATCATTTTAAAACTTGTAGAGTCAGGTCTCAGGACTTCCTACTAATGTTTGTAATATAACACAGAAGCTCACCTTTCGATAACGCACAAAGTATGCATTTATTGGTAGACCGCCATCCCGTCCAGATCGCCACATCAACAAATACATGTCTGGCTTGGTAGCCTGTGGTTGGCTGAGGATGATGGGAGCTTCAGGTAACATGGCACCATTTACAGGGCTATCTGTGGGGACAGTGCTGGCAGAGGCTGGGCCTTCAGCACTCCCAGTGATACCAGAGGGGGCAACATCCAAACGTATTGTGCTCATCTCATAGGGTACTAAAGGATTAAATGCAAGAAATCAATGTAATTAATTACTAAATACATGACATAATTCAATGTAAACCATTATGCTTGTTTCACTGGGACATCTAGGTTATCACCAATATGGTGTCCATTACTGTTTTCCTTGGTGCTGTCACACAGCTTTTCTAGTCCTTAGGTGACCCTAATAATGGTTGTCATATTGTCACCCAGCCAATGATGTATTATTTCCTAATAAGGCACATTTGCCAGAAGTCTTGAAAATTTTAAAACGTTTTCCAACTGAAAATGCATGTTTGATACTGATGACCTATCTGACACCCAGACCCCAGCACAGATCCGCTGAGCCAGCTGCCTCTAGGCACCAGAAACTACCGTGGTGGATGGAGAGCGATAGCAGTCTGCTCATATTCAAGTTACAGTAGTGGAGCTGAACCCCGTCCACTGCATAGCGGTAGCACCGTGGTACTGCAGCTCCTCCTCCACTACTGTAGCTACTGGCACCAAGACGCTGACGAATTAGCATATTCAGATCCCATGACCCATCCCATAGGTCATCAGTAAGAAACATGCATTTGGAGATGGAAAACTACTTTAAGGTGCAGTCTCAGTAGTAATGGCGGACAATGTGGTTGTCACACTGCTGTCCTAAAGCATGAAAAACAAACCATGTCATATAGGTTTTCATTCAGCTGTTCTAAAAAGGCAAATTTTCTTGGCAATATGTGGCAGCAGCGATGTACCATTTCCTAACCATTTAGAAATCTGAGAAAGTTGGGTGGCATACTCAGTGGGAGCTGTAATGCTAGCCATTTTAATTGCCACACAACTTTTCCAGAGTGCTAAAAAATAGATCTCCCTAGTGATACATAAGAGCAGGGGAAATATTATTGCCGTAATAGCCAATAGTTTTTATTTCTTTTCAAGAGTCTAGAGAAGCTCCAGTACTGAAGCCTTGAAGGTGGCCTTATTGGTTGTCACCCAATTGGCCCAGAGTGCTAAATGCAAATCTGTCAGGGGATACATGGAAGCTAGAGGACATTGCATAGCTAGGCAAATTTTCCCTTTAGAAGTCTGAAAAAGCAGGGTGGCAAAGACACAAGGACCATTATATGGATCGTCACCCTGCTTTCTTAGCTGTAGATACAACAGAGGAACAGCTGTATATAATTTGAAGGAACTTGAGGATGACTCATGGGTTTTATTTACTGCTTTTCTTTTTTTAGGGAAGGGGGGGGGCATCTCTGTATAATTCTAGCTGAGCACATATCTGCTATTCATACACCAGTACACAGGGTAGTTTATTTTTCTTAGAAACCTGCACACAAATAAGGCGAGCAGCATGAATCACATCTGCAGACGGAAACTAGTGGTAATAGGTTCCCAGCATTGGACGCCTGCAAGGCCATGAAAATACCATTAACAAACAGAGGGACCAGTATGAGATGCCATATAAAAGGCGTCTAACAACGTTCAACTTTTCCACACTGGAGTTCAACTACTGAGCCTGCTGAACATGGCAGGAGCTGAAAATGAAGGTTTCATCGTTATGTGGCCCCAGAGCCCAAAACTTGACACAAGGCTGCCGGACAACAGCCAAAAGGGGTGTAATATGGTTTTATCTAAACCTTACAGCGTCCATTTATTACCAAAATATATATGCCAGAACCACAGAAGAACAGACTGAACCTAATGGACTCCAACTGCAATGATCATAGACTGTATGGAATCTGTAGATAAAATGTTTTACAACCAAGACCCACTTTTTGGGCCAAAAAGTCCCAGAAACAAAGGAACAAGTAAATGTAACCTTTTTTTCCCCTAGTTACACTGGAATACAGTACATTACCCTTCATCCTACACTCCTTGGGGTACATTAATGAAGATTGGCATTTTCAACGACGGTCTCCCCTGCACCATTGGAGGATGTGCCTCATTTATAAGGTGGCATAGGCCTCTTTATACATCAGACGCAGCCTCTACAAGGCCATGCGAATGCACTGAAATAGACACCAGCTTAAAACTGGCATAGATTTCAGGGATCATTTACACTAAAACTGGCGTTTGTCCCCGCCCACACTACTCCCCTTTCTAGGAAAGTGCTAAGGGCAGTGTAAAACAGAAATAAATGACATTTTTATACAAAACTTGGACTTCTGCAAAAAGTTTGTGACTTTTTGAAGTCTTGTACGTCAGAAAACTGGCATACAAGGCATACTAAATCTGCCCCCTCGTGTGAACATGTTCTCTTCTCCATTCATATCCAAAGTTGAGAGCAGAATTGGGCAGCTTTTCATTTACAAAAGAGTAGTGCATTGTGGGAGCTCAGACGACAATTACTACTAGACCTAAGCTGTTATACATCAATGTGGATAATGTTTTAATGTCACTTTGGATGTGTTGGTATAAGAAACCTCAGCTTGTATCCAAGTTTATCATTATTTAAGTGTGGCTTCTGTCTTAACAACAACTTACCAACCGTCAAAGTGGCTTCTGCTCGTGTCCAGCCAAACTGATTGGATGCCTCGCAGACATATTTCCCAGCATGCTGTACTGTGACTGCTGGAATATACAAGGAGCTGGATCCAGCCTGAGACATGATCACATGTGCAGGGTCCTGGCTGGAACTGGCTGCGGTCCTTGACTGCGATGTCTTGCGAGGTTTAGGACGCAGGATTTGGGAAGGATGACTACTAATAGCTCCACTGCTGTCAAACCAGCGGATGAAGGGTGTAGGGTGACCGGTGGCATTGCAGGTCAGGGTCACCCAGTCTCCATTCACAACACTCACACTTGAAGGGGGTGACACAATGGTGGGTGTAGAGCCCGATTCTGCAAGGAGATAAAGTTTAGTGATCCAACTAGAAAAAATTGAAAGGATGCTACACAGCAAGTTATATCTCCTATAAGTCACCCAGCTTCTCTGGGACCCTAAAATGTGAAAAAATAATTTGCTTTCTTTCAAGAATCAGCCTGCATTCCTAAATAGACTTACTATTTAGGAGTCAAGTCCTGTTACCACCATATTGGTTGGCATCCAACTTTATCAAAAATAGATAAATCTAAAAATCAATGAATAGAATTATTAAGTATTTGTGGAGTGTTATTTTATAGGGGATATGCTTGTGAATTCACCAGAGATTATAAGAGTCATAGAGATCTCAGTAACTGTTCTGGCAAATATCTATACTATTTAAGACTAAAAGGCAAAATCTTGTCTCTCCCTCTTTGATATAATCCAGTTTCTTATAGATTGTATTCAATTGGTAAAAAATCTGTTTTGTAACATTCTGCTTTGACTGCAGGTGGCGCTGGTGCGTTGTTTTATATGGAATGGAGAAACCACTGGTGATAAGAGTAAAATTTAAATGACAATAACATTAAAAGGAATCGTCATTCACAACTGAAACATTTTGTATCACCCCTAAAAAGCTCTAAATCAAATATACAATTTGTAGGGAAGATGATATTTCCCCTTTAAAAAAAGAAAAAATCTATAAACAAAATGTGGAGCAATAAAGTTCATGCGATTCTACCTACATCAGTTTGGATCTTCGGTCATTATGCCTACCTGAATGTACACGGAGTCTTGCTGTAGACTGTATCACTCCTACTCCATTATCCACCATACACTGATACATCCCAGAATCCTCCACCATCACATTAGCAATGTGGAGTTTGGTCCCCAGTGGGCGGATGCGTGGAGAAGGAGAAAGCATCTTGGAGTTGTGCAGCCAGGTAATATTGGGAGGAGGATTACCCTGAGCTTCGCAGATATAGTTGACCTCGCTACCTAGCAGCACAGATTGGTCCTCAGGGGGTCGATAAATAAAGGGAAGTTCTACAAAAAATTAAAAAATAAAATGAATGTAAAAAATCTAAGAAAATAGCAAACTCATACCATATAATAGCTGAAGAAAGTAGAGTATCTTAAAATGTAAACTATCACAAATTCTTCCAAGACAAAGAATGCACAGTAGTGTGGAGAATCACCATGAAATGACCCAGCAATTTCACATTAATTCGACCATTCACTTGTTCCCTTTAAGACAAGGTGCACAGAACTCAAACAATTCGCTATGAAATTCCATGCAATAGTTTTAAGGTAAAACAGATCCCTTTGCCCACAATGGACACTATACTAGAAGATGCAAAAAGCAGCATAAATATTAGTAGATAGATAGCGTATAATTTTATATAATTTCAGTATAGTTATA
Organism: Leptodactylus fallax; assembly: GCA_947044405.1. Classification (NCBI taxonomy): domain Eukaryota; kingdom Metazoa; phylum Chordata; class Amphibia; order Anura; family Leptodactylidae; genus Leptodactylus; species Leptodactylus fallax. The sequence goes on from CAMRHE010000118.1 coordinate 4,354,052, forward strand.
TGGCTTCTTTAGATTGTGTTCCTCCTGTCAGTATGTTTTGTAAGCTTTAATACCAACTGGACTTTAATTGTGCCCACAAAGTATTCTACCTGATCATATGACCATCCATGGATCCATTATGGCTATAGGAAGGGCTAATAAATAAGTCAATGCAGCCAGACTATTGTGGGTCTGGAGCATCAATCACAATGGATATATAGGTGTATAGTTCACAGACGGGTACCACGTGGCAGCACATACATCTGTGGTGCAATATACAGCTGTCCCTGCTATAAAAGTTACAAGCTTTTCCAAAAACAAGAGGAAAAAAACAAACAAAAAAAAAAACAAAAACGGTTGTCACAACCATAAGGCCGGAGAGAGCAGAAAGTGGAAAATAATCCCATTTTACATGCCTATCTTTTAACATTTATTAAACATTTTAGTTATATTTATTTCTGAAAAAAATATAACCATTCAATCTCAGATTTCCTGTTAATAGCAGTGCCTAGACTGCCCAGTCTGCACACTTGGCTCTCTTCTCTTAACATGGCAGAACTGCTTTTCAGGGGTCTGTGAAAGCTCTTTTTGGAATTGTATCAGGAACAGTTGTTTAAGAACTTAAAGGCATAGTAAGGTGAGGTAAGGGGAGGGGGGTGTTTACAATGAAGCATACACACATTGAGATGCTCACAATCATATGGTCTACTGCGTAGCAAGATGTATTTGCAGGTGACCCCCATAGACAATTACACGATGGGAGAGGTTTTTTTTTTAGATTTCATGTGACCTAAAGCGCCATTGCACAAGTACTTCTGCCTCATCTAGCTGCAAACACATAATCACAAATCATCTCCATTCCCTGCAGACAGTCTTTGGCGCTTCCTGCTGCTACGCACATTTGGCTAATAAAATATCAAGACTATTTCCGTTGAATGCTGGATTAGCAGGAATTCTGGATTAGTGGTTACGGTTCAGAAGAGGAATAGAAATTGTGCAAATTATAAAATGAAGGATTTTCATAAAACCTAATAGCCACATATTTTCCTAAGAGCTGCAAATTTTACTCTGAGCGCTGTTTTACTGCTGCAATGACTGGAACTTGGACAGCACACATAATAAATATGGAACTGTATTTAATGGAAGAAAATGACTTCTGTGCCAAGAGGAGCAGGGACTGGTGCAAGTCACCACATCTGGAGGTGACACGTTCCTGCATTGTGCAAGGTTACACAGCTGGAACACTGAGGGGTGACTATAGATCTGTGCCCTGAGATACGGAATGGAGGGGGGAGGCAGTGATTGATGTGATCAGGAGGTGGTATAAATCTCCAGCTTTAGGGGCCGTTTCTACATGATTAATGTTGGACTTGGCTCCTTGGACATAATGCCAACTGGGCCCTCTGTGCGCCCCATCCATCACCAAGACACCTTGTCTAACATAATCGAGAGCTTGTTGTGGTGGCAACGGGAACGTGCCAGCAAGGATGTGTGTTTTCTGCTGCCAGCTGCACAGGGTCCCAATGCCAAAGTAATGAGTGTGTCTATTACATAAGCCTGGAAATAAATCCAGATAATTGCACAGTTCAGACCGCAACGTCGAAATAGAAAATACATAAATGAAAAGCAATCTCCAAACATATATATTTATATATATATATATATATATATATATATATATATATAATGTGGAATACAGCAAATATAAATAAAGACTTGATCCTCTATGTCAGCCCATGAGAGCATGTGTGGCATGTATAGTAAGCTATGGGATCTGAAGGGTGGCTTCAAATCAAAAAGGTGTTAATAGAAAAAAAAAAAATACGTAATTTGTAGAAAGTTTATTATTAGGTTCTTAAAAGGGACCTACCACCAGAATAGGCCCCTATAGAATATGTTATATTATAAATCCTATGAGCCATACACTAGTGTGCAATGCTAATCTGTATGGCCCCTTGTACTTCCAGACTATTTATTTCTGTTGACAGGTCCTTTTCAAAGAGGACATCTCACCTCTTTTACAAATGCATGCATCCCCTTATTATAACTGGAATATCTTTCCTTAGAATTACCATTCCCTTTGACAAAAAGGACACCAGATACTGTCTAATAAATGCAGATAGAGCCAGACTGTAGGGAAATATCCTCTTGATGAGGATATGTAATTGACACTTGGTAACACCCAGGTGTCAATTCATTTATACATTTCAGGAAGAATAACAGCACTATGCAGAGTTAAAGGGGTTTTCTAGCCCAACAGTGCAGGTCATCAAGATAGATCATCATTATCTGAAAGGAGGAGATCCGACACCAAAACCCTGCACCGATCAGCCACATCCACACCCGTAGCTTCCAGCACCCAGAGAAAGTGGAATAGCTGAAACCCCCAAAAAACAGGTACTTATGGCCTATCTTGTGGATAGGTCATCAATATTAAAAACGCAGTTGGGGCCAGAAAACCATTTAAAAGTAAATAAAAAGCATACCATAAAGTAAAATAAGCATACCAAAAGAAGCAACAGGTTCTATTAAAAAGGAGCTGTATGCTGATTGTACAAGTAAAATTCATTTACCCACAGATGCTGGTGCCAGTTTTGGGCACCTTGACCCAGTATTTCTTATTTTGCATTTTTCTGCATTCATTTCCACCTTTCAAGATCCATAATTTTTTTTATTTTTCCATTAATGTAGCTATATAAGAGCAGGTTTTTTACTGGATGAGTTGTATTCCTTAATGTCGTCTTTTTGGCATTCATATAATATATTACAATAATTATATTGATTTATATTTATTACGGCAATACATAATTTATATAGTTTGTGTTTTACTACTTTTTGCACAATAACAAAGACTTTAAAAAAATAACAACTTGTTTTCATATTGGCATCTTCGAAGAGCCATAGCTTTATTTTCACGTTGACTGAATTATGTGAAGGCTTGTTTTATGGGGGATGAGTAGGTGTTTTCATTGGTAACAATTTTGGGAGGCATTAAATAAAATATCAATTCTGGCATTTTTTTATTTTTATTTTTTAATTACATGTTTGTTTTGTTTTTATTCAGTGTTCGCAGAGCTGGTTAAATAGCATGATATTTTATTGTTTGGGGGGGGGGGGGAATTACAGACACTGCAGGTAGATAGGTACTTTGACAAAAAAAACAAACACAAATTTCTTGTTTTTTTCTCTTTTTGGTTTTACTGGCATTTAACATTTTGTCACACTTATTTTAAAACTGTTTTTAGTCAGAACAGCCTGACTTGATTGTGTAGTCTCTTGATCGGTGGTATAATACACTGCAATAACTATGTGTAGACAGGCATCCTGTTAGGCCCTAATAGGTGTGCTAACATAGAAAACCTATGGGCTTTTATTAGGCCCACAGTTTCTATAGCAACCCACCTCCACCCCGTAATTGAGCCAACGTATTGGAAGCGGGAGTCCCCTCTCTGACCATCACTTAGATGGTGGTTGTTAGTGAGTGTGGAACCAATGTGGTTTAACGTCCAGGATCAGAGTTATTGTTGATCCTGATCATTGTATGTTAGTTACACCCACTGATGATGATGCACGTTCTGCGCCATCACTTCACCATACATAAATAGCATCTTGTTGAAATACTTCCCAATACTATCACATATGTATAGGAGATGTTAGGAACAGGTTGAACTAGTCCCTGGACATCCTTTAAGTAAACCTAATCACAGTAATATATGTAGCTTTAGGGGAAGACGATAGTCATAGTAAGGTATTTAGCTATAGGGGTGTATAGGTAGCAGACAGTCACACCCAAGCCCTGCTACCTGGGACAGCCTGAAGACTGGCACAAAATATGAGGGAGCCCTTTTACAGATAATGCATTGGTGCTAAGGAGCTTCACGTTACACTTATGGACAGTTATGAAAGTCTGTTCTTGAACCCCAAGTTGCTTCTCACAGAAAAGGCAAATCTTGTGAATATAATCTGGAGAGTCAAAATATAATCAGATTTCCTATAACACATGACAGACATTTAGGCTCTTACCAAGAATGGTGACTGTATAATTAACAAGAGAAATTTCCAGTGGACCATGTCCTAGCTGACAGGAGTAGTTACCCCCATCCAGGGCTTCCAAATCCTCAATCACTAGATGGGTATACCACTGTTTCCTCCGCCTATCTGCCATAGCATCGTGTCCATCTTTATACCAACGAACATGGAAGTCACTTGCTTTCCCACTTGCACATTCCAGAGTTACTGAGTCATGCAGATGTACAGACAACTTGTGCGTGCTGACCCGCGGCACGACACTAGCATCCTCATGAGATGGATCTGGACAGAAGGAAAATGAAGTGCTATAAGAACAGAGTGTAGAAATTCATCCTAAGGCTAGATTATGTGTCTGAGGGGGAAGAATCTTTCCTTGCACCATTGTATAGAGCAGGGGTAGGCAACCTTTTTTGTTCGGCGTGCCGAATTTAATAAAAAAATCAAAGATGAGGTACTCGGGGTACCGGTCAATAATTGTAAGTCTGACGACCCCTAAACTAAAGTCATATACCACAAACCATAACACAGAAGTGCTGCCACCAGATGCTTTAGGACACATGCGTTTACTGCTATTTCCTGGGACGCTCCTGTACTTTCTGATTAGAAGCAATGAAAGTCCATGTGCAGCCCGTAATTAGTGGTAAATGTGTCCAGGAGCACCGTATGGCAGCATCCTTATGGTGGAAACACACTATGTATCTGGATGCAGCTATATTCTTAGGCCACTGGAACTTTTTCCCATATGTCCCATAGCGGCCTCTGTACACGGTATTTGTCCCATAGCGGTCCCTGCACACGGTATTAGGTCCCATAGCTGCCTCTGCACACAGTATTTTTCCCATAGCAGCCCCTGCACACGGTATTTGTCCCATAGCGGTCCCTGCACACGGTATTATGTCCCATAGCGGCCCCTGCACACGGTATTTGTCCCATAGCGGCCACTGCACACAGCAATATGTCCCATAACGGCCCCTACACATGGTATATGTCCCATAGCGGCCCCTACACACGGTATATGTCCCATAGTGGCCCCTACACACGGTATATGTCCCATAGCGGCCCCTACACATGGTATTTGTCCCATAGCGGCCCCTGCACACGGTATTTGTCCCATAGCAGCCCCTGCACACGGTATTATGTACCATAGCGGCCCCTGCACACAGTATTATGTCCCATAGCGGCCCCTGCACACGGTATATGTCCCATAGCGGTCCCTGCACACAGTATTTGTCCCATAGCGGCCCCTGCACACGGTATATGTCCCATAGCGGCGCCTACACGGTATATGTCCCATAGCGGCCCCTGCACACGGTATATGTCCCATAGCGGCCCCTGCACACGGTATTATGTCCCATAGTGGCCCCAGCACACTGTGTTATCCTCCATAGTAGCCCCTGCACACGGTATAATATTCTAACTTTTATAATATTCCAATTTGTGCCACTCACTAGCTATTATTATACTGTGGGGTCTCTTCAGACCACAGAGTATAATAAGTGGAGGGCAAAGAGAGGTGATGAAACATAAAAAACAATGTTACTCACTATTCCACGCTCCGCAGCCGCTCTGTATCTTCGGGCGCTTCTGCCTGTAGTCAGCGACCGCTCATTGAGTCTCAGAGGTCACGTCGTGTCATTATGCGTAATGACGTCAGACGCAGACGTAACACCTGAGGCCCTGTCAGCTGACTTCAGGCAGAAGCGCCTGAAGAGTACACAGTGGCTGCGGAGCGTGGAATGGTGAGTAACGTTGTTTTTTATGTTTCATCACCTCCCTGGGAGCTCCGTTTATTATACCTCCCCACAGTATAATAATAGCAGTTTTGTTTTGGACGTGTTTGATCCGATCGAAACTGCTGGGTGAGGAGTCCGCTGCGTGCCAGAGGTTGCCGACCCCTGGTATAGAGTGTGTGAAACTCACCACTTATAGACAGCCTGTAGACCGAGGGGCTTATTTTCCGTTCATATGTCATTGGATTATACGCTGCACATCTGTAGGGTCCTCGGTCCTCCAATGAAACATTCAAAATTTGAAGATTTCCTGAGGGTAAGATCAGGTACTTATCTAAAGACAAAAAAGCATAGATCAATGTAAAATACTTGGATGTGCAGTCTGTCTTTTTTTTTCTAAAATATTATTTGCTATATTTTTGACTACCTTTTTTTCTTTTGTCTTGGTCCTGCACTACTCCTAGTTGACCACAAAAGACTGCATAAGGAATCTATATACTAGCTTTCAGTCCTTTGAGGTCATATGGTGAACTTTTTGATATCAGTTCACATGGTCTGTGGGGCTGCAATGTGGCTATCATGGATGTGATGCTGTGCCTGTGTAGGTCAGAGCCTGGGGGCTTAGTCTAGCAGCAGGGGCGCTGTGGGCTGCTCCCCCTCTGGCCATTGTGTTGTGGAGGTGGCAGTCGCCATGTGGCACTGCACCCAATAATATAGAGATCGGCATGAAGAGGCTAGAAGGCTTATACACCTTGATCAAAAGGCTGCTGCCACTGTTGTGATGCTGTGTCTGGTAACTTAGTCTGGCAGCAGGGCTGATGGATTGCTCCCCCTCTGGGCACTGTGTTGCATTGATGGTGGTATCCATGCAGCACTGGACTCAATAATTGAGTAAGGAACCACCATACAGAGGTTGCTGTGAAGTGGCTAGTGGGCTTATTGACCTTGATTACAATGTATACCAAGAACGTCATGTTCGGTTTTGTAGATTTTCCGTAGAAGCATAGATCAATGTATATCTGCAGTCTAAGTCTTTTCTAAAATGTTAGTATAAAAAATAAAATGTTATATGTATTGATAATCAATGTCAACTAGACATAATTAATGACTCATGATGATGATTGTCTACATATATTCTTGGTCAATTTGGAGCTGGTTCATCTGTGAGGGTAGTTCCAGGAGTACATGACAAGTGCAGCAGCTCCAAACCCTTATTATTAAGAATATTTTATTGCTTAATAGCCTGTTGGTCTGAATTTCCATGTTCAAGGGGCATACATGCCATACAGGATGTTAATGAAGCTACAAGTAGGTCTATGAGAAGTGGGTCACAGCTTCAGTTGGCAGTTCCCATTTTTCTCTATTCTGCATGAATCATAGTCTTCTTATCCATCATCGCAGAAACATAAGCAAGCAAGCTAAGGGGGAACAGCCATGAAATGAAAATAGGGATGTACAAATGCTGAACAGTACGGTCTTTGGGTGGTTGGGTGTTCAGACAATCTACATATAAGAAACAAACCATAGTGACAAAGGATGGGCTCCAAATTAGGCTGTCATGAGCTAGACCTTGGGTAAAAGTCTAGATCCAGTGGGAGATCCTTTGGTACACCGGTTGGTTGAAATGTTATGGACCAGTTCCAGTAGGAAATTCCATTTAAATTTTGGTAAGGAGCCCATCAGTCCATGAAAATTCATAGCGTTCCATAGTCACACACCTGCTGAATGGTACAGCCATTTCCCTTTCACTTTATAATGGATCTGAGCGCGAGGAACACTATGGGGAGCACTGCAGTTAATAATCACGCTACTTCCTTCTTCAGCCACGACTGTGATTTTCGAAGAGTTTGTAAAGTCTTCCAAATCTGCAAAACAATATGAAAGAATGTCATATCCCAGAGCATAAGATGATGTCATCAGGGAACAAGTCGCTAAGAGGTTGGTGTAGCACTGTATTCTATACCTTAGTAGTATCAACATCCACAATACTCACATGCCATAGATACAGATGCAGGTGCACTTATTACAGACCCAGCACTAGAATTCATCATGCATTGATATTGTCCAACATGTTGAGGAGCAAGAGATAAGATGGTCAAGTGTCCAGAATGAACATCCACATCCTGGCTTTGTCTTTTATCCAGCAATTCTCCATTAAATAACCATGAGATGTGTAGCCGCGTTAATTCTGCAGAACATAGCAATGTCACCGTGCTCCCTGGCTTCTGGACCGTGGAAAGGGGTTCAGACAGAAAGCGAAGAGTCACATCTAGAAAGAAGGAAGAATTATATGCCACAAAGCAACCTGAAGGGGGTGCAGCTTTTATTTAGCGAGTATCTTTTTTTTTTTTTTTTTTCAAAAAACACAGTTCTAATATTAAGAAACAATGAATAGCTCTTAAATTTCCTGCTGCCCTGGTGCTGATACTCTGGTGGTCTTTGTTTACTTTTTTTGCAGAAGTAACTTATCATACATCCATGTGACTGCTGCAGCCAGTCACTGACATAAAATGTATGAATTGTGACTGCTGAGGCCAGTGATGTACTCCATGTTAACGCTGCATCAAAATAAAGACTTGTGGGGACCACCAAAGCATCAGCTCTGGAGCAGTGGGAGATATAACAGGTTAGTAATATATATTTTTCTATTTTTAGAAAAACTTCTTAAAAGGGGTATTCCTAGGAGCATAACCATACTTAAATTTGTAGTGACAGTCTTGTCTTGATTGATTGCCAATGGATTTGACCATGAATGTAGAGCTTTCTATGGTCTGGGACTTGTCAGAAACCTAGCCATGATTTTCTTATTGTCGGCAAGTTATCATGCAGGGACACTACATGAATGAGAAGATAACCCGGCCACAAAATCTGCAGATTTAAACATGGTTATTTTCATGGAATAACTCTTTTAATTCCTTAACCTCTCAGACAATCCCTTTAAAATGGAAGTAACTGTGTAATGTATATACATGAAATGACTTGACTTGTCTTGCACTTATCCTGTGTCCTGCACTTACTATTCCGCTGGTGGAGTCACTGTGTACTTACATAAGTTATCCTGTACTAATCCTGGGTTACATCCTGTATTATACTCCAGTATACAGATGCAGCCACTCCAATACAGCACCTACCCCGTAGTGTAAAAAGAGGAGATAGAGAGGGCACGGTGCCACTGCCACACAAAGTGTTTACAGAGAGAGAGTGCCAGTAAGTTTAAGACCCACTGACACCGCACCATCAATTGTAAATGTAAGTTAGGGTTAGAGTTACTAACCCTAACCATTTTACAAGATTTGTCTGAAAAATAAGACCTACCCCAAAAATAAGCCCTAGCCCTTTTTTTTTGGGAGAAAAAAAATATTATAAGACCCCGTCTTATTTTTGGAGAAACGCAGTACATTACATTATTTATCCTGCGCTGATCCTATATTTTACTCCAGAGCTGCCCTCACTATTCTGCTGGTGGAGTTACTGTTTATATACATTAATGCAGCCTGTACTATAATGCAGAGCTCCATTCATTATTCTTCTAGTTAGAAATAGAAATAGTCAGCAAGTGAAACAATGAATAGAGACAGCTAGTTTTTTTGCTTGTAAAATGACATTGCCTGAGGTTGTTAGGCAGTGTATGCCTAGAAACTAGAATGTCAGACATGACTCTACTCCAGCTTTCAGCTTATCAGAGGTTATACCAAGTCTTTCCAAAGTAAGCATTATTAATTCAGAAAATAATCAAATCCATATGTCTAATTGTGTACCTGAATCTGCCCTTGTGGACAGTTGGAGAAATGAGAGACAAAGCAGGGGATGCCACAGTCCAAGATACATAGCGCCAGGTCACACCGATGCACAATGCAAATGTCTGGAATGGCAGGGACAAACCAGTAGAGTCTAGAAGAAAGACAAAGAAGATTAAAATGGGGCTCCCTTCTGGTGCTTGTTAACAACAAACCTCACCAATAACCAACTGGGAGGGGGGGATTTGTTGCTTGTTTATCACCCCCCCCAATCTCTTTTCCATGATCCTGGGGATAATTACTCGCTTGCACCCCTGTTTAATAATATTTTAGTGTCTGTGGAGCGGAGATTACAGTACAAGCTCTCATTACCTATTAAAATAAAGGAGTCAGTCACCCTGAGCTGGGCCCTATGGCATTGCCTGGAAACACCACACAAAGTTTACTATCAGACTTAGAGACTATCAGTACTACATCCAAAACTGCCCACTACTTTAATTACAATTAAAGTACTCTTATACTCCAAGAGGCCTCAATAAATCCAGCACCTCAATGATACAGTGCATCAAGACTCTGCATAGTATACTGTATTATACAGAGAAAAAGCTCCGTAGTATTCTGCATTATACCCAGAAGCACCCATATAAAAACCTGAGGCATGATAGGAAACACCCCATTACACCCGGAATAAATGGATGGGTGTGACCCTCTCTGTTTGGGATAACGTTGTTGTCATTCCAGGAGGAGCAGCTGGTTGGAGGCAACAGCTGTTGGGGGTTTATTTTACATTCTCTTGGTTCAAGGGCAGAAGGCATTCACATCGCAAAATAAGCAGGAGAGCACTTTAACACTTCACCAAGGAGAAAACCACGTGGGCAAGGACCAGTGCCAATTTATTTACAGGAGAGCTTACTACCCACATCACACATACATCACATATCATATTCATCGTTATTGTAGAAGGAAAAGTTCTTCAACTTTCTAATATACTTTGTATCGTAATTCCTCACCATTTTTTAAGATATCTGCTAGTTTTCAGTGAATAGAAACATTCTTGTTTACATCAGAGGTAGAAACCTGTGTCCAACCTGTGTAAGACAATGTATCATACCCAGAGGATGTGTGAGCAAGACTAGGTCAGAAAAGGTTTTCTGCCTCTAGATGTAAACATGTATGTGGCCATTTACAGATGACTAGCAGAACAACAGTGGCGAAATGAAACACAAATAGGCCAATTTATTATGACAGTCTTAATAAACAGTTGCACCAGATTTTGGCACATCTTGGGTAGTTCACGCACCAGAAATTGAAATCCATGCTAGCTAGATATGGGCTGATGTAGATATCAGCTGTTATTTGTGCTAGTTCTCTGGTGCAAATTATGTTAAATTTGGGATGTGAAGACCTGCCCCCTCTCCTCCACACCCTTACCACTGTTTAAGAAAAGTGGCAAGTGCAGCACAAACAGAAGAAAATTCCTAGTTTTGGTGCAGATACAGCTTTGTGTCAAAAAGTACCATTTGTGACATGCATGCATGCTAGAAAAATGGTCTACCAAAGATTAAACTTTATCCATGGGGAATCACTTAAAGGGGTATTCCTACGAACAGAATTATATTTAGATCAGTAGAGAATTAAAAGTTAAACATTTTTAAATATTTTTCTTTAAACATCTTAGTGGAGACAGTCTCTTGTCTTGTTCGGTTGACAATGGATACAACAATGAATGCAGGAACTTACTATTGTCTGTCAAAAACCCAGCCATGATTTCCTTATTGTGAACAGGTTATTAGGCAGGGACAGTGCATGTGTAAGATGATAATACGGCCATAACAAGGAAATCATGGCTGAGTATAGAAAGTTCCTGCATTCATGGACATATCCATTGGCAAATGATCAAGATAAAAGACTGTCACCACTAAGATCATTAGAGAAAATCTTTAAAACTCTGCTTTTATTTGTCTACAATTCTAAATACGGTTATGTTAATGATAAAACCCCTTTAGGCCGGGCCCCACGTTGCGGCAAAAAACACTGCATGCTACATTATCTGTAAAGTGGATGGGATTCTGGCTAATCACATCCACACATTGCAGAAAAAAATCTGCTGTGGAAAAAATGCATTTTCCCTATAGGTATAAGGGCAGAAAATCCACAAAGGAAAACGCTGCGAACTATGTGTGAAAAATGCTGCAGAACAAAACGTGATGCGTTTCCGCCACGGTCTTTTCTGCAGCGTTTTTTGGCATGCGGCTTACTATGTGGGGCCTTAGCCTAAATCTCACTTACGCCAATATTATTATAGTGCCAGCAATACTCTAGGGAAAACTATAGATACAGACTATAAAAATCTAACCTATCCAATTCATCAAACTGCTCCTCACAGACACCAAATATCTAGGTTTATGGGTTCAGTCTTCACCCATCGATATCAATATTTTGATAGAGCTGTAGACCGATCATAAGGAATTTGAGGTTGGTCAATGTGCATTTGCTGGTCCCAGCTGTGACTATGGCAGCAGAAGGCTCCAATCTTCCACCAAATGTTCATACAAGGACAAAAGCAAAGACAAGACAAGATCCTTTGAGCGGTGGGCTGGGATATGACAATATAATGCCATTATCTTAACACAAGCATCGTATAATTTATATATGATAATACAACACACATTATATATATATAGTGTGTGTGTTAGAAAGAAAGCTTACAACAAGAAATGTTAACTTAGATTGAGGAGGTATAGAACTATAGTCAAATAAAAAAAATACTCATTCACCAGCATCTATCTATGCATATATAATCACTGACCATTTAGTAATCTAGAATATTTTATAAACAGGTACACGTCAAGTCCCATAAATACAAAGAAACTCCACATTCTATATAAATTTTTAAATAGATTGTACAGAATTACAAAAGCATGACTGCCTTCTTCCAGAAACTGTGCCACATCTGTTCATGGGTTGTGCCCGGTACTGCAACTTGACTATATTGAAGCAAGCAATACAAATCTGTAAAATCCCTTTAACAACTAAAGCATTTTGAGATGTTCTACAAATTCAGTATCAAATATTATACTATGCCTCATAGAAAAAAAAAACAAATATACAAATACATTATAAAAAAAAACTAAAAAGACATAATACACAAAAATTACAATATAATTAAAAATTAAAACAAAGTAACAAAACTAAACAATAAAAAAATATATAAACTAAGAGACATGAATTCATACAGAAAATGAAAAAAAATATCTTAATAAATGACAACTTAAACAAGATTACTAAAAATAAATGTAAAAAAAATGAATAATTTTGAATTGTGAAAAAAATATAAAAATTACTAAAACATCACAATAAATGACAGAATTAATGAAATATACACATTGATATACAGACATTTATTATAGGCTTATTTTCCCTTATAAGAGGAACATTATATTTCTGGCTTTATCTAAATTTACATAATAAAACAATCTGCAAGGAAAAAAATTGGATGGAAAGGTCATAAATCCAGGCTGAACCCTTCTTCCCATGTCATATCAGCCTCATGAGTGTTACCTTTGTGAAGGTAGCAGAGATGACAGGTTTCCTACAGAGAGAATAAACTGACACATTCCTTAGGCCGGGGGCTCCTTGGTGATTGAAGAAAAGCTTTTATCCTTTGGTCGTCTTCACGCTGTTCCCTTGGCTGAGATTTCAAGTCAATTTTAAAGTATCCCACAGGGTCCTCATCGCTTCCCCTAAGAGCGCCCATTCTCTTCAGATGCCAATGTATAAGCAAAAGAAGGGGGCTTCCAAATATCCATTATTGGCTGAAACCATGTGGCAGCCATAATTCCCTGGGCAGCAAACTCCAAGTGCAGCTCTCCAGCTGCTGCAAAACAGCAACTCCCAGCATGTCCCAACCTACTGCCCAAACATAAGGGAGGTAACAGGTTCAACCGATGGGACAAGAGGCACAAGGCGGCATCACCTCAACTATGTCACTAGTCCTGCAGTCATATATAATGCTTTGGACTCCTAATTGATGTCTGACAAGGATTAAAGGTTATCCAGCTTCCAGAAATGATCTGCAAATACATCCACAGCACTGCTAAATACTGTTCCCTTGTGCACCCTTTGCTTGACTTTATTTTACTTGCTGCTCCTGTTATTTACATGAAGTGATTATGTGGACAAACTACATTTACCACGATTCATCTGCCTGCCTTAATTCTCTTTGTTTCCTGCCAACAGGGAGGGGGAGTGAGGTTGCAAACAGCAGCATGTCATCTCGGATGTGGGAATGATTTATTATCTATGATTTCATTGCAGGGGAGAGTGGAGAAGGGAGGGGTACACAGAGAGTGAGAGCAGGCAGATGCATCATAGGAAATGTAGTTTGTCCACAGATTCACTGCATACAAATAACAGTGATACAAGGAGCAGCAAGTAAAATAAATCCAAGCAACGGCTACACAAGGTGACAGTGAGTATTTAGCACTGCTGTGGATGTATTTGCAGATAATTTTTGGAAGCTGGATAACCCCTTTAATATTTACTAAATCATAGCAGACAATATAAAACTACACCTACTAGAAGAACACAGGGGAGCAATGGAGACATACTACAACAATACAGACTGCCCTGCACAATATCTGTTTTAGTCTAAAGAGCATTAAAGGAGTTATGTGAAGGAGTTAAAAAAAGTTATCACACAAACAGGGATCCCATGTCCTTAGTTTAAGATGAACAGCTGTTGCGCATGGGTGGTGCCACTCCACTGAAATTCTATGGGACTGCAGAAAATGACCAACCGCTGTACTTGGCTATCTGTCACAGTCCTATGGCAGAGCGCATGCTCGATGGACACTCCATTCAAATGGTGGACATAGGCCTACTGGTCTTGTGATCAGTGTGGTTCCAACAGTGACTCTGGATAGGTTTGGATAACTTTTAATCTTCCAGGAAAAACTGACAAACTATGTTGTACTTAGTGCATAATCTTGTTAAAACTATCAACCGGGATAGTTCAGTTACGATCATCTGAATCAAAGACTGTATTTCCCTTGTGAATCAGAGGCTACATTGCCTAGATATCGCTGTTTTATCAATATGCAAATTATCTCAAAAACAGCAATATCTTGGAAACAGAGGGACCCCAACCAAACTATTGTTTATCGATGCAGTTAGTTTTGGTGCCCGATATTTGACTTAGGTTCTGTATGGTCAAGTGGGCAGGAGCACGCAGGGGGGGGCATGGCTCAGAGCTCCAAACACAGGTGGACAGTGTCTGAGCTCAGTATTACAACCCTTGTCTGCTCCTGCCTGACACCACCCACCTGACAGTATGGAGCCTATATAACATATGAGGCACCAAAACTGACAGCCTGTATTGCTCAGGAATGGTGGGAGCGAGAGAAAAAATTCCAACTGTGCCAGAATCAGGAGAGAAACATTAATTAAATGATGCAATGAGCTGTACTTGGCCATGATGGGTTATCTTTAAGTAACAGCCTTACTTGTAATGGGAGCAAATGACACTCCTCACCGTTTTTTACGGAAAAGGAACAGGGTCATCATAGCCTAGGTGTGATCAACATTGTTACATGATTCTTTATTTTTGGGCATGTTCACAGTTTGCCTCTTGTGGAGTTTCTGCACATTGCATTCAAGTGAATGAAATTAGGTTTTTTAAATAACAGCATATTCTGCTTGTAGCCATTTTGGGGCCAAATTAGGAAATGTATTATAGGGCCAGCACATAAAGTATTTAATCATCTCTCGGCACTTAACAACATAATCAGACAATCGTCAATCACTAATGTCCCATAAAAGAGAAATATGCTCCATAAGAAGCAATCGATCTCTAGTGACGCTAGGCATGCATGTATCTAAAGGCTTGACATCCTCCCCGCTAGATTATACATCAGTACTAATAGTACTAATGTAGGAAAAATATCTAGGAAAGCAAAGTTTATCACACTTGACAAGCATTGTGGCGTTTATAAGGCTGTCTAAATATCAATCAGAAAAAAAAAAAAAGAATCATCTCTCGGACTGTATATAATGTATACCAATTATCATATGGTTCAAGCTTTGTTCACACATGGTAAAGTAATGCAGTGGAATCCCACAATGCATGTGGTGCAGTACTGCATGAACCCCCCTCCTGAAATAGTCTGTGCTGCTGTGGGAATCCTTCTCTATCCACTTTGTGACATTACAGCAGATCAGCTCACACATCTCCTAAAATACTCTGTGCAGATGGGACAACATACCTTTTAATTTCACAAAGTTAAACAAGCCACCAATACACTTTCCAATCAGAGCTGATAACAGTAAAGTGAAGTTGTTAATTTGACAGTAATATGATTCTTTCCATAAAAAAATACTGCTATATCAGTGCCAGGTAGGAGAGCGTACTGGCCTTCACAGCACAGATCATATGAAATGTGGCTGAAAGTTATTTTTCTTCATCAATTTACCACAAGAAAGGAAAAAAAAACACAAAAGGAAAGAAATATTTGCTGTGAATGGATACAGCCAAACATAACATTTGTGTTTTACAACCCCCCCTCCAAGAAAGTGCCCGACTTTAACTACTGTCAAAATGTGCCGAGTAAATGAGGAACAGATGAGGCTGAAGAGGAGGCGCAGACTAGAGGGAAATGTTTGTTTACGAACAGAAAAGAAAAACCGCCGCAAAGTGTTCTACCAACAAAGCAAAGCAGCCACCAGAGTGTGGCCCTCTACTTATTCACTTTCTAAGTAAGCCCATGTGTCCATGCGTCCTGGTCATGTCACCCTACATTCCTGTGTGCCCTACTCCTGTCATCTGAAGTGTCAGTGCTTCAATGTCCTGACAACTTAAAGGGGATGTCCAAAACCAGATACTGATGTACTATCCTTAGAATAGGTCATCAGTATCAGATAGATGGGGGCTATGACTGCAATAAATTTTATCAGCAGTTCTTTTATAGAAAATTGTCTTCTAAGTTTTATTGTGCATTTGTTAGGAGAAGTTGTCTTAGTTGCTGTAGTCATATATCTCTGACAGGTCTGGAATCCTGTACCTCCTCTGTTTCTTCTCACTCACTGGCAGAGTTACAGGACAGGGAGATAAAATTAATAGTACTTGGATCTTCACATGTGCATAACAAGACCTGGACTAGATCATTTGCTGTATAGTCCTGGCTCTGGATCTCCCACCTCGATGTCAATGTGTTGTAGACTAGCTGTGCGGTCTGTTGCTATATAAGCCGCATAAAGTAGTACAGACACTAATATGTGCATAGATACACACACACACTCACATATAGTATAAAGAAATTAGGAGCTAATACCTATGTACAAGAATATAACTACTATAATATTGCCACCTCTGTACTTCCTATTTACAGGAACTAATTTGAAGGCAGTCTGACACCAGAACAGTCCCTACTGAATTACAGGTATAAGCACATATGTAGATGCTTAGTAGAGGGCAAAAGGCAATTCAAAACTCTACACACCTTCACTGGTGCTCTCCCCAAGGAAAGAGATTCCCTTCCCTGAGGTATAAGCACAGTCAGATAGTCAGGGTTCACGTGAACCTTCTTCCCGATTGGTGCCTTCATTGCTGAGATATTAGCTTTTTTCCAGATAGACTAATAAGCTATTTGGTGTAGAGAGGGCATCACTACTGCTCGCATTCCTCCAAAGAGCTACCTATCTGCTACGACGGACAGGATTAGGCAGTGTACATGTCAGTCATAGCAGAGATTGAGGGATTGGAAGTTGGAAAGAATAACTCTTTGGTGTGATAAGAGCAATGGTGATGTCATTGTGGAACCAAACAGCTCATTAGTATATCCATTATCCAGAAAAAAAAACCTAGTATCTCAGTAATGGAGGCACCAACCAGGAAGCAGAAAAAAAAAGAAGTGTTTTATGAACCCTAGCTATCTGACTGTTCTGGTGACAGACTCCCTTTACTTATAGTTGCCAACAAAATTCAGGGAGACTTTGGTTTCTCCCCTCACCACAACCCAACTGGGAACGCCCCTTTCATACCCAGGAACGCACACAAACCGCCTACTCTGAGGGTTAATTTTATGCAAGTCCTGCCCCTTTGTGGTTGGCTATGCCCCTCCATGTCCATTTCCTGGGAGTACTGGCAACTATGCCTTTAATACTGCCTCTCTGTACATGATTATATATACTCTAATACTTCTCCCTGTGAACAAGAATATAACTACTATAATACTGCCCCATATACAAAAATAAAACCTCTATAATACAGTCCATATGTTCAAGAACTACTATATTACTGCCTCTAAGTACAGGCAACTAATTTCTAATGTATATGGCTGATTTTGGAAATTTCAGCTGACAAAAAACCGCGTGAACCACCGTTTGCGATGGTCACCAGTAAAAAAAAAAAAAAAAAATATCCTATGTTTTGGAAACTTTTGGAAGGAAATTAGCTGAAAATAAAAGTGTATGGAATGATCAGCCAAATGTGCCCAGTCATGTGGCATTTTAAACAGATTCAGTAGCCATTTTTTCTAAACTGCCCCATGATTGGGCAGTTTGGTTGTTTGTTCACACAATCCCATCATCAGTCAGCTAATGTGGCCGAACATTATATGATGTATATGACTAGTTTTACATACCTCCAGGTTTCTACTATACATCACCTGGACATCCCACAGTTCAACTAAGGTCTCATGCACACGGCCATATGTACAGTCAGTGTGCTAGCTGTGTATTTCATGGCTAGCACAGTGATCCATTCATTTCTATGGCCCCATACATACAACAGTGTATTTTCATGGTCCTGTGTATGGGGCTGTGAGCAAAACTCTGGACAGGTCCTACTCCTGTCCGTTTTGCTGACCATGCTCACTGGCCTCAATGAATGGGGACATGGAAGCACAGACAGCGTACAAATGTCATTCTTGTGCCGTCCGTCCGTCACAGACCAGCAACACGCACACGGTCATGTGCATGTTGCCTAAGACTAACCCAAAGGAGGAATATGGGGAGGGGGGGGGCGGGGATTGTGTTTCTTCCCTATGTATTTTTTGAGCCAAAGTCAAGAGTGGGTTGAAAAGGAATGGGAAATTGGAAGCACTTATACTTCTCCATTCTGCTAAATACACATCTTGCAGCAAAATCTGCAATGGTTGCCATCAGCCTTGAAGTGGGCAAATGGAATTAGAAAGGGCCTACCAGAAAGCAATAATGCACCCTGCTATTTCATGGTGAGGACTAATTAGTAAAATATCATTTATTCTGATGGACAAAGGAACAGTATATGATAATGGTCCATTCATAATATAGGTAATGTGATAAACCCCTGCAGCAATTCATCTACCTCATTGACATCTGGGTATTATGGGCTCTGCTGTGGCTGCCTTGGAAAACCTGGGAAATGACAGGGCTACAGTGGGCAAGCCAATGATGGGTATGTGTGTGTATATATCATAATTGTATACATATACAGGGACGGTTGGCACTGTGGTGCACGGAAGGTTGGTTGAACTATATCTATTAACAAGCTCCCACTGCTGTGCATCAGTTAGGTGACTAGTTTATTTTTTGCAAATGTGACACGTTAATGTTGCTTATCATTTATTTATGTTTATAGGGGAGCAGTATCCACTAGTCCCAAAACACACATCACCCATATAAACAGCTGTGTAAGTAAACAATAGAACCCCCATCCCCTCCCAAATACACACACAGAATACTCACAGCCCCAACTGGTCTACAACCTGTGCCTCTCCAGCAATAGTGGAAATATAACTTCCAGTATAACAATGTTGGGAGTTGTAGTTTCACAACAGTTGAAAAGTCACAGGTTGCAGAACATTACAATGAATATAGATAAAACAGAAGGAATAAAAATGGGCCTATATGGAAGTTTTATCCATCTGCCATCATTACCTTCATGCAGTCAAATGGTGACATTAGATGTGTTAAGAATAGATTATCATCATTTACGGTTATTTTATTCATCAGAATAACTAATAATAAGTAACACAAATAGCTGTAATCTGGGATTTATCTGAGACACACATTGTTGTAATCTGAGACTCTTGGACCCAATGCAAATTATGTACCTGGTTTATTCCAATCGACATGTGCAATGCATCTACTTTATTTATGGAGTTATACATTACTAAACAATTATCACAACTCTGCCCTACACCATTATATTATTGCCAAAGGTGCCCCTCAACCACCAGGGCCTTGGTCTATGAATGGTTTATGCATATCACAGCTGGGGCACTTAAGTGTTACATCTTGTCATCACTCTTGAGAAGTGACATAAAGTAGAACACAAAGTTTATGAAAGCCCTGAGCCACAGAGTAAATAGTAACATTTTGTTTCCTTGTAAGATCAATGGAAAGTAACCAAATTTCAAGGATTAAATGAACAAGACTCCAGAAAAGAGGGAAATGTGAATATCTATGGACTCCCCAATGTCTCCATTCACATCACAGGCATCGCTCCCAGGCCCAGAATGAGCAGCAGGAATGCTGCACAACACAATCACCCTGTGTTCACCCCCCCTGGATGTCTGTAGGTGCTTGTTATGAAGTGGATGACTGCAAGAGGTCAACCTAAAGCAAGATATATAGCCATGGAAATGACACCAGCCCACACCTCTACCCTGCTGTCCCCCACTGCTAGGAGAGGCCTGGAAAGCCGCAGGGTACTGAGAGGGGAGAGCTAGGGTTGCAAGTGTGTAAGAGTTCTTTTTTTATTCTTTACATTTGTCTGCCAGGATCCTGCAGAGATACAGTCTAGACCTGAAAGAGACTCCAAACAATGCACAACTGGCGAGAGGCTTGGGGGCGATCTCTGCTCCCCCAGTAGGTGACATGGCAGCACTGACAAAGTAAAGCTAAAACAAAAAAAATCACAGGACAACATCTACAGAAGAGGAGCTGTGCCCCATTGTCCCGGCCATACACTGTATCAACCTAAGGTAAACAATCACCAAATGTCACATTACAGGAGTCCCAAAATACAACTATAACAGGGGAACAAGGAAGAATGGACTATGGTAGCTATAGGGATTGTGTACTGTTGAGCTTTGGGCATGGACTGGTTGAGTCTGCTGATGGTTGTAGTCCTACAGCAACATGAATAAGAGCAGAATATTACATTATTTTTTATTCTGATGAACATAACTGCAGTAAATGATAATATTCCATTCATAATACATCTCATGTCACCACCTGACTGTATGCAGACATTGATGGCAGATGGTTATAACTTCCATATAGACACGTTTTTTCAGTCCTGCTGTTGCATCTATTCTCATTTTAATGTCGTGCAACCTGTGACTTTTCAGCTGTTGTGAAACTACAACTCCCATCATTCTTATACTGAGCGTTATATTTCCACTACAGCTGGAGAGGCACAGGTTGTAGACCAGTTGTGCTGCATACACCTCTATTATAATTTATTGCACTGATTAATCTCCTTATGTATACAAATCATACAATAATGATAATAATAAACAATAATATGAAATAGTAACAGTTGAAAGTTATACAGGAAACAAAATACTAACAAAAAAAAAAAACCCATCAATAACAGGAATTGCAGGATTATATTGTGAACTCTGTGCCACACACTGTTACAATGGAATTGATGAAGACTCATCGTCTATGTTTAGACATCTTACCTCTGACACGGGCTCTCTTTGCCCATAGGATCTGAGCTGAATCCCACAGTACATCACTTATACTAAATCCAAGCAAGAAGATGCTTCACAAAGTTCAAGCCGGGAGAATGATAGATAACACCACAAACCAGGAGATATTTCAAGACAAACCCAAGCTAGGAGATCCCGCAAGCCAGGTCCAGAGAAGGGGGTCCCTCAGGAGGATTCCTTAGAATAAACCCAAGCCAAGTGATTCTCCAGGACAAGTCCATGCAAGGAGATTCCTCAAGGCAAGTCCAACCCAAAAGATCAGGTCAGCTCAGAGACCGTACAGGGAAAGTGAACAGAAGTTTCTCAGTTTCTTTCTCGAGTTGCTAAGGAGCAATCCTTTGTATGAAGTCCCTGGTAGACAGAGCTCCTGGTCTGTTTGCCCTAAGCCTGGTCCTCCTGGTCTCAGGGATGTGAAGCCCCCTCTTCATGCCAGCACAACAGTGTTCAGGTGTGATAGGCTCTACACCCCAAGAAAATACATTGACTGCCTGCAGCGTCCGCACTCAACTCTCGGGAGAAGTGACTGGGAAGAAGGTAGAGGAGGAGGAGAAGGGAGCTGGGGGTGGAGGAAGCTCTGAGGGTTGGACTTTGTGTGGGAAAGACCCTCTATCCCTAATACACCTCATAAACCCCTTCAGCGCCGGAACCGTGTGCGATGCAAAGTGTTATGGCCCTACACCCCTCCCCCACCCGCATTCCTTCTAGGTAAAGGGTCGTCCTAGACTGACCTCTCCAAGAAATGACAGCTTGGGGCGAAGTGACATTATATTCAGTGTCTGCATTCCAGCTACACCCTGCAGGACCTATAAGAAGGCAAGCACCTACCTCCACAGGCTCCACTGTATTTAACCGACCTTATTGTCTCAAATACCCCTGCTGTTTCCAAACTACCTGATTCTATCCTCTTCCTCCCCGTGTAAAGCTACACTTCTGGTGTACAGAACAATGATAAACTGACACATGGGGCACAGGACAGTAACACACCGACACTTGGGTACAAGGCAATGGTATACTGATACTTGGGATGACAATGCAAAGACTCACTGACACTTGGGGTAAGAGGACAATGGCACACTGACACATGGGGTACAGAACAATGACATTCTGGGTGACAGGACAATGGCACACTGACACTTGAGATACAGAACAATGACAACTTGGTGCTTGATGTACAGAACAATGAGGTGCAGATAGTTGGGGTGACAACAATGACACATTGATATTTGGAGTGTTAGAACAATAATACACTGATAAGATGACAAGAAAATGACACATTGACACTTGGGGTACAGAACAAGGACATACTGACACTTGGGGTGATAGGACAATAACACATTGAGGTTTGGGGTACAGAACAATGAGATGTGAATATTTGGGGTGACAGGACAATGACACACTGACACAGGGTGATTTGCCCCCTTTGTGCATTGGTACTGGGATGCACACATTATTGCAGGACACACCATGCACATAGTCCTCTTTCTTATATACTACAAGGGCCAGGAGCTGAGGCCGCTGCATTCCAGGACTTGCCCTGTGGGTGTGTTCAGCAGCGGAAGCTTGTGCGTTGCAGCCTGTGTGCTACATTTGTGTTTTATCCTGAAGGCCTTTGAAGTCACCAAGAGGAAGAAAGGAACAAAACTGGCCCTGCAGGCACATGAATAGCTCCAGTATCTCCAGAGCTGCTGCATTAGATAAATCATAGGATTACCCTGAAATGTTTGGGTGCTCAGCAATTTAATGTCTGATGTGAAATAAAGTTTAATTTACTATCAATATAAAAATGACTTATAGAGAATACAGATAACAATAATACGTGATAACACTGAACTTAGAGGCCACTGATATATTTAGTAAAAGTGGGACTGGAATTCTCATAGACAGAGTGAATTGGATTTACAAGAAAGTGCTCTGGAGTCACCAGGGGTGGACATGCCAAAATAGACTGTGGGAACGCATGTTATCATGGACCATAGATTGGTGTCAGCATGCAGCAGATAGAGATAAATTATATCCGTTCTATTATAAACAAGACAGAAACCACCACAGATAATATAGTAAGTAATATTCATTTGACAGCTACGGGCAGGGTCACCTCTGATTCCCTTTATCTGCTTGAAACAGAAGTGTGACCTGTGAACACCTCAATTGTTGGACCACTGGGAAGTAGCTAATTGTTCGTCTGCTTGTGAGGGGGTGGTTGAGCTCTACAGCCTAGGAGATCCCTTAAGCCAGGTCCAGACAAAGGGGTCCCTCAGGACATGTCCAAACCAGAGGATTCTGTGGAATATATCCAAGCCAAGAGATCCCCAGGACAAGCCCATGCAAGGAGATCCAGAGCAACCGTTGGCTCTGAACTGAACTTTATTATTGTATATATCCTATTATTCCAGTGAAGTTAAAGGAATTTTGGGGGCTAAAAATAGGATAGGATAGGTCATCAATATCAGATTGCTGGGGATTGGACACCCAACCCCACTCCCCATCGATCAGCTGTTCTCAGCAGCTCATACATAGCTACATAGAGAACAGAGCAGCACCTCTGTGAGTGATACGAACCATATGCCCAGCAGACAATTCATTTCTCTGTTTTAGTGGCTTGACCGCATCTTTACCACTCCCATTCAAATGAACTGGAGCTAATCTACAGTAACCCATTCTGGCCACTACACAGAAAATGAAGCTGTCTGCTTTTTGCTCTATTCTCTGTCTATCCGCTGCTAAGAAGAGCTAATTGGTGGGGGTGTCAGGTGTCATCCCCATCAGTTTAAAATTACAACTTATTCTTAAAATAGATCATCAATCATTTTAGCCCAGAAAACCACTTTAATTGAGTCTTGCTAAGCAGTTATGTTTTGCTTTGTTCTGCCTTATTATCCGATGTGAGCAATAACCACTTGAAAGGTTCCAGGGCAAGGTGCAGAAAAAGTCATATGGACTCCCGCTGGTTAAAAGCAGGACAAGTTCTTTTACAGTACTGGCAATGGACTTACAGATCAGATCAATAGTTCACAGTTGCTAAACACATTTTTTTCTCTTGTCTGGCACAGAGAGGTTCTAGCTTATATATGGTTACAAACACAGAACTAAAATGTAACTATTTGTAGGCAGGCTTTGACTGCAGGTATCTGGCTATGTATTTCTTGCCTGACTCTACACAGTTGTCTCCTAACAACTTCTTGCTTTGAATGTGCCAGTTGTTCTGAGCTGGTCTAAGGGCTGGTCTCTACTCTGGCATTTATCCTGGCCTTCAACATGGTCTGGGACCATAGCAATTCATCCTGACTGTTGAGCAAAATGGGTCGACTGAGCTAATCTGTTTCCCCTGGCAACTCTGCTTATTCAGCTGCTCTCATGTATACTACACTGAACAGACCTGACTCCCACTGTGGCAGAAATTGTGCCCCTAATTTTCATCACTATTCCTGCCCCTCCAAAGCGCAGGTTTTTGTTTACTCCACCATTGTGACTGATACGACCCATGTGTCTAGCAAGTGAGAGTGGCTGCTCAATCAGTCTAGGGCTGATCTAGTCCCCATAGTCCTAAAGTCCTTCGCTTATGCTACAGCCCTGCAGCAGAAGTCCTCAAACTAAGGGTGCAGCATTAAACATGCTTGGCAGAGAAAAACAAGTACAACACATTTTAACGTCACATTATCAGTTATAGAATGCAGGGTCATAGCTATAGGAGGGCAACCAAGGCATGTGCATCTGATGCTGCTGGTTGTCAGGGGAACTCCAACAAGCCACTTTTATGTATTTAGATACAGAGTAATGGTGGTGAATGATCCGTTGCCCTGGGTGAATGAAAGCCTAGCTACTGCTCTGTAGAGTGTATGCTCCACATCAACCCTTTACACACTCTTCTCTTTACTTTACAGGCGGGCATGTACTGTTTCTGGCCAGGGGTGTGGCTGCTGGAGCATAGAGTTGCAGGGCTCTGTTCTAGGGAAGAGTTATACTATATATGGGGCTGCTCCACGCACGTGCTTTGTAATAGTTGTGTTTTGAGCAGTAAAGGATTCCATTGACTGTCAGATGTGGTTGTGACATGCCGCATGGGACTGAGAGAGAACAGCAGCAGCAGCAAACCAGTCTTGTATAAAAGTGGAGTTGGATCATGCCAGCAAACCACCTTAGAGCCTGAGATTGTGTGTTTGGTGAATTGGGACTACCATGCATGAGGAAGCCCCTTAACCATAGCTTGTCAGTGGATTATTACAAGTGGTTCTGGACTGCTTCCTGGTAAGTGACAGTAAATTGGACTGAAGGAAACCCTGGGGAACACTACTGTTTGTAACAAGAGACTGAGGGTGTGCCAAGCCAAAATATCAAGTTCAGATTATAACCATTATGCTGTGTGACATCTTGGGAACTAAACCTTGTACCCATAAAAGACTCCATAACCACCAATACCTGTGTCCATTTTGACTGTAATTGCCAAGTCTTGTACTTGTTTGTGAGTGTAAACACCAAACTATGTGTCTTATGTTGCAATCATTTTCAACCCCTTCAGGAGTAAATTTTTAAGTTCCCTGCTGTGTGTCTGCCCTTACAGCTCAACACCTTTGAATGGGCCCTGTAGCCTGATAAAGGGCCACACAAATCTAACCCTCTTACATTCTCAGTCAGTGTCAGACTGGGGTGCCTAGGACCCACCTATAAAATTCATTCTGGTGGCCCACTATAGAGCTACATGCAATTATTACCTTACACATGTTCACAAATTCCTAAAATGTAGCCACCATGAACGTATTTTTCAGTAGTAGTTTGCTCCCTAGCCCTTGCCTCTGATTGTTTCTGTCCTGAGGTTCTGCCAATGATCTGCTGGCTCTGGCTTTGAACTAGGCCCTTTAAGCTCTGTAAGCCCAGGATATGCGCTCAGCAGAAAGACTGTGCCAGCATGGGCAGCACGGTGGCTCAGTATGGGCAGAACAGTGGCTCAGTGGTTAGCACTGCAGCCTTGTAGCACTGGGGAGAGTTTGTATGTTCTCTCTGTGTTTGCGTCCCACACTCCAAAGTTATACTGATAGGGAATATAGATTGTGAGCCCTATATGGGACAGTGACTGACAATGTCTGAAAAGTGCTGTGGAATATGATGGCGCTATATAAGTAAGTAATATAAATAAATAATAAATAATAAGATGATTGGTGGTTGGGAAGATGGGGCCCAGAGAGGAAGGATACTGGTTGGTTTGACTTGGCACCTATTTGTCATCTCAGCTACTCAGTGTGTCTACAGTATATAAAAATTAAGTGGGTACTTTCTCAAATAATCTATTGAGTATATTATACTGACAAATACCCTGGTTGAGATGCTAAACAATCAGTATCTGTATGAGCACACTTTGCCATGCCAAAGTGAGCTGTGGGCCCACCTGGTTCAGGGGCCAACCATGGGGTTAACCTGTTCACCTGTGGGCCAGTCTGAGCCTGTGCTAAGTCCGCCTTCACTATCAAAGGTTTATTTTACATAGCAAGTTGCTTGTTACTCAGTAATCATTGCACTGCAAGAGGCCGAATCATTGATATCATCATTGATATGATCGTCCACAGCCAAATTTGTCGACAGAACATCCCCTGTTTACATAGAAGGATGTGTCGCTGACAATTGATGATTTTTATGCCTCAACTAAAGATGTGATCAGCCAACAAATGAGTGTTTGGGTATATTTACAGGGGGCATTGGTGATTGACTAGACATATATAACTGTCTTAAATGGAACTTAAAATTTAACTTCATATGTGTATAGCAGTATGAAAAACCTAATTGCACATTATTGGTGACCTGATCATCAATCACAGGACTGCGTATTCCTTATAGTATGGTCTGTCCATCTTCTTGGAGCTAGACCAATGCTATGCCATACTTACTGTGGTGATCTCCTGACACCATGAGCTATACATGTATGCATTTTTCAGTTTCTTTTTCTCACATAGTAAAGTTCCAGTCTTAATGTCTAGACACTAAATATTGATGGGTGTAAGCCTAGTAAACACAATCACCATGGTAATAGGACGTGGCCGGGTTCCCATGAAAGATGGCCCCTGTGTTGTGAATGAAGACAATTCTGTGTGTGTGTACTCAGCACACAACTATATAAATAGCTGCTGCTGTTTTAGGCTTTTCCTGTCAAAGGATTCCACAGGCTAAGAATAAAATAAACACAGGCCAGGCCACAAATAGCAGCCGGCAGATAGTACGCTGCCTCGCGCCTCTCCTGGTTCAAATCCAAATAAGCAATCGCTATTACAAGGAGAGAAAAAATCATTAGTAGATTGGTCACAGATGAAATAATAGGTTAATAGGGTCACAAAGTTAATGATGTGTGTAAAGAAAAGTGATGTCCAGCAGAGGGTGCTGTTATGGGGTGAATCTGCCTCAAATCTGCCACACTGGCAACAATACCTAAAAGTGTTGGTTAGGGATTCTCCTAGTGAGTTTGCAAATTTTGAGGTGCAGGAACTTCAAGTTATACTAACACTTTGTTAGGAAAACCATATTTTACAGACTGAAAAATACAGAGCTGATTTCAAGAGAAATCCATCCAAATACATACAGACTAATAAATAAGCATATCTGCAGGGTAATTGGGTAAATTCTGCATTGAAATCGATGGGAAGCTGGTCCACTTCTCCATATGTGATACGCTGATTAATTTCACATGGTTAAAGCAAAACCGCAGGGTCAGTAATTGTATTTAGCTGAAATCAATAAGTGTCTCACTTACAGAGACACTTACAGTCGCATCCAGGTACATTGTGTGGCATCAACCTCAAAGACAACCCATTAGTATTAGGCTTTAGAAAGAATAATTCCTATTTTAAAGGTAACCTGTCACATGGAAAATGCAGTGAAATCTGCAAGCCAAAGGAGGAGCTGAGCAGATTAATATATTGTGTTATGGGAAAAGATTCAGTATTACTTGCCATTTGGCCACGTATAGTTTGTTCTTTCTATGATTAGAAATAATCATATAGTCAGGGGGAAATGGCTGCCTATCCATTATAGAATACAATATAAACTTATCACTCTCATCCACAATGCTCTCCATAATTCTGCCTGTCCCTACATTTTCTTCCTCATCTCTGTCTATCACCCATCCTTTGTCTACCAACCAACATTCTGTATTATCAGAGCCTCCCACTCCCGTATCCAAGCCTATTCCCAAGTTGCACCACTTCTCTGGAATGCTCTACCTCAGACAATCAGATTGACTGCCAATTTTTTACAGCGTCAAGCGCATCCTAAAGACACATCTCTTCAGGCAGGCCTATCACAATTCCTAATCTAACACTTCTGCAGATAGGCTCCCTAAACTAACCTTCCTCTGTTCACCCTCCCACAATATCCCACAGAACATGAAGCCTTTATCTGAATGTAACTCTGTATGCCCAGGCACTCTGAATCTGTACATAAAAAGACACCAGCTAGTGACCGGCTAGTAGAGCTTTAGTTATTTATTTGTGTAATTAAAGCAGTTTTTTTCATAAAAATGGCTGGACTATTGTATATGCACTTCTACCTCATAGATTGCAAGCTCTTGAGAAGGGGGCCCTCACTCATATTGTGTGAATTGATTTATTACTCTGTAATGTCTCGTTTTATTTGTACATGAACCCTATGATTTGTTAAGTGCTATGGAATATGTTAGCGCTATATAAATAAAAAAAATATTATCATTATACTATGTGGGGTCATAAGGGATTATTATACTGTGTGGGAACCTAATGGAGGACATTATACTTTATGGGTGGGCCAAGGGGGACATTATACTGTATGGAGGCTATACACATTGCAGAAAAAAAACACTGTGGAAAATTAAAGCATGTCAATTATACCTGCAGAAATGCGTTTTCCCTACAGGTTTAATAAGGAATAAAAATCTGCAGAGAAAAACTCAGCAAAAACTTTTTGATTGTTTTGAAAAGCGCTGCAGAAAAAAAAACGCAATGAATTTCTGCTGTGTTTTTATTCCCACAGCATTTTTTAGCTGCATATCGCAATGTGCGGCATTAGCCTAAAAAAATCCTTATCACCACATAACCTTTCATGTCCTAATGCACATACGGTTTTATATACATATAGAATTCAGCGCACTGTCGGTCTTCCGGTTATGTTCCCTGGGGCTGGTGCCATTACTTACTCCCCTGACAGTACTCGTCCATAGCCTTGTACTGGGGGGAGGGGGGGGCGTTCCTCACAGCGCAGCGTCATCGCTGGGAGGTAAGGAACGCTCCCCTCTGACAATACAAGGCTATGTCAGAGTACTGTCAGGGGGGCATTCCTCACAGCCCAGCTAGATGGTGGGCAGAGACCGGTGCTGAAACTAACGGCACCGATATCGCCAGCTCCGGGGCACATAATGGGAAAACTGACAGTGCGCTGAATTCAGAGTACTGTCGGCTTTCTAGCGGTATATA
Organism: Leptodactylus fallax; assembly: GCA_947044405.1. Taxonomy (NCBI): domain Eukaryota; kingdom Metazoa; phylum Chordata; class Amphibia; order Anura; family Leptodactylidae; genus Leptodactylus; species Leptodactylus fallax. The sequence goes on from CAMRHE010000118.1 coordinate 4,383,652, forward strand.
ATACCGCATGTGCCTGAGGACATGAAAGGTCCTATTTAATGTATATGTAGGTATCATGATACATATGATCCCCCTAGTGGTGTTTACAGGCAGACAGAATATTTTCATGCAACTCTCTGTGCAGGTGACTGGAGGAATGTATTATTTTGGTTATAAGAACTTACACATAGAAGCAGGACAGTGGAATCAGAGACAGAGAGGTGAAGTCGGGACTAGTTTTGGATGCAGTTGGAGTTGGATAAAAATTTTCTGAATCTGACTTCAGCTTCAAAATAAAATGATTGATTATTTTAAATTATGTTATACAATTGTTAATATTGTATAATTCAGTAGATGTATGGTTTGTTACATATTTACTTTCATAGGAATTCAATAACTTGCTTTTTCCTGAATTAGAGGAGCTTTACTGCTTCTTACTGATCATGGCTGTCAGCCTTTTATGAAGGAGTGAAGTCGGGCTGTGGAAAAACAGAACAGTTGGAATCGATGATTTGGCCACCCAACTCCATAAACCTGTCTACAAGGGTAGGGAAGTCAATACTAGGTGTCAGGAAATTATTTGTGGGAAGACATACAGGCAAATTGTGCTATCCCGGATGGCGAGCAGTGTGGTAGTATTAGCCAGCACCAGAAGGGGGCTCCTTTCTGTGGACCTCCCTTACCTCTATGTTGACGGATGACGAGAAGTTGATTCCACTTGGTGGTTGTCTGAATTTAATTGTTCCATTACCCAAGCATTGGAGTGATAATCCTTCACATCACTTGGCGGGAACCCACTTTTAAAACTCTGGCAAAGACTTCAAGCGTGAGCACAACACTGTGGAATTACTACACGTTCAACATCCTCCCAACAATGGCAGCACAGAGGATTAACACCCTGAGATTGGGGTTCAGCTATCAGCAATAGAGCTGTTGTGTGAGGCAACCTCTCCAGATTTGCATGAGAAAAGCGACTTTGGGGAGGAATTGCTGCTTAATTAAAGAGCAGCCGTCACCTTAATTAGCATGATCCTGCTTCTTGGTACTTTGCATGGGTGTAAATCACTTCCTCATTAGCCACTGGCACCAATACAATAAAACATATTACCTCCTTGGTGCCAGATAGGGTTGTGATGCTCTGCAGGGTCCAGGGACAGAAATGATATTAATAACTTATGGGGTTGGGATGCTCTGTGTGGTCTATGGGAAGTATGTGAGGTGTAAAGCAATGATAAATTATGCCCAAGTGATTTGAAGGTTACGTAAAAGACAATGACCTGCAGAAACTATGGAGCACAATGCTATGCCTAATCTATAAGAGCCAATGATTTGCAGGACATTTGGAAGAAATGAATCTGCAGTAATGCTCAGAATGACGGAAAATACTCTGTAGGATGTGCTCCCGCAGAACCATTGTGGAAAGGCTGGATCATATATGGGGCAACATTCAGTCAAACATTTTGAAATAAATGCCTGATGGTTAGGATGATGTTCTGCATAGTATGCAAGGACAAGGCTGAGCAGAACATGTTACACTGCAATGTTCTGCAGAGTACTTTCATAAATTTCCATATGTTTTAATGGATGCAATTTTCTGCACAGTGTACAGTGGTGATATTCTGTAATGCACTTATCGTCTCCATAATGTATGGGGGAACGTTCCTGAGAAAAGCTTAAAATGAAATTGTGTGTGGTCTTCTTGAATGAACTTTTGCCAGTGATCCTCCGATCTCTCCCTGTCTGCTCTGGTGTGGCCTCCATTTCTAGAGATGAGGTAAGAATGCAGTGATTTTAATCTCAGTTAATGCTAATAATGAATATGAGCAAGAATACATTCTGAAGAAGGTCTGCACACTGTAATGTTGCTCTTATCGACTTTTATACTTCACAATAAAGCATTGAAAAATGTATCTGACAGTGTCTTAGACCCTTCTTACATATTGTGGATCAAGCTGGAACCCACCCTCAACTTAGCACACTATGTATGACCTTATCAGGTGTACACAATGGGGGTTGTTTATCAATTGCACAGTTACGCCTTTTGTGCGCCCTTTCAATTTCTGGTGTGATTTACTAATCGGGCGCAAACTGTTGATAAATTCCATGCACATGATACATAATAAATATGGCGCAGACACAGAACAGAACGGTATTTAAAGAAGCAGCAACAAGTGACTTCTCTAGATCTGTAAAAAAAAGTCTTCAAATCCATTCAGCTTGTCCAATGAAGAGAGCTCCTCTGACTTTTCTGTCTCAGACAAAAACTTTGCCCACAAAATCCAAAAAGAAAAAGAATTTCTTAAAAGAAGAGTGTGGCCAGGTCCGCCGCACCCTCTGCCCCCCCCCCCCGCTAGCTACGCCTCTGCTCTACATTCTTGATGCAGCCATGCAATTATGGACTTGAGTTGGCAATGCATTTAGGATTTGGAACAAGTAATTGAATATAATTTATAAAATTGATGTAAATGTTAAGTGTGCTAATATTAAATCCGGCGAATATATGTTCGTCCAAGCAGCCACGCCTACTTTTCTCACCAAAATCACAAAATGTCGGATAGGGAATTCTCACGTAGAAAAAAGGCACAAACACTTCATAAATCCGGTGAAAAAGGCGCAAGAAAGGCGCAGCACACGCCAAATTCAGGCGCAAACATGTTGATCAATGTGCCCCAATGAATATTTGAATACATGGTTATGAGTATGAAAGATAATGCAAAATAAAATAAAATGTGGTGCTTGGCACATGATGGTCTGTGACACCAGTGTCTTCACTTACATTGTTTAATGGGCTTTCCAACCCCCAAGTGTTTTTTATATTACCTCTCCAATGTATAGCGGTGGTGCTGGGGTACTGCGCCTTTACGCTTCTTCCTAGAACAGAAGCAGAGCTGCTTCCAGGCCCCTATAAAGTAGCTTTTGATCCCAGAATACAGTGAGCTGTCAGACTCCCATAAATCGATTACTGATGACCTATCCTGTAATAGGTCATCAGTATATAAAACCACCTGGGGGATGAACAATCTCTTTAGACTAAGGCCCCACATTGAGGGCGAGTTAGCTGTTGTGAAATCCTTGGAGACTAACCTGCTGCGAAGTACAGTGGCAGTCCAGGGTTTGGGATTTAAAGAAATCCCATCTACACACTGCATAAACTAACAAGCATCATGTCAGATATTGCTTCCTATTGCTACTGCTATACTTCGCCGCAGTTTTCAACTGTTGCAGTACAAAGGCACAGAATGAGTTGAGGAGATTGACATATAGTCTTGTGGGAAAAGATTCAGTATAGTGTATCATTTATAGCTTTTGTTTTCATGCTTATAAACAGTCATCTAGTCATGGGGCAGTTCTACTTAATAAATGAGAGCTATAACTCTATGTACAGTCATATATTTAGAGTAAAATGCAAGTTACTGAATGGGCGGAAATTAATATACCCTCTCTGCCAAATAGAGCTATCGGCTAACTCCAGTACTCCCATTGAAATGAATGAATGCTGCCTGACCACTGCTCCATTCAGAAAAAGGGAAAAAATTGCAAGTTCACCTGATCAGAGGGGGTCTGGGTGGGTAGATGTTAAAAAGACAAAAAAGCAAAACAAAGTGCAAGTTGATGATTGGCTTAAAGTGGCTGATCATGTCAAACAGCAGTATATTCTAATGTGTATGGCCAGCCTAAAAGGTGATGATTTGGTACACAAGGTGTACAGAGCACTGTAGGAGAGTTTGTTCAACATTTTATGACATGTCAAAACTAAATTTAGGTGGAATACCCAATCACTAATAAAGCTTCGAGGCATGGGAAAATTCCATTTTTTCAAGAGGGTTTTCGTCCTGCTCACAGGAAACTGAATCCTGATGTGCATGGTTATAATATGAGCCAGCAGTAATCTGTCCTCTTACACCTGAATGAGGAAGGCTGGCAATCTGTCATCTCCATACCTGCCTCCACTACCCGATGTCTCCGCTCTATGAGGAGGGCATTGTTCTCACGTTGACAGCTCCTCCAAGCCCACTTTCAGCACAGCCCTCGTTATCTCATCAAGGCCTCTGTCATCCCCATTGTCCCAGCGGGTTATTCTTTGTTCAGTTTTTGGGGTTTGCAATTTATGTCAGTGACCCAGCACTATTCACTAAGGAATGGAAGAAGTTGGAACAATGAGATTATATACAGCCATCTGGGAATGGAAATTATACTGGGATCAGTTACAAGAGAGGGTGTGGTATCACCTGTGCTGCTCACACTAGAAAAAAATGGTTGCAAAATGGGCAGAAGGTCAACAAACCTACAGTTCAGTGCACATATGGTACTGTTCATCCTGAGGTTCCTGGTTCGTAAATGTAATGCAGGACATACAGTACATGAATCACTGAAAACTGACACTATTATAGGCAGAAGAGAAAAACGTTTAAAGGGATTTTCCCATGTCAGGATTTCAGCTGAACCTCCTGACTCCTCTTCTCTCCACTTCCTGGTTTTTAGCTCATTCCAGCAATGTGGTCAGCTTGTTGTAAAGGGCTCAAAAAATTTATCTAGTAGGGCTCAAAAACTAAAAGCAGTATGCAAAGAAAGAGAGAGAGGAGAATATGTGTGGCTGGGAGCAGGAAGTGGGTCATCATTCCAACCTGAGAGCAGGTCTTTAACCTAGGCAACCAGCTGTAAACACTGAGAAGAGAGATCTAACAAGGAGCAAGATTGATAAACCAAAGTATTGGGTAAATCATTTCAGTTAGCTTAAGCTACAAGTCTTAATATGATCCTTAAGATGGGTTTACCTCTTTAAGCCAGAGAGGCAGCAAGGCCAGTCTCATGTTACATGACAGCATTATAGCATATTTAGCATCCTATGGTGATGTAAGTCCAGTTCAGTTAAACTGGTGGATGTAGGTAAACATTGGAAGGATTGTACAGAATTACAAAAAGATGGCTGTCCATTGGTAGTGTGGGGTATAGAAACTCCGTTTAATTCAATAGAGTTGAGCTGCAATACCATATACCACCAGTTGACAGGTTGGGCGCTATTTCTAAAAAGTGTATGGCTTTAGCCTCAAAAGCAATATCAAGTTTCTTGTGTGAAGGTTTTGGGATTGCTGAGTGACTTCACAATACAACCCCAAAGTGACCTCAGTAGAACCCATGATGGTTGCCACCCGACTTTTCTAGAGACAGATATGGCAGAATAGAACTGGACTCAATTCAATGACTTCTACTGTGCAGGGAAATTGGCCCCTTAAATTATACATAGATCACTTCTGGTTACATATCAGGACACATGGATGGCTGCGGAAATACTTTCACGGATAATTTGTTTTTGTGATGTTTTCTGACACTGCAGCGATACAGAACATGTCATTTATCAGGGTTCACTCTAGGATATGGGAAGCTCCGACATAGCCAGAAACTCTCAATTCCTCCCATGACCCTCTGCTGCATATATGGAAAACTCAATTTGTGAGTACTCCCAGAAGTTTAATCACCCTCCCGCTTCTTCCAGTATCTGCACTGCTCCGATATCCTGCTCATCACTTGGGGAAGCGAAGTCTGATTTCAGCAAATATTTTTTCTAGTCACTACAGAGTTTTCAGTGAAAATATATTTTCATCAGGGCTCCCCCGTGGCACAGAGTATTTTAAGAAAGAAGTGTGCTGATCTTGTGGGAGTTCACAGACTAGAACTTACCTAAAGAAGGAGGCACAATTTTCTGTAGCGCTGATTTTATGCATAGGTGACAGAGTGAGAATTATGTAGTGGACAGAGCACGGCTTCCTAGCAGCAGAGTATTTCGGTAGAAAAGTCTGCTGATCTTTTGTGGTAGTATAATGACACCTGACCACATATAATACAATGTGAGGAGAAAAATTAGGACATCCATATTTCTGTGGAAAAATATCAAGGAACAAACTGATTTGACATCCACAGCGTGTCAGTTCTTTTTGGGAATTTTTTAATATAGATTTCACTTCTTGCAAAACAAGCTTTGTAAGACTACCTTCTAAGGCTGGGTTCACATCTACGTTTTGATACTCTGTTACAGTACTAACAAAAATTGCAGCAAAATGAAAAAGTACTGCAAGTCTGACTTTTCATCTGGCAGTTTCAATATAAAAGAGCAGACACCCAATGGATCCCATTAGAGTCAATGGGGTCTGCCAGGTGCTGTTGGTGTCCGCAATTTCAGCAGTCTGTTCTTCTATTTTTTTTATGGTGTAAACAACAAAACTAAATGTTCAGCTCAAATAAAGGCTACCATAACACATAACTTTTAATAAGAAAATATTAAAATCAACATCAGAAAAAGATGAGCCCAACCATAAACAGCGCGTTTTCGTAATTGTTTTTAACGCTGCATTCTTTAGCTGTGATTTGCCACGTGGGGCCTTAGCCTAAGAATGCTTATATACCATGGTATTAGGCAGTAACTGATGATAATGTGTCCGTTTTTTTTTAACTGATCCAATTAATGGATTAGTTTAAAAAAACGGACACATTAGCATCAGTTAGCATCAGTTAGTGTCCGTTTTTTAACACTGTCCGTTTTTTTAACACTGTCCGTTTTTTTTTTTTTCTGCTTTCTGAGCATGCGCAGGAAAAAAACGGACATAAAATAACGGACAGTAACTGATGGCTATCAGTTACTGTCCATTATAAGTCCGTTACCCATAGACTTCAATGTTAAAAAAATAACGGACACTTGCTGTCTGTCAAGAATCCATTTTTTTCAAACGGACAAAAAGTCCTGCATGTAGAATTTTTTGTCCACGAAAAAATAACGGACTTCTGACGGATTTGGTGTAAATGGGCACAATCTAAAAACCCATTGAAATGAATGGAAATTCTAACGGATTTCTGACGGTTCAGCTAGTGTCCGATGCTAATATCTTGTAATGGACAATAGCAACAGACACTACTGACGGTCACCAACGGTAGTGTGAATGCCCCCTTACAGTTAGTTTGATGTATGTGCTAATAAAGCTCCAAGTGGGTGAGTTAGGCCACTTTCACATGGTCATCATTGAGGCAATACCTTGCATCAGTATTTATAAGCCAAAACCAGTTGTGGAATCTGCACAAATAAAAGTATTATAGAAATGTTTGCATCTCTTCTGTGTTTTAGACCCATACCGATCAGTATATGTCTTCTTTAGCTGGATGTAACTGCAATGAACAACACAGTCTCCTGCAAACCCTGCTCAATTTTACCCAAATTGAATCTTTTTTCGCAACATGTGGGTCTATGGATGCACTAAATGTATGCATCATGAGCTTTCCTGGTACATACATTAAACTGAAAGCAAAAGAGTGGTGTGAAAACATTCTTAAACAAACATATTTTGCCACAGATTCACCATGAAATTTGCCCCAAAATCCACGCTAGATTTTTTTTTCTGATCCATGTGTATATTCACGTTCAGCGTATGAATTATGTGCCAAATATGGATAAGATGATTGTGTCGGGCAACTTGTATGTTCTTCATATGGATTATATAACATGTAAAGCAGGCAGTCCTAGTATGTGACCCCTGTATGTCCCAACTCCCAGCCCCTCTAGTAACAGGATAGAGTTTCATGCTTGCAGGACAAAAGTAAAGAGGGAAGAAAAAAAAGGAGACTGCAGAGTGTGACCAATCAGGAATGATCCTAATGGCTGCACACAGGGGGTCCTACAGCATTCACAGAGCTGGACTGTACAAAGACAGGAACCTGATCTTCCTTCTACCTCTCCTATTCACTCACTATGATGCAGACAAAGCCGGGGCCATCGCTATATCCAAGGGGTTCACACACCTTCTCTAGAACATGGGCATGTGAACTTTGATTTGTCTAGAAATTTACTCCGCTAGGATAGCAGTGGATGACACAATCTGTGTTCAGGGGCCTCAGGAGGCGACCCCATCCTTTATGTAGTTCACAAACTACACAGGCAGAAAACTATCAGGTTACACTGTGAGAACAGAACAGCAAAACAATGTTCCAGGAACATGTTCATTTATAGGCTGTCCTCCCACATAGACTGTATGACATCATGGGCACTCACCATGTGACATCACCAGCCAATCACAGTCTGATGTGTTACAGACTATATGACATCTTGATACTCAATCTTTGACATCATCAGCCAATCACAGACTGACCTGTCACTGCAAGCTATCATGATTATCCCAGCTGATCATAAATAAACCTGCTACAAACAGTGTATCACCGCATTTGTTCTTTCATGACACCCTTCCAATCAGACTGACCTTGCACCTTGTACTCAGATTGTGTGACCTCACTCCACTCATCCTGTGACATCATCATACAGTCACACACTGACATTGTGCACAGAGTGTGTAACCTCACTGTGCTCAACCCTGTGACATAATCACAGACTGTACTCACCCTGCCAAATCATTATACAGTCACACACTGACCTTGTACACAGAGTGTGTAACCTCACTGCACTCACCCTTTGACATCATCACAGAATGTACTCACCTTGTCATATCATTATACAGTCACAGAATGACCTTGTCCATATGCTGTCTGACCTCACAGGACTCATCCTTTGACATCATAATACAGTCACAGACTGGACTGGTACAAAGCCTGTGACTACATCACATGATCACAGAACAGCTGCTACATAGGCTGTGTAACCTCACTGCACTTACCCTTGTGACCTCACTATACAGTGACAGAGAAGCTGTTACATAGACTGTATGACTACACTGCACTTATATTGATGATCACAACTCCAATTCATTGCATCCTTTAATTGGAGGCAGTCCACTGATTCCGGAATGGGTGGAACTTTTTCTGTCATCTAAAACGTTCCTGAGCAATAATTTCTGTCAGTTTCAGCACAATTATGTTGTGTCACCTGTCAGGTGGGTGTTCCTAGGCTGGAGCAAAAAGAAAGGCACCACCCACCTGACAGTAGAGAACATAATTGTGCTAAAACTAACAAAAATTACTGCTCAGGAGTGAGGGGGACTAGAGAAAAAATTCCAACTGCACCAGAATCAGTGGAGTAGCGGCTACTGATGGATACAAAGAGTTTGAGTTAGTGGAGGTGGTGAAAGGGTCTCTTTAAGCCTGTTACTACTACAAGTTATTGTTGCTCTTTTCCACTTTGCAAACATATGATGCCTTTGATCTCTGAACATTGTTGCAATAAATCATGCTTACAATATTCAAGATCTCAATATAGGTATGTTAGGAAGGATTTTTTTGTAATGCTACATTTACACACATATATATTAGATAATCTAAAGGAATTTGGAGGTGAGGTGTCAGCGGCCATGTAGCAGCTGCAGCCCACTTCATTGATCCAGGGCACTGTCCTCCTGGTATATTGTATTGCCAGTGTACACAGCAAACATTCTCCCATCCTGGAGAACATAAGTGTCAATATAGTGGTTGCCTGGAGACAGTCATTGGCCACTTACAGGAGCAGAATAATATGGCTGGAGGGCAGAATGTGGCCGGCTTCTCTGAAAGGATTTACTGAAGGACTGAACCATCTTTTTTTTTGACTCTCATTCAGGAACGGTGTTTATCCCTCATGGCTGCGGCTCGGAGCTCAGAGAATCAGTCTTTGGAAAGTGATCATATCCTGCTGTTTTCATTATTGGGCTCTGGCAGAGGCGGCATTGAGAGGTTTTCTTTGGAAATTCATCGGGCAAAGATCAAAGCCCCCTTCACCTACCCCTCTATGTATGCTACAGTACACACAGGCTACAGAATGATGCAGATCCTCTATGACATCACATGCTGCCATATGTTTTATGTATGCCCAGAAAATGTGGTTTTATAATAGATTTGTTTCTGAGCCGCATGGCTCCGTCATGTGCATCAGTCCAGGGCTGACAACCTAGACAGAGGCTTATGGCTTAATGGGTAAGTAAGGGGCATTGTATTCACATGGGCCTAGCCCAATAACATTTGTAGGAACCCTATCTAAATCAAATGGGGATAAAGTAGTAGAGGGGCTTGTATGCCAAAAAGTAAGCCACTGCAAAGAGCAGCCCTCCCCATAAAGTACTAGCATCTATGCATTATGCAAGAATCTACTACTTCTTATGGGCACTGTGTAATGCTTCATTTAGTGAAAGTGAGGATTGTCAAGTAGTTTACTAGAAAAGCAAACCGTACTCCAGAGGTTACTGGGCCCTGGAACCTAAGGGGACCCAAAGGCCTCTCCACAAAATAAGAAGACACCAATATTATAGACAGCACATGGTAAATAAGCCCCATTACAAATTTTGCATTGGGGGTCAGGAGCTTAAAGTTACACCTTTGGTTGTCGACCTTATTTTTCTAACTAACAATGAAGATTACATCACTTTATGACTAGCAAGATCTTCCAATCAGAAAGCTGAGTAACAGCCCCGGCTGGGGCTACAAAGGCAGCCATATTGGTAATGGATACTTAAGCAGATTTGCCATTCAGGAGATTAGAAAAGCTGGATGACAGCTCTTCATTGACACAATAATTATTTCAGGGAATATATTCTCTGAATTAAAGGGTTAACATCGCATGTGAGGAAAATAGGCTATAACAATGCATTCCCCACTTCTTGCCAGGGTGACAGGTTTGCTGGATCAAGTGGTGCTGTCTAATAATCAGAGACACCCCGAGCAGCTGACATATTTCAGTCGCCGCTCGGTTTGCTGTATGAGCTGACCATCCCGCCTCCTCTACTTCAAAAACAGTTTAGTCGTTCCCTCCATTAGAGCTAATCCTGAAAACTGCCAGAGTGGATTGTGTTTCCCAGCAAAGTGAAGAGAAAGAGAGAGAAAGGACGTCGATTAGTGGGAATTAATACAAAGTCTGTGCTGCTCAATGCAAGGATGGAAAAAACATTCTGATCCATGAAAATGTCCAAAACAAAGGGAGAGCACTGCCAAAAGCTGTACAGCCAAGTCTACACTAGTTCTGCACTATGGCAGGGACATTTACTGCAGAGGGAGGGGAAAGAAAATAGCCCCCCCCACCTACAGACACAAGTGGTGCCCTGGGACCCCTTCTTGACGTGCCTGTTTTTAGTAACGTCTTAGCAACTTTGACATTGTCCAATCAGTGCAAACAGTGCCATAACTGTGTAGAGAGACACGCCTTTTGACAAGAAGAATAGTAAAAACCAATGGTCAATTTATTCATACATTTTTAGGTGGAATAACTGAAGAATGGCACAACATGGTTATAAGAAAAGATGCTCCAGAATTGTTATATTATATGGAATGCAAACATTTACTAAAATAGATAGGTCAGGAGTGGTGACAAGTTCACTTTAAGAATCTACAATCAGTTATTCGTATACTGATGACCTACGGCCGTGGCAAATTTAGCTTTACCCACTCCTACACTGACTCTGCCCATTGCCATCCATTTCTCTTTGTGCCCCCACACAGTATAATGCTCCTGCAGTCACCCTAATATTTTATGCCCCCACATTATAATGTTCCTCTCCAATTGCCCCCACAGTATTAATAGTCCCTCTCTTGGTGCATCCACAGTTTAATGTCACCCTACAGCTGCCCCAGTATAATGTCACCCTCCAGCTGCTCCATAGTTTAATGTCCCCCCTCCAGCTGCCCTACTCTAAACTGGGGACAAGTAAAGGGGGAACATTAAATTGGGGTAGCTGGAGGGTGTCATTAAACTGGGGCAGCTGGAGGAAGACATTAAACTGGGGGTAGCTGGAGGAGGACATTAAGCCATGGGGCTAGCTGCAGGAGGACATTAAACTATGGGGGTAGCTGGTGGGGGACAATAAACTGGGGGCATTAATGTCCCACTCCAGCTGCCCACAGTTTAATGTCCTCCTCCATCTACCACCACGGTTTAATGTCCTTCTCCATCTACCCCCATGGTTTAATGTCCTCCTCCAGTTGCCCACAGTTTAATGTATTCCTCCAGAAGCCCCCAGTTTAATGTCCCTCTTCATGTCCCCCCACAGTTTAATGCCCCCCTCTATTTGCCCCCAAAGTTTAATGTCCCCCTCCATCTTCCCCCCAGTTTAATGTCTCTCTTCATCTGCCCCCGTTTAATGTCCCCCTCCATCTGTCCCACAATTTAATGCCCCCTCTATCTACCCCCCCAGTCTAATGTCCCTCTTCATCTGCCCCCCGTTTAATGTCCCCCTCCATCTGTCTCCAAAGTTTAATGTCCACCTCCATCTGACCCACAGTTTAATGCCCCCTTCTATCTACCCCCACAGTTTAATGTCCCTCTTCATCTGCCAAAGTTTAACATAAAAAAATACTAATATTCACCTTTCCTCAATCCCCTGATGCTCTGCCTGAAGTCTCTACTCCTGGAGGCTTCAGGTGCGATGCGAGTGACGTCATCACATCGTGCCTACAGCTCCCAGGGCTGGAGCACACAGGGGGCAGACAGCTTCTTCTTCACCATTGTATTCAACTCATCTGCATCCTCCTGACGCAGATGAGTTGAAGCTGGGACATACAGCCCACCGACCAAGACTGTGGGACAGGACCTGGAATTCGGGACTGTCCCACTGAATTCGGGACGGTTGGGAAGTATGGATACATTGATCTCTTAATAAAATGCCCATATGTGTATTAATTTGCCCCCATCTGAACAGCCAGAGTTAGGACCAGAACTCATTAACTCCTGCTGAACAACTGATGGTTTCTTAAAGGGTAAAAACTGTCTGGAACATTTGTAGCATATGCACACAATATTCCATAAATTTCCAATAGCTGGGGGTCAGGAAATCTCCTCTTGAGGCAGATGTGGGGTCTAGAGGTGGGACGCACATCTTTTGCACATTTATGGTCTATGTCTACGTGTCTGTCAAAACAGACAAAGATAACGTATGTCAGTATTTTTTGATGGCTGTGAAAAATGGGCCTTCAAAAAATGGACATGTGAATAGATACACTGAAATCAATGTGTTCTCAAAACAACCGTTACAAAATTGGCCGTGTGAATAAGGACTAACCTTTTAAACAGTTATTCCAAATAAATGTTTGGTGATAAGATACATGGGTGCACAATTCCTAGTCAAAATGCAACACGTTTATCACAGTGGGTGATGCTAAATTTGGTGCATCTAAGTCCAGGTTTGTGGGGGCCCATGGGCAATTAGGCTTGAGTGGACCCCTTTGAGGCATAACTCATGCTGCCACAGTGTTTTCCTCTAAAAGCCACCACAGTAAAAACACCTGAAATTGGGTGGTTTTGATGCGGCACAACTGCTGGATTCTCTATAGGTCTTCCATGGGTGAGACGTGCAGCTATTATTGACATGATGTGAGTTTAGAAATAGAAATCTCTGTTGTCTTAGTTGCAGCATATGAACAAGACAGAAATCTCCTACATAGTGCTTCTACTGTAGATGGCAGCAGGTTAGCTGCTGGTGAGATTGCAGCATAACAGTATAATGACCCCCTTATGCTCCATATACACACAGTATAATGGCCCCCCTATGCCCCAACACACAGTATAATGTGGTATAATGTGATACTTATTCCCACAACATAATATAGTGGCTCCATATGCACCCAAACACAGTATAATGGCCCACTATACCCTCTCACACAATATAACAACATCTTTTGCCCCCACAATACAGTAAGATGACCCCTTTTTTCCAACACATACAGTATAATGGGACCCTTATGCCTCCACACAATTATAATATCCCCAATGCCCCCACACAGTACAATGGCACCCTTTTGCCCCTACACAGTATAATGGCCCCTATTTTTCCCTCACATATGGTGTGATGGCGCCTTATGCCTCCACACAGTATAATGACTCCTTTTTTTCCCCATGCACAGTATTATGGCACCCTTATGCCCCATACACAGTACACAGTATAATGACCCTCTTTTGCCAGGCACACAATATAATGATCCTCTTTTCCCCTACATACAGTTTAATGGCATCCACACAATACATTGGTTCCATTTTGCCCTCACAAAATATAATGGCTCCTTCTTCTCCTACATATGTTATAATGACCCCTTTTGCCTCCACATATGGGATAACAACCCCTTCTACCCTTCTGACACAGTATAATGGCCGCTATTTTTCCCTCACATATGGTGTGATGGCGCCTTATGCCTCCACACAGTATAATGACTCCTTTTTTCCCCATGCACAGTATTATGGCACCATTATGCCCCATACACAGTACACAGTATAATGGCCCTCTTTTGTCGGGCACACAATATAATGATCCCCTTTTCCCCTACATACAATTTAATGGCATCCACACAATACATTGGTTCCATTTTGCCCTCACAAAATATAATGGCTCCTTCTTCTCCTACATATGTTATAATGACCCCTTTTGCCTCCACATATGGGATAACAACCCCTTCTACCCTTCCGACACAGTATAATGGCCCCTATTTTTCCCTCACATATGGTGTGATAGCGCCTTATGCCTCCACACAGTATAATGACTCCTTTTTTTCCCCATGCACAGTATTATGGCACCATTATGCCCCATACACAGTACACAGTATAATGGCCCTCTTTTGTCGGGCACACAATATAATGATCCCCTTTTCCCCTACATACAATTTAATGGCATCCACACAATACAATGGTTCCATTTTGCCCTCACAAAATATAATGGCTCCTTCTGCTCCTACACATGTTATAATGACCCCTTTTGCCTCCACATATGGAATAACAACCCCTTCTGCCCTTCCGACACAGTTTAATGGCCCCTTTTGCCCCCATAAAATATAGTGGCCCTTCAGCCCCATATACCTGAGGAATGAGTGGTGCTTACACACTTCAACATCACTTACAGGTCACAGCTCCCCAGACTCCCCTTCTCTGGACTCCGGTGCCTGCACACATAACTCTGTGAGCACTGCAGCAAGGAAGGGGGAGGGAGTCCAGGAATCTGACACTTGTAAGTAATGTTGAAGTCTGTAAGCACTGCTTGCTCCCCATTCGATTATATGGTAATGAGTGGTTCCATCTGTGTGGGCCCACTGCGTACTCTTTTCCCGGCACCAGCCCAGACTTGTAACGGGTTGATATGTTAAAACTGGCACTTCATGCACCTTTTTTATACTAGCATGAGATACATCACAATTAATAAAAGGCTTTGTCCTTTTTGGAGCATCTCAGGAGGTCTTGTGCACCAGGTGAGTATGTATTTTTTTTAATTTTTTTCACTGCCCCCAACGTATTTAAACTTTAAAAATTTAGCCTGAACAACCCCTTTAATGCCAAAATTTTGGCATACATTGGTGCATGGTAACTCACACCCATTTTCAATAAACATGGCCCCTAGTGGAATGAGGCAGTAAAAGTATCTATCTTATTGGTAACAGTGTTTTGTCTTGATAGGTTGCCAATAGATATGACCATGAATACAAGAGCTTTCTATGATCTGGGGCTTGTCAGAAACCCAGACACGATTTCTTTATTGTGGACAGATTACTATATACATGATAAAATAACTCGGCCACAATAATGAAACCATGACTGGGTTTCTGACAAGTGCCAGACCATGGAAAGTTCCTCCATACATACATTCATATCTATGGCAACCTATCAAGACAACAGACTGTCAGATGGTTAGACAAAATCTTTAAAACTGCTACATTTTTAATAATTTCCGTTTGCAGAAAATTTTTAACTTTCATTGTTTACAAATTTAAATATGCTTATGTTCCTGGGAAAACCTCTTTTAGGCTTTAAGTCCCCATGTAGTATACGGCAGCCAAAAAACGCTGCTGAAAAGACCGCGGAGGAACGCATCATGTTTTTTTCCATAAGCATTTTTGACAGAAAGTCTGCAGAGTTTTCCTCTGCGGACTTTCTGCCTCTATTATACCTATACAGAAAATGTCGGCGATTTTGTACGTATAATTGACATGCTGCGATTTTGAAATCGCAGCATTTCCACTGCAGATTTTTTTTCTGCAATGTGTGGATGGGATTAGCCAGAATCCCACCAACTTTGCAGGTACTGTAAAACGCAGCATTTTTTGCTGCAGCATTTTGTTACAGATTTTGCTGCGTTTTTTTGAGCCAAAGTCAGGAGTGGATTTAACAGAAGAGCTTCCTTTATATCTTCCATTCCTTTTCAAGCCACTCCTGACTTTGGCTCAAAAAAAACACAGCAAAATCTGCAACAAAAAACCCACTGCATTTCCACAACGTGGGGCCTTAGCCTAAGTCAGAGTTTGGGTGAATTTAGCTAAGTAAATCTTCCCCAACATATGCAGACTTTGCAGAAATTTTATTAAGGTCACTGTCCCTTTAAAAAATTCTCTAGCATAATTCATTATTTTAATTTAGAGGTATTACACTTACACCCTATTTCTGGGTGGGATTACATGGGTTGTTTCTATATGCTGTATTTTGTATCTTAGTCCCCTGTTGCTTTTCTCATTCAGAGCCAGGCACTTAGCAGACCACATCTGCCCTGCTCTGTTTCTAGTAAATATAGAGAAAGGTGCATGTCACCATTTTCTTTGGCACTTGCTCAAAACTGAGGTCATAGCCAACACTGAAGCACAGTATGTGCAGTGGCATATTATTATCTCATCAGATATAGCGGGACACATGTAAAAAAAGTAATACAATGAAAACTTAGGGGACAGTTTAAGAACAGGAACCAGGGTAGATGGTAACTTGTAACAGATAAACTGGCCCCTTAGATTATTTTATGCTGGATGATAATTCTATGTAAATTTATTTATTTATTTATTTTATTTATTATGCTTACTTATATAGCGCCATCATATTCCGCAGCGCTTTACAGACATTGTCAGTCACTGTCCCATATAGAGCTCACAATCTACATTCCCTATCAGTATGTCTTTGGAGTGTAAATCTATATAAGTATGCATTAAATGGTTTTAGATGCAGCTGCGTATCTTCCCCTCCACTCAGTAAGGATGACTGCCTGTGGTCAGCTTTAAGGCTGAGGCCCCACTTAGCATAAATGCTGAGATTTGGCAAAAACCACAGAGTTTTACATTACCTGCAATGTGGATGGGATTCAGGTTAATCCCATCCATACATTGCAGAAAAAAATTAGGGAAAAACCAAGATGCATTCATGTTTTCCCACAGCGCTTTTTGGCTGTGGCTCACTACGTGGGGCCTTAGCCTAAAGAGAACCTTTCACCACCTCCACCAATTCTAGTTTTTAGCATTTGTTAATAGGGCTGCCCCACTGATTCCAGCACGGTTGCAATTTTCTCTCTAGGCTCCACCGTTCCTGAACAACAAGCACAGGTAGTTTTGATGCCTAATGTGCTATTTAAACTCTGTAATGTCAGAAGGGCAGTGTCAGATGTGTGTGTGGGGGGGAGGGGGCGTTGCGGAGCTCAAAATCACACCCCTTGTCTGCTCCTGCCTGACACCTCCCTACTGACAGTACAGAGACTAAATAACATATCAAGCATCAAAACTAACAGCATTGATTGCATGGGAAGGATGGGGGCCAGAAAAAAAAGTACAACTGTTCCAGAATCAATGGAGCAGCAGCTATTAAATGATGTGGATATGGACTTGTTGGGGGTGGTGAGATGTCCTCTTTAACTTTGGACAGCCTTCCTTAGCAGGCTGTCTTGTCAGTTTAGAAGTGCAGTGAGCACTTTCATCAGTACTGATGGAGGCACTCACTGGTGTTTTCTGTGCCCCATAGAGTGAGAGAGGACTCACTACTCACTAGTATGCTCCCCACTCCCTTTCTGCTCTGGGTAATGAGTGCTTACGTCACATCAGATCCCAGAGCACAGAAGTGGAGTTGATCAGTGAGTAATGAATCCAGCTCACTGCTCACTTCTTGAACAATATTGTGTGGGGGCACTGATGGGGACATTAATCTGCATGTGCTGGCACTGAGGAGACCATTATACTGTATGTGGGGTCACTGACAGGAGCATAATACTGTGTGGGGACTAAGAGGGCAATATACTGTATGTCAGGGCACCGGGGCTATTTTACTAGTGAGAGGCATGAGGGGGTTTATAACATGTAGGGGCAACTAAGGAGACATTATTGTGTTTGGGGAGAACTAAGGGGGCATTATACGGGGGGGATAAGAGGGCATCAGATTATGGAATAAAGAGGACACAGCAAAGAAACGGGTGGGGCATCCACTGTGACCAGGGGGCATGGCCTGCTAACATTTTCCAAAATGCAAAGCGCACCAATTTTGCCCATCTTTGATGAGACATTGCCCAGCTCCCTAACCACTCTAGTCAGAAGCTGTAGAGGCTTAGATGGAACAATTTTTTTCAGTAATGCGGCAAAATTAAGGTGCGTTATTGGCATATGGTGTCACATATTAAGCCAAACTTCCTTTCCAGAAAGCTGTGTTGCTCTACTAATAAGTCCCACTGTTCTGGTGAGAAAGGTGAAGAAACTATGTAAAACTGTTAATGATGTGGTTTAGTGCATGTACGCCAGTTTTGTTGAGAAAATTACTAAAGAATTTTATTGCATTTTCAACCTGTAATCTGGAGAGAAACTATTGAAGAAATTGGGTGGCTTAAACAATATGTGTACTTATAAGGTGATGTAAATGGTGTGGCCTGTTTGATGTCAGGCATTACCCTGGCTACCCAATACAGGTGATGGCTCCTTATTTAAGGTCTACTCCTGGACTCTGTAGGGTGAGTCAATGACTTGAGCCAATATTGAGAGACAACCTGCAGGAGCAGAGGCCAGCTGACTGTCAGAGGGGTGTTTGATGGAGGCAATAGCCAGCAAGGCCAGGTCAGTTGGGAGAGCCATGTGATCTGCTCATAGCAGGGGAAGTTACAAAGATGCTAGTAATTCTTTGTGGGAAGGTACAGCTCCCATGACAATGAAATCATGTGATTTACCCCCTCAGGCTGGAATCCTGCACAATTTATAGTTCTACACTTCTGTGAAAATTATCTTTATATCAGACCTGCTGTACTTCACCATCTGTAGTAAAGAGGTACCCACAGTTGAAGAGTAATCCAAGTATTCAGTGTGTGTTCATTCCTTGCTAGTTGAGCTCCAGTTGACCTGCAGGAGGCAGAATGTCTAGATAGTGGCAACGCAAGGGCTGGACAGAGAAGCGGCACATCCGCTGCAGAGGAAAGAAGGAGTGTTGCCAGCAGTCTGAACGTGATATAGACCCCATGTCCTGGGGATCGGTGGCTGCATGCCAGCATACCCCAAATTACATACTAAATACACATGTAGCTTCCTACCCACTCAGCAAGCAGCCAGATAAGCTAACAGCGGTCAAATTACATCCATACATGCGTTACAACCAGTACAAGGGCCAGGAAATACTGATATGTGAATCCTCTTGGCACTTCTGTCAACCATACATTAATAGGCAGTACTTTGTATCTGATGAAAGGACCCACTGAACGTCTAAAGGTGAAAACCAAACAATTTTATATATTTTGCATAAATCAACCTGACACTAATTCCTTTAAGATACAGTGCAGACAAAAATGTCAGTGTTAAAGGGCCCCTAACTACCAGCACCACTACCTCCTTAGGCTACTGCAGTTTAGGGCCACAAACCATGTAATCTGAGTCGCATCTGTCCTTCTATTAACAAGATTAATAATGTTGAAGTCATGAGAGATAAATATAAGACTCATCTCCGGCAGCCCCTGGAGCATGCACATTGCACAGCTGAAGCTCAGGACTGGGCAATACATTTCTACTATAGGTATATCTGCCCCCCTGCATTTATGTCAGAATACCCCTTTAACCATAGCAGCAAATCACAACCTGAAATGTGAGTCACTGCTCAGGACCATGGTTCCGCACAAGTTTTCACACCACATGCTCACTTATTCATTCTTTATATACAGTCAGTTATTGCACGCTTACCTGAAGCAGCTGGCCTGGAGACGTCTGTCCGAGTGCCAAAATCCTACAAGCAAAACATATAAAAATAACAAAGAAATGTTATTAAATGAATTACGTATTTTAGCAAATCCACTAGCAGGAGAGAGATCAGATTTACAGCTGTCAGGCCAGCTCTGTGCTCAGTCCCTAGCACTTTATTCTTCTCTACAGTGAGATCATTCAGGCCTGGGCAGGAAATATGGCCACTTACTAGTGTGACATTAGTGTGACGGATTATGCTCAGCACATGGACACAAGCTACATCTATATACAAATATAAGGACCCAATACAAGGTGTAAATGTAAATGTAGTCCACACTGCAAGTGCCAAGCACATTTTATTTTGGTAGAAACTAACAAAAAATAGCACTATAATACTGCCCCCTATGTACAAAAATATAACTACTTTAATACAGCCCACAATGTACAAGAACATAACAACTGTGACACTGCCTCTTATGTATAAGACTATAAGTACTATAAAACTTCCTCCTATGTACAGGAATATAGCTACTATTATACTCTTCTGTTTGTATAAGAATATAATTACTATTAAACTGGCCCTATGTACAATAACATGATTACTAAAAACCTGCTCCCTATGTGCAAGAATATAGCAACTACAATATAATGCTACCGCCTACATATAGAAATACAGAAACTACTGTAATACCACCCCACTATGAACAATGCTGTAAGTATTATAATACTGTTTTCTATTTGCATATACAGTAACTATCATAATTCTGCCTCCTATTTTTACAACTGGCATAATTTTGACCAATGTGCACAGAGGATTTCTATTATACTAATGCCCCTATACAGTATATTAGCATATAAGTACTCAAGAATGAGAATATAACTACTGTAATTATGCCCCTGAAATCCAAGAATATAATTACTATAATACTTCTGAACAAGGGTACTAGTACAATACTGCACCCTATGTATAATAATACAACTACTATGATACTGTTCCATATGTACAAGAATATAACTACTATAATAATGCCTCCAAAATACAAGAATATAACTAATATAATACTGCCCCTACGTGCAAGAGTATAACTAATATGGACTCCTATATACAATTTTATAATTATAATACTGATCTTCTGTACATGAATATTACTACTAGAATGATGCCTCCTATATACAATTATATAACTACTATAATACTTCCCCCATGTACAGGACTAGAACTACTATAATTCGTCTTTCAATTACTATAGAGAGTTATGTAAGTGTTAGATCTGTGAATACATTAGAACAGACACATCTTCTGCCATCTTTCTGCTTTATAGTCAATGTACGCTGCTCCGCTTATCTTGGAGGTTTTACTACAAGGGGCCAGCAGCCAAGACCACCAGTTAAGAACAAATATTAGACTCTGGCGGACATATAGACGCCAATGATCTGTGTGAAGAGACAGCCGCATATCTGAATGGAATGGAGTCTGTACTAGTCACTGGAAGGAGACAATGATATGATATTACTTGGTGGCAGCAAATCAAGGCCACAAATAAGTGGTTTTCTTGGAATTGTGCTTTCTAGGCCTAAGGGAGATTAAAGACTTATAGATGGAGAGAAAATAATGGCAGAAATATTTCACATTCTCAGATTCTTTGCTTTTAAGTGAATCTCTGCCTTATAACACCAGGCTGTTGTGTAATTTGTGCGGAATAATTACATAATATATATTTATACCACTATATTCTTGTATTACAATGCTCCAAATGCCAACATTGACATACAGTAGAGTAAAGTCAAACATGCTGGCCTTCTGCAGCCACCACTAGGGGGAGCTTATTTCCTACTGTGGTATCATTGAGCTCAATGTATAAACAGTATGCAATAAGCTCCTAAGAACCCCCTAGTGGTCACTGCTAGAAGCTAAAATGTTATGTATCAGTAAAATAAATCTCCAACCACATGCTAGACAAGATACAGTCATATGAAAAAGTTTGGGCACCCCTATTAATCTTAATCATTTTAGTCTAAATATTTGGGTGTTGCAACAGCCATTCAATTGATATATCTAATAACTGATGGACACAGTAATATTTCAGGATTGAAATGAGGTTTATTGTACTAACAGAAAATGTGCAATATGCATTAAACCAAAATTGACCGGTGCAAAAATTTGGGTACCCTTATCATTTTATTGATTTGAATACTCCTAACTACTTTACTGACTTACTGAAGCACAAAATTGGTTTTGTAACCTCACTGAGCTTGAACCACAGCCAGGTGTATCCAACATGAGAAAAGGTATTAAGGTGGCCAATTGCAAGTTGTTCTCCTATTGAATCTCCCTGAAGAGTGGCATCATAGGCTCCTCAAAACAACCTCAAATGATCTGAAAACAAAGATTGTCAACATAGTTGTTCAGGGGAAGGATACAAAAAGTTGTATCAGAGATTTAACCTGTCAGTTTCCAATGTGAGGAACATAGTAAGGAAATGGAAGACCACAGGGACAGTTCTTGTTAAGCCCAGAAGTAGCAGGCCAAGAAAAATATCAGAAAGGCAGAGAAGAAGAATGGTGAGAACAGTCAAGGACAATCCACAGACCACCCCAAAGAGCTGCAGAATCATCTGCTGCAGATGGTGTCACTGTGCACGGCAACAATACAGCACACTTTGCACAAGGAGAAGCTGATGGGAGAGTGATGCGAAAGAAGCCGTCTGAAAGCACACCACAAACAGAGCGCCTGAGGTATGCAAAAGCACATTTGGACAAGCCAGCTTCATTTTGGAAGAAGGTCCTGTGGACTGATGAAACAAAGATTGAGTTGTTTGGCATACAAAAAGGCGTATGCATGGTGTCAAAAAACACAGAATTCCAAGAAAAACACTGCTACCCACTGTAAAATTTGGTGGAGGTTCCATCATGCTTTGGGGCGTGTGGCCAATGCCGGCACCGGGAATCTTGTTAAAGTTGAGGGCGCATGGATTCAACTCAGTATCAGCAGATTCTTGAGAATAATGTACAAGAATCAGTGACGAAGAAGTACGCCGGGGATGGATATTTCAGCAAGACAATGATCCAAAACACAGCTCCAAACTACCAGGCACATGCAGAGGAACAAACAAGTCTGGAATGGCCACCCAGCCCCAGACCTGAATATCATGAACATCTGTGGGATAAGAAGGGGCGCCAGCCGGCGACCATCAAACAACGAACTGGAATTGTTTGTAAAGAGGAAGGCAAAAAACCCACCAGGACCAGGAACGATTAAAAGCACAGGAAGCGACAGAGGCTGTTATTTTGCAAAAGAGGACACAAATATTAATGTCACTCTGTTGAGGTGCCCATACGCACTGGTCAAATTGGTTTAATGCATATTGCACATTTCTGTTAGTACAATAAACCTCATTCAATCCTGAAATATTACTGTGTCCATCAGTTATTAGATATATCAAATTGAAATGGCTGTTGCAAACACCCAAATATTTAGAACTAAAAATGATTAAGATTATAGGGGTGCCCAAACTTTTTCTATGACTGTATGTAACTCTATATTTTATTCAGAAAGGAAATTCAGACTTAAAAGCAGCACCAATGTATAAGGTGTTATGAATGCACAACTTGAACAGTTGGTTCATTGCGCAGGTAAAGATTAGACTCTTGTTCCGACTGCACCTTGGAGCATACCAATAGTATAGTTAGTGCATCACAACTTGCCCTAGTGTGGTTTTACTGGGTGCCTTGTACATGTACTATGAAGTATTTGCACTATGTTATATGATGTGTTATGTACATGCTCATGTTGCTTTACAGGTGCAGATCATCATGTGGTCAGTGCTCTTGTGCTTTCTAGAAGTTGGATTACATGATGATTCCTTAGAGGTGGAACAAAGCTGAACCCATGAGTCACACTACTGGAGGAGTTGTGTGTTATTCCCTTGTGGTCTGACCCACTTACGTTTGGCTTTGCCCAGTCTACCTGAGGAGGGAAATAGGGACAGTTTCTGCGCTGCTATGGAACAGCTGGTAGATGGAGAAATGGCGTGCTGCTGGAGGACAGCTTTTTGAAGGAAACATCTAGCCAAGCTAGGAGAGCTAAGAGAGAGAAATACAGCCAACAAGATGCCAGCTGGCTCTGTCAACTGGCACACCTTAAAGCAAATGCATGGTGAGCAGGAGCCTGAGCTCTGCAGGAGTTCTGCCTGGACACTAGTACCAGATTATTTGACTTTCTGGATTACTGAATACTGGATTGAAGGAATTTCTTTGTATTTGAAAATTTACTCATTTTACTCATTATTTTTAAATTTACTCCTTATTATTAGATGTTTAGTCACTTTTTATACCAAGCCAGTTTAGAGAACTATCTTGAAAAAGGGATGTGTAGAAAAGAAGTCACAAGATCTGTAAAATTTATCAAATTTATAAAATGTGTCAGACATGAGTTGTCATTAAGTGGGAAATGATGGCAGAATCTTCGGCAGCACCTGCCATAGATTTACGCCTATGTGCAAGGGTGTCAGGAGGAAATATCTAGTTCATGATGAATAAGGGACGCTGATGTTGATAAATACCCCATAGTGTCAAATAATATATAATGTATAGCATAATACTTGATATATTATAGAAATATATTATACAGTAATAGATATAATGTATACAATGATGAGTAAACTATAATATCTAATTTACAATATAATACATAAAATATCATGTAAAATATGGATATATACATATACTATATAAAAATAGGTGTAGTGTAATAGGCATAATATAATCGGTATCTAATATACTGTATAAAAGTTACTGGAGTACAAACACCTGTATGAAATAGTATAATCTTTTTTTATTATTAATATTAATAATAATATTAATAATAATTATTATTATTATTAAATAAAACATACATTTAGACATAAGATCATCCAAGACACAGGAAACTACTACAAAGACTATAGTTTATTAATGCAATAAACCTTTACTGAAGCAGAATATCAAAACCTCAAATGCAAGGTGCATAACCTTAGTAATATAGACAAAGTAATTGTGCTGTGTCAACATACGTTTTGCTATGGCTTTGTCAAATATGATATTGTCAGGTATAATATGATAATATATAATGTATAATATAATAATAGATATATAAAACATATTGTAGAATGATATAATAATAAATAGAGTATGTATTGCATAATATATAAAACAATGTATAGTAAAATTATAGTACATTGCTTGTGTTATATTGCTATACTATCACAATTGTCTTTTATGGTTTTCAGTTTTGTCCAAAGAATTAAAACCCCAACAAATGTTTCCTCTAGGAGTTGAGACACCACAGTTTGTAAAATGGTTTATTAAAGGGCCGGCGTTATCGATTTTCTTGTAGACCATTGTGTTAGGAATGCCCCCATGAGCCATTGCTGCGCAGCGCTCCCAGGTCTGCTCATTGTTAGCTGCTCCTCCGTTCCACCTACTCCTCTAATCCTCCACTGAACATTCCTCTGATGTCAGATTATTGCAGATCAAAGCCGGCGCGTCCCTCATCACAATTATTTGAACTTAGCAGAATGATTTTGTTTTGTACAGAGGACAGAGGACACCCTAAGGCTAGAAAATGAGATAATCCTTCCTGCCAGAGGTGCCCCCTGATCTAGCCATTCTATGTGTCACTTTGTGGTGATGATCTAGTCCTGCTCTGCCAGGACTGAGGGGAAACCAGATCTAATGTCCTCCATGGTGAACCTATCAATAGGACAATGACAGGGAAGTCATGCCATAAATAACCAGAAAAGTAGCCTACAGTATGTCTTGTTATACTGATCAATAACGTTATATCATGCTGCCAGTGGCACAGAGGTCACCCTGTCTATATGATGTAACAAATATACAGGTGTTATTAACAGTGAGGTACATTCTGGAATTTAAAGGGAGTCTGACAGCACCAAAAACATTAATACACCAGCCCCAGTACCTTATAGTGACTGAAAAAACTTGCTCTTTATTCCTGTGCAAATTAACTAAGAGTGTTTCGAGGACATGTTCTGGTGCATCTCAGTATCACGGCAAGATGTTCCCTCAATACCTCTTACAGCAACACTGACATAATGAGAGCTTTCCCCTGCCTCTTCTTGTGTCCCACAGCTCCCTAATGTGAGGCTTACCGTACTACACATGTGCGCCTCAGTCACTTCTAGATGTAGATGACAGGAGGAGCGCATGGGTAGTACAGTGCACCTTAAACTAGGGAGCTTCAGGACTCAGGAGGAGGAGGGGAAAGCTCCTATTATGTCAGTGTTGCTGAGAGGGGTATTGAGGGAGAGGAAGATCTTGCTGTGATGCTCAGCCCTTACAGATCATGCACTCTTAGCTCACTTGCATAGGAATAAAGAGCAGTCATTCACAAACACATTATATGACTATGCTCACAGCTCTGAGAACTATAAGGTACTGAGGCTGGTTTAATAGCATTGTTTGGTGCTGACAGACTTTCTTTAAGGGGAACTTATCACCCAGAGCATGCTGTTTGATCTGTGGGCAGCATGTTACAGAGCAGGAGTGACAGGGAAGATTGGTATATCATTTTTTTCTTTTTTTGTTTGGGGGGGGAGGGTGATTCAGTACTAGTAATTCATTTATTTAAATTCTTGTTCACTCTGAGATTCTGTTGAATGGTGAGATTAAGGCCTTATGCAGACGTCCATGAATCATAGATATTGAGGCACGCATTTGGCGCATGGCCCTTTATTGCGCCAATCGTCTCGAGCCCTGTGCCTCACCAGCTACATTCCACAAATGTGAATAATGCGTTGCAGGGGTTGGGGCTGGCCTAGGTGGGGAAGATTCAGCATGACTGATTTATTTAAACTCATGCCAGTTTCCTGGCTTGAGTTAGAATGGAAATTTCCATCAATTCCTACCTGGCATAGATTTCCAATCTGGTGCTGGGACCTACGACAGATTTATGAAGAGGCTGCAGCCTCTTCATAAATCTCTCAGTCCCTATGCCAGTCAAACCTTTTACTAAGACTGGCGTACAATATGCCAGTCTTAATAAATTTGCCCCTATGAGTCCATAAGAATCACAGATAGCATACAATCTGCTATTCAATGATCTAATGTATTGAAAAGTCTTAAAAACAGTTTAAAAAAGGTTGCTGTTTTTAATGAATTTGATAAATGGATCAGCAGGCTCAGACTGGCCCATAGGGGGAGCCTAGGCAGAGCACAGCATCTCACACAGTCTATGCTCCCATATAACTGGGTAGAATAATTAATAAACTACCCATTTTATTATATATAGATGCATTGGGTGACATCTAGGAATAGAGGCAGGTCAACCAGTATCCTCTCTCTTGTGCCTGTCTCCTTACTGTCACTGCGGGGCCCCATTTGTCATCTTGCTGACAGAGCTAAGGGGGCCCTAGTCTAAGGCAAGAGCAAGTCAGCAGGCTACTGAGAGGGCCACAGGACAGAAATGGTCAAAGGTAAGGGGCCAGGTAGCATGATAATACTGAAATATAAAAGTGTGTAAGTGCAGGTTGCGAAATGGGAAGCAAGTAATATTTGCATTTAGTTTCAAAGGTACTTATTGAATAGAACAATTAGAAAACAGAGAATATATAACAGTAACAAGATACATCATAGTACAAAGCAATGTCAAGAAAAAAATGGTGTAACATAGCTATTATAAATGCAATCTCTAGCGAAACACATAGTGAATTATAACAATATTGTAAGAAGAGCTACAATGGGCAAGCCAGATCCTAAACTCTGCCCTCTGCGCACACAAATCTCGGATGACAAACGGTCCAAGTTTTTGAGTCAGTAAAATAACTATTTGTGAACAAGGCCTTATACCTTATACAGGACATACTGACACTTGGAGTGACAGGAAGGATAATGGCACACTGACTCTTTGGGTGACAGAACAATGGCATACTGACACATGGGGTACAGAATGACACACCAATGCTTGGGGTACAGGACAATGATACAGTGACATTTGGGGTAAAGAACAGTGATACAATGGGACGAGTCTTAATGTTTGGCTGCACTACTTGCCTTACTCATGCGGATGTGCTGCCCTTTCTATTGCGCCAACTCATACCTACCTATTCCAAGCTACTTCTTTGGACTTCTTTATTTAGAGTCTGAGGAAGGTCTAATGACCGAAACATATATGTCACTCGACTCGTAATTACTCTACATTGGTCACTACTTGGTGTGGCGAATAAACACGACACTGCATCGTCTTAACAAGATTGAGTGCGAAGTCTTTTTTACTATTTGGAGCACAGACACTAAGACACTCATACTTGAGGTGACAGGAATATGAAACACTGATACTTGAGATGACAGAATGATGATAAACTGACATTTTAGGTGACAGGATAATGACAAACAGACATTTGGAGTGCCAGTATAATGAAACAGTGACTCTTGGGGTGACAGAACAATGACACACATAATAACAAATTTATAGTATATTTATAATGTAACATTCTTACATGATGTCATTTATATGTAATAAATTCATTATCAGTATCGTTATTCCTTCTATGACATCCTCATGCCTGCACTCAGAACTTTCCTAGGTAATGATTTTCCTTCATTGGCAGCTACCATGTTGTGGTCATACAGTAAAGCCTCAGGAAGGTATTAGCCCCATTGAAGTTGGCCAGCTTCTTCCCTGGAGATTAGATATTTAATCGTTTCTAGCCCAAAAAACACAAATCTTTCCCTTAAAATATGAATTTAACTAATACAACTTGTATTATATTCTCCTATAATTTAGTCTTATACCAGGACAGCAAGAAGAATTTCAAAAATGTGGAAAAATGCCTATGAATTATTTGTAGCTTTAAACTTCTAAGAGGATTTCCACTCTTATTAAACAATAGTTTAAATATTGTGGGTGTGGTTTTATTGTCACAACCCCACCCTTGTTAGTAACATCAATGGCAAATCAACTGCTATTTTCGGCTAGCTGAGTTGGCCAGCCGTGAACAACCTTTTGCAGCATTTACATGCCAAATTGGTCATTTCAGCTGGCAAAAATTTAATGTGTATGATCACCTTTAGCTTTCACTTTCAATATATGGTATAATCCCAAGATCAGGGCTGTTTTAATACATTGGTGGGCCCAGTGTAAAGGTTTCATAAGCTCCCCCCATCTTCACCACTTAGAAATACCCGACTTTCATAATATCCCCTCCAGCTGTCCCCACAGTTTAATGTCCCCCTC
Organism: Leptodactylus fallax; assembly: GCA_947044405.1. NCBI lineage: Eukaryota > Metazoa > Chordata > Amphibia > Anura > Leptodactylidae > Leptodactylus > Leptodactylus fallax. Next base: position 4,412,684 of record CAMRHE010000118.1, read on the forward strand.
CAAGTGCACCCACAGTATAATATCCCCCTCCAGCTATCCCCTCAGTTTAATGTCCCTGTCCATCTGCCCCCACAGCATAATGCCCCCCTCCAGCTGCCCCCACAGTTTATTGTGTTCCTCCAGTTGCCCCCACAGTTTAATGTCCCCTTCCAGCTACCCCCACAGTTTAAAGTCCCTCTGCAGTTGCCCCCACAGTTTAATGTCCCCCTCCAACTACCACCACAGTTTAAAGTCTTCTTCCAGCTGTCCCCACAGTTTAATGTCTCCCTTCAACTGCCCCCAGCTCATTGGCATCCTATGTATGTTAGGGCAGTCCGGAGTGGCGGGACATCAAATTGCTGTCGCAAGGGGGCCCCCGCTACCATGGGGCCAGCAGTGCACTTGAAAAGCAGCCCTGCCCAAGACGTGGTATAATGGAGCAAACTCACTAATCCTGTCTAATAGACAGTATAAACTTGATTAGACTAGACAGTCTAAAGATGCACCAAGAAAGATTCATGCTAGAGGATACATTTGGTGCATCTTCAGACATTGTTGTCTAAAATCAATTTTGTTCTAAACTTGACTGTTCTTACTGTGCCATTTGTATCACTATTGCACCAACTTCATTGTAATAACACAGATTGTCTATTCAGGACTATAGCAAAGCTCGACATGTAATGACTGCCACCCAGCTTTCCCAAAATCAGATGCAAATATACACTTGTCAGAAGAGGATAACTCAGGAGATCATAGTTAAAGGTGAAACTTTGCCTTTTGGGGCAAATGCTCCTAGGACAAGAGTTTCTCCCCCACCCTCATTTTTTTCCTAACCCCTGCAGTGTTACCTCATTATCTTTGGCAGTAGGATAATATTTATTTTACCTTTGCACCTTGGTCAGTATCATCCAATCTCTTATCCAATCATCCAATCTCTTAAATTCCTTTGCCTTTACTGGAAAGCTAATTATAGATGAATGCCCAAAATTGTTTTAAGGAAAGTGGTTAAGAAACGGCGTTTAATGTGGAAAGTATTGTACAGCTGGAGATTTTAGGAGGAACAGGGGTCCCATAAAGCCTCTCTTCTCCAGCTGCTCCATTAATTAAAACAGGCGCTGCATTACTTTGTCTCATTTTTTTGCAATGTGCTCAGGCAGCCATTAGAATAAGTTCTGCCAGCAGTGATTGCAGTCGCAGAGCATCGCAGGAACTGTGGATTCTACAGTAAGAATAAGGCAATGCTCTGCAGCTGTTCATAAGATGCATATAATGAGTACCTGTAATGCTCTGCAGCTGTTCATACAAATGCAGATATTGAGTACCTATAATGCTTTGCAACTATTCATGTCACACAGATTAGAATGAGAGAATGCTCTACAGACATTGATACATTACATAATGCTCTTCATATGTGACATATGAAGGTGTGGGAACACTCTGCAGACATCCATATGTCCACATCTTACATGCATCAGAATGGTGCAGTGCTCTGCAGCTCTCATAGGTTACAAACAATATGACACTGCAATGATCTGCAGTTGTTTATACTGTATATCACATACATTAAAATGTGCTAATTGTGTAGACACAGCACACAGGTGGTAGGGCGTTTTTTCTTATTTAGGGTGCCTGTTCTGAGTAGGGCTGGCCACCTCCCTACTGGACAGCTGTGTATCGAGAAGAAATATGGAACCGCACACCGATAGTAGTTATGCTTCAAAATTGTTTCTTTATTATTGCAACGTTTCAGGTGCATTCACCTTTCATCAGGCAATTAGAAGTATGTAATGTGAACAAGATCATCTGTGGATGTCAGCATGGTGTACTGGAGTTCAGATAAGTAGATTCCCAAGCGATAGGGCTGGTGAACCAAATAGACTAGTACCACCGGGTCGGCTAGGACGCTGATGTGGATCTATTGCAGGGATAGTAGAGGTCACAGTGAACAAAACGGCAGTTCAGCACTTTTGATTTTTTTTTTTCCCGCTACAGTGTTCACCATACAGGAAAAATATTTTTATAAGTTTGTAGACCGGCGTTTTCGAACACAGGGATACTTAACGTGTATGTGTTTCATAGTACTTTTTTTTAGTTTTATATGTATTCTAGTGAAAGTGGGGGGACTTGAACTTTTATTGTTTTGTTCTTTTTATATTTTTTAACTTTTTTTCTTTTTTTTTTTACTATTAACCCCCCCTAGGGGGCTTGAACCTGCAATAGTCCCATTGTCTGCAATACGTCTATAGGAGATTATCTACATTACTATTGAGGCTGGTCATAGACAGCAGAGACCCGGTACAGTAGCTATGGCGGTTGTGCTACTTTGGGAGGAAGGAGGGGAGGTCACGCTCAACAATGCCCGCGATCAGAGTAGACACTGATCGCGGACATTAACTTCAGGTCTCCGCTGTAATGTACAGCGGAGACCTGGTACGGTAGCTATGTTAGCCGCTCTGCAGCAGTGCAACCGCCATCTTTAAGGACAAGGCATCCGCCTTAATTGCATGGCAAATGTCGGGCAGGGGTTGCTAGGGCTTATTTTTGGAGTAAGACTTATATTTCAAGCCTACTCCAAAAAACCTGGAAAATCTAGCTAGGGCTTATTTTCAGGGTAGGGCTTATTTTTGGAGAAACACGGTACATGTATTTGGACATTGCAATTCTCTGTAATCATATGCATGTGGCAAACACAGTGGGAATGCACTACAGATATTCATATCTATCTACATTCTATATACAGCTGTTTATTGGCCATATCCATCAGGTTATAGGAATGACTTTCATACATTATCCACATTAGGACAGTACAACGGATTGCAGCTGCTCATATGTCACATATATTACGATGTGATAATGTTGTGAATTTGTGATACATGTATTCCACACCACACTTATTACCTTCAAGCCAGGGCCCCATGTTGCGAAAACACAACATTTTGGACGCTGTGTTTTACATTACCTGCAAAGTGGAAGGGATTCTGGCTAATCCCATCCACACATTGCAGAAAAAAATTAGCAGCGAAAATCGCAGCATGTCATTTATACCTACGGAAACGCTGATGTTTTCTGTATAGGTATAATAGCGGCAGAAAGTCCTCAGAAGAAAATTCTGCAGACTTTCTGTGAAAAACTCTGCCAAAAAAACTGCAATGCGTTTCTGCTGCGGTCTTTTCCACAGTGTTTTTGTCTGTGTGGGACCTTAGCCTCAATAAGTCTTTTCCCTAGGGTACCCTAGGATACTTTTTGTTTTTACTAATTTTTTCATAAGCATGATAATACTGCAGACTTTTATTATGTATAATAGTTTATGGTGACACAAATTGCTCAATCACAGTGGGATATGTAAACAATATTTGTAGCTGCTTGATCATCAGTATGTAGCATTTTATTTGGGGTTATCTTCCTGCTGGATCTCTACATTTATTTACTAAAACCATCTCATAATCCAGAATTTTAGATTAGGATGGATTAAGGCTAAGGCCAAAGAGGATGGGTTTGCTTCAGGATATCTACAGTGGACACACCTCCAGCAAAACCCAGCTGAAGTTGGCTTGTTTTTGCAGGGGCTTTCAGCCACAATTCGCGGGATGCTGGCCTGGCTTTCAAATCGTGGCAGAACACGCAGCAATAAGGCCGGGGCCCCACGTGGCATAAATGGCACGGAAAAAAAAAGCAGCATTTTAAAGTCCCTGCAAAGTGGACTGTAAATTCTAGCGAATCCCATCCACACATTGCGGGAAAATATGCGCAGTGGATCCCCTGGGATTTCCAAAACCGTTGCAGTTTTGGAAATCACAGCATGTCAATTATACCTATGGAAACACTGGTGGTTTCCCTATCGGTATAATTGAAGCAGAAAATCCGCAGAGGAAACCTCTGCGGACTTTCTGTGAAAAACGTTGCGAGAAAAACTGCGATGCTTTGCCACCCCGATTTTTCCCACAGCACTTTTTTTTTTGCTGAGGCCCACTACGTGGGGCCTTAGCCTTAATGAGTTTTCTGAGGGGATAAATTAAAAAAGGGGGTAAGAAAGGGTTAAAAAAATATAAAAAAACTTTACTTACCTCACTAATCCCCACCACTGCTCCCACTGCTAAAAAATTATCCCACAGAAAAGAACCCTTCAAAGTAAAGTTGTGGTATGCAAAATTATAGCAATGCCAGGAGTACTCACTAGACCAGGATCACTCCTTTCTCTCTGGGTATTGAATCTGCCATGACAGTTCTCCAACTGCTTATCATTTGTCTGAAAGATATAATTAAAGGCTTGTATGTACATAATTGTTATAAATTCACAGATGTGAGATAGATATGGAGATGTATAGCTACATATATAAATATATATATATATATATATATATATATATATATATAAGGTAGATAGATAAATAGATAGATAGATAGATAGATAGAGGTATGTTGCCCTGTGTTCACACTGTAGACCTATTCTGGGTCCAAGAGAGGTATGTTTATTTAGTGTAGGTTCCCATCTGAATGAGGTCGCCTTGTCGTGGCAGGTGGGCTTCTTACTGTTTGATCAAATGTGTATAATAAAGAACCTCTAATTTATAGATTACATTAGGTGATTTTATCTATATTAGTAGTACCACCTTTTGGCTTTCCATTACCATATGTCCTGCTGCTGTGTGCGGAGTGCGGCTGCAGTTTTTTGTATTTAGATAGATAGATATTGTGTAGGTTGCCCTTTTTTGAAGACCATCATTTGCTCACATTGAGATCCATATTCACCTCAGAATTGGTGTTTGTAATGGAATTGATTGTATTTTTTGATCCTTTTGGTACATCTTTATTGTTTATTAGTATTGTTCCTTTTGTATTTATGTTTATTAGATTGTATTTACTTTGTTTGGATTGTTAATAGAAAATGGACTTTATTCCACATTAATACCACATTTGAGAGTGACAGATTTCTTCATTTTCAGTTAGTTATACAGGCTTTTTGATAAAATTGCTTGACTACGTTAAAAAAGTAGGAGGCTTTGAGGCTAAGGCCCCACGTAGCGAAATGCAGCTAAAAACTGTTCCAGAAAAAAATGCAGTGGAAACGCATCACAGTCCTCTGGTGGGCCATGCTCGGTCCTCTGGTGGGCCAGTTCAACACTACCCTCCGGAACTAACAGATTTAAAAATTCCTGCTGAATCTGTTTTGGTCACAGTACTGTTTAGTAGTACTATAATGTCCCTTATGGTAGTGCTGCTACTACGTGCTGCTAATATAAGAGGGACAATATAGGAAATACAGTGCCTTGCGAAAGTATTCGGCCCCCTTGAACTTTTCAACTTTTTTCCACATTTCAGGCTTCAAACATAAGGATATAAAATTTAAATTTTTTGGTGAAGAATCAACAACAAGTGTGACACAATCATGAAGTGGAACGAAATTTATTGGATATTTTAAACTTTTGTAAAAAATAAAAAACTGAAAAGTGGGGCATGCCAAATTATTCGGCCCCCTTAAGTTAATACTTTGTAGCGCCACCTTTTGCTGCGATTACAGCTGCAAGTCGCTTGGGGTATGTCTCTATCTGTTTTGCACATCGAGAGACTGAAATTCTTGCCCATTCTTCCTTGGAAAACAGCTCGAGCTCAGTGAGGTTGGATGGAGAGCGTTTGTGAACAGCAGTTTTCAGCTCTTTCCACAGATTCTCAATTGGATTCAGGTCTGGACTTTGACTTGGCCATTCTAACACCTGGATACGTTTATTTGTGAACCATTCCATTGTAGATTTTGCTTTATGTTTGGGATCATTGTCTTGTTGGAAGATAAATCTCCGTCCCAGTCTCAGGTCTTTTGCAGACTCCAACAGGTTTTCTTCTAGAATGGTCCTGTATTTGGCTCCATCCATCTTCCCATCAATTTTAGCCATCTTCCCTGTCCCTGCTGAAGAAAAGCAGGCCCAAACCATGATGCTGCCACCACCATGTTTGACAGTGGGGATGGTGTGTTCAGGGTGATGAGCTGTGTTGCTTTTACGCCAAACATATCATTTTGCATTGTGGCCAAAAAGTTTTATTTTGGTTTCATCTGACCAGAGCACCTTCTTCCACATGTTTGGTGTGTCTCCCAGGTGGCTTGTGGCAAACTTTAAAGGAGACTTTTTATGGATATCTTTGAGAAATGGCTTTCTTCTTGCCACTCTTCCATAAAGGCCAGATTTGTGCAGTGTACGACTGATTGTTGTCCTATGGACAGACTCTCCCACCTCAGCTGTAGATCTCTGCAGTTCATCCAGAGTGATCATGGGCCTCTTGGCTGCATCTCTGATCAGTCTTCTCCTTGTTTCAGATGAAAGTTTAGAGGGACGGCCGGGTCTTGGTAGATTTGCAGTGGTCTGATACTCCTTCCATTTCAATATGATCGCTTGCACAGTGCTCCTTGGGATGTTTAAAGTTTGGGAAATCTTTTTGTATCCAAATCCGGCTTTAAACTTCTCCACAACAGTATCACGGACCTGCCTGGTGTGTTCCTTGGTCTTCATGATGCTCTCTGCGCTTTAAACAGAACCCTGAGACTATGACAGAGCAGGTGCATTTATACGGAGACTTGATTACACACAGGTGGATTATATTTATCATCATCAGTCATTTAGGACAACATTGGATCATTCAGAGATCCTCACTGAACTTCTGGAGTGAGTTTGCTGCACTGAAAGTAAAGGGGCCGAATAATATTGCACGCCCCACTTTTCAGTTTTTTATTTTTTACAAAAGTTTAAAATATCCAATAAATTTCGTTCCACTTCACAATTGTGTCCCACTTGTTGATTCTTCACCAAAAAATTTAAATTTTATATCTTTATGTTTGAAGCCTGAAATGTGGCAAAAGGTTGAAAAGTTCAAGGGGGCCGATTACTTTCGCAATGCACTGTAGTTAACCATCCACTAGTCACCACTAACTGAGAATTACAGATAGAGCCTTCACAGGGCACAGCAACTAGACAATACAGAATACAAGTCATGAAGTGGCCAGAAATAGTGTTGCTTTGTAAGTATACACATAATAATAATAATACATTTTATTTATATAGCGCCAACATATTCCACAGCACTGTACAATTTGTAGGGTTCAAGTACAGACAAAAAAAAAAAAGATACATTACAAAGAAATAGCTAATTCACACACTGGGACTGAGGGCCCTGCTCACAAGAGCTTACAATCTATGAGGTAGAGGGGGTTAGACAGGAGGTAGCAGGGGCGGCATCGGAGATAGCATTGCTTATACAATGGTCAGACAGTTTTGTAATAGAGGTTACTGTCATTACACATATGTAAAGCTGTATGAGCTGTCACTAGTCGTGTCCTTTAATGTGCAGATGGTGCCTGGACATATAAAGTTAGTCTGATACGGCATCATATCCTGTGAGGTAATGCGGGAGCATGAACAGAGGAGGGTATGTTTGAGGGAATCTAACTACGGAAGGGTTTACATTAGGAGTTGTGATAGGCCTGTCTGTAGAGATGTGTCTTTAGTTTGTGCTTGAAGCTGTAGAAATTGGGGGTTAATCTGATATTCCGGGATAGAACATTCCAGAGAAGTGGTGCAACTTGGGAGAAGTCTTGGATACGAGCGTGGGAGGTTCTGATAATAGAGGATGTTAGTCTTAGGTCTTTGAGTGAAGAGAGAGCACGAGTTGGGCAATAGACAGAGATGAGGGAGGAAATGTAGGGAAGTGCAGCATTATGGAGAGACTTGTGGATGAGGCTGATAAGTTTATATTGTATTCTGTATTGAATAGACAGCCAATGTAGTGACCGGCACAGACCGGAGGCATCGCTGTAGCGTCTAGACTGATAGATGAGCCTGGCCGCCGCATTCATATATGGCATCTTATCCTGAAAAGCTACCCAAAATGTTCAGTATACTCTAAAGTTATGGCCAATTACTGTAAGGCCTGGTTCACTTTTGTGTTCAGGTTTCCTATACGCATAAAAAGCAGTTTACCTGGGAAACCTGCAGACCCCATAGGGGTCCGTGTGGTTTCCGCTCAGTTTCCGCACGAAACATTTGCTTTGTGCGAAAATCGAGCGAACTTGGGCAAGCAGCACTTTCCTCTCTGCATGTTTCCACATGTTTCGTGCGGAAACCGAACAGAAACCACACGGACCCCATTATAGTCTGTGGGGTCCGTGGGTTTCCCAGGTAAACCCCTTTTTATGCGTATAGGTTTCCGTTTGGGGGGTCCCAAGCGGAAACCCGAACGCAGATGTGAACCGGGCCTAAGATAGATAGGTAGGATACACATTTACGTTTACACATTGCTCCAGCTTGTATCTGTTATCGCCCTGACACCTTTTTTTCGTGTACCAGTAAATACATATTTAGATTCAATGTTTCCTTTTTATCTTTTGGTTATAAAGCAAAGTGAGAGAATAAATTTCTAATAAATCGCCTTGTGTGAACTGATTGTTGTATTTGAGCAGTAAATCATCATCCTGTGTCTTAAGCCCCAGAATAAGTTTGTTTCTTGGTCTGGGGTCTGTTCAGTCCCTCAATGTATATGATAGACGTAATAATCTCCCAAACGTTTACATTCCCATCACACTGCACAGGTCCACATTGCCTTTTATAGGCTGAAACCTCACACGGTTACTGTAAACATGCCTGGGTCTCGCTTGGCAGTGGGTACTATCTCACACCACGGACGTTTAACTCTTCCTTCCTTAGGATGATATAAGCCACCAACCAGGGTTGGCTCTGAACACTGAACACCTCTTTGACTGATGCCCCTATGCAAAGTATTTCTCATCTTTACACATCAGCAAGGCTAAAGCTTGAATCAGCCTTAACATATGCCAATTATGAGGTGGAAACACTTTTATAAAGATGATTTGCCTATAGGAACCAATCAGTTTACTGTTTTCAATTTCCAAAACTGGTGATAGGTTATTATGGGCCAGAACACTAAGGCTAGATGCACACGGCTGAGATGCAAAACAGCCCGAGGGTGCAAGTGATCCGTGAAAATAGCCGAAAATAGGACATGACCTATATTTTGACGGTCTGTGACAACAGACCATCAAAATAATGGTCATGAAAATAACCCCAATTCACTGACAGTGAAATAAATGCTGCCGTGTGATGGCCATTAAAAAATGTAGCTTCATGTGAATATAGCCTAACTTTAGGGTATGAATACATTTACCACTAATTATAGTTTTTGTTGCAGTGAAAAAAAGTGAAGCAACCTTACAAATAGTCACGATAGAAAATATCTCTTTGTCACATTGTAATGTCTCATATTGTCTGTTCATGTGTCCTCTGATTTGTAAAGTGCTATGGAATATTTTGGCACTATATAAATAAAGTTATTATTATTATTATTATTATTATTATTATTATATGCATGCTAATGTTCTGTGTCTACACCTCCTGTGCAGGTCAATGTCTCTACATTGTAACAGACTGTAAATGATCTTTGCACCCACAGTCACACTCTCTTCCATCTGTTCCCTGCTGCCTACTAATATACTCTTCTACTTTACTGGAGTTACTCTGCTTCTTTCACTGTATAACGTTTAGTCTGTGACTACTCAACAAGATAAATTCACTGATGTCCTGGAATACTCTGTGCTGCTGACCTTAATAAATAACGTATCAACCCAGCCCCACAGAAAGATAGGTTAGGGTCAACTGAATTAAACAGTGTTTTCTCTTTGTGAATCTGTGCCTTCGCTGCCAAGATATTGCTTTTTTTGTCAATATTCAAATGAGCTCTTTGGAGAAATGAGGGTGTTGGCACTTACCTCTTTGAAGCAACGACATTTGCATATTGACAAATACAGCAATATCTCAACAGTGGAGGCAGAGAAAAATACCACTTGATTCAGCTGACCCTATGCTATCTATCTGTTGGCTAGGTTTATATCCTGGGTTCTGATGACAGACTTCCTTTAAAGTCTGTGATTTCTCAGTTGTCTACACTCCCACCCTCAGATTAAGAAACTGCCCTTGTCTTCAATAACATCAATTCATCAGTGGACAGGTCACATCTCCTCACTTCCCAACTTGATCAGCAAACTCATCTCATTCACAGATCATTCAAGTGATTGGATTGTCCACAAGCTGTTTCATCCCTGCCCATTTTATAACTAATGGAACATTGCACTTCTCCAATTTCTTAAAGTTTATCATCCCCTAGACAGGGGTGCAGCTACAGGGGGTGCAGAGGTAGCAATCGCTAGCGGGCCCCTGAGCCTGAGGGGGCCCAAAGGCCCTCTACAACTTAAGACGACACCAGTGTCTTAGATGACACATGGTAAGTGTAAGATTTTGCAATGGAGTACCTGGGGCTCTAGAGTTTCAAGTTACACCATGCCCCTAGACTTCATGTAAAAATTAGCTGTCAAGTTGTCAAACATTCTATCCATTTACAATATCTGTTTCTAAAAAATTTGAGTAACAATTGAAATGGCTACCATTCATCTAACTTAGGCAAAGGTAATGGAGTGATGGGATGTATCGCAGCATAGCCAAAAAGATTTTCCATTCCAGAGACTAGAAAAATTGGGTGAAACCCCCCCCCCCCTTGGCTGTTATGGCAGTTTAGCTGTCATAACAACCAAATAGTTGTCACTCAACTTTTCCAAAATCACATATAGTCAAGGAATGAATAACATTCTTAGGTATGTATATTTTTATTTTCCTTCTTGACAATCTGAATAACTCTTTGATAAAAAATCTGAATTACAATCTTCCTGGCATCATTATTGACAGTAAATTTATATTAATAAGGCCTGAGCTCCATACCTGAGATATCATCGCCCTAAAAAACAATCCATGCTCTGCTATGGCTAAAACATTAACAGATGTGAAACAACCCACAATAATGCAGCAAATGTCTGCATCCATTTACTCCAAATCCTTGTTATATTCCAGTTAGCAGGCACTTCTCATGCAGATCCTTTAACAAAACAGAAATACTGTGTATCATCTTCTTCAACCTGAAAAAAACATTATTCCCTAAAATTGCAAGTATATTTTCTTGAGATGTCCTCCTATGTCAAATACTAAAATCTCCAAGCAGCTCCCACAGAATTTATATGCTCTACAGATTCTTACCCTTCTATGAAACCATAAGTCACAGATGATAACATAATGTGACAGATGATATCATCAGTCACATCATGATATAAAATATTATCACCTGTTCTAATATTTTATCATCTGTGTCATCATATTGATCATCATCACTGATCATTTTTTCATGTGTGGGATCATTTTATCACAAGTGAAATTATTCTGTCATCATGTATTATGTCATCACTTGTGATATCATTTTTCATGTCTGGACATCTTATCAGTGATAGTATTTAATAATCTGTGACATAATGATATCACATGTAAAATCATTTTACTATCTGTTCCATAATTTTAGAATCATCTGTGCTATAAATGGGACTGTTACCAGGTTTGCAGAGCATAAAGACATGCTGCTGGTTTAGGGTCCTCATACCTGTTGACTGGCTCCGTTTAAATATTTGTCATGCACTTCTTTAGTTACATCTCTGTTACGGGGAAATTTGGCTTACATGGGTTGTCACTTAGCTTTCTGAGACTTCTAAACAGTGAATGCGCTAGCTTATATTGTGATATTTTATATTACTGCATAGTCAGATTTATTATGTAGTGCTATAAAAAACTGTATGACAGCTCATGTGAAATTTATAATGGTAGCCATATTGGTTGTTAGTCTCTGACAGAAGCAGATAAAAGAAAAGTAAAGTTTAAACTTCATAGACAAGATTGTCTCAAAGACTTATTCATATCCCCTTTGTTTTAGGAGTATATGCAATTTTTTACCTATAAAGAATGCTGGAAGATCCAGTGGATTGCAGAGGATTCTCCAGAGGAATAATTATCAAGGCATGAGAATTTGTTTAGCAGAACCAGTGACCTAATCAGAAGAAAATATCTATGTGAAGGGAGGAAACTGCAGGAAATAATGGATGTTAATGTCTCCCAGGCTTAGGATCATGACTGCAGAATACAGTACTTTTCTGCCCAATTACTGCTTTATATGTTGTGTAATGCAAAACTTCTCTACTTACAATGAAGGGTTAAATCCTGGCAACATACAACTTACTTTTAACAAGAAAGGGAGTGGGGGCTCTGAATTACAGTACAAGCCACGGTATATGGACGATAGTTTAGTACAGAACATTTAATGTGTATAAAAAAATAAGAGAATCAAAAAGGATACACGTAATATAATAAAAGAAGGATAAACACATTCTCTGTGGTCTGTACTGATCACTACTGTGGTGTCCCTAATATTTATGTTGCTGAGTAGCTTAATGTGTATGTGGCTGACAACTCTGCTCTGATAGTTATGCCACAGTCCTGTGTTGGGCGATCACTACACGATTTATCTAGAAATAAAGCAAAAAAGGAAGCACTCCAACTCAGCAAATGATGGAAAAAGGGAGATCCTTAGTTCACCCGTACTTGCATGCGATGTTTCACCTCAACTCGATGGTTCTATAAGGTTTGGCTGAAACATTGCACGTACATATGGGTGAATTAAGGACCTCCCTTTTTCCATCATTTGCTGAGTTGGAGTGCTTCCTTTTCCCCTTTTATTATTGCAACACATGATCAATTGCACCCACTCCATTAATGTTATACTGTTCTATCTATCTATCTATCTATCTATCTATCTATCTATCTATCTATCTATCACTTCAGATCCTTTGGATCCATTATTCACTAGTCTAATATCTATGAATTTGTCAATTAGCCTTATATCTATTTAAAATAAGAGCAAGTCTATTTAGCTCCAATTGTTTTCATTAAAAGGCATTAGGGTAATCTAATGTAAAAAAAATAATGTGTGCTCAGGAATAAGCAACATCTAATTCAGCCAAGCTCACTACAAAGTTTAGATTTTCATGTCTTGTTTCTTTTATCAGCAAGAACTGCCCTGAGGTGAACTGAGGTCTCAGAGAGTTATTTTCCAAATTCAGAACTTCCTACCAGAATTAGAAGATTCACCAAAGAACTGGAGATGAACCCCAAAGAAAGGACTGAAACTGACAACTCTTCATTATTCCATATACAGGATGCAGGACTGATGCCTCCAATGTTCCAGAGAGGACAGTGAAATATTTGAAGGAAAAATTCCATTTATCAATGTAGAATGTACAGATGCAGAGAAAAGCACATGTCCAACAATTGTAAACCTTGTACATTGCAAATACATATACTGGCACTATATAGTGTACAATCCTCCAAAAGAACATCATGTTGGTAGATAGATAGATAGATAGATAGATAGATAGATAGATAGATAGATAGATAGATAAATATGGCAGAGAGAGTAGCGAGGGAGAGAGAAATAGAAAATGAAAGAGAGAAAAACAGATCCATTTATCCATGTTAAATAGAAGAAATGTGTGTGTTCACTGAGAGATGTTTGTGATGTGGGTTCCCTACACACATTTATATTCTCTCCAAATGACAAGACATAGTCAGACCTGATCATGTTGGTTCCATAGTACATTTTGTCTATCTGTCTATCTACAGTATAACAATCTTCAATATGAATTTGATAATACGCTGTACCGAGATAACTCACAACAAAAGCCACTGAACACAAGGGAAAATTTGATTTAGATTGATTAGCAACTGTTTACTTAATGTGTTAAATATAATGTTAAACTTGGCTCCAACTGTCTCTCTCTCTCTTTTTTTAAGCAAGACAGCACCATCCAAAGGGAGATGTTCCTAAAAGTTGCAAGGCAGAAACTCAGTCTCCCAACCTGTGTGTAAACTCAGCAAGAAAAAAAGTCCTCTACCAACATCCTTAAATAATGGAGCAATTTATTGAAGCCCAGACCATACACATACATATTGGCCCATGTAGGGGCACTTGAAAAGGCCCCTTCCTGGGACAAAATGTGTGGTATGATTTTTGCGCCAATAAATTGCTCCATCATTTGTAGTTGGTAGCAGAAGATTTTTTTTCCCCTTCTCTTTTTATGTATAATAATTCATTTTATATTTAATTTAAGGGAACAATGATGGGGGCAACTTCTACCCCACCACAAGCAAACTTGTGTATTTTGATTGTATTGTAAAAGAAATACTATCCATTCTAATCAAACTGATTTGCAAAAATCTATATTTGGCATTGTAGATTATATATATATATGTTTTAGGTAAGAGACAAAGAGAAGGAAAAGGGGAAAAGATGGCTGGAAACAAGAAGGATGAATACAATGGCATAAATTATACAGATGACTGATCAGCGTCTGATTAAGCCACAAACATTGTTTATCGCTATTTTTTGTTATAATTTATATTGTCATGCAAAATATTATTAGAATTATTATGATTTCCTCGACTATGTTCATCTCTATTTGCCGTGGAGCGGTATTTATAGGGTCTGATTGGACCATATATATTGTTTAGTTTTATTTTTTTGTTATAATTTATATTGCTATGTAAAGTATTATAATTATTATGACTTCCTCTAGAAAATATATTATATATATATATATATATATATATATATATATATACTATACTATTAATATATTATACAAAACAGTACATATAACGTCAGCAAAACGTTTCTCCCCTTTTCAAACTCCATAATCTTTGAGCTGGTCAAGTGAGGGCATCTACCACACCTGTTCTGGTGAGGAAAAGTACAATATATAGGTAGTAGCACCAAGTCTCTAAAATGTTCCATTCTACACCTCAACAAGATCTATTGAAAAAGCTGTTGAAAATTCTATACAGTTTATCTGTTGCTGGAAAAGTTGAGTAAAACAAAAATATTGACAAATGGTGTTATGACCCAACTTTCCATGACTGAATGTCAAACTGAACTTTCTGTGCAGACCTCTCCTCCCCTGCTCAGTATTTTAGGAAAGCTGGATGAAGTTTTAATGCAATGGCAGTGTATGTCACCAAACTTAGGGTCTTTTATATTGTGGGAATTTTGTTCTTACTTATTTATTATGAAGCTTTCAGCTACAAGGCAGGCACAACATTTATTTTTGCAGTGCACACCATGTGTGTGTTCTGCTTGCGCTACCACTGCACTCACATCTGGCGCTGCGTACATAGTATCTTCCCGATATAATGTGAATTTACTTTAAAACTGTTAAAGGAAACAAATAAAGCAATTTTGTGGTTAACAGTCAGAGGCTGAAATCCAAACGATCTCCGTAAACATAAACTCTGGCCTGCGAGACTTGGAAACCAGCTCTGTGAGCGACCACAATTAACCCTTACAGCGCCAGATAGCACGTCAATCAAGAACAATCAGATACTAAATTAACTGTATTGCTACAATGACTTACTGATATATAGATGTAGCAGAACTCAAGTGTTATTTAACCATGGATTGAAACTGATAAGGTTACAAATAAAGTTGCCTGTAGTCCCATACAAAAACACAGATAACACATCTTGACTTCAACATGAATTGTGCTAAATGACACATGAATGAAAGTCTGATGCACCTTGTACATAATTTACATTGTAGAGAGCGGGATTGTTTATCTAAATATATTGTTTAATTTCTTCCAACCTGGATATATTTAACCCATAATAACTTTGTCAGGGATGGCAAAGCTCATATAGATCAATATAGTAGTGCCAGGTTTGCTTCACGGGACTACATATCAGCAATAAGCAGATATCACTTCGTCAGATGTAGCAAGTTACGCGGCCATGTTTGTCATTCAGCACATGCATGATAATATCACAGTCTCTACTTTTTGGTTTTCAATAGTCGTACAGGGAAAACTACTTACTATCCCGGCGTGACTCTAAACTTTTGCATAAGGGTATAAAACTTACCGATTCCTGTCAACCTTGTCATACATTAATGGTATCAATAGTTCATCAACGGACGATCTTTAATATGCGCCACTTACCTCCTTGCTGCCCTGAAACGTCTCGTGTCGCAGTCTCGTCCGACTAACACTCCTCTCAGGCAGCAGATACTTCAGTCATCTCTTCCTACAGAGCTCAGCCCCTCCGCTGTGGCTTTCTGCCCAGTGACTCTTGCTTAGCAGCCAAGGAAACTTTCTCTGAAGGGGGAATGAGAGCCAGAAATTGCTTTGAAACGAAGACACAGAGAGGATGAGGGCGGAAGGGAAGGTTCTTGTCTTCGTTTGTTCTGTAAAAAAATATTT
This sequence comes from Leptodactylus fallax, assembly GCA_947044405.1. NCBI lineage: Eukaryota > Metazoa > Chordata > Amphibia > Anura > Leptodactylidae > Leptodactylus > Leptodactylus fallax. The sequence goes on from CAMRHE010000118.1 coordinate 4,428,834, forward strand.
GCGAAAAAATCTTTTTTTTTTTATTTTGGAAATTGACAACACATGCCTGCTGTATGTAGCAGAGGCCTAGTAAACAGCCCATCCTCACCGAACATGTTGCCATGGCAACAAACATGCAGGAAATAGCCAAGATAACAGGAATAGCGACTAAAAAACATGTGTTTTGGATGGAAAGTCACCCCCCCCCATCATTTTTTTTTTTGCCACCACTGATTATTTCTCAATGTGAACAATGAAGTCTTAATATAAATGTATTACAGGACAAAACAATAACTTTGAAGAAAGTTATTGAAGAATTCCCAAAACATTGGATTATTTTAACATCTTCTTTTTACAACACAGTTGTCATCTGTTATGACAGTATCTTCCAAGAGTTTGTCACCTAACTTTTCTATACACCTGAAGGGTAAAAATATCAAACCACTTTTGCAGCTCCTAAATCACTCTCATAGCTCGCAACCGTACTACATCTGGCGGGACAGTCCCGATTTTACACTGCCGTCCCGCCGTCCCGGAGAGCTTACGGTTTGTCCTGCTATGCCCCTGAAGTGTTTTGCTGTAACAAACTTTTCCCCAATCCACCGGCTCTTATCTCAGGGTAGGGTAAAGGCTAAATGGTAGTAGCTAAATCCTAGAGGGCTAAAGGACCTTTGATGACGTCATGCCCATGTGATCAGACTCTTGTGTGGGCGGAGCTATACCGGATACTACAGGACAGTGTGGCAATACACAGAAAGAGGAAGCTGCTGGGAACAGAGACTGATGGAAGGTGAGGAGTGAAGAGACAGCATGTGTGAGCAAGAGGAACAAGAGGGGGAACTGAGGGCAGATGTAGGGGGGCAATTAAATTGAAGGTAGATGAAGGGGGCAATTAAACTGGGGGCCGATGGAAGGGGGACATTAAACAGGGCGCTGTTCCTCTGTTTGTGCACTGAAGCTAAGACCCTTATTGCCCTACATTGGAAGCAGATGCTCCCTCCCACGGGGCCTGAGTTAGTTGCCCGCATGAAGGACGTTCATAGCCTAGAATTTTTAACTGCTACCCTTAACCATACCGTTGACGCCTTTAATTCTGTCTGATTGTACTGGGACTCCTATTGCATTGTACATGGTCCCCCCCCCACAGTTCAGTCTGGTGTCTGTTGTTGTCTGTTCTACCACTGGTTTTTGTTTTTTTTTTTTGGTTGTTATATATTTGGCTAGACTGTTATGCCACATGTTGTGGCTTCTTCATACCTCTTCTTGTTGATGTATATTTTATTATGTAAAACCTTAATAAAAACTACAGTTAAAAAAAAACAAACAGGGGGCAGATGTAGGGGGGCAATTAAACTGGGGCAGATGAAGGGGGGCATTAAGCTGGTGACAGATGAAAGGGGGACATTAAAATGGGAACAGATGGAGGGGGACATCAAACTGGAGGCAGATCAAGGAGTGGCCATTAAACTGGGGGGGAGCAGATGGAGGGTGACATTAAACTGGGGGCAACTGGAGGAGGACATTAAACTGTGGCGGGTAGCTGGAGGGGGACATGTCTACCTCTAATTGCCCCCAGTTTAATGTCCCCCTCCAACTACCCCCACTCTATAATGTCCCCCTCCAGCTTCCCCAGTTTAATATCCCCCTCTAGTTTCCGCCAGTTTAAACTGGGGCATGAGGAGAGGGACTTAATACTGTGGGGCAATTGGAGGGGAACATTATAATGTGGGGGCATATAATGTTAGAGTGACTAGGAGCATTATACTGTGTGGAGGCACATGGGAAAAATGGATGAGAATGGGCGGAGTCAATTTAGAAGTGGGTGGAGCTAAATTTGCTGGGAGGTATGTCACTCTGTAACTTTGCAGGACAAACACACAGTTAAGGGATAGAAAAGATGTCTGTGAGGCTTACTGTGGGATCTTGGTTATCACCCAGCTTTCTCAGGATCTGTAACAGCAAATCTGTTCTGCCCAGCATACCTCGCTCTACCTCTGGAAGATCAGCATTCACCCACAGCAACTGAAGACCTCAAAGAAGATAAACTTAGAGACAGGTAAGTACCACCAAGCCCCCATTACAGGGGAGAATATGGGGAAGGAAATATGATATTAAATAACCCACAAATGGCACTGTTCTCCTATGTGGGAGGGCCCTGTTGGCCAGGCATTCTTATGATATGCAATGGAAATAGATAATTGTAAAACCCCTGGAAACAGAAAAAAATATGTGTGCCATAACAATATTATGAGGTCCTTTTTAGTTCTCGGTCCTGGGGAACAGGTGGATTCCATGGTTGGCCCGTGAGCCATGGTACCCCCCTGCCCAGTCCCACCCACTGCACGAGAGGTAAATTATTATAAAGATGCATCAGGTATAAAGGCAGGCTGTCCAGCAAGGGGACATTATACAATGTGGGGACCATTGGGGGAAGATCGAATGGGGCCACTGGGATGTTATATTGTGTGGAGACCACAAGAGGGCATTATATTGTATGGGGGCCACAGGATAACATGCTCAGCTTCCACTAACTTCAGTAAGTGCTGAGATGCAGTGATGGCATCTGGCTACTATACTGCGGACAGAGTTTTCTGCTTCTGGCTCCGTTTTGTGTACAGGACGGGTGCTGGAAGCTGCTCTGTAGAGCTGATCAGGCGGGGGGCTGGGTGTTTGCCCCCCCCACTGATCAGGTACTTATAGCCTATCCTGAGGCTATACCATAAACAAATTAAGTGCAGAAAACCACTTCAATACTTCCCCCATCACTGCCGCTACACAATATAATGGACCTGTCACTGGCCCCTCATACAGTGGCCCCTTTACTGACCCCCCATACAGTAGTATTAGGTCATTATTTACCTGTCTGCTCCTGGGTCGTGATGTCATAGCAGGATGGAGTTGGAAGGGCTGGAGAGCAGACAGGTAAGTAACCATCTTGTAGGCCAAATGCTTAATATGGCCTGTGGCCTACAAGTCAGAGAGTGGTAGAGCAGGAAGCCTGTGGTTTCCTGCTCTACCAGCAGCAGAACTGGGTCGAAACTCCCCAGTTCTGCGATCTGGTTGTATTTTTAACAACTGCAACTACAGAACCAGGGAGAACCTGGCTGCTACATTCACTTACCGATCCGCACTCCTGCCCACGATCTCCTCACTTCAACTTCAGCCTTCAATGTGCCTTGTCTGCCGCACATGTTGCGGTGTGATGACGTAATGTGCAGGGGACACCCTAAAGGGCTGCAGGGGAAGCAGAGGTAACAGTGAGCAAGATCATGGATGGGTAAATTAAAAGGGGCTATTACTGGCTGGAGTAATCCAGCTGGTAATGGCCTATTAAAAAAAGCAATGGGGGGCCAGTAGGATTCACCTGACCTCAGTGGGCAAGTCCGAGCCTGCTATTGCGACTCAAAAAACAATTATCAAAATAAAATTTTGCACTATTTGCTACAGCACGCTGCCTCAGTCAGTTTGTTTGTTTGTTTGTTTGTTGCTGTGATAACGGTACTTTGTATGTATTGCTTAACAAAAAAAACTTTTGTACAGAAAGAAAACCTTTACAAAAGGACATTTTTCACTAACAGGACTGACTCTGTCAGTAAAAACAATGTAAGACACTCTGTGGACAGTCAGAGATCACAGTGCAGCAAGATACATTTATAGTAATGGGCAATGGCAAATCTGACACTGTATTACAAAAAAAATAGCTGTATTGCAAAAAAGAGATTATTGGCAATGCAAGGTTGAACTGATTAGAGTATGTGAAAACTGCATTCACATAAACACCACAGCACAGTGCAGAAATTCTCCCTACCCCTGCTATGATTTTTCTGCCTATCTACCTAAAATAGATTAAATCTAACTATACTGTGCTCCACCAGCCCTCCTCCTATTAGTTCTATTGCAATGTTGGTGTTGTTTTCCCAGTAGGAAGTTGCAGGAATTGTTTTGGATAATGTAGTGATGATGATCGCACAACTTTCCCTGAGCTTCCAAAATTCATAAAATGGCTCTTCTCCTTGGTGCCGACTGTATCTTATATTGTGTACATGACATTACCATCATAAGTTCTCCACTCCTTATTGGTTTAGAGGCTCAGGTGATGTCAGTAGACCGCCTATGTCACAGAGCCTATGAGATCTCTTCTCTGTATTTTAACTGCACAACAATTGTTGTAATGGCCATTTTAGTTCACCTGAGATGAACTAAAGGTTTTGGTTTATTTAAAAACTGAAACTTTTACAAAATTTGTGTCCAATCTGTCTTGTTACGAATAGGTTCACTGCCCTGTTTTGCTGAATGGTAATATTATTGTTTGTGCCCAGAGGCTGAAATTCTGTCATGATCATGTCTAAATTACACAGGTACATAACAGTTGTGCTGGGACACCCTGACTGCTTTATCACTGGTAAAGGGCAATTTGCTGTAGTTTTTTTTCATTACAATAGAAGTTTAGTCAATCTAGACCCTGCTGAATCTCATCCTTTTTTTTTAACAATGTATACTGTATATATGGGGTGGTTATACTGTATTTTTTGCCATGCATGTGTTTTTACCATGTTTTGCCATGACAAATAACAGTAAAAACATATACAGGTTTGCAGAGTGGTTTGCGACAAACACTGTGGCACAACTGCACTGTATGAATACATCCTTATACAAAACCAGGTCTCCGTCACATAAAATTTACTCGGCATCCTCTGTCACCTAACATTTTGACATGCCTGCTCTGTGTCAGCCTTCACAGAAGTTCTGGCATACTGATCATGAACCAAGAAGCTCAGAATGAATAGATCTATAGGTTCCCTCTCAGGCAAAAGAGTTGTGCATTGCATGAAGTTGTGGGAGTACAGACAGAAGACAGGATGTAAATGGTAACATGAACACCTCATCATCAGTAACAATGCTGCATCTGTAGCTGCCTCTGGAATAACACTTTACCTGGCAGGATTTACATTTTTCCCTGGACCTTCTCAGTCCACTCCATAAGTTCATTGGAGAATTACTTTATAATCGTTGCTAAAGTCGTCTCAAGATGTTGTGATCGAAGCCAAGGAACGGGCAAGACTGATAACCATTAGTTTGTGATCAAAGTCCTGGAGTGGTGGATCGACATCACAGATCAGAATATTCTGCTCATTACTTCCAGGTGTCGCTCTGTGCTCACTTCCATCTGTGTGCTCACATGTGCAGCCGAGCTTGGCAAGAAGCCTCCGATTGGCACAAAGTTAAAGATTTTACCTCGTCATTAAATGCTAAGATAAAAAGAGGTCAAACTAACCCCAGGCTGTGCCAACATTGTTCTGATTATAGAGCAGCAGGATCAGGCCAGGGTGCAACACCCCTCACCCAACACAAAAAGATGTTTCTCTGCCCATAGGATAATTAATAAGAAACAGATTTTTTTTTTTTAATGCCAAGGTATGAGAGTTCATACAATAAAAAAAATGACCATGCAGGGTGATACCTCAAAAGATGTGTCTTAAAGAGAACTGTATACTGTCTTACCAGTGACAGCCACAATGCCCTCATAACATAGCCATAGTACCCTCATAACAGTGACAGTCATAGTGCCCCATAACAATGTTATCATAGTGCTCCCATAACAGTGGCAAACATCCACAGTTATTAGACAGTTGGCACATTGAGCACTAATGTAACATCTATAGTCAGGTTTTGGAGGGATATAATATGAGCAGCTGTCTAGTACTACCCAGTCTGGTCTGGAATCTGTTTTAGGGGTTCTGGCGTTGGGTTCATATTAATTTAGGGGGTTTTATTTGGCGTCTCAATTAGTTTAGGACATCTGGTCTGGGCTCTCAGTTTATTTAGGGGTTTGTTCTAGATCTGTATTTAGGAAGTCTAATGTCTGTATTTATATAGAGCTTCAGTAATCTGTTTTTGGTTAGGGTGTCTGGTTGGGGTTTGTCACCTTTAAATAAATTTATAGAAAAGTTCTTGTAAATCCTTGTTTTCCTTAAGAACTTTAAAACATTTCCATGTACCCTAGGTTTAATTCACAAAAGGTGTTATCTTTCCCTTGTCAATATGATGCGCACAGCAGGATGCACACAGGCAGGGGCATAGCTATAGGGGATGCAGCGGTAGCCACATAAAATATACCACTACTTTAAATGGCACAAAGTAGATGGAGGCTCATTTACAGATTTTGCATCGGCGTCCATAAACTTCAGATTACACTTTTGCAAACAGACCTTGTGTCAAGAGGAATAATAAAAGCCAGTTTTAGAACAAATGCTAGCACAATAAGTTGATTTGACAACAGGCATGGTGTGTACCTAAGTGTAGGGAACAGCCCAGGGGTTAGACTCTACTTAATCCACCACTGTGGCAAGGATTAGTCCTAGGAGTAACTACAGGCTGTATAGATTTAAATGTCCACTTCATATACATCTGTACATTAAACACTAGAGATAAGCAGAATCAGAAAAGACTAAACTATTGGAAAATAAACCCATAAAACCATTTACCGGGGAGAGATAAAATCACAAATGCAGCAGCAATCATTGGGCTCATAGCCAGTCAGAGAGAGATCACACAACCGCATAATGTTCCACAACACATATGCAAATGTGCAATATTGCGACACCTCAACTGAAAACGTCAAGGCCCTGCCTTCCCTGGGAAGATGTTATATTGTGGCCTTAGACAGGCAGTGGGCAGACATCGTCTATCATGTCCAGCAGTAGAACCTCCTAAAGAGTTAGATTGATTTTCCCAGGACAACTCAGTCTTTGCGGCTCATGGTACATTGATTTAATAGCTTTTAATTTTTTTTCCATGAAATCAAATTATTGTGATCTAAACATATCAGACTCTGCAAGAGAAAGAGTCTTCAGGATGTTGCCTCTCCTGAGCTGCAGTGCAACATTGTGACAGGGTCTCCACCCGCCAGATGCCAAAAAATTATGTCTTGTTATATGGCAGTGGAGTCTTTGGGTCCTTAATGCACTACTGGGCCCAGATTTCTATACTAAATCTACACCTCCTGCCGTACAACTCTACCTGCAAAAACACATGCACACACCCTCTCCCATAAAGAGAATAGAATTGCCATCGGACAGGTCAACAGAGAGTTAAGAAAAAAATGAACTTTGCAGTAAATATATGAATATTAATGAACTTCATCCTTCACAAAGTCTTAAATATTTGCCATTAGCAGAACCAATCTGCAGAACCTCAGCCCAAAACCACAAAAACTCCACACTAGTTTGTAAATCATGGGTCTTGAGAAGATAATCCTCTGTCATCTAAGCACATTGGCATCATACTGTATCTTCTGTTCTGAAGATATTCTATTTGCAACAATGTATCAGCACAAGTAAAATGTATCGGTTCAGAGTGTTACTACTCATAGCACAAGATTAGTCCAGACCGCAGGCCATATCTCTGGATGGGGTGATATGTGAGCCCCAATGCTCCTCTGTGCATTGCTTTCAGGGGAGGCTATGATTAATGAGATGCCCTTGGAATGTATTGGAAGCAGGGAGTATTTCATCAGAAGGATTCAGGAGAGCTCTGCTCCTCTCACTGTTAATGGAACGTTCCTGCCCTATCTGCCAGGGCTTTCTACATTCCTCCAGATAATGGTGGAGTTTTTCCAGAGCTCTGGCTGGAGTGGGAGAAAAGCTTGAAGAGAAATATGACTTTGCAGACACACAGCTGACCTCTGGACAAGACATCTCATAGTGATCCAAGTAACAGGATGATGAGACGCTTCTAGTTACAGGAGGCTTTTTCTTGTATTAAAATTCTTGTGCTAATGTTTAAAATGGATGCAAATGTAGCAAACTGAACTGTGAGAAGTTTGTAATCCTGATGGGGGGGGGTTTATCCTCAGAATGTATACAAAAATGTTCTCATTCACTCATAGTAGACAGGTATCTTAAAAAGGTTGAAGAATTGAAACATAAAGGTTCAGATGTACTAACCTAAATGTACGCTGAATTTTGTCTTAATTTACCCCATGAAACTGGGCTATATGTTTTGCACATTTAAGTGTTTTAGGCTAACACAGAATTTTTGCCTGCTGCAGAAACACAGCATTATAAGATGTTGCGTTTTACAGTACCAGCAACGTGAATGCGATTTTGATTAATCTCATCCAAATATTGCGAGAAAAAAAAGAACTGCGGAAAAGGTGCGTTTCCAAAAACGCATGCATTTTTAAAAACACAGCACAATAACTTTATCTGTGGAATCGCAAGCGTTTTCCCTATAGAGTTAATAGGGAAATAAAAAAATTATAGAACATGCAGCAAAAACTCTAAATTTAGCTTTTTTTTCTGCTGCATTTTTTTTAGCTGTGATTCATGTCATGGGGCCTTAACCTTAGACTTCCCTTCCTTTGAAATAAGGATTGATTAGCAAGAAAGGGCTGGGCTTGGTAGACTGAAGGTGTGGTTTAAGATGTGACAAGGAGGTGCTACAATTGTGCCAAAATTCTGATGCAAATTATTGTTGCAAATTTCTGCTGTAAATTACAGGAGCAACAAATAGGTGCTATAAATGTAGACTAGACAGTCTAAAGATGCACCAGAATTAACATCTAGCATCAACCACTGTGATGAATATACAGTTGTGCTAAAAAGTTTACATACCCCGACAGATTTTTTAGCTTTTTTGGCCTTTTTTCAGAGAATATGAATGATAACACAAAAACTTTTTCTCCACTAATGGTTAGTGGTTGGTTGAAACCATTTATTGTCAAACTTCTGTGTTTTCTCTTTTTAAATCATAATGACAACCAAAAACATCAAAATGACCCTGTTCAAAAGTTCACATACCCCAGTTCTTAATACCGTGTATTGCCCCCTCTAACATCAATAACAGCTTGAAGTCTTTTCTGGTAGTTGTGGATGAGGCTCTTTATCTTCTCAGATAGTAAAACTGCCCACACTTCTTGGCACAGAGTCTCCGGTTCCTGTAAATTCCTGGGCTGTCTTGCATGTACTACGCGCTTGAGATCTCCCCAGAGTGGCTCAATGATATTGAGGTCAGGAGACTGAGATGGCTACTCCAGAACCTTCACTTTCTTATGCTGTAGCCAATGACAGGTCGACTTGGCCTTGTGTTTTGGATCATTGTCATGTTAGAACGTCCAAGTACGTCCCATGTGCAGCTTCCTGGCTGATGAGTGCAAATTTGCCTCCAGTATTTGCTGATAACGTGCTGCATTCATCTTTCCTTCAACTTTGACCAAGTTTTCTGTGCCTTTGAAGCTCACACATCTCCACATCATCAGTGATCCACCTCCATGATTTACAGTAGGAATGGTGTTCCTTTCATCATAGGCCTTATTGACACCTCTCCAAATGTAACGTTTATGGTTGTGGCCAAAAAGTTCAATTTTTGTTGCATCACTCCAAATTATCTTGTTCCAGAACTTTTGAGGCTTGTCTCTGTGCTGTCTGGCGTATTGAAGGCGAGATTCTTTGTGGCATTTGCACATTATGATTTAAAAAGAGAAAACACAGAAGTTTGACAATAAATGGCTTCAACCAACCACTAACCATGAGTGGAGAAAAAGATTTTGTGTTCTCATTCATATTCTCTGAAAAAAGGCCAAAAAACAAAAAATCTGCCGGGGTATGTAAACTTTTTAGCACAACTGTTGTGCATTTTAAGATGCTGTAGTCTAGGTTGTAAATCTGCCCCAAAGTCTATTAGAAGATGGCCCATTATTGTGTCAGAGCCTGGGCCCACCAGAGGGTTATGAGATTTACCAGTCTGACACAGGTGCGGTGGGATAATATTATCTAATATGACACTGGTTGGGTTTGATCTTATCTAACTCTGATCTTTCCCCCATACCTATGTCAGGACACAATGTTCAAAACTATTTAATCAAAAAATTTGCTGGATTGCATTGATATCTCAACACTAATTTCTCAGTTAAAAGCACCAGTTACCAAGATCTTTCTTTGGTGTGCGTGAGGTTTATTCTTTATACTAAAATATATTAGCAAGTAATTCTGCCTTTTTGTCTAACTTTATACCACTTGTCTTAATTTACACCATGTTTTTTACCATAAATTTTGGCATAATGTGGCACAAATTCTCTCATTCTAAATCACACCTCTTTTCATATTAAGCCACACACACTTGTAAAATGTTTAGTTGGAAACATCTGTTCTTTTCAGAAAATTCATTTATTAAAGGGGTTTTCTGGGCAAAAAAATATTTTTTAAAAAAGGTCTGTTAGTGCTATTAATGGGTTAATACGTGCACCCAAATATCTTTAGCAGTGTTTTGAGTGATTTCTGGGTTTCTCTGGGAGCTCCTGGCATCCTCTGCATTTGTTTACATGGTGTAGCTTCCTGCTGTCTTAGCTCCTGCAATGCATCATGGTAATTGTAGGCTGACTCACACTACCTCCCTCTCACTCCCTCCCCTTCCTCTCTCACACCACCTCCCTGTATCCCTAGCTATCCCGCCCACTACTAGGCCTTCCCAACTAACTAACTGAGCCCACCACCACACCCCATCATACTTACCTGTCTTCCTGTCCAGACTTCCTTCTGTGTAGATGACTCTTCCTCTTCTTTGACCCTCCGCTGGCGCATGCACAATAGTCCCAGTATTGTGCTGTAGCCAGCACTCCATCTCCTCCAGCCTCTCACGCCTGCGCAATAGAGATGGAGTTCCGATGACAGCGCAATGCCGGGACTCCAGCTCTATTGCGCATGTGCTTGCAGATGGTCAAAGAAGAGGAGGAGCCATCCCCACAAAAGGAAGTCTGGACAGGAAGACAGGTAAGTATGATGGGGGGGGGGTAGTATTGGTGACATCCCGTTTCCTGAAACGGGAAACGGAACATCAGAAAATAATCAAAAAATGAGCCTGGGGCAGTCACATGACCGCCTCAGGGATATGGATAAATATACATTTTTGCTAAAGTAATTTAGAAAGTAGGCGGGGGAGGGTGTTTAGATTAGTGTAAGAATTGCATTTTATCCCGGACAAACCCCTTTAAATAAACTTAAAGCAAGATGCAACATTTTTCTTTAAAATGTGCCATATTTTGGCACATGATAACCCAGAATTCAGTTGCAGCCTGGATAGGAAATAATTACTCCATTAGCAGAATAATAATTGCAGCTCTAAAATATAATACATGTTGTAACTTAAATACAGTACCATAAGTAATGTAATATATTAAGTGAATACATCACAAGAATAGTGAGCACATTTAAGTCCTCCAAGGGCTAAGGAGATTGAGTTCCTACTGAGGATGTCTTCAGGGCGATTCATATCTATGCTTTGATACATCTCTATGGAACTCCTGAATTTGACGTCAGTTTTGTTTGGCTGGAGGGGCTTGAGATCTTTTGGTTGAACAATGAATTGACAAAAGGATGAGCCTCTCTGGAAGACCTTTGTCATACAGGCATTGTCTTGCCAAAACAAATTCAAGAGATTCACTGTTTTGAGTCATACACCTGTGTGGATATTATGATGTAGTACAGTACAGTAAGGTCATGAGTATTCCTCAGAAAAACTAGGATGAGCCTGGTATCTGGTCAGGGACCTGGACATTTATGGTAAAACTTAGATGATATTGAAATACGGTCACCCACATCTCATCAACAGCCTTCCCGAGGAGGGATTATATCCAGATCTTCTACCAGGGTCAGCTGAAGCTCATGAGCCCACACACTTCAAGGTACATGGTAACATGCATTATTGTGCATTGTGTAAGCCATCTAGTTGCATCTTGTGCAGAGGTTGTGTAAAACCTGTGTGGTGATTTAGGTCACCCATACTCATTGTTCTTGTTCCTTCGGTAATGGTTCTATTGGATGAAAGCCAAGAGACTGAGCCTACTGGTGAAGGGACTAGCAGAAGTGGAGGACCTGAGGGCCAGTGAGGAATGGCAAGAAAAAGACACCTGCTCATTGAGGCATCCTGAGATGCAGCAAAGGGATAGGGTGATGGGGTTAGTCTCAGGTTACTGGGAAGAATCCTGGTGGTGCCTCTGAGGCCAACCTCCCTACTGAGGCCCGAAGGGATGATGATCTGGATGAGGAGTTCAGGAGGATCTCCTCACATTCATCTTATTGTAGTAATATGGACGCAGTAGAAAATGGCTAGAGGGAAAAAGAAAATCGAGTGCTAAAAAGAAAAGGGGAGATTTGAGAATTTTTCCCACTCTGATACAGGTGAAAGAAGTGGAAGAGTGAAGAAATCAGGTGATACCTTATAGAGGCTAACTGAGTATATTTATAAGTAAGCTTTCAGGAGTGCTCGCTCCCTTCATCAGACATGGTGTGCAGGTCAAGTATTTCTAAGTGGTGGTGATGGGGGAGCCCACTTATGAAACCTTTTCACAGGGCCCACCAATGTGTCAAAACAGCCCTGAATATCATATATTACAATGTATCAAAATGATTAACATATAAAGCAATAGGAGGGAGGGCCATGCCTGCAGAAGAACTTACAGTTTAATTTAGTTTTCTCGGAATGTTACAGGAACAACTGAATGGGAAGAGGTTATTGGAATCTCAATTTGTTAATCTCTTGGAAAAAGAGGATTTTCTTCAGACCTGTGGCAGATGTTCACAAAAAAGGCTGCAAGATTCTTCTGGAAGATCTTGAGGCTCAGGAATATGAACATCTATCACCTGTATCTGAGGTTTGAGGAAGAAACTTGAACATCTTTTCTTGACTGAGGATAGCCATGGGGATATCTTTAGAGTGAAATCCTTGCTGATGAAGTGCCAGTATGACAGACACACATCTTTGTTTTTTGAGAGGGATTACAGGAAGTACTGTTTCCCTGACCCTTTTAGAAACTGCAAGATGTCAATAGTAAAATTGTCATAGAACTGACTGATAGTACAGAATCCTTGAAAAGATCCAGATGAGGGATCCTGGAGGTTGTCAGATCCTTTAACTAACACTTCTTGAGGAGAAAAGATCTAGACCAGGATAAAATGTCAGCTTTCTTGACTGAAACTGTCCCTGAACTGAAAATACTACCTAATCGGTTACATACCAGACTGAGGATGGGTGGGGGTGTGGGGCGGTGTTAAGATAAGATAAAATAAGATAAGATAATCCTTTAATAGTCCCACCATGGGGAAATTCAGTGTGTTACAGCAGCATAGATAATACAAATACAAAAGCTCCAAGGTAGAGGCATTACAGTGACATTAGGTACAGATAAAAAGGTAAAGGTAAAAAAGTAGTAGAAGGGATATCACAACTTAAGATCTTTGAGTTCTCTGTATGAAATGATCTCTGCTTAGGTCAGTATTGGTTGTACAGCCTAACCGCAGCAGGAAGGAAAGACTTCTGATAGTGCTCCTTCTCACAGTTAGGGTGAAGCAGTCGTCACTGACAGTACTGCCCAGTGCTATCATGGCCTCATGCATGGGATGGGAGTTATTCTCCAGCATGGAGCTCACCACGGACAGTATCCTTCTGTCACCCATCACCTGCACTGGGTCCAGGAGGCTCCCCAGGACAGAGCTGACCTTTCTAATCAGCTTGTCAAGTCTATTCCTATCCCTGGTTGATATGCTACTCCCCCAGCAGGCCACTCCGAAGAAAATGGCTGATGCTACTACAGAGTTGAAAAAGACCCTAAGAAGTGCCCCTTGGACTCCAAAGGCTCTCAGCCTCCTAAGCAGGTACAGCCTGCTGTGGCCCTTCCTGTACAGTGCATCCAAGTGATCTGTCCAGTCCAGCTTATTATTGAGGACCACAACCAGGTACTTATAGGTGTTGACTATCACAGTGCCCGTTCCCTGGATGTCCAACTAAGTAGCAGCTAGATAAGTTGCACCTAAAATCTGCAGTGTACAGTGTGAAGAGGAAAGGGGCAAGAACTGTACCTTGAGGTGCCCCCGTATTACAGATCACGGTGTCTGATACACAGTCCTGGGCTCTCACATACTGAGGTCGGTTTGTGAGGTAGTCTAGGATCCAGTTGGAGAGGTGGTGGCCCACTCCAACAAGGGCCAGCTTGTTTCTCAGTAGCCCAAGCTGTATGGTGTTAAAAGCACTGGAGAAATCAAAGAACATTATTCTCACAGTGTTCCCTGGTTTCTCCAGGTGAGACAGAGCCCTGTGCAGAAGGTGGATGATGGCCGAGCTCACTAGAGGGTGGAGATGTGTGAGAACCAATCTCTCTAAGACCTTCATTAAGTAGGATGTCAATGCTATAGGTCTGTAGCCGTTAAAGTCCATCGGATGAGGTGTCTTTAGAACTGGTACCACACTAGTTTATTTCCACAGTTAAGTGGATTGTCCAGGAATTACAGTATTTAGGCAAGAGGGCAGGGAAGGTGAAACATAAAAAAAGTCATACCTGTCCCTGTCGCTCTGCTGTCCGCCAGCCTCCTGCCCAAATACTGCCCCTTAACAACCCCTTTAATGTTTTTCATTCTGTGGTTGTTAGTTGTTGTACATGCTACAGCAGCTAGATGTGGTCTACCCAGTTCTACCAGACCATTAAGGATATCTTGGTTCCCCTCTTCACTGAGGTATTTAATGAGTATCTTTCCTCGGCATTCTGCCAAAGTCCATGAGGAAATGAGGAGTTCAGCTCTGAAAGCACCGAACTCCTTTTGGAGGCTCAGCACTGATCTTTTCCAGGAACAAATACAGTTAGTGCTATGCTCAGTGTTGGGGAGGCAATGGAGGAGGACAGGTTATTAGAATAAATACTTACTGTACTGGGATCAGGAAAAAGTATTTCATCAGGTACCATGGGTACCTCTAGTCTGTTCTTCTGAGATATGGCCTTCCGGGGGTGGGGGGTATGTTGGTTTTTAACTTGCTGAAGATCTTCTATGCAGGGGCAGAGAGTTCCATGCTTGTCAATAGCTGGATAGACCACACTTATGAGGTTGGCTCTGTTGTTCGTCAGGGTTGAGCCTGCTGTACGTGTTTGCAATTGATCCAGCCCTTAGGAAGATTGATTGTGGATGGACCAGCAGCACTAAATGCTACTTTAAGAGTAGGTCACCATTGTTGTCTACTCACAAGAGAAAGTGCAATGGGTGATGTTAGATGTCAGAGGTGGCAATTTGGAGGGCATCTGGGTCCAAGATCAATCAGGATAAGTGAGAGTCAGAAGCGTAGCTAGGGGTTCAGCACAGGGGGGGCAAACACATCTAAGTGGGCCCCCAACTCAGGTATACCAACACTATCACTATACGGTGACCGTATAGTGGTAGATAGTGGTTCTACACAGGGCTGTGAAGACCAATTACGTAAATACAGTACAGGAACAATGTTGTGACTTACAGGTGACGTCTCTGACTGTTTACACTTATCATCTCTTCCATCTGGACCGCCATGACCACTTCCTCCAGCTGTGACTGTAAAGTTTGTAACACAGACATCTTTGGCTCCTCACTTTTCCAGGTACCCAACCCACATTATCCTCAACTACATAAAATCTCCATCCTGCTGCTACCCCAATTATAAAATATATGATATAAAATAAATAAAAATCCCCTGGAAATGAAAAATACCCCCATGTACCTTTTTAATTTAATAATGCTCCTATGTGTCCTTTTTATTTAATAGTGCCCCTGTGTACCTCCTTAAATCAATAATGCCCGAGTGCCACCTAAAATTAATATTGCCCAGTTCCCCTATTATTAATTATGCTCTCTTATGTCTCCTTGCATAAATTATGCCTCTTACATAAATTCCCTCTTGCATTAATAATGCCTATTAATAACCCCTTTGTATTAAAGAGGACCTTTCATGTTCTCATGCACATGTAGTTTTAAATACTGCTAGAAAGCCGACAGTGCGCTGAATTCCCATTATGTGCCCCAGTAGAGGCGATATCGGTGCCGAAAACTATCTCTCCCCACCGTCAGAAGGGCGTTCCTGACAGTCTAGCATCATTGCTGGGCTGTGAGGAATGCCCCCTCCCTGACAGAACTCCTCCACAGATTTGTACTGAGGGAGGGGGAACTTCCTCATAGCTCAGCGTCTTCGCAGGGCAGTAAGGAACGCCCCCTCTGACTGTACAAGGCTATGTTAGAGTACTGTCAGGGGGGGCCTTTCTCACAGGCCCGGGGCACATAACGGGAAAGCCGACTGTCGGCTTTCTAGCAGTATATAAAATCACAGGTTCATGAGGACATGAGAGGTCCTCTTTAAAGGGGTTGTCCAGGAAGTGGACAAATCACAGTGGTGGTGGGGTAGGTGATAAAAAAATCATACTCGGGCTGGGTTCACACGAGCGCTTGAACTCCGTTGGGGGATTCTGTCCCCCATTTTTCAGGCAGAAACCCAGCAGACCCCATTATAGTCTATGGGGTCCATGGGTAACCGCTTTTAAGCGGATTGGGTTTCTGTTTTTGGGGTCCACTTGGGGACCCCAAAAACAGAAACTGAGCGCTAGTGTGAACCCAGCCTTACCTGTCCCCAGTGCTCTGGTGTCTGCCACCACTGTCTGTTCAGACACGTGCCATACATGACTGCAGAGGCCATCAGTGGCCTCAGTGTTGGCTGGAAAGGACCTAGTATATATGAGTGACATCACTTTCCAGCCACCGCTGAGGCCAATCACTTGCAGTGCAGGACTTGCGGCAGGGAAGTGGCATGCGTGTGCCTGGACAGACAGCAGCAGAGGGCTGTGGACATCAGTAGCCCGGGGACAGGTGAGTATTTTTTTTTTTTTTTTTTTTTTTTATGTTTCACCTTCCCCCACCTCCTCTCCAATTTGCCCAATACAATCCTTACCAGTAAACTTTATTATTCCCCAGAAAAACCCTTTACTATTGCCCCAATGCCACCTAATATTATCTCCCCTTACATTCATACAGCCCCCAATGACCTTTCTCTATAATTTATATCCTTTTTTATTAACGCCACCTAATACCCCTTATATTAGTTATGGCCTCTTATCTTGCTAAATTCCCAAAGTGAGTGCATAATGTGTAAATGCATAATGCATAAAATATGTGTATATATTATATATGCTTGAGTATATGTGTGTACTGTGGATATGCATGTGTAAATTTTATATGCGTGCATAATGTGTATGTATGCATAATGTGTAAATGTGTGTGCGTAAAGATGAACTGTTTAAGTGTAATGTGTATAAAAAACTATGTTCACTTCTGTGTTCATCAGTTCGGTTATTCTTCTTAGTCGTAGAAACAGAGCAATGCAATTATTGAACAACACCGGAGTCAAATGGATCCCATTCATTAACTTACACCTGTCAGGTCAATGAAGTTTCTGTCATAATGCTGTTATTTTACTGGAAAAAAATAGCTGCAATGTTTTTTCTGGCATTTAGAATGTAATCTGCTATGAGGGCTCCTAAGTCTACATTCACATTTGCGTTGGTGTCTCTGTAGGAGACTCTGTTGCAATATCCGCTGAAATCGGTACATGAAATAGTCCTGCACACACGGCAATTTTGTCTGCTGCTTTCAGTTTTAAAATGACAGACACCCAACAGACCCATTATAGTCAATGGGGCATGTAACCTTTTAGTGGTCCGCCTATCCGTTGTTCTGGTCCTCCGGAAGACCAGAACTGATGCTAATGTGAACTTAGCGGCAGGGCCGGTTTTAGACAAAGTGGGGCCCTGGGCAAAATTAAAAGCGGGGGCCCCAAATGCTGATATGCAAACAACACCATCGTCTTCCAGTGACAACCCCTATAATAACGCCTCCTTTCTGCCAAAAAAAAGTAATAACAAGCCCCATTTTACCACACACAATTCAAATGAGCACCTTTGTACCACCTAATAGATTTTTGCACCCAGTCATCAGTTATTATAGCAACTCCTTATAAATAATATTACACCTTATCAGTAATAGTGCCCTTATAAATGATAAATAGTGCCCTGTATCAGTATATCCCCCTTATCAGTAACAGACACCCCGTAAAAATAATACTGCTCCCTTATAAATAATAGCCCTCTCATAAATAAGTTACCCTTATAAATAATAGTCCCCATTATCACTAATAGCCCCCTTTATAAATAAGCCCACTTAACAATTATACCCCCCTTATAAAAAGTTCCCCTCTTATAAATAATAGCTCCCCATTATAATGGATGCCTTATATATAATAGTTCCCCCCCTTATAAATAATAGCCCATCTTATAAATAATAGTTCCCCCTTATAATAGCCCCCTCATACTTAAGTTATCCAATTATATATAGTAACCCACCCTTATATATAATAGTTCTCCATTATACAGTGTCTGACTGAAGGGCCTTAGGCCCACCAGAGGAACTTGTTCTGGGGCCACCCAACAGCTTCCTGCTAATAGCCTACACCACGGCTCCTTCACTGAAGTCTTACATATGTGCTCACTATCTGGTGTTACTGAGTATGTTCCCAGTATAGTCAGCCCCTATTGTACTGTGCCGGTCCCAATAACTCCATGGCCAGCTCATGCACAGTACTGTATGGGGAATGACATGGCCATGGGGCACTACACTTATTTGCAAGATTATAGTGAGGGAGCTGTGATGCTGACATAGCACACAGAGCTGCCAGCAGGAATTCTGAGCCCCCCCCCCACAGTATAATGCTCCACATGGTATATAATGCTCCACAGTATAAAATGCTCTCCTGAGCCCTCCAGTTTCCCCACATGGTATATAATGCTCCACAGTGACCCCACACAGTATAAAATGCTCCCCTGAGCCCCCCATAGTGGCCCCACATGGAATGTAAGGCTCCACACAGTATAATACTCCACAGTGGCCCACAGAGTATACTATCCCTTAGTGGCCCCAGACAGTGCAATATGCTCCCCAGCAGCCCCACACAATATAATATGCTCCATATAGTATAATATGCACCCCACAATGCCCCCCCAGCATAATGCTCCAGTGGCCTAACACAGTATAACATGCTCCATAATGACGTCCACACAGTATAATATACTCCCCAGAGGGGTTCCCCCAGTATAATGCTGCACAGTGGTTCCCCACAGTATAATATGTTCCCCATAGTCACCCCCAGTATAATGCTCTACAATGGCCCCACAGAGTATCATATGCTCTCGAAAAGCCCCACACAATATAACACACTCCACAGTGGCTCCACACAGTATGACAGGCTCCCCACACTGTCCCCCCAGTATAAAGCTCCAGAGTGGCCCATAGTATAATATGCTCCCCAGAGGGCCCCCGCTAGTATAATGCTCCACAGTGCCCCCTCCAGTATTTTGCTCCACAGTGGCCCCACGCAATATATTATGCTCCCCAGAGCGTCCCCCCAGTATAATGTTCCACAGTAGGCCCCATGCAGTATAATATGCTCCCCAGAGGGCCCCCTAGTATAATGCTCATTAGTCCCCCCCGAATAATGCCCCACAGTGGCGCCACGCAACATAATATGCTCTGCTGATGGCCCCCCCCAGAATAATGCACCACAGTGACCCCACTCAGTATAACATGCTCCAGAAATGGCCTCCACACAGTATAATATACTGCCCAGAGAGGTTTCCCCAGTATAATACTCCACAGCGGCCCAAAACAGTATAATATGCTCTCCAGAGCCCCCCCCAGTATAATGCTCCACAGTGGCCCAAAACAGTATAACATGCTCTCCAGAGCCCCCCCAGTATAATGCTCCACAGTGGCCCCGCTCAGTATAATATAGCATATTATACTGTGTGGGGAAACAGTGGAGCATTATACTGGGGGGGGCTCTGGAGAGCATATTATACTGTGTGGGGCCACTGTGGAGCATTATACTGGGGAGAGGGCCCTCTGGAGAACATTTTATATTCTGTGGGGCCTCTATGGAGTATTATAAAGTGGGGGGGGGCTCTGGAGAGCATGTTATATTCTGTTGGGCCACTTTGGAGCATTATACTGGGGGGCCCTTCTGGAGAGCATATTAAACTGTGTGGAGCCACTGTGGAGCGTTATACTGGGGGGCCCCTCTGGAGAGCATAATGCTCCAAAGTGGCCCCACATAATATAACATTATCTCCAGAGCCCCTCCTCCCACATTATAATTTTCCACAGAGGCCCCACAGAATATAACATGCTATCCAGAGGGCCCCTTTCCCAGTATAATGCTCCACAGTGGCCCCACACAGTATATTATGCTATCCAGAGGGCCCCCCCAGTATAATGCTCCACAGGGGCCCTACAGTGCTATTATTATATTATATTCTAGGGTCTCTTCAGACCCCAGAGTATAATAATCGAAGGCCCGGGGGAGGTGAGGGAAAATAACAAACAGTTATACTCACCTTGTCTTACCTCTCCTGGGCCTCCTCGCGCTGCTCCGCTATCCCCACCAGAGCTGGCTTCTTCTTCTCTGCGGCTGACGTCACGCGTTGTGGACGTCACCGCTGAGACCTGTGATTGGGCCTCAGCGATTACGTGAGGCACGCTGTCAGCACGCCCCACGTGATCGCTAAGGCTGAGGCCTGGCCTCAGCGGTGATGTCCGGAACGCCAGAAGATGACGTTGGACGCCAAGAACAGGTGAGTAAAAATGTTTGTTATTTTTACTCACCTCGGAAAGGGGCCCTGCGATCCCTTTCTGTTATTGATTTGGCCGGGCCTGACTCCAGGGTTCGGAGTCATCAGGTTCCGGATCCCGGGGGCCCCTTTGGGGACGGGGCCCTGGGCAATTGCCCAGTTTGCCTCCCCCCTAACGCCGGCCCTGCTTAGCGGAACAGAGCTTCTAATGCAGATGTAAGCAAAACCAAAGGTATATATGCAAGTATATGTGTATATTCTATTCATGTGTATATTTATATCTGCAATAGGAACAAAATTAATGAGGCCCAGATGCACATTTTGCACAGGAGCCCTTTTCTGTCAATGTTGACCCCTGAATTCTTGCACAGAAGTGAGTCTAAAAAGACATTATAATGATATACTCACCATGATGGTGAAATGATATATCCACTATGTGGCTCTCCTGTCACTTGCTGACCACTCGCTGCTGCAGTAGTAAAGGTGTATATGAGAACCAGCTGTCCACACCACTCCCACCTTGGTTACAGCAAACAGCAGGGGAGAGCAGATGGTTCTTATTAGGAGTCATTTGTGAAGGTTCCAGCCTTGTAGCCACCATCTTTTCTCAGTAATCTCCTGTCTTCGTAATTGCCAGAAGTATCCTTAATGCTATATCTATTTCCCAATGATCACATATTATCAAATATGAGGATGAAATCAACTCTTCTCTGCCACAGCGGGGAGGACTCAGCCGGCTCCACCATTTGAAACAGGAGCAGACCCTGCAATAGTCTAGTCCTAGACTCCCTACCAAGCTTTCCCAGACATCTTAATGCCGTATCTGCCTATTGTGCAGGAGTTAAAGAGCCATCACTGTATATTACCTGTCAGGACTATAGCAAAGCTGGATGACCACTCTTTTGGAAGCCACAATAATAAACTATTTACAGCTTTTCCAGATGTCTGAATAGAAAATCTGCTTAAGCAGCAGTACATGACCAAGGTCTACGGCTTGGTTTTCCATTTAGGACTCTAGGAAGGCTGCATATCAATTTTAAAGGAATGCATCAGCAAAAATCAGTATCACCTATTTTTTAAACCAAATTTTATATGTTAAACATATTTTAAAGAATTTTTGAAAAATATTTCCACAGATATTTTTCCACAGATAACAGTACTAAATCTTACAAATTTCTCTCTGACCACTTAGCCTAATAATATATACTGGCACTTCCTACTTCTGTAGGGATTTCTTTGAAGCAGTCATATCATTTACACCACAGACAAGACAGACAACATTACACAGAGGCATAACAAGTAACCATGGGGTTCCACTTTACCATGATCACCATAAAGGGGTATCCTGGGACTTATATATTGATGACCTATCCTTAGCATATCATTGTGGGGGTCCAATATTCAGGACACCCGCTGATCAACTGTTTGAAATCCTTGTATCAGTAATGTCATATTCATCAGTCAGATGGTACAGCAGCAGCTTAGTCCCAGTCAAGTGAATAGCGCTGAGCTGCAATACCAGGCACAGCTCCTACACAATGTACAGTGCTGTGCTTAGTATTCAGTGAAGATATTGCCTTTTCAGACCCCGGAGTATAATCAGAGACCCAGGGGAAGTGATAAACATAAAAACCATTGTTACTCACCTCTCCGGCAATCCGATGTTACTCCCTGCAGGCTTTGGCCTTCTTTGGTGACGTCCCAGCCCGACGTCATTATGTTGCGACGCCAGTCTGTGCGACATTGAAGAGGGCCGAAAGCAGGGAGCACACCAGAGCCCAGGTAAGTAACACTGGTTTTTATGTTTGTCACCACCTGGGTCTCCGATCATTATACTCTGGAGTCTTTTAGACCCCAGAGTATAATAACAGTTCATGGGTGGGTTACTATGGAGCAGAATACTGTGTGCAGGGGCCACTATGGGGCATAATTACGTGTGCAGGGGCACTATGGAGTATAATACAGAGTGCAGGGACCACTATGAGGCATAATACCGTGTGCAGGAGCCACTATGGAGCATAATACCGTGTGCAGGGGCCACTGCGGGGCATAATATTGTGTGCAGGGACCACTATGGAGCATAATACCGAGTGCGGGGCCCACTATGGAGCATAATACCGTGTGCAGGGGCCGCTGCGGGGCATAATACCATGTGCAGGGGCCACTATGAAGCATAATACCGTGTGCAGGGGCCACTATGGAGAATAATACTGTGTGCAGGGGCAGCTGCAGGGCATAATACCATGTGCAGGGGTCACTGCGGGGCATAATACCGTGTGCAGGGGCCGCTGCAGGGCATAATACCGTGTAATACTGTATAAAAAAAAAACCCACCTACTCACCTGTTCCTTGTGCTCTGATGTCTCCCACCGCAGTCTGGTTCTACTGCTCTCGTGTTCTCTTCTGGCGGAAGTCCTCACCACACATGACCGCTGAGGGAAAGAAAACACCGAAGCAGCAGGACTGGAACGCACTAGGAGCACCTTCCCCAGCCTCATATTAAAAAAGTGGTTATCCTGGACAACCCCTTTAAGGTGGCACTTCGGCTTTATTAAAGGGTCTTTCCAACTCATTTTTATTGATGTTCTATCCTTAGGACAGATTATCAATAAGATATCAGTGGACTCCTCCTCTGATCAGCTGTATGAAGGGGCTATGGCGCTTGTTTATATCATACGCTGTCTGTTTATAGTGACTATGTGATGTAATTACAGTCTTGTCACATAGATGTGTATAGGACGAGGCTGTAGTTACATGACATGGCCGCTGTGAGATGAATGACACTATGTAAGTAGAGAAGGGGTCATAGCGCTTACACAGGTACCATTCAAACAGCTGATCAGTGGGGGTCCTGGGTTTTTGAGCCCCACTGATTAGTTTATTGATGACCTGGAAAACCTTTTAATTAGTTAACACCTGGGGCATTATTAATAAGGGGCACTATTTATACAGGGTACACACGGACATTATTAATATAAAGATGCACTTGGGAGTTATTCATTATGGGGGGTTATATCATATATTTTATAATTGGGGTAGCAGCAGGGTGGGTGTGCAGGTGAAGACAATGTGGGTTGGATGCCTGGAAAAGTGAGGAGCCAAAGATGTCTGTGTTGTAAACTTTACAGAGACAAGTCACAGCTGGAAGAAGTGGTCATGGCGGTCCAAAGGGAAGAAAAGGGAAATGTGAAGGATTAGTCAGAGACGTCACCTGTAAGTCACAAAATGTTACTGCTCTGTATTCACCTAAATGATAGAGGAATGGGGGCCACGTGGGCTCGTCCATCCACCAAGCAGAAGATGTGTGAAGTTACTTTCATTGTTAATGCCGTGTTGTTGATCTGATACTGAAGTAATACAGGAAGAAGAATTCTTAAAAACTGTTTCATAAGTTTTTGTATGTTTATTGTACGACAATAACAGCGTGTGACGCTAACAGTATGTAAACGCAATTTTATATTTTTTTTTTTTGGAGAGGGGGGGCGTCTTTCGATAGTCCGCCTCAGGCAGAAAAGAGGCTAGGTTCACCACTGAACCCACTCCTTCCTTTGGATAAAAAAACCTCAGCAAAATCTGCAACAAAAAGCAGCTTTTCTGCAATGTGGGGCCTCAGCCTTAGGGCAGCAGCACACGACCGTGTTTCACCCGTGATACTGTAATTGATACGGGACAGTATGTCGCTGGAAGGCAGGGACTCCTAGAGTCATAGATAACTAGGATGCTAGGAGTCCGCTCCCAGAATGAAGTTCAAGCCGGTACATCTGGCTAACACACGGGTCGTGTTTCATCGGTGAAACACGGTCGTGTACTGCTGTCCTTAAGCAGCAAGTTCAGAACTTGAAAAGTGTACAATTATTTTGGTTTCCTTTACACACAAAGATAATGCACATAGTGATTTTACAATACAGACAATACACAGAGTTATATCACAGTACTGAGATATTGTACAGAGTGATTTCACAGTACTGGGATTAAGCACAAAATAATGTCACAGCATCAGGCCTCCTTAGTCCTTAGTTGTTGGGTGCTACCCTGGTGGTTACACCCTTTGAATTACAACAGAAGATAACACGTCTGTACATAACAGCACAGACCCATCATTGCAACCATGCCTGGCCTTAACTATATGGAGTTGCAGAGGGTGCCAAACTATAAGGGGGGTAGGTGGCGCCTCCAAGTTCTTTCCCCTTCTTTGAATTTTATATGTGTCCTTAAGATGTGGAATATAACCTAAGGCCCTGATTGCACCCACTACTGACAATAGATGATGTCACAGCTTATCTATTCCCACTCCCTGCACAGAGCATGTCTATAAAGCCCTTCCACAGACCTCAATAATTCAGCTCCAGTTTTTTTTTGACTATGGCTGTGAGACTACTGTAAAGCATATCACTAAGGCAAGATGGCAGCCCCCATAATCATGTGCAGATAATAGAATAAAAAACTTAAAGTCAGAAAATTGTAAAAAATTACAAAAAAAGTAATGCATTTCATTATTTGGTTTTAATAAATTAAAAAACAAACAAAAAAAAAACAATACATTCCACTTTATAAGCACAATGCTGAAAGTTTTATACCAGTTTTCACTTTGTCTGCAGCCTCCCGCCCCAGCAAGCTGTTTTCTTTGGAGATGTCTGATCCAGTGGCAGCTTGGTCACAGAGCAGAGATTACTGTAAATGTAATGACTGTGGGAGCAGTCTGGTGAGAAAATGCCAATTAGTTCTGGATAATGAGGGTGGAGATGGCAGGAGATCACTGCAGGGTGACAATAGCCCTCAGAATTCACTGTTCCCTGGTGCGGACATTACAGATGGGTGTGGGTTTATCCTCAGTTATCCCAAATACTGGAGTAAAAATTGCCAAGACCCAGGAGCCAAATTGCTATACATACTGGCATCGACATCCTTGCACAATACTCACCCTTTAAAGGGCCTATATGGGAAATAAAGGGGTTTATAATTATTATTTAATATTAGGGCACTATTGGTGCTTTACATTTCAAGGGGTTCCTTTCATTTGCCCATCCCTCTTTACTGGCCAAAGCAAAGAACCATTGCTATAATTTATTGAGAGGCTAACTGTAGAACAGCAGAATACAATCTATTATTCCCTGTGATCAGTCATTTCAGGCAAGGGTGAGAATTTCTTATGACAATAAAATCTACTGCTCCCTGTTATCAGCCATTTCAGGCTGGGCAGAGGCTAACTGTAGTACTTGTGATTCCAGTTTGTGAATGCAGACATTTTAATAAGGTGGAAGATAACTATGTTGTACTTTGATGGAAGATTGTTATGTCCAGGGTCCCATAGATCAGATACACCTTAGAATTCAGTGCAAAATATACAGTATCACGATATGTCAGAGAGTGAGCTAGATAGTAAGAAAGAGCAGGATCCATGCATTTTTGTGGTGCCTGGGTGACTCTGTCACAAAATGACAGCATCATGGCTGCTGTGATAACTTAGCTGCAACACAAAGAAGGATGCTGGAGCATAACTGGCTGACTCAAAAAAATGTAAAGCACAGTAGTAGAACCTGAAATCCAAAGACATACTTATAGCATACCTCCCAACTGTCCCGAATTCAGTGGGACAGTCCCGGATTCTGGGTCCTGTCCCGCTGTCTCGGTCGGCGGGAGGTATGTCCCGGCTTCCAATTCATCTGTGTCCTCTCTGGACACAGATGAATTGAATACAGCAGAGAAGCAGGAGCTGTCCACGGATAGCCCCTGCCTCACTGCTCTGCCCTCTGTGCGCGCTAGTCCTGTGAGCTGTAGATGCGATGTGATGACATCACTCACATCACACCTGCAGCTTCCTGAACACTCCGGGAGAAGAGAACTTAGACAGAGCAGCAGGGAAACGAGGAGTATCAGTGTTTTTTTTATGTTAGTTTGTTACCAGCAAGAAGACCTTAACCTGTGGGGGCAGATGAAGGGGACATTAAACTGTATGGGCAGATGAGGGGGAAATTAAACTGGGGGGCCAGATGAGGGGACATTAGACTGTGGGGCCAGATGAGGGTGACATTAAACTGTGGGGGCAGATGAGGGGGATATTAAACTGTGGGGGCAGATGAGGGAGACATTAAACTGGGGGGCCAGATGAGGGGGACAATAAACTGGGGGGCCAGATGAAGAGGGACATTAAACTGAGGGAAGATAAGGGGGGCATTAAACTGGGGGGTCAGATGAGGGGGACATTAGGTTGTGGTGGCAGATGAGGGGGACATTAAACTGGGGGACCAGATGAGGGGGGGCATTAAACTGGGGGGGTCAGATGAAGAGGGACATTAAACTGAGGGAAGATGAAGGGGGACATTACACTGGAGCAGATGAAGGGGGACAGTAAAATGTGGGGGTGACTGTAGGGGCATTATACTGTGTGGGGGTACAAGAGAAATGGATGTGAATGGGTGGAGTCAAAGTAGAAGTGGGTGGAGCTAAATTTGCTGCGCCGCACATTCTGTCCCTCTTTCTGTTCTTTGAAAGTTGTGAGGTATGTAATAGGTAACTTAGATTGTGAGACCTATACTGGACAGTGACCAACAATGTCTGTAAAGCGCTAAAGAATATGGTAGCGCTATAAAAGTAAGAGAAATAAATAATCTCTCCATGTACATAAGGAAAGTCATAAATGAAGACGTTACTTTATAATTCGAAAAAATGTCTATACTTGTGAATGTAAAATATCATTGTTTTTAATACTAAAGAAACTAAAGAAATATTGCCTAACGCCCCCTTATTACTCCCTGGATTCCTTCCAGCTACACAAATACCTGTTGTAGGTGTTAACAAAATGACCTCTGCCATGACCCTGATCTCCTGTATCCCCCCCTAGAATAATAGTACAAAGTCATCTCCTGCATCCCCCATCCTCCATTATCAGCAGAGCCGATCTTCATGATGATTTCTGACCTCTCCCATTAAATGCGACTGTACCTGAAGGGGAAATATTTATGTGTGTGTCAAAACCGGTAACACAATATGTGCTGTGGGATGGGGGCTATTATTTACACAAAGGACCCTTTCTGGCTGGTTCATTCTTGTACATGGGAACACATCATAAACCTAAACAGATATGTCACACTCACCAACAAATCAGCTTTATGTTATTACATGCTACAGCAAGGACAGGAGAGCAAAGGTTAAATTACATGTCATATCTGCATAGCTCCAGCTTATTCTCCATAGTAGCCTATAGTAGTAGTTATAGTCTTTTACTAAATTGACATTTTTTATAGTAGTTATATTTTTGTACATAAGAGACAATATTATAGTAGTTACATTCTTGTTCATAGGGGCAGTATTATAGTAGTTATATACTTGGACATGGGAACAGTGTAATAGTAGTTATATTCCTTTAAATAGGAGGCATTATAGTTATATTCTTGATCACAGAGGGCAGTATTATAGTAATTATTATCTTGTAAAGAGGAGGCAGTATTATAGTTGTTATATTCTTGATCACAGAGGGCATTACTATAGCAGTTATATTCTTGGAGATGGGAGCTGTATTATAGTATTTATATTCTTGTAAATAGAAGGCAATATTATAGTAGTTATATTTTTGTTCAAAATGGGTAGTATTATGGAATGTATATTCTGGTACATAGGGGCAGGAATTGCAGTTATATTCTCATACACATGAGGCAGAATTATAGTAGTCATATTCTTGTAAATAGTAGGCAGTATTATAGTTATAGTGCTGCCTGACCATGGCTGCTGGTGTCCTCTGTCTGCCTGACACACTGCTCTCCCAGGCCATGGGCTCTGTGCTCTAATTCTTGGCTGTATGGTATTTATGCTGGCCCTTTAAGAAGCGGTAAAATCATGAAATCTGTTACCAGCCTATCCCCTGCATGTATGGTCTATTTAAGGCACCCCCTTCCCCACTGGAAGGTGCCTGAGCTCCTGTGAAGTTTTTCTACTGCTAATCTAGTGGCATGTGTTTTTGACCTCTGCCTGGTTACCTGACTATGAACCTTTTCTGCCTGTCCAGATCTCAGTCTCATTTTTGTTTTGACAACCCAAGGGTGGACATAGACAGTTGAGGGACCCTGTGCAATAACAGTTATGGGCCTCTTGCTTTCGAGCAGCTAAACATAGAGAACCACTGTATGTATCTGACAGTCCATAAGCAATCATTAGCTGTGAAGTTCATTAGCTTAGGCATTTACCTGCAGTCAGGGGCGTAACTATCGGGGCAGCTGGGGTAGCGGCTGCCACAGGGCCCGGGACATTAGGGGCGCCGGAGCCCTGTGGCAGATGCTACCGCGAACCCCACAATCCAGTAATGAACAGACCCGGCAGGTTATGGAGCCCGCGGCCAGCTGGAGATGGCCTGGCCCCGGACCATTATGATAGCGGTCGGGGAAAGCCTGGTTCCCCGACCGCTATACATACTGTTATTGGAAAGGGGCCCTGGCATATTGTAGGCCCCTTTCCAATAGATGGCAGCCCAGGGGAGGTGACTGAAAATAATAAATACATATTCTCACCTCTCCTGGGCGCAGCGTTCTCTCCGGCGCTCCTCCGTCATGACTGAGGCCTGTGATTAGGCCCCAGCGGTCACATGGGGCGCGGCCGCGTAATGACGTCAGTGCGCCCCAATGTGACCGCTGAGGCCCAATCATAGGCCTCGGCAGCGATGTCGGAAGAGGGCCTGAAGACGGCAGGATGGAGCCAGGATGCCAAGGAAAGGTAAGGCAATTGAGTATGAATGTTTGTTATTTTTAATCACCTTCCCTGGGCCTCCGATTATTATACTCTGGGGTCTGAGGAGACCCCAAAGTATAATAATAGCACCAAAGCAGAGGGGGCTGTTGGGAGCTTATAATACTGTGTAGGGGACACTGTGGGGATATAATACTGTGTGGGGGCCACTGTAGAGCATATAACACTGGGTGGGGGCCACTGTAGAGCATATAACACTGGGTGGGGGCCACTGTAGAGCATATAATACTGGGTGGGGGCCACTGTAGAGCATATAATACTGGGTGGGGGCCACTGTGGGGAGCATATAATACTGTGTGGGGGCCACTGTGGGGAGCATATAATACTGTGTGGGGGCCACTGTAGGGAGCATATAATACTGGGTGGGGCCCACTATGGGGGGCATATAAAACTGGGTGGGTACCACTGTGGGAAGCATATAATACTGGGTGGGGACCACTGTGTGGAGCATATTATACTGTGTGGGGCCACTGTGGGTAGCATATTATACTATGTGTGGGGGGAGAAATGTAGAGCATATAATGCTGTATGGGGGCCACTGTGGAGCATATAATGCTGTGTGGGGGCCACTGTTGAGCATATAATACTATCTGGGGCCTCTGCTGATCATATTTTACTGTTTGGGGACCCGTAACCGGTTTGGGGGGGGGGCCCATGTCAAATGTTTGCCTTGGGGCCCAGCCATTCCTAGTTACGCCACTGCCTGCAGTCTAATTGACTTGAATTGAAAGGTGTTGTTAAGGTGATCTACTGGGTCCCTGTGCAGTTGCACAAGTTGCACCAATTGGGTGTGCACCCATACATATAAAGCATATGCACATACATGCATACACACCATACATTCTTATTTTTGGTTGCTGACATGAGGAAGAGCCCAAGGAAGACATGCACATTATTGTGGGTCCTTGCAGTGGTCAGTGCCCCTCACATGGTCTCTTGCCCCTCACAGGCTCTGTTACTAGATATGGCCCAACTACTTTGATATAGTTGTACAAGTGCTACTGTGCATTATCCATATATACAGAATAAAAGCAGATAAGAAATACTTTCAGTATAGAGGACATCAGAATTGATACTGTGCACTATATGCAGAATAAGAGCTGATACTGAGAATTACATCCAGCATACAGGACATAATAACTGGTACTGTTTAGTATCTATATATATACACATAATAAGGATTGAGAAATAAATTGGGCATAGAGGAAAAGAAAAGTACTGCTGTGTACCATCTATGTATAACTATGGTAAATCTTGGACAAAACTCCTTAAAACGATCTCTAAGGGTGTAAGTATATTATAAAAACTCGCAATACTCCAAAGGGACATCCAACGTGCCATTCTTAGACTGGTCCTGATCCACCACTACTGTGACAATCGAGGCAAACCGCAGCCCACAGCACCAAGGGACCCCCGGCTACTCTAGGAATATCCTCCAGGTATATCCACTGGACTACCAACTTCCGCCTTCTTTGGCTTCCTCCCTCCTTTCCTTATTCCTCTCTCACTCGTCTCTCCTCTTTCCTTGCCTTACTTTCCATTCTGTATGCCTACTTCCTCCTCCCTGCCTTACTTCCCTTGTCACACCCTCCTCACTAGACCCACCTTGCCATCCCACTACTAACATGACCCACTTATCGCTTACTCTCACACTCCAATGTTCCCCTATTTCAGAGTTGAATTTAGTGGCAAGGTTCAAAGACTCTATATGGTCTTAACCCTGTACTGATATGTTACTCATTGCATAAGCTATGTACCATTATGTATTATTCAGCATCTCTTGTAAGCATCGTTGTAACTCACTACAATGTACTCACGAATAACTGTTCCTTGCCGCTGTATTTGTTTGCATCTGTTATCACTATTGTTAATGTAAAACCAATAAAAACTTTGGATTAAAAAAAAAAAATAAAATAGATTATGAGCCCTCTATGGGACAGTGACTGTCAATGTCTGTAAAGCGCTGAGGAATATGATGGCACTATATAAGTAAGCATAATAAAAAAAAAAAAAAAAAAAAAAAAGTATATTATAAAAACTCAACATCATAAACAACACATGACAAAACAGGGAACATTACATCATAGATAACATATGGCATCATAATTGTTGTAGAATGTGTAAAGTTCTTATCCTGAGCCATTTTGTGTCACTTGAGCTTGGTGGCTTGAAAAAGACAGTATGTCAAGGTTAGAGATGAGCGAATTTTTAAAAAATTCGATTCGGCAGCTTCGCCAAATTTTCCGATACGATTTGATCCGAATTAATTTGCGGTGAATCGCGTTAAAAAAAAAACAGCTATTTCCTGGCTGCAGAGAGCCTGTATAGTGGTGTAGAATCGATGGTTCAGCACTATAGACTGCAATACACGTGTATTGCAGTCTATAGAGGAAGTCAGCCTCTATATAGTGCAGTTAGGATAATTTATATTACCTTTATATTACCGGTAGGTTCTTTTTTGGTAGTTCTTCACATAGTATGGCTAATGATGCATTCTGTCACATATGTCACATACTGTAAGCCTGCTTACAAAATGCTATATAGTTCTCTGTTATCAGCTCCTTTTGGTCATGTTGGATCAGGTAGTGACCAGTCTGGAATCTTGTCTTTTCCCTTTAGCATATAGAGTAGTAACTGATGTGCATCATATATCATGCCTCTTACATGCCGTGCAGTTTTATATTGGTGTAGCCACTGTTACTAATCTGTGATAGTGATCATGTCCATGAGGGTTATATGGTATGGATCTCTGCCACATTATAGATATCACATGACATCACAGACATCACATGATGTCACATGTGGTGTAGAATGTGTACAGTTCTTACCTTCTTGTGTCACTTGAATTTGACATTTGAATTGCAGAGAACAGTATGTCCAGGTATGTAGCTCTTGTTCACATATTGTGTTGCTTAGGGAAGGGGCAAACTATATCTGATTTCGGGTGTTTGTGCCATGGTGGCTTTTAGAAAATCTGCAGTGTGGCCTTGGCCTACTGTATATACATTAAACATAAGTTAGCCAAACCTACTGAATTTGGTACCTGTTAAAAACTTACAAATATACTTGATTAATCAAGTAATAATGTCCCCATTAGCTCCAAGGCAAGCAATGTCCCCCAGTGGACCCCAGGCAAGTAATAATGTCCCCCAGTAGCCCCCAGGCAAGTAATAATGTCCGCCAGTAGCCCCCAGGTAAGTAATAATGTCCGCCAGTGACCCCCAGGAAAGTAATAATGTCTTCCCAGTAGCCCCCAGGCAAGTGATAATGTTCCCCAGTTGCCCCCAGACAAGTAATAATGTCTTCCAGTAGCCCCTAGGCAAGTAATAATACCACCCAGTGGCCTCCAGGCAAGTAATAATGTCCTCCTTTGGCCCTCAGGCAAGTAATAATATCCCTGTAGCCACCAGGCAAATAGTAATGTCCCCCAGTAGCCCCCAGGTAAGTAATAATGTTCCCATAGCCACCAGGCAAGTAATGAGGTTCCCCTACTGGGGGACAAGTAATAATGTCCCCCATTAGATCCCAGGAAAGCAATGTTCCTCAGTGGCCCCCTGGCAAATAATAATGTCCCCATAGCCACTAGGCAAGTAATAATGTCCCCTAGTAGCCGCCAGGCAAGTAATAATGTCCCCTAGTAGTCCGCAGGTAAGTAATAATGTCTGCCAGAGGCTCCTAGGCAAGAAATAGTGTCTCCCAGTGACCTCCAGACACACAGACAGGTAATAATGTTTCCCAGTAGCCCCCAAGCAAGTAATGATGTCCCCCAGTAGCCCCACACTGAAGTTGTGCTATATAAGTAAAAAAACATCACTTACCCATCCTTGTTCCCTGGGAGCTCTGCACCTCTTATCTTCAGCTTGATTCAGCAAGCAGCATCCTAAGGAAATAGCATGCCTGCAGTGTGTTTCCCTCCACACACAGATGCTAGTACTCTTTAGTCCCAGACCATTTTGTCGTACATGGACCCCCCAAAATGCCCCATGATTGTTATTGATAAATGTGATGCATCTTCAGTGATCCATGAGCCAGGCCAAATTCTAAATTCCACAAGTGGATTTTGACATCCATTTTCACGCCAACGCAAAAATTGTATTTTCGGCTTCCCATTCATTTCAATAGCACTTCTCAGGTGGCATACACCTGAAGAACAATTAGGTATTTTATTTTTTTCTGTTAACTAAAAATATCAGCTAGCAGAAGATATCACCTACTGCCTCCCATTGAAATGAATGAGAGGCAAATTCCAGGTGGTTTCCGCCTCAAAATTCCTAGGTATGAACACCCCCTAACTCTCACGAGGGTTTGTTTTGCCTTCTCATCTCAGGACAAGGGTGGACTGGTCTGAATGCACCGCAGCGAGTTCTATGGTTTACATCAGGCTTGACCTGAGATTCAATGTCACCTTTATTTAATGTAAAGGGCCAGTAATATTTTTATTACAATGTTGCTTATTGCTATTCAATAAAAACAATTAAAACAAACTGTTGTGTTTATGGTATTTGTCTTTTGTCTAGATTACAATGACAATGATGAGAGTAATGGCTATCACTCAATATTCCACTATATATTCCCATATCTGCATATGCAGTAATAAAGTGTATCATCGCTTATATACAGTGGGTACGGAAAGTATTCAGACCCCTTTAAATTTTTCACTCCTTGTTTCATTGCAGCCATTTGCTAAAAGCAAAAAAGTTCATTTTATTTCTCATTAATATACACTCAGCACCCCATCTTGACAGAAAAAAACATAAATGTAGATATTTTATTGCAAATTTATTAAAAAAGAAAAACTGAAATATCACATGGTCATAAGTATTCAGACCGTTTGCTGTGACACTCGTATTTACCTCACATGCTGTCCATTTCCTTCTGATCCTCCTTGAGATGGTTCTACTCCTTCATTGGAGTCCAGCTAATGTTTAATTAAACTGATTGGACTTGATTAAAAAAGGCACACACCTGTCTATATAAGATCTCACAGCTCACAGTGCATGTCAGAGCAAATGAGAATCATGAGGTCAAAGGAACTGCCCAAGGAGCTCAGAGACAGAATTGTGGCAAGGCACAGATCTGGCCAAGGTTACAAAAGAATTTCTACAGCACTCAAGGTTCCTAAGAGCACAATGGCCTCCATAATCCTTAAATGGAAGAAGTTTGGGACGACCAGAACTCTTCCTAGACCTGGCCGTCCAGCCAAACTGAGCAATCATGGGAGAAGAGCCTTGGTGAGAGAGGTAAAGAAGAACCCAAAGATCACTGTGGCTGAGCTCCAGAGATGCAGTAGGGAGATGGGAGAAAGTTCCACAAAGTCAACTATCACTGCAGCCCTCCACCAGTCGGGGCTTTATGGCAGAGAGGCCCGAAGGAAGCCTCTCCTCAGTGCAAGACATATGAAAGCCTGCATAGAGTTTGCCATGAAACACATGAAGGACTCCCAGACTATGAGAAATAAGATTCTCTGGTCTGATGAGACGAAGATTGAACTTTTTGGCGTTAATTCTAAGCAGTATGTGTGGAGAAAACCAGGCACTGCTCATCACCTGCCCAATACAATCCTAACAGTGAAACATGGTGGTGGCAGCATCATGCTATGGGGGTGTTTTTCAGCTGCAGGGACAGGAAGACTGGTTGCAATTGAAGGAAAGATGAATGCGGCTAAGTACAGAGATATCCTGGAAGAAAACCTCATCCAGAGTGCTCTGGACCTCAGACTGGGCCGAAGGTTCACCTTCCAACAAGACAATGACCCTAAGCACACAGCTAAAATAACAAAGGAGTGGCTTCGGAACAACTCTGTGACCATTCTTGACTGGCCCAGCCAGAGCCCTGACCTCAACCCAATTGAGCATCTCTGGAGAGACCTGAAAATGGCTGTCCACCAATGTTTACCATCCAACCTGACGGAACTAGAGAGGATCTGCAAAGAAGAATGGCAGAGGATCCCCAAATCCAGATGTGAAAAACTCGTTGCATCATTCCCAAGAAGACTCATGGCTGTACTAGCTCAAAAGGGTGCTTCTACTCAATACTGAGCAAAGGGTCTGAATACTTATGACCATGTGATATTTCAGTTTTTCTTTTTTAATAAATTTGCAAAAATATCTACATTTCTGGGGTTTTTTTTCTATCAAGATGTGGTGCTGAGTGTACATTAATGAGAAATAAAATGAACTTTTTTGCTTTTAGCAAATGGCTGCAATAAAACAAAGAGTGAAAAATTTAAAGGGGTCTGAATACTTTCTGTACCCACTGTATATGGCAGCAGCAGTATAGGACAGGGGGCTTCATATACAGTGAGCAGATCACCGAAAACTCTAGCTATTACATTACAAGTATTTTGTTGTTCAGTCTCTCTGATGGGGGAAATAACATTGTAAGGATAGGTTCACACTACTATGATTCATGTCTGTTGCTCTCAAAGGCAACAGATTTTAAAAGTCTGGTGTCCATCTTCCTTTACTTTCATGTTAAAAAACATAACAGAAGCTTTCTTCCTTCATATTTTTTACTTTTCTGACAACAGAAAAAGTCCTGCACATAAGTAAACAAAGAAAACTTCCATCATTTTGTTTATATTAGAGTCAATAGGAATGGCCACAAATGGAGGAGGCTCTGTCTGTCTCTGTAATGTACTGTACAGCAGAGACCTGGAGCTAATGCCCGTGATTAGAGTCTACTGTTATTGCGGGCATTATTACCTGTGAGCCCCACCCTGGAGCCAGTCATTGCCTCCCTCATATCTTTACTGTTGCAGCGGGAGCCGCCCTGTTCCTCTGGCAGTCTGGAGCCTACCGAAGGTTCTCAGGCCTGCCATAGGAATATAACTATTGACCAGCCTCAATAGTAATGTAGCGAATCTCCCATAGACTGCAATACAGTTATATTGCAGTCTATGAGACTTTCAGTCAAACGATTGCAGGTTTAAGCCCTCTAGGCAGGCTAATAAAATAGTAAAAAAAAAAAAAAAAGGTTTAAAAAATATAAAAAAAAAAAAATAAAAAACTAAAACTTCAAATCACCCTCCTTTCCCTAGATTTGAAATAAAAATAAATAAATAAAAACAAGCATAAACAAATTATACATCCTTACGTCCAAAAACACACGGTCTACAAACATATAAAAATAATTTTCCCATACAGTGAACATAAAGAGCCAAACTGTTGTATATTCGCCATTTTGCTTCACATTAAATTGGAATAAAAAGTGATAAAAACATCAGACATTCCCCAAAATGGTATAACTAAAAAGTACATTCGGACCCGCAAAAAAAGACGCCTTATGCATCCCCGTACTCAGAAAATAAAAAAGTAATGGGTGTCAGAGGTTAAAAACGTAAAAAAAAATATACACTTGGTATCCCCGGAATTGTACTGACCCATAGAATACAGGTAACGTCATTCTGGCTGCACAGTGAACGCCGTAAAAACAAAACCTGTATAAAGTCGCACAAATGCAGTTTTTCTCCAATTGCATCCCATTCTGAATTTTTTTCCAGTACATTGTACAGAATAATAAAAGGTACAATTACAAAGTGCAATTTGTCCCATAAACATTAAGCCCTCAAATGGCTCTGTGAATGGAAAAATAACAAAGTAATGGGGTTTAGAAGACGGGAAGTCAAAAAGTAAAAATACCTACGACGGGAAGTGGTTAAACTGCTATGTGAACAGAAGATATGACTTTGGGATGGAAGAGAGTGAAAAACAAACATGGGAAACGAAAGAGATTAATTTGCAATAAATTTGTCCATTTACATAGTAACATAGAGTAGTTGGTAAGGTTGTATAAAGACCATCAGTTAAACCTATAATTCTGCTGAAAACAAAACCCAATCTCTACCTGGTAACCCCCACACACTACCAGCACCCCAATTGGGCCTCAGCAGTCCCTGACATTATTCAGGAGCCAGGATGAAGACCAGCACCAGAGCCCAGGGGAGGTGAGTAACAGTGTTTTTATGTTCGTTCACCTCCCCTGGGCCTTCGCTAATTATACTCTGGGGTCTGAACACACCCCAGAGTACAGTAATAGCAGTCTTGGTTTGGACGTGTTCAATCCGAACTAAGCTGCAGGCAAAGGCTCGCAAAAAATGTAATAATCAAACCAAAATAACTGATGTACATAAAATCACGTCGGTTATCCAGATTGACGGTCAATTTCGGTTCTTTTTCAATTAATTGCCCATCCCTACCTCTGCCTGTATTCTCTCCCTGCAATGAAGTTCAGATTCCTTTATAGGGGTTAAAGGATGTACAACAAGGGAACCACTTAGATGTTGTTCTCAGTAATAGCCAAATTTGTTCAGTGGCACTGTGGGTCTGCACCAGCTGTAGTACAAATAGTATGTATATTCTTGGACATACAGTAGAGGGTAATGTTATAGCAGTCATATCCTTTTGTGTTAGAAGCAGTATTGTAGTAGTTATATTTTTGTACATGGAGGGCAGTATTATAGTAGTTATATTCATGTATAATAGAGACTGTATTAAAGTAATTATATTCTTGTTGTACTGCATCGTCCAGCAGGTACAGTTGTCAGGTAACCTACATGCTGTACGGTTCCTGCCCCATCATGCTGCCATGCATGTGCACTTCCTTCTGCTGCTGATGTTGCTGGGTGGTTTCAGGGAGGTTACTTGGACAGCAGCTTTAGGAGTGGTCCAAAACACCAAACTAGTTTGGTGACACAGTAGATCCATTACCTGCTGGTTATTATACAGAATTATGGTAGTTATACTTTTGGACATGAGGGTCATTATTATAGTAGTTATATTCTTGTACATAGGGGGGAAGGATATTAATAGTCAAATTTGTGTACATAGGGAGCAGTATTATAATAGTTACATTTTTGTATATAGCAGGCTATATTACAATACTTATATTCTTTATACATAAGCGACAGTATTGTGGAGACTTATATTTATTCACATTCGCTGTACCACAGTAGTTATTCTTGTGCATATACAGTCTTCTAGTGACATATTTACACCCACATCAATATTTGGGATCATACTTCAGAGAATTCCCCACACATCTCATGGTAATGGTACTTCTTGCTGCCCCCTTATGACATGAAAATTGAAAAGTATTTAACAACATTTTACTCTTAGCTTTGTTGCATATAGAGAATCTTGGGCTGCAAAGGCCAAATCAGGACAGTTCCTTTTATGCAAAAAAAAAAGAAAGAAAAGGGAACGCAAACATTATGTACTGGCAAATACCACAACAGGGAGGGAGCACTGGCATCCAACAAGCCAAGGTTATAGACTGCAGACGCAAAGGGAGAGTGTTCCATGAGTGCCAGATGGGTTACACTGAAAATCAACAGCACAGTATTTTTCAGGAATGGTAACAAAGTTTTCCAGGAATTTGATAAGAAAAGTTGTTTTCCCTGTATTAATCTAATCTTTCTAGTTTCGAAACATGGTCATGGGTCTGGTTATTATCATTACACATAAAACCAAGTGTCTCCATAGCCAAGTGAATGCACCAGCCTCACCCGAAAGTGGCAGTCAGGGGTCTACAGGATGTAAGCTTTACCTACTAAGGTCTTTGACGAGGGCACGTCAAGTTAAATAGGAGTCCAGGTTGCTCGCAATTGTGTTGTGACCATTCTTGGCTCAGTTGAATAAGTAAGAGAGGAGAGGGATGTATATGACAAGCAATT
Organism: Leptodactylus fallax; assembly: GCA_947044405.1. Lineage (NCBI taxonomy): Eukaryota > Metazoa > Chordata > Amphibia > Anura > Leptodactylidae > Leptodactylus > Leptodactylus fallax. Next base: position 4,467,677 of record CAMRHE010000118.1, read on the forward strand.
TTGCCTCAAGGGCGCTGTTTACTAGGTGCAATTGTCGTCTTTTTTTTTTTTTTTTAAAACCAAAGCGTAGATTTAAATATGCGTAAAAATTCTAAGCACATTGATGAAATTTATCAAGCCCTCCAGTATCATGACCAGTTTATTTATTATAATCTATGACTAAAAACTGGTGTCAATTATTGCTGACATCTATGACAACCTGGAGCTGGAGATTTTAGTTTTTGGCGCACGGCCAGCCTAGAAATGGGTTCCACTAACTAATAATAAATTCAACACATTTCACTCCAGCATGATTCTTTTTAAGACTGGCGTATGAAATTACAGTCTTATTAAATTAGCCTCATACAACTCTTCATTGAACTAGAACTTGGGCCCTGAATACTGATCCCACAGACCACAAAGAAGGGTGTTGCCTATTTATCTTGCTGGATTGATTAGCCATGTCTCCCATGTATATACCTTGCAGATTCAGAGCAGACATAACCATGCAAACTTGCATGCATTAGAAAACTGGAATGTTACACTCAGTTATTATTGGCTCATTTATATAAAATGGTAAAATCCCTTCCCAATGTCCGCCGTAATAGTACAGCATTTGTCAGGCTTTAAAGGTGGAGCTTGCTGAGAAGTTAATGAAGGTGTCAAAACTACCGGGGCCCTGTTTGGCACAGCAGAGATCTGGTTGTCATGCTCACAAACAGAGACACAATCTGATTGCGTCCATTTAACTCTTTTGATGCTCCAGATAGCACATGGGCGCTGCCATATTTAACAATAAACTACAACTTCTCTCGTAAAATAAAAATATGTACATGAGGTCCATACAAGGTTACAGATGTCAGAATACACCAACATGCAAAATATAGGTAACGTAATTTTTACTGCACAGTGAACACCATAAAAACAAAACCCATAAGAAAATGGCGCAATCGTTCTTTTTCTAATTCCACCCCATTCTGATTTTTTTTTTACAGCTTCCCAGTACATCTCACAGAATATTGAATAGTACAATTATGAAGTACAATTTGTCTCACAAAAAATACGTCCTCTGTGAATGGAAAAGTTAAGGCTTTTGATAGGCGAGGAGTAAAAAACGAAAATGCAAAAACAAAAAAAAATGGCATTGACATAAAGGGATTAAAGCGGTTTCCAGTTTTATAACAATTAAGGGTGGGTTCACACTTGCATCCGGAGTCCGTCCGCCGCGAATCTGACCTAAATGTCAGAAAAAAGGATAGGGAATGGATTGGGAAAGGTTTGAGACGCATTGCTTAAAATGGGTTTTTAAAGCAAAGCGCGGGTGTCCGATTGCACCCTCTGTGCCGCAAAGCCGTTTTTCATCGGAAACAAAGTTGGACTCTCTAATATTGTGGGGCGGATAAAGTAATACTGCCTAACTTTTAGACATCGCAAAGTTAGACCAGACAGTCTTAGACTGCGCCAGATTTTCCAGTGTCTAATCTTCTTGAAAGTCTGGCGTACAGACTATCTAGTCTGTCTTTATACCAGTTATTAGTCAGTTTAGTTTCCAACAAAAAATGCACCAAAGAGGTAGAGGATGTGCATAAGGTGTAAGGGAGTGTCTAAGATAAATAGAAATTGAGATGTAAAGTTTATATTCCAAATTAGGTTTGTTTGTTTTTTTTTTGTTTTTTTGCTTAAATTATGTCAGAATTCTGGTACATTCTTATTAGTTTCTGCCCCTTTGTGTTACAGTTTGTCACCATTTTCAAGACACAATTAATGATGTACCTAATCCGCCGGTAATTGGATACAATTATATAAACTTTTGTCAGATTATAGCAGCATTAACAATTAAGTTTGCTACGTCTGATTGTAGACAAGAATGTTTTCATTTACTGACAGCAAGCACAGATCTTGCAAACTGACAAAGAAATGCAAGCACAGAGACTTCGTGGTTAGCACTGTTGCCTTGCAGTGCTGGAATCCTGGGTGTGAATCTAACCAAGGCAACATCTGAATGTATGTTCTCCCTGTGCTTGCATGGGTTTGCTCTAGGAACTCCAGTTGCCTTCCAAACACATACTGATAGGAAATTTAGATTGTGAGTGCTGACAATATCTGCAAAGCACTGCAGAATGTTTTGGCTCGATATACGCAAGCAAAATACATGACTGCAACGTGAACTGTGTAAGAGAATTTTATTAGTATAATAGTTAACATCTTAACTGTATAGTTGTGATCTTTGATAGTATTAGGGAGTGAGGAGCTCTCTAGTATGTTCTGGGCTCTCCAGTCACTGCCTTATGAAACTCATTAGTGACCCTTGGAAGTTACATTTTGAGAACCCTGGTTTACCGGCTGTCAACAACAGGAAACAAAGCAATAGAGCAAATTTCTGCAGTCCCATGACAGGGTCACCCCCCACCCAACCCGCAGCTCTCCTCCCTGTCTTTCATGCCCCTCATTACAGTAACTCGTTCTCCGTGGCCCAGCCACACGTTTTAAATAAACACAGGCTCAAAGTATTATCACTGAAATAACAGACGCCAGCATTTCCCAACTCCCCCTGAAAGAGGCTTCCAATACAAGCAAGTGAACATTCAGGCAGCCTGAGGTCTGAAGGTGAAACACAATTAATGGTGAAATCTCTTTGCTGCCTCTGTCAGACGTCTAATAAACACTGGTCCACCTGGAAGGAGCACGCCAAATTTTTTGGGGGAATATTAACACATCTCAATCAATGTATGGCCCTGGGGCAAAATGTGACCCTCTGTAATGTAACATGTATACACAAGATTCCCTGTAAGATTTACTATAATATTTGATTTACCAATAGAGCCAGTGTCACTGATGGTCAGTGGTTAATATTAGAAGGGCCCAATAGGACTGGAGGGAAACACAAATTAGCCCAGACATATAAAGCTCAACAATATTTATTGCTCTTAACATTTGGTTGGGTTACATAAGGCTAAGGCCCCACGTTGCAGAAATGCAGCGTTTTTTGTTGCAGATTTTGCAGCGTAAAAAACATACAATAAAATAGATCACAGGTTAGATAGATATAATATATAACTATGATATATGTATTTCTCTTTGTAGATATACTATATGGAGAAAAGTATTGGGCCTCAGATCTTAATCAGTGAATTCAGGTGTTTCATTAGTCACATTACCATAGGTGTATAAAATCCAGCCCCTTGCCATACAGTCTACCTTTAGGATGGGGCCCCACGTGGAGTAAACGCCACGGATTGACTGCAGCAGAAACGCCGCCGCAAAAACCTCATCGTTTTATAGTCTCTGCAAAGTGGAAGAGATTCTAGCCCATCCACACATTGCAGAAAAATACCCGCAGTGGAAATGCTGTGATTTCCAAAACCTTTGCGTTTTTGGAAATGTCAAGATGTCAATTATATCTACAGAAACGCTGATGTTTTCCATATAGCTATAATTGAAGCAGAAAGTCCACAGAGGAAAACGCTATGAACTTTCTTTGAAAAGCGCTGCGGGAAAAAACACAATGTGTTTCCTCTGCGGTTTTTCCTGCAGCGCTTTTTGGTTGCGGCCCGCTACGTAGGGACTTACATACATTCAGGGGTGTAACTACCGGGGTAGCAGTGGTAGCGACTGCCACAGGGCCCGGAACATTACGGGGCCCGGAGCCTTGTGGCAGTCGCTACCACGAACCCCACAATCACTGCTATCGTTATACTCCGGGGTCTTTTGAGACCCCGGAGTATAACGATCGGGGGCCCAGGGGAGGTGAGCGAACATAAAAAACACAGTAACTCACCTCTCCGCCGCTCCGCAGGCTTCGGGCCTGTTTGGTGACGTCCCAGACGTCAGCCGACGTCATTATGCGTCGCGACGCCGGCCTGGATCGCGTGAGATCCGGTCCGACATTAAAGATGGCCGAAGTAGCGCACGGGAGTGCACCGGAGCGAGGAAGAGGTAAGTTGCAGTGTTTTCTATGTTTCTATCCTCCTCTGGGTCTCCGATCATTATACTCTGGGGTCTGAAAAGACCCCAGAGTATAATAATCGTTCATGGGTGGTCCTCTATGGGGCATAATACTCTGTGCAGGGGCCACTATGGGGCAAACTACTGTGTGCAGGGGCCAATATGGGGCAAACTACTGTGTGCAGGGGCCAATATGGGGCAAACTACTGTGTGCAGGGGCTACTATGGGGCAAACTACTGTGTGCAGGGGCCACTATGGGGCAAACTACTGTGTGCAGGGGCCACTATGGGGCAAACTACTGTGTGCAGGGGCCACTATGGGGCAAACTACTGTGTGCAGGGGCCACTATGGGGCAAACTACTGTGTGCAGGGGCCACTATGGGGCAAACTACTGTGTGCAGGGGCTACTATGGGGCAAACTACTGTGTGCAGGGGCCACTATGGGGCAAATTACTGTGTGCAGGGGCCACTATGGGGCAAACTACTGTATGCAGGGGCCACTATGGGGCAAACTACTGTGTGCAGGGGCTACTATGGGGCAAACTACTGTGTGCAGGGGCCACTATGGGGCAAACTACTGTGTACAGGGGCCACTATGGGGCATAATATTGTGTGCAGGGGACACTATGCTGCATAATACCGTGTCCAGGGGCCACTATGGGGCATAATACCGTGTGCAGGAGCCACTATGGGACATAATACCGTGTGCAGGGGCCACTATGGGGCATAATAGTGTGCGCAGGAATGCGGTTTGTGTGTGGGGGGTGGGGGTCGGGGGCGGCGGTTTGGGGGGGTTGGGGGCGGCGGCTTGGGGGGGGGGCCCATGTCAAATGTTCGCCTTGGGGCCCAGCCATTCCTAGTTACGCCACTGCATACATTTATGATAGAATGGCCTGTTTTAAAAGCTCACTGAATGGCAGCATGGTACTGTAATAGGAAGGTACTGTTGTATCAAGTCAGTTTGTGAAATTTCTTCCCTCCTAGATATTCCACTATCAATTGTGAGTGATATTATAGAAAAGTATTTAGAAATCACAGAAAATCAGCTGAAAAGTGTCAGACCACATAAAGCTACAGAGCAGGGTTGCCAAGTGCTGAGGCACAAAGTACATAAAAGTCACCAAAGCTCTGATGACTCAACAACTGCAAACCTTCATGGTTTCATGGGTTTCCATGGCTGAGCAGCTGCACAACCAAGCATAACTCCACGTGGCGGATGGAGTAGCTTAAAGCATGCCATCATTGGACTCTGGAGCAATGGTAACATGTTCTGTGGCCTGACCAAATCACACTTCTCTATCTAGCAGTCCGATGGACTAATGGTCCAGTTGGTGAATGCCAGGACCTGCCTGACTGCATTAGAGCAGCTGTAAAGTTTGGTAAAGGAGAGGTAGTACTATGGGGCTCTTTTCCAGGGGTTGGCCTAGGCCTCTTAGTTCCAGTGAAGCTAAATCATAAAGCTTCAAAATGCAAGATATTTTGGACAATTGTATGCTTCCATCTTTTTTGGGAACAGTTCAGAGAAGGTCCTTTTCTACTCCATCACACAAAACAAGTTCGATAAAGGCATGGTTGGGTGAGTTTGGTGTTGAAGAACTTAGCTGGCTGCATAGGGTCCTGACAGCAACCCCATCAACTAGAATGGAGATTGTGAGCGAGAGAAGCCCTCTCATCTAACATCAATGTCTGACCTCACAAATGCTCTTCTAGATGCAACTCCATGATAATTCTTATGGATTTAAAATGGGTTAAAGAAAAGCAGTAGGTGCAATGTGTAGGTGTCCCAGTAGTTTTGTTCATACAGCGTATGCAATATATATGTAAATGATAGATAATAGGATAAATGATGCGGGGGAGGGGCTGTGTTAATGACTCACTTCATTGCGTGGTTACAATGTGCCATGTTTAACACTTGTAACATAAACACAGTGAGCTGTGTACCTGCTCCTCTAACTGCTGACTGTTTCCAGATGTCTTACACCCCCCCTCCTCCCATACATGTATACTACACCAGCTCTCTGTTATTGTTAGCTGCTAGTGTTTGTAAGACCTACAGGTTTTAACACTGTCTCGCCACCAGCTTCATGGCTTCCTTCTGTCCACACACAAATGATAGTAAAGATTCAATCCAGTTTATTCACCAAAGATGGTAACTATACCATTGCTACAGAAACTTTAAGTGAATGTACACCAAGTGCAATACAAGCTCCGCAGTGCCGGAACATCCCCCGTGAAATCTATCTGCCTCTCTAAGGGTCTATTTTAGTGACAGGTTCCTTATAAGGGGAATATTCACCTGTTAATACCATATTGATTTTAAAGCCAAAATTTGTGTTCATTTTCTTATACATGTTTATAGGTATCAGAGACGTTACTGTCTAGTCAGGAGCACAAGACTGATACATAAGGTTCTGCTTACATGTATATCATTTATTCAGTGCTTGCTCTTTGGCTGTGTTATAGCTGAGCTACATTAGGAGAGAGCTGTGATCCATGACTACCATGCCAAAAAGGAATTTCAAGTAGTCTTAGACACATCATCTGACTTGGTGGACTTGGGTTGGTGCTGCTCTGTCCCTCCCTCTGCAGTTTTACCTCCTCAGATTGGCTGTCTATCATATTCTGACAACCTGCAGTCAATTCTAGATGTAGCCTGCTGCATAATATGTAAGGCTCCATGTGAAGGATCTCGTCCTACCGAACCTGCGTTCAGCACACCTGAGATCGCTTCAATTACCTCACACCCACCTGCAGTGAGTGTTCTGGGCCGATAGGATAATACAGAACGAGCTTTCTAAATTTTATATATTTATTAACCCCTAAACGGGTCGGTACTAGACACTTAACACATACAAGAATACATGCAGCGATTAGCAAGCAAATACAAGTGGAATGCAACATGACACAGTGCACAAAATAAAAATGGGAATAAACAGAAGAAAAGTTAATATTACCAACACAAGCCTGTGATTGGTTCTCTGGGCTCCGGATGTTACCTCAGGGCACGTACTTAAAAGCATTCCAAAATCATGCGTCCGGGCATGCTATTCCAGTGGCGGCACCCCCTAGATCTGGGCAGTGCTATCCGGGTGGCTTTTAGCAGAACAAAAGCCAATTTCCAGAACAAGTAGATAGTCCGTTTCTCTGAGCCTATACGGTAGGCTTCAGGGTTCTTTCTTAAGCAAGATACAGAGCATGTGTTTCCTACATGCTGTTACATTTCTTCCAGGTCAACAAAGGGTCTCAGGCCTCAATGCTAGGGTGCATGGTAGGAGTCCACACCATGACCTGCCCCCACATCACCTCCAGGAACAAGACAAGACAAAAGACATAAGACAAAGACCAGCCTCTACCTGGTCTGAGACCTTTACCTAACCTGGTCTCCTCCCTAAGTGAGGTCACCAGGAGGAGGAGCCCCGCCCACCTTTCTACATCTCTCAGAATCATATTTCCTTATGATTCCTAGCCCAATGGCTGTAGAGTCGGGCCAGCAGTATGATAGGGTTTGTGGTGAGATCTCCAACACGTAGACCCCAAGGATGACACCCCAATCTCATTTGGGTAAGGAGATCAGTGTCTGGACCTTTTCTGGGCTTTGAACTGTGACATGTGTGTATTCTGAGCATGTGCCTTGACCTGAAGCATCTGGGGAATTTATCGGGGCGACTGTAAGAGATTCCCCAGGGCAGATATTGTCATAAAACCATAATCCTTTTGAAGTGTAGCTGGCTGCAGACCTGGAGTCTGGGTTGAGTTTCCTAACAGCCTTCCAATACACTTCTCTAGGATGCTAATTGCGTCAGGGACAGAACAATGGGCCTTTGTTATAGAGTAGAATGACCTCATTCCAGCAGCCCCACTATTTTTGATCCTAGGCACCAACCCCCACTGTGTAGTAATATAGACCGGTAGTAACATATTACAGCAGAAATACTTAACTGGAGGTCTTTTATCATCACACTCCATACATATAACCGTGTGCATTGTCTGTGTGCTAGCTGTGTTTTTCACATCTAGCACACTGACCCATTATTTCCTATGGCCCCATACACAAACACGTTTATGGGGCCATGAGCCTGGGGCCCAGGACAGGTCCTATACCTATCCATTTTGCATTCCAGGCTCGCTGAAGAAAGTGAATGGGTCTATGGAGGCATGAGTGGAACGCTGACATTATCCATGTGGTGTCCATGCCGTTCAACCATGGACCCAGCATATGGACATGGTCGTGTACATTTACCTCATTAACCTTATTAGTGAGTGGAATAGACAAACAGTCTGCAGTTAGCCCCTAAACTCCCTCTAGTGGTGGCAGCAGGAAGCTGTGTATCAAAAAAGTAGAACTAAGATTGCTATAAAAATATGTTTAAAAAATAATCAGAGAAGAATTTTGGAACTATTTAGATGTACAAATTGATGTTCATGGGGGAAAATTAGAAAATAGTTAACAAGTAAATGTACAGATAAAGAAATGTATAATGTATGAGTAAATGTAACTGCATAAACAAAGAATTAATAGAACATGGAGAATTGAGCGGAGCCTGAAGCCAAAAAGATTTATTTTGGCATAAGATAAAGCCAAAACAATTGTAATTTTACGAAGTGACTTTTAATCCCACCGTGTCCTATTAAGCTGCGCAGCAATCTTAGCTCTCAGGATGGAGCTAAACAGCTGTGCCACAGATGGCGGCCGGACAGCATCGTTCCTGAGCAGCACCCGCAGTCTCTTTCCCAGCGAGCTATCTACTGAGTGTGCTATGGGTTTAGAAAAATAAACACATGTGACTAGAACTGTCTCTTAAAGGACTTTCTCCACCCTCCTCTTTACTCCTGCAAGTGGAAGAATAACACTCAGAAGGCAGCTTATGGCTGACAGTCACAACAACGCAAGATGTCATTTATCAGGGTTTAAGAAAACCCGCAACTTGTGCTATTAATCATACAATGCCTGAGAGAGGGAGTTGTGATATTTTATTATTTTTATATTAATAAGGTTATTGTAGTTTTCAGATTTTTACTGTTTTGATATTTTAGCATCATTCTACTGGAAAGAGAGTTAGGATTTCTATTACACTATAGCACTGGTCTGTCTATTGAAGTCATCTCCATCTAGTGACTAGCTTTCTTCATATTGGTTGTTTGATTGTAATCCTAAACAATTTCATGGTTATTTTATATGCGCAGTAACGTGATCTCTCAAAGCTGACATCTTCACATATCGAGAATTTTTCAAGCATTCCTGTGTCAGGAAAACATGAACTTGAAAACTTCTATGTGGAGAAGATAAAGTGAATGAATATGTGGAAACATCTATACCACTCATTCCATCCCTATTCTTCTGAGCTGAAAGATTCTTTTCCTTCTTTTGTAAAGAAAGGTATCTTTCTAAAGAGGATATCTGGAACAAAAATATCAATGAAGTATCTTTAGCCTAGATCATCAGTATCAGATCAGAGGGGTCTGACTCCCCCTATTCTGACCAATCAGCCTATCTGAAATGGCAGTGGTGCTCATGTCCAGGGGCGCACCGCTAATGAGGAGAATTGAGGCGGCCGCCTCAGGTGGCACTGTCCGGGGGGCGGCATTTTTACTATTTAATGTAAACCAGCCCAGGACAGGCCGCTTTAAAAAAAAAAACCCCAGAGCTGAGCGGGGCCTGTACTGGGCTGGTTTACGAGACGTCGCATCTCAGCACAGGCGGCGATACAATGACTTCATCACGCCACCTACACTGAGACACAGATGTCGCGGACAAGAAGAGGAGGCGGCGGCGGCTGCATCAAGGCATCGCAGGTGAGTATAGCTTTTTTTTATATATATAAATAGGCCGTAACCTGTTGGAGCATCCCAGCAGGTCAGGGCCTATTTATTTACCTACCCCGCGTCTGCTCGTGGCCGCCCCCGCTTCCCCTTCTGCTATGGGAGTGGATGCCGCTGTGAGCGGCCGCGGGTATCGGTAAGTGAGGCCGCGGGCTGCAAATACTACTATTATTACACTCCGGGGTCTATTAAGACCCCGGAGTATAATAATCGGAGGCCTAGGGTTGGTGAGGGAACATAAAAACCAATGTTACTCACCTCCTGCGATCCGATGTGACTCCGAGCAGGCTTGAGGCCTCTGGTGACGTCATCAGGTCGTGTCGCCGGCCTGATCACGTGACGTGTGTGCGCAATTAAACAGGGCCGAAAGCTGCAAGGAGTGCACCGGTGTCCAGGATAGTAATAATAATAATAATAATAATAGTCCTTTAATAGTCCCACAATGGGGAAATTCAGTGTGTTACAGCAGCAAAGATAAGCAGATACAAATACAAATACAACATGTACAGGAATGTTCCAAGGTGAGAGGCATTACATTAATAGCAGACAGACAGATAGGACGTAGCAGAGGAGGGGGGGGGGGATTTAACAGGCAGAGAGATATTTCAGTTCTCTGTGTGTAATGATCTCCGCTTAGGTCGGTGTTGGTTGTACAGCCTAACCGCGGTGGGGAGGAAAGACTTCCGATAGCGCTCCTTCTCACACCTAGGGTGGAGCAGTCGGTCACTAACAGTACTGCTCAGCGCGATCACAGTCTCATGCATGGGATGGGACTTCTTCTTCTGCATGGAGCTCACCACAGACAGTATCCTTCTGTCACCCACCACCTGCACTGGGTCCAGTGGGCTCCCCAGGACAGAGCTGGCCCTTCTAATCAGCTTGTCAAGTTTATTTCTGTCCCTGGTTGATATACTGCTCCCCCAGCAGGCCACTCCAAAGAAGATGGCTGATGCCACTACCGAGTTGAAGAAAGTTCTAAGAAGTGCCCCCCGGATTCCAAAGGCTCTCAGTTTCCTAAGCAGGTAGAGCCTGCTGTGGCCCTTCCTGTACAGGGCCTCCATATGATCTGCCCAGTCCAGCTTATTATTAAGGAGCAAACCCAGGTACTTATAGGTGTTCACAATCTCGATGCCCGTCCCCAGGATGTCCACTGGATTTGGAGGGCATCTGCCTTTGCGGAAGTCCACCACCATCTCCTTGGTCTTCCCCGCGTTAATCTTCAGGTGGTTCCGGTGGCACCAGTCCACAAAATCCTGGTTCAGTTCTCTGTACTCCCTTTCATCATCATCTGTGATGAGACCCACTATTGCAGAGTCGTCAGAATACTTCTGTAGGTAGCAGCTGGATGAGTTGCACCTAAAATCTGCAGTGTACAGTGTGAAGAGGAAAGGGGCGAGAACCGTACCCTGAGGTGCCCCCGTATTACAGATCACGGTACCTGACACACAGTCTCGGGCTCTCACGTATTGAGGTCGATTTGTGAGGTAGTCTAGGATCCAGTTGGAGAGGTGGTGGTCCACTCCAGCAAGGCCCAGCTTGTCCCTCAATAACCTGGGCTGTATGGTGTTAAAAGCACTGGAGAAGTCAAAGAACATTATTCTCACTGTGTTCCCTGGTTTCTCCAGGTGAGACAGAGCCCTGTGCAGAAGATGGATGATGGCATCATCTACCCCAATGCCCGGCCGATAAGCAAACTGGAGGGGGTCCATAGCGGGGCTCACTAGAGGGCGGAGATGTGTGAGAACCAATCTCTCCAAGATCTTCATCAGGTGGGATGTCAGTGCTACAGGTCTTTAGTCGTTGAGGTCCATAGGGTGGGGTTTCTTTGGAACTGGTACCACACAAGAAGATTTCCATAATTCAGGGACTATTTCCTGCCTCAGGCTCATATTATACATGTATGTAATTATACCACACAGCTGGTCCCCGCAAGTCTTAATTAGCCTTGCACTGATGTCATCTGGCCCTGCGGCTTTCCTCGCCTTGATCTTTTTCATCTCCTTCCTCACCTGGGCCCGTGTGAAGGTCAGACTGTGGCCAGATAAAGACGGATTTCTGGATTTACTGGTCTGTTGGGAAGTGGCCGCATGGGGAGAAGTCATTGTGGTGGGGGAAGCTGAAGGACATACTGGGGTGGGAGGAGCTGGTGTGTGATCAAATCTGTTGAAGAATAGGTTTAGTTCATTAAGCCAATTAACATCTGCCTCAATCTGGCAGACAGACTTTTTATGACCCGAAATTGACTTAAGCCCCTCCCAGACCCCCCTTATGTCTTTTCTTTCCATTTGCTTTTCCATTTTTTCTTTATAACTGGCTTTTCCCTGCCTGATTTGATGCCTCAGCTCCTTTTGTACTTCCCTCAACCCCTCCTTATCTCTTGTCCTGAATGCCATCTTTTTCTCCTTAAGTAGTGTTTTTATATCAGAGTTAATCCATGGTTTGTAGTTGGAGAAGCACCTCACCACTTTTGTGGGAACTGTGTTGTCCACACAAAAATTAATGTAGTCTGTTATGCAGTGTGTGCGTCCTTCTATATCTTCTCCATAAGAATCCTGCAGCACTTCCCATGCGGTTGTGTCAAAACAATCCCTCAGAGCCTCATCACTCTCCTTGGACCATATCCTCACTGTGCGGGTGACAGCTGGTTCTCTACGTACAAGTGGCTTGTACACAGGTCGGAGATGTACTAGGTTGTGATCCGATCTCCCCAGGGGCGGTAGGGCTGATGAGTTATATGCCTCCCTCACGTTGGCAAAGAACAAGTCCAGTGTTTTGTTGTCTCTTGTGTGGCAGGTTACATACTGTGTGAAACTGGGCAGTGTGGATGATGGAGAGGCATGGTTGAAATCACCCGACAGAAGAAAGAGGGCCTGGGGATGTTTTAACTGTAACTGGCTCAGCGTGGCTTGTAGGACCTCGCAGGCAGTGTCAGCTTTCGCAGAGGGGGGGACATATGCAGCTATCACGATGACATGTGATAGTTCCCTTGGTAGGTAGAAAGGTCTCATGCTCACAGCTAATAGTTCAATGTCCTTACAGCAAGTTTGCTCCTTAATCACAATGTGCCTAGGATTACACCATCTATTATTCACAAACATTGCCAGCCCTCCTCCTTTCCTCTTACCGCTCTCCCTTGTCCTGTCTGCCCGAAGGAGTTTAAAACCATCCAAGGAGACCAGAGGGTCAGGAGTAACTTCAGTGAGCCAAGTCTCTGTAAGTAGCATCATGCTGCACGCCCGAAACTCCTGATGATGCCTGGTGAGAGCTGTTAGTTCATCCATCTTGTTTGCAAGAGATCTCACATTGCCCATGATGATGGAGGGAACAGCTGGTCGGTAACGCCTCTTTTTAATCCTCTGAAGAGTTCCTGCTCTGCATCCCCTCACCCGCTTTTTCTTTCTCCAAATCTCACGGGGGATGTGTGACCAGATGGTATGCCATCCTGCTGTGTCTCTGCGCTGCAGAATTTCCTCTCTTGTATAGACAAAGGAATTGTCTGCATACACAAAAGATCCCATTTTCAAGCAGAACAAAAGACAGATAAAAAACAAAAAAAAAGTATCACAAGGGTCCAAGTCTTTGTGTGTGTTTCTTCATAGTGCAAAAGTCCTTAAGTAGAGAGGTACAAAACGAGTCATAGAAAGAAAAATAAGATAGAGAGTCTCAGAGCTGCTGTAGCTGGCAGCCACTCCAGCGGCGCCATCTTGGAAAAAAAAAATAGGTAAGTAACTCTGGTTTTTATGTTTGTATTCTCCCCTGGGGTTTCCAATCATTATACTCTGGGGTCTGAAAAGACCCCAGAGTATAATAATAGTTCATGGGTGGTCCACTATGGGGCATAATACTCTGTGCAGGGACCACTGTAGAGCATAATACTCTGTGCAGGGGCCACTCTGAGCATAATACAAGTGCAGGGGCCACTATAGAGCATAATACCGAGTGCAGGGGCCACTATAGAGCATAATACCGGGTGCAGGGGTCACTATGGAGCATAATACAAGTGCAGGGGCCACTATGGAGCATAATACCAGTGCAAGGGCCACTATGGAGGATAATACCAGTGCAGGGGCCACTATGGAGCATAATACCAGTGCAAGGGCCACTATAGAGCATAGTACCAGTGCAGGGGCCACTATGGAGCATAATACCGTGTGCTGAGGCCACTGTGGAGCATAATACCGTGTGCAGGGGCCAATATGGAGCATAATACCGTGTGCAGGGGCCAATATGGGGCATAAAACTGTGTGCAGGAGTTGCTGTGGAACATAATACCGTGTGCAGTGGCCAATGCGGGGCATAATACCGTGAGCAGGGGCCACTATGGAGCATAATACCGTGTGCAGGGGCCGCTGAGAGGCATAATACAGTGTGCAGGGGCCGCTGCGGGCCATAACACTGTGTAATACTGTGTGCAGGGGCTGCTGTGGAACATTATAGTGTGTGTAAATGGGGAGCTATAAATATGGGCTATGGCACCTGTTTATATTATACGCTGTCTGTTTATAGTGACCGTGTGATGTAATTGTAGCCTTGTCACATAGACATGTATAGGACGAGGCTGTAGTTACATTACATGGCCGCTATGAGATGAATGACACTATGTAAACAGAGAAGCGGTCACGGCGCTTACACAGGTACCATTCAAACAGCTGATCAGTGGGGGTCCTGGGTTTTTGAACCCCACTGATTAGTTTATTAATGACCTGGAAAACCTTTTAATTAGTTAACACCTGGGGTATTATTAATAAGGGGCACTATTTATACAGGGTACACACGGACATTATTAATATAAAGATGCACTTGGGGGTATTATTCATTATGGGGGGGTTATATCATATATTTTATAATTGGGGGTAGCAGCAGAATGGGGGCTTTGTGTAGGTGAGGACAATGTGGGTCGGATGCCTGTAAAAGTGAGGAGCCAAAGATGTCTGTGTTGCAAACTTTACAGAGACAAGTCACAGCTGGAAGAAGTGGTCATGGCGGTCCAAAGGGACGAGAAGGGAAATGTGAAGGATTAGTCAGAGATGTCACCTGTAAGTCACAAAATGTTACTGCCCTGTATACACCTAAATGATAGAGGATAAATACCTGATTGATGGGGGTCTGTCTGCTGAGACTCCCACTGAGCCTGAGAATTGGGTTTTTTCCCCCCACTGGGTGGGAATTCAGCCTGACCGCAGCCATATATATAGGTGTGTCACTTGGTGGATGGATGAACCCGCGTGGCTCTCATTCACTTCAATGGGAGTGCCAAAGATACCCGAAGTCCAGTACTCAGCTATCTGCAGGGCTCCTATTACAGAGAATGGGGGGGGGCCACGTGGGCTCGTCCATCCACCAAGCAGAAGATATGTGAAGTTATTGTCATTGTTAATGCTGTGTTGTTGATCTGATACTGAAGTAATACAGGAAGAAGAATTCTTAAAAACTGTTTTATAACTTTGTGTATTGTGTATATTGTGCGACGATAACAGTGTGTTAAACTAGTAGCATGGAAACTCAATTTTTTTTTTTTTTTTTTTTTTTTTTGGGGGGGGGGGCGTCTTTCTATAGTCCGCCTCAGGCAGCAAAGAGGCTAGGTTCACCACTGCTCATGTCATATGGCCTGTTTGTAACTCAGTTCCATTCAAGTCAATAGAATGGACAGCACAGTGTATGGTAAGGAATGAAGAAGCAGCAGCACTTGTCTGCGGCCTCTTTGAACAACTGATACTGGGGTACCTGGGAATCGAACCCCCGCCAATCTGATTTTGATAACTTATCCTAAAGTCTCATTTATTTATTGAGTAAATAAGTACCCTTTTGTTTGTTTTTTTCATGCTATGACAATGACAAACTTTTGTAATGTGCTTTTCTCACACAAGGGACAGGGAACATTGTGGAGTAGAGGAATTAGTGGCTGCCATAAAGGTGCTCATCTCCAACACCCACAAGGGTCAGTTGTTTGTAGAGGGAGACAATTTACCTAATAGTATATTTTTGGCATGTGGGATGAACCTGGAAGTACCCAGAAGGAAACCCACACAAACACATGGAGAATATGCCAGAACATGCTGCCCATTTTACGTTGTACCTGAGTGCTGCCATTTATTATATCTCCATTGACTGTGTCAAAGTTTTGGGATTTCCACCCACAAGTGCCTGACATATGGTGCTGCTTTCTTCTTCTTTTGCTTGGGACCAGCAAAACAGTAAACTGAATTATTATATATATATATATATATATATATATATATACAGTGCTGGCCAAAAGTATTGGCACCCCTGCAATTCTGTCAGATAATACTCAATTTCTTCCAGAAAATGATTGCAATCACAAATGCTTTGGTAATAATATCTTCATTTAATTTGTCGTCAATGGAAAACCACAAAAAGAATTGTCAAAAAGCCAAATTGGATATAATTCCACACCAAACATAAAAAAGGGGGTGGACAAAAGTATTGGCACCCTTTGAAAAATCAGGTGATGCTTCTCTAATTTGTGTAATTAACAGCACTTGTTACTTACCTGTGGCACATAATAGGTGGTGGCAATAACTAAATCACACTTGCAGCCAGTTGAAATGGATTAAAGTTGACTCAACCTCTGTCCTGTGTCCTTGTGTGTACCACATTGAGCATGGAGAAAAGAAAGAAGACCAAAGAACTGTCTGAGGACTTGAGAAGCAAAATTGTGAGGAAGCATGAGCAATCTCAAGGATACAAGTCCATCTCCAAAGACCTGAATGTTCCTGTGTCTACCGTGCACAGTGTCATCAAGAAGTTTAAAGCCCATGGCACTGTGGCTAACCTCCCAAGATGTGGACGGAAAAGAAAAATTGACGAGAGATTTCAACGAAAGATTGTGCGGATGGTGGCTAAAGAACCTCGACTAACATCCAAACAAGTTCTAGCTGCCCTGCAGTCCGAGGGTACAACAGTGTCAACCCGTACTATCCGTCGGCGTCTGAAGGAAAAGGGACTCTATGGTAGGATACCCAGGAAGACCCCACTTCTGACCCAGAGACATAAAAAAGCCAGGCTGGAGTTTGCCAAAACTTACCTGAGAAAGCCAAAAACTTTTTGGAAGAATGTTCTCTAGTCAGATGAGACAAAAGTAGAGCTTTTTGGGAAAAGGCATCAACATAGAGTTTACAGAAAAAAAAAAAGAGGCCTTCAAAGAAAAGAACACGGTCCCTACAGTCAAACATGGCGGAGGTTCCCTGATGTTTTGGGGTTGCTTTGCTGCCTCTGGCACTGGACTGCTTGACCGTGTGCATGGCATTATGAAGTCTGAAGACTACCAACAAATTTTGCAGCATAATGTAGGGCCCAGTGTGAGAAAGCTGGGTCTCCCTCAGAGGTCATGGGTCTTCCAGCAGGACAATGACCCAAAACACACTTCAAAAAGCACTAGAAAATGGTTTGAGAGAAAGCACTGGAGACTTCTAAAGTGGCCAGCAATGAGTCCAGACCTGAATCCCATAGAACACCTGTGGAGAGATCTCAAAATGGCAGTTTGGAGAAGGCACCCTTCAAATCTCAGGGACCTGGAGAAATTTGCCAAGGAAGAATGGTCTAAAATTCCAGCAGAGCATTGTAAGAAACTCATTGATGGTTACCGGAAGCGGTTGTTTGCAGTTATTTTGTCTAAAGGTTGTGCTACCAAGTATTAGGCTGAGGGTGCCAATACTTTTGTCCGGCCCATTTTTGGAGTTTTGTGTAAAATGATCAATGATTTGACTTTTTTTCATTCTCTTTTGTGTTTTTTCATTGCAAGCAAAATAAATGAAGATATTATTACCAAAGCATTTGTGATTGCAATCATTTTCTGGAAGAAATTGAGTATTATCTGACAGAATTGCAGGGGTGCCAATACTTTTGGCCAGCACTGTATATATGCTGCATATGCTTGTGCAATTTTCTTTTCATTAAACTGGTGGCTTTTAATGCCGTTTTATTATTCCTGCTTACAATTGCACGTCCAGTACTGGACAAAATCTCCACTGTGCCTACATGTCCCTGGTGTTGCATGGGATGTTTAAGGGTGTGTTGTATGTTCACATATGGCCATCTATTATTATTATGCTTACTTGTATGCTCTATCATAATCCACAGCGCTTTACAGTCACTGTCCCATATAGGTCTCACAATCTACATTCCCTATCAGTATATCTTTGGAGTGTGGGAGGAAACCCACCAAACACAAGGAGAACATACAAACTCCTTGCAGATGTTGTCCTTGGCAAGATTTGAACCCAAGACACCAGCACTGCAAGGCTGCAGTGCTAACCACTGAGCCGCCATGCTGTCTATAGCATTAGTTTCTCTCTGGTGTGATGCACACAAGCTGGAGGGAAACTGATGCTAGAATGGACCTCATAGTTTTCTATGATCTGTTCTTGTGCAAGGCACTTCAATTTTTCTGCACTGGATAGTGCAGGATCTCTAAAGGAGCCAGATCAAAAAACGATCCCTGTGGTCTTTTTCTTTCCTGCGAGCACAGAGGCCTGGCGTCGTATCCGTTGTTCTTCAGTACCCGGCAGCAGTAACGGTGGAGGAGGTGGCATGGCCTCAGCGGCAGACAGATACACGCAGTTAAAACTACAGTTCCTCGAGCCCTGATGGTGGGCTCCAATAAGTAGAAGAGATAAGTCACATATGAGGGGACTATTACCAAGGGAGGTACTATTACCTTTGTGGAAGTGCACTATTACTATAATAGTACCCTAATAGTGCCCCCTCCACCACATAAGTAATAGTATTACTTATGTGGGGGCATGATTACCTGCAAAGAAACTATATTATCTGAGAGGGTACTATTACCCGTGGAAGGGCCTTATTAGGGCATTATTACAGTAAGGCTAAATTCAGAAGGTGGGAAATGAAGAGGAATTTGAGGTGGACACCCGCCACAGATTCCTCTTCATTTTCTGCCCTGTGGCAGAAAGTCAAAGCAGATGAATGAGCCTAATCAGCAGAGACTCTTATGCTGTGGAATTTGCGGCTGAATCAGCCATGGAATTTTTTCAGTGTCCTGCTCCCATCTCTGCTTACCATTGAAAACAATGGGAGACAGAATTAGGGCAGAATATGTCCTCAACTTGGCCTTCCCTGTTCACATTCGCACAATGTGGCAGGCGAGGTGCAGATTGGGATTTGTGGTCCAAGAAAGAGCCTTGCGCCAAACATTCTTCTCAATATCATCCCTCTGCACTAGAAAGCTGGTGTAGAGAGAATGATAAATTTCCCCCCACTGTGCTAAGTTTTACCTGCCAGCAGTATAGTGGGGTGGGAATTTATGATTCTCTCTACGCCAGCTTTCTGGTGCAGAGGGATGATATTGAGGTGAATGTTTGGATCAATGCCCTTTATTGGATGAAGGGAATTCATCAATCTCTGTACACATGTTTCTGGCATAGAGGGATGCTAATGTGGTACACATTTGGCACCAAACATTTCTTGTGCTAACTTGCACCACAAGCCCCAATCCGTACCTCGCTCGCCACATTGTGCAAATGTGAGTGGGTTGGGCCAAGGCGTGGGCAGATTTTGTTTCCTATTGCTTTCAATACATTGCCTCCTTTATTGGCCCTCATACAGTATACAGTTCCTGTACAATGCATACACGACTTTGATGAAATTGGCTTTTTCAGATCCTAGACTACCTTTTTATGGTAAAAATTGATAGTAAACACTGGTGACAATTGGTGGTGTTAGAGTAGAAATTTGTGAAAAAGCCTGACAACTGATGCATTTTCCCAACAGATTTGGCAACAGTTGTAATGATTTAAGGAACAAAAAAACTGCTACTGATGGAACTGACATTCATGAACCTACATTCATATTTGTGTTACAGTCTCCATTTAGAGACTCCGTTGCAGTATGCATCCAAAATTGCCAGACAAAAAAGTTGCAAGTCAGACTTTTTTGTCCGGCTGTTTCAGTTTTAAAGAACAGACTCCCAACGGGTCTGTCGGGGTCAGTATGTGATCGCTGTTGTAGTGGTCCACTTATCCGTTGTTAGTGTGAACCTAGCGTAAGGTGTTTTACTAAACATCCTTCCCATATTGACCTATTTCTATCCTGTGGATAAGTCATCAGTGTGAAAACTCCATTTTGAGGCCGTAAAAAAAACCTTTAGTGCTTTTTTAAATCAATAACTGTATGGTTTTGGTTTTTTTTTTAAATTGTTGTATTGCAATGCACATTTTGCTTTGCATTTCAATCGAGCAGCAAATTTTATGACAGAAAACAAAAGGTTTTCAATTCAATGGCCGTCAGCTTACAAATGAAATGCACAATAAAAAGTGCATTACTGCCTCTCCATCATCCACACTGCCCAGTTTCACACAGTATGTAACCTGCCACACAAGAGACAACAAAACACTGGACTTGTTCTTTGCCAACGTGAGGGAGGCATATAACTCATCAGCCCTACCGCCCCTGGGGAGATCGGATCACAACCTAGTACATCTCCGACCTGTGTACAAGCCACTTGTACGTAGAGAACCAGCTGTCACCCGCACAGTGAGGATATGGTCCGAGGAGAGTGATGAGGCTCTGAGGGATTGTTTTGACACAACCGCATGGGAAGTGCTGCAGGATTCTTATGGAGAAGATATAGAAGGACTCACACACTGCATAACAGACTACATTAATTTTTGTGTGGACAACACAGTACCCACAAAAGTGGTGAGGTGCTTCTCCAATAACAAACCATGGATTAACTCTGATATAAAAACACTACTTAAGGAGAAAAAGATGGCATTCAGGACAAGAGATAAGGAGGGGTTGAGGGAAGTACAAAAGGAGCTGAGGCATCAAATCAGGCAGGGAAAAGCCAGTTATAAAGAAAAAATGGAAAAGCAAATGGAAAGAAAAGACATAAGGGGGGTCTGGGAGGGGCTTAAGTCAATTTCGGGTCATAAACAGTCTGTCTGCCAGATTGAGGCAGATGTTAATTGGCTTAATGAACTAAACCTATTCTTCAACAGATTTGATCACACACCAGCTCCTCCCACCCCAGCATGTCCTTCAGCTCCCCCCACCACAATGACTTCTCCCCATGCGGCCACTTCCCAACAGACCAGTAAATCCAGAAATCCGTCTTTATCTGGCCACAGTCTGACCTTCACACGGGCCCAGGTGAGGAAGGAGATGAAAAAGATCAAGGCGAGGAAAGCCGCAGGGCCAGATGACATCAGTGCAAGGCTAATTAAGACTTGCGGGGACCAGCTGTGTGGTATAATTACATATATGTATAATATGAGCCTGAGGCAGGAAATAGTCCCTGAATTATGGAAATCTTCTTGTGTGGTACCAGTTCCAAAGAAACCCCACCCTATGGACCTCAACGACTACAGACCTGTAGCACTGACATCCCACCTGATGAAGATCTTGGAGAGATTGGTTCTCACACATCTCCGCCCTCTAGTGAGCCCCGCTATGGACCCCCTCCAGTTTGCTTATCGGCCGGGCATTGGGGTAGATGATGCCATCATCCATCTTCTGCACAGGGCTCTGTCTCACCTGGAGAAACCAGGGAACACAGTGAGAATAATGTTCTTTGACTTCTCCAGTGCTTTTAACACCATACAGCCCAGGTTATTGAGGGACAAGCTGGGCCTTGCTGGAGTGGACCACCACCTCTCCAACTGGATCCTAGACTACCTCACAAATCGACCTCAATACGTGAGAGCCCGAGACTGTGTGTCAGGTACCGTGATCTGTAATACGGGGGCACCTCAGGGTACGGTTCTCGCCCCTTTCCTCTTCACACTGTACACTGCAGATTTTAGGTGCAACTCATCCAGCTGCTACCTACAGAAGTATTCTGACGACTCTGCAATAGTGGGTCTCATCACAGATGATGATGACAGGGAGTACAGAGAACTGAACCAGGATTTTGTGGACTGGTGCCACCGGAACCACCTGAAGATTAACGCGGGGAAGACCAAGGAGATGGTGGTGGACTTCCGCAAAGGCAGATGCCCTCCAAATCCAGTGGACATCCTGGGGACGGGCATCGAGATTGTGAACACCTATAAGTACCTGGGTTTGCTCCTTAATAATAAGCTGGACTGGGCAGATCATATGGAGGCCCTGTACAGGAAGGGCCACAGCAGGCTCTACCTGCTTAGGAAACTGAGAGCCTTTGGAATCCGGGGGGCACTTCTTAGAACTTTCTTCAACTCGGTAGTGGCATCAGCCATCTTCTTTGGAGTGGCCTGCTGGGGGAGCAGTATATCAACCAGGGACAGAAATAAACTTGACAAGCTGATTAGAAGGGCCAGCTCTGTCCTGGGGAGCCCACTGGACCCAGTGCAGGTGGTGGGTGACAGAAGGATACTGTCTGTGGTGAGCTCCATGCAGAAGAAGAAGTCCCATCCCATGCATGAGACTGTGATCGCGCTGAGCAGTACTGTCAGTGACCGACTGCTCCACCCTAGGTGTGAGAAGGAGCGCTATCGGAAGTCTTTCCTCCCCACCGCGGTTAGGCTGTACAACCAACACCGACCTAAGCGGAGATCATTACACACAGAGAACTGAAATATCTCTCTGCCTGTTAAATCCCCCCCCCCCCCCCCCTCCTCTGCTACGTCCTATCTGTCTGTCTGCTATTAATGTAATGCCTCTCACCTTGGAACATTCCTGTACATGTTGTATTTGTATTTGTATCTGCTTATCTTTGCTGCTGTAACACACTGAATTTCCCCATTGTGGGACTATTAAAGGACTATTATTATTAAAAACATGCATTTATAATTTAAAAAAGCAAAGTGTAAACCCAGCCTTAGGCTACGGCCATACAGAACAGGACCACTGCGGGATGTCCACCCCTAACTGAAATGGAACCCTGGGCTACAATGGGGATGAATGGTTTACAGAATAGAGCAGGTCTCTGTGTTTTTTTTTTTTTTTTTTTTTTAATGGTCAGTGAAAAAAAAAACTTGTCTGAACAGAAATATAGAATTAAATGGATGTGTCTGCTGTCCATCAACAGCACAAATTCACAAAAAACACACATCCGAATAAGCCGTAAATATGAACTTTCTGATAATCAACTGAATGGTGCAGGTCTGGCAGCTGGGAAAGGCTGCAGACTGCTGCACATTTCCCCTGCAGTGGCCACTACAGGAGAAATGTAGTATTGCATATGGGACATGCAGGTAAGGCTAGGTTTACACATGCGCCTGATCTCCACTCGGGGATTCCATTCCCCAGTCCACTTTAAAAATGTGGTGAGAAAAGTCCTGCAAGCATTTTTTTTTTTTTTTTCATACAAATTTTTATTGTTTTCAAATAAGCATAACAGTACACACATAAAAGAAAGCAAAATGATGCAATCACATCAGGATACACAATGGTAATGACTTTTTACATCAAGCAATGGAAGACAATAGGATAGTACACATACAAATGAGAAGATAGTAGTCCTCTTTATACGAAGACCGTATGCAGCCAGAGACATATAAGAAGTCCATTCAGTATGCGGCCCAGCTTCTGGAAGATTACCCACCAATGACACAAGACAACATCGACAAAGGAGGAGTCAGGGGAAAGGCGGAAGGTGAGGTGGTGGGTGGGAGGGGGAAAGGAAGAAGAAGGAGAAGAGGAGGAGGAAGAGGACTAAGAGAAGAAGAAGAAGAGAAAAGAGTCATGCAAGCATTTTCTCTGCATTTTTCCGTCGGACCCCATTATAGTCTATGGAATCGACGAGTTTCCGTGGGTAACCGCTTTTTTAAGTGGACCCCACAAATGGAAACCCGAACGGAGGTGTGAACCTAGTGTATATTGGAGATCATATAATTCATTCCTTCAGAATAGGAGCATACAACCACCCCCTTAAACATACATACAGACATTGGAATCTTGGGTTTCTGAGGTTCTGATCACATTTCCTATTAGATTCTTATATAGTTACAGTACATAGTAGATGAGGTTGGATAAAGACATCATCAAGTTCAATCTATAATCCTACAGCGTTGATCCAGAGTAAGGCAAAAGAAACATGAGGCTGAGGCTAGTTGATGCCAAGTCCAGTAATCAGTATAAGACCCTGGATCTACTTGTCTTTATCAAAATTTAAAACCTGTAATATTTTTGCAATCAAGGAAGACATTCAGGCCCTTTTTGAACTTGCCCAATGAATCACCATCACCACATCTTGTGACAATGAATTCCATAGCCTTGCTGTTCTTATAATAAAGAATATCTGTCTGAGTGTTAGAGTGATAAGGATGAAATATGGATGAAGAATGGTCTCCGTGTTGCAAGCAAATCTGAAGACAGTGAAGTTAATTTGCAGAAAAATTTCCCATATTATAAGTAAATCCTTATGCTTCATCCTTGCTCTGCCTGGGACCTGGTACAGATACAGAACAAGTAATCTCCCGCATTCCTTCCAATGGAATTCAGCACTGGAGCCAAGTAACCTGGCAGGCAAAGAGAAGCACCTTATCAGTCCCATCACTCAGAGGAGAGGAGAGGAGCCAAATTTGACCCAAAATCTACACAATCTGTCAGCTCAGGGCAGAGGAATTCATTAAATCCTTGAGCAGATTGACAGATCTAGGATGACATCCATCACAATACAAAACCTCAATACAAGGGGTGCCAGTCTGAACAGTCTGAACCTTGGAGCTACATCTCCCTTCATCTCTGTCTGTGTAATATCTATCCCTCTATCTGTCTAATAACATATTCTCATATCTATTGACCTGTGTTATATCTATCATTTATCTATCTATTTATCTGTAGGGGGAAATCAGTACTGTGTCCAAACAACAAATGAGCAGTCTGGTTCCTGATCACAGAACTGTAGTAACCAGCCAAAAATGTCACAGCATCCACCGATACATAAAAGTGCAGACAATGAAATGTGTTGTTACATGAATGGGTGAATAAAGAAAAGACTTTTTTACTGCATTGGTAGTGAAGAGAAGACATTTCAGAATCCAGTACCTCTAGTCAAGTGGTTTAGTCTACTTAGGGTTCAGCATTGTCCACAACTAATCCACAAGTAGGCTGACAGAAGCTGAGTGTGCAAGAATCCTGCCATGCCCGATTGCCGATGGCCAGGGGTGGATAAATAGTAACACTCACAGGTACTTTACATTCAGAAACAGGTGTACACTCACATCGTTGCAGAATTTACACACACATATACAGAAAATGCACACACACACACCTATAACATAAACACACACCTATACAGCAAATACATACACATACAGTCATGCATACCTTACTGCTAACAAAAGGAAGATTCACAGAATTTTTTGACATGTACTTTGAGAGCTGGTAATACACCATTAGTGCCCCTTACAGGCTCTCTTGCTCGGTATGATCCAATTAATCTGATACACTTACACGGAAGAACATTGAAAGCCACCTCTGCTTGTGCTTTATTGTATTATTGACATGCTATAGATCCTGAGGCTCTTACATTGCGGCCATGATGCAGCTGAAAGCTGTGTGGACATGCTGTTGACATGGTAGTTAAAATGATTGTTTATGGCTGAATGATTTTCCTGGCAAGCATACATACAGTTTTACCTGCCGAACTCTACTGTTTAACTCTTTAATGATGCAGAGTAGTTTAGGTGTTAATGCTCACTGACTTTTTTCATATTTGACATTGCGTAGCAAAATTCATAACTTTTTTTTTTATTTTTCTGTTGACATGGCTATGTGAGGGCTTATTGTTTGCGAATTTGTTGTACTTTCACTTGGCAAGATTTTGGGATACATATAATGTTTTGATAAGCTTTAATTAATGTTTTGGGGGGTCTGTGTGAAAAAAACTACAATTCTATGATTATTTTTGCAGGATCTTTACCAAGAGTTTGTATGTTTTGAGTGGAATGTTTTTTCTGATGATGGCGAAAGAAGGCCAGGGCAAAATGTATAGAAAAATCTGTAAAGAATTAAATGATTTTCCATACCTCTCTCCTAAAGTGGCCAAGCATGCGGCTTCTCTAAAAAGTGTGAGAGCACCCACGGGCACAAAACTTAGCACCTAACTTCCTCAAGCTTCATCTTTTTTTGCTCTCTAGAAACTTGATATTGCTGTCACTGAAGGATCTTTTGGTGGTGTACCTTGCAAAGGTCCTCCAGTCACAGGGACAAGAAGACTGTGGACCGGAGTCTCCTGTATACATCTGTTGCATGTGGGGACCACTGTACATCACTATTAATGAGTAGTGCCCATGTGGTGCTGAATTTGCCCAGAATGAGGAGATTGTCTTTGAGGCCTGGGTGATAGCAGTAGATGTTCATCTGCATACAAAAAAAATTTCAACACATTTTCATGGAAAGTGATCATGCTAAGTATCTGTCTATATATCTAAGGCTAAGTTCACATGTGTTCCGGAGTCTCTGTTGGAGATCCGCTGCAGAAGCCGCCAAAAATCAGCGGTTTCTGTTTTGAATCAGCGGACACCAGACGGACACACAGCAGTCCCCATTATAGTTAATGTAACCGCTAAAATAGTGGTCTGGCTTTCTGTTGTTCGGGTTCTCCGGCAGACCCCAACAGCAGAGAGACTGGCGCAGATTTGAACCTAGCCTAAATATGAAAGATCAGGCAGCATTCCAAAGAATAAAGTGAAAAAAAGGTGTTTTATTGACCCATTCCTGCAACGTTTCAGCTAATAGACAAGAGCCTTTCTAAATCCTATGTCTATCTATCTATCTATCTATCTATCTATCTATCTATCTATCTATCATTTATATCCTTCTGATATATACAGTACAGACCAAAAGTTTGGACACACCTTCTCATTCCAAGAGTTTTCTGTATTTTCATGACTATAAAAATTGTAGATTCACACTGAAGGCATCAAAACTATGAATTAACACATGTGGAATTATATACTTAACAAAAAAGTGTGAAACAACTGAAAATATGTCTTATATTCTAGGTTCTTCAAAGTAGCCACCTTTTGCTTTGATTACTGCTTTGCACACTCTTGGCATTCTCTTGATGAGCTTCAAGAGGTAGTCACCTGAAATGGTTTTCACTTCACAGGTGTGCCCTGTCAGGTTTAAGAAGTGGGATTTCTTGCCTTATAAATGGGGTTGGGACCATCAGTTGTGTTGTTCAGAAGTCAGGTGGATACACAGCTGATAGTCCTACTGAATGGAGTGTTAGAATTTGTATTATGGCAAGAAAAAAGCAGCTAAGTAAAGAAAAACGAGTGGCCATCATTACTTTAAGAAATGAAGGTCAGTCAGTCCGAAAAATTGGGAAAACTTTGAAAGTGTCCCCAAGTGCAGTGGCCAAAACCATCAAGTGCTACAAAGAAACTGGCTCACATGAGGACCGCCCCAGGAAAGGAAGACCAAGAGTCACCTCTGCTGCGGAGGATAAGTTCATTCGAGTCACCAGCCTCAGAAATCGCAGGTTAACAGCAGCTCAG
This sequence comes from Leptodactylus fallax, assembly GCA_947044405.1. Lineage (NCBI taxonomy): Eukaryota > Metazoa > Chordata > Amphibia > Anura > Leptodactylidae > Leptodactylus > Leptodactylus fallax. Next base: position 4,494,830 of record CAMRHE010000118.1, read on the forward strand.
ATTAGAGACCAGGTCAATGCCACACAGAGTTCTAGCAGCAGACACATCTCTACAACAACTGTTAAGAGGAGACTGTGTGCAGCAGGCCTTCATGGTAAAATAGCTGCTAGGAAACCACTGCTAAGGACAGGCAACAAGCAGAAGAGACTTGTTTGGGCTAAAGAACACAAGGAATGGACATTAGACCTGTGGAAATCTGTGCTTTGGTCTGATGAGTCCAAATTTGAGATCTTTGGTTCCAACCACCGTGTCTTTGTGCGACGCAGAAAAGGTGAACGAATGGACTCTACATGCCTGGTTCCCACCGTGAAGCATGGAGGAGGAGGTGTGATGGTGTGGGGGTGCTTTGCTGGTGACACTGTTGGGGATTTATTCAAAATTGAAGGAATACTGAACCAGCATGGTTACCACAGCATCTTGCAGCGGCATGCTATTCCATCCGGTTTGCGTTTAGTTGGACCATCATTTATTTTTCAACAGGACAATGACCCCAAACACACCTCCAGACTGTGTAAGGGCTATTTGACCAAGAAGGAGAGTGATGGGGTGCTACGCCAGATGACCTGGCCTCCACAGTCACCAGATCTGAACCCAATCGAGATGGTTTGGGGTGAGCTGGACCGCAGAGTGAAGGCAAAAGGGCCAACAAGTGCTAAGCATCTCTGGGAACTCCTTCAAGACTGTTGGAAGACCATTTCAGGTGACTACCTCTTGAAGCTCATCAAGAGAATGCCAAGAGTGTGCAAAGCAGTAATCAAAGCAAAAGGTGGCTACTTTGAAGAACCTAGAATATAAGACATATTTTCAGTTGTTTCACACTTTTTTATTAAGTATATAATTCCACATGTGTTAATTCATAGTTTTGCTGCCTTCAGTGTGAATCAACAATTTTTATAGTCATGAAAATACAGAAAACTCTTGGAATGAGAAGGTGTGTCCAAACTTTTGGTCTGTACTGTATATATTTTATTTTTATTGCATTCATGTGCCTATTCATCTTACATTTATATATCTATTTCATATCTATCTAATGTGTTATGGTGTAGCTTTAAGATTCTGGTTCCCAGTCCAAAAGCTTTAACCATCTGCCAGGACCCAGGTCCTTTTTTTCCCCTTTTTTGTATAGTATCAGTCACAATATTTATTTTGATTGTATTGCTAATTGATGAACCCTAAATTTCAATGAAGCTATTTAGCTGCTATCCCTTTAAAAGTATGACCCTAGATATATATACAGTGCTGTATACACCTATATTAATAAGTGAACATCAGCATCTATTATGTTGCAACTTGTGTCAAGCTTCTCCAGTCTTATCCATTTGTGTTAGTGACAGATTTATCAGGAAATCTTGGTTGGGAGCCTTAGGCTCCTATTATGTGCCGAAATGTCAGGGGTGATGAGTAGGAGACAGGCCCTGCAGGTGTATGATGATCACAGGTGTTTGGCAGCTTATCAGCCATGTGTCAAAATTGTCTTCTGCAAATTCCTAACCCGGTAAAAAAAAGAAAGGCAAAATACTTGGTATAATGGCCACAGTCTAAATAGTAATACATTAGTAATGTATATAATGTAATATATATAATAGTAGTATATTGTAACATATTGCCTAGGACAGTTAAGAAACAGAAGAGTTTGTTATGTATGTTGACATTTTAATTTTAGATCATACATATGACAGCAGCAGCTCTAAGGGGTAAGACAAGATCTTATGGCCTGTGCTCCTACAACCTCAGTCCTGCAATAATAGCATTAGATGCCAGCCATAGTGCTCTCATAGCAGTGCCATGTCACAGCTTCTTGATAACTATGCTGTACTGGGAGCCAGCTGTACTAGGGCTATTTAAGACAGATAGACCAGGTAAGCATGTCCTTACCCCCTTTTCTTACATTATGCTGACTTGTCTTATGGATAGGTTAACAATATCATAATGATAATGGTAGGGCGAACATTTGGTCAATGTTGGTTCTTGGTCAAGTTAGATGTAGCCACATCTGGGCCACTTAGTGTAAAGCCAGCTAAATCTCAGCAATTTTTGTCAGGCCAGGGCCCCACGTGGCGTAAACGCTGCGGCAATAACTTCGAGCCATCCCATCCACACATTGCAGAAAAATACTAGCAGCGGAAATGCTGTGCTTTCCAAAACTGTCACATTTCTGAAGCTTTCTGTGAAAAGCACTGTGGGAAAAACCATGATGCATTTCAACTGCTTTTTTTCTGCAGAACTTTTTGGCTTAGTCCCGCTACGTGGGTCGTAGCCTCAGGCTAAGGCCTCATGTTGCAGAAAAGCAGATTTAATTTGTTGCAGATTTTTCTGTGGTTTTTTGAGCCAAAGCCAGGAATGGACTAAACAGAAGGTATAAGTATTTCCTATATATTTCCCATATCTTTTTTAGCCATTCTTGGCTTTGGAAAGAAAAAAAAAAAAAACACAACAAAATCTGCAACAAAAAAAGCTGCGTTTCCGCAATGTGGGGCCTCAGCTTTCAGGCTAAGTCCCCACAGAGCGAAGCGCAGCAAAAAGACACTGCAGAAAAAACCTGGTGAAAATCCATCGATGAAAATATCAGATCAGTGAGGGTCCACCACCCAAATCCCCTTTGACTAGTGTAGTGGCTGCAGTTTTCGGATGAGGTATGGCCTCTTCACCGCTTGCATGTATAGTGGCTGTGCTTAGTATTCTGGTACATTTATTTGAGTAAGATGCAAACAGGCTGTAATGCTGATGGTTCATGGCTGTCTGCGTACATACTTGTTCCACCATGGTTTTCTTCCTCCTTCTCACTGCATTCCAACACTCAGAGCAATTAGATTCCTTTCATTGGTTTCGCTTAGTGCCGCTTTGTGTTTTGTCTAACCTGTGTACTGATTTCTGTCTTATTCCTGCCTGTCATCTCTGTACTATTTGATTCCTGCTGCTGATCTTGGTTATACTCAAAGTACTGTACCTTGCCATAAATGAACCAAAAATAAAAGTCACATATGGCTAAGTTCACACTTGCTCTGGGCTCTCCTCATTTGGGTCCGCCAGGGGATCCGAACAACAGAGAGCCTGTCCACTAAAACAGCATTTACCCATGGACCCCATAGATAATAATGTCCATCAAGTTTCCGCCATTTTTATACTGATACTGGAAGAGAGAAATGTCCTCTGTGCAGGACTTTTCTCTCCGCCGATTTTCCGGGGGAATCTGCAGCAGAGTCTAGGGAGACTCTGACACAGATGTGAACCTAGCCCAATAAATCCAATACAACAACAAGGAACCCACAAAGCCTCCAACATATACTTATTCAGCTATAAATTATATTAAAGTAACTCTGTAATAGTAAAGAAATCTTTATTTCATTACACTGAGTTATACAGGAATTAAAACCATCTAAAATAATATATCAGACAGTGTGGCATCAGTGGATAGATCAATAATTAATTAAATATAACTCATGTATATATACAAATAACCACCATTAATACCCACTATTGTATACAACACATTTAGTTTAGATCAGGGCTGCATCAGCCATGAGGTGAGATGAGTATCTCACCTCATACTGCAGATTGCTAAGTCCCTGAGGCGGTGAGTCCAAAACGGAACTGCTATTATTATACTCTAGGGTCTCTTCACTGTAGGCTCTATCGCCACAATAGAGCCCATTCTCTCGCTCACAGTTGTTTTGATGGTGCTTTCGTTCATGGAGCTGTAAGTTTCCATTCCACAAGCTGACCACCAAGCTTGCCACGTCTCTATAAGCAAACCTTCAAACTGTCGTCCTTCCTACAAGATGTAGGAGCCATTCCTGCCCTGGATAACTTAAATGGATCACACTACAAGGGCGCAACAAACAACTTCCCCCATGGTGCAACTCACAGGCGAAAATTTGTTCCGCATCTAGGAAATCGAAAATACCAGAATGAATGACCTCCTTTCATTCCAAGTAGCACCTCTCATACAACACAATACATTAAATACAAACAAATCACAATGCATAATACAACAGTGCAACCTTCTTGTGCACTAATCCTCTGCACTTTACCTTACTAGCTCTGTGCCTCTGCTACCCTGCACAGTCCAAACAGGGACTTAACATTTCCTATGTTTATCTCAAGCATCTAGCCACTTGTTCAAAGTGTGCATTTGTACCACCTTACATCTTCACTACTAGTGTGAAATAAAGATGGGGGACAATGTCATGCATGTTGTTGAGTTGTCCCTGTTACATAGATTCAGGACTGTAAGACTTAAGTTTACAGAAAAGAAATTGGCACCTGGCTGGTTTTGAGAGTATTCTGCATCTAATCAAGGTTATGGAATTATTATTGCTGGTTTTCTTAACTCCCTGCACCTCCACAACCTTTCTACACAGCTCTTCCCAGTCCTCTTTCTTTCCTTCTTGTTAGTGTTGTTTTATTGTTTAACTCGTTTGTTTATGAAAAAACTAATAAAATTGAATTTGGAAAAAAATCCATCCCTATTTGTTATTACTCTGTTGACCCCAGGAGTAGATCCTTACTTTTTTTTTCAGTATACTGCTAAAGCAACTCTTCCTTTCTCTGTGTAGTGAGATGGTGTATGTGCAGGTTCACTGTTCTCCTTGCACAGGGGGTGTAGATTTATGGAAGGAGGTGGGTCAAAGCAGAGTTATTGGGCATTTCCAACATCTCGATGTATATGGTAAATTAAAAAATTATGGGATTTTAGGACAGCCCTAAGGCTGGGTTGGGATTTGCATTGCTGTTAGCCAATATGGATTTTAATCTACTCATCAGAGATGATGTTGGCACGACACTCTGTACCAGGCTGCCTGCCTGGGCACATCGAACAAGCTCTCCAAATGTTTTTTTTGTAAAACAAATTAAATGGTTTACAGCAATGTCATGTCATCATACATCATAGAGGAAAATAATTTCAAGAAATAATTTGATAACATGTACTAATCTGAAGCAATGGTTCCTATGAAACATTTGAAATTGTATATGGCAAGATTCCTTTTATCTAGCATCTGATAGTATAGTAGGTTTCAAAACCCAAGAATGTTCCACAATCCAGAATATGGGAACAGACAAGGTATAACTAAGGTAAAAAAGGAAATAACTATCAACAGAAAACAAGCTGAATGATCAAGGTCTTAAAATGGATAAGGAGAAGTTAAGCAACTGGCTGACACTTCTGGTGCCTCTTATAGTCATCTGACAGCAGTCAACTGTGCTTGCCAGACCTCATAATAGACCTATAGATTATCAGCTAGTGCTATGAAAAATCTAATATCTTATACTATATACTGTACACTGATTGGTATACTAGCTAAATGTTAGCACCCACTTGGATAGTATGCCCTAATTTCAATCAACACTTAAAAGGTTTATATCTTTAGAATGGCTGAACGGGCTTGGACAAAAAAAGGCTCAAGATTACATCGCCTATGACATGTTGTATGTCATAGGGCTGGTGACAGGCCCTATTTAACCCCTTCCTGTTGCAAACATTTTTCAATTTTTGTTTTTGACTCCCCACCTTCCAAAAGCCATAACATTTTTATTTTTCCATTCACAGAGCTTCGTTTTTCCTGGACAAATGATACTTCGTAGTGGTACCATTTCTTACAGGCTTTGTTTTTACAACATTCACCATGCAGCCAAAATGACATATCATCTGTATTCTATGGGTTGGTACGATTATGGTGCTACCAATTTTATATATATATTTTTTTATGTTTGGACCAGAGGTGTAGCTACAGTAGGTGTTCAGCACAGGAATGTAGTTATAGATATCGCCTATACACAGTGCTCTGCAGACCATTTGAATGAATACAACACAGGAAAAATGTAGCTGCTTACAAGTGATGTCTGTGACTCCTCACTTTTCTAGATACCTGACCCACATTGTCCTCACCTGCACACCCATCCTGCTGCTACACCAGTTAAAAATACATAATATAAAAATTCCCCCTGTTTATATTTAGGTTACTAATACTTCCTGTGTGTCCCCTTAATTTATAATACCCCTTGTGTGCCCCCTTAAATTAGTAGAGCCCCGTGTGCCCCCTCAATTAATAATACACTTTGTGCCCTTTAAATTAATAGCACCACTAAATTAAATTAATAATGCCCACAAGCCGCCTTAAATTATTACCGCCCAATTTGCCAATGGTTAGTACCCCCTAATGCCCCCTTACATTATGTCCCTGATGCCCCTGTACCCCCTTATATTAAATGGTTTGTACTGGATTTAAAAAAAAAAAAAATGTATGCAGGCAGCAGAGGACATGTAAAAAATAAAAAAGTATTTCTACTTACCTGCATCCTCTCTGTTCCTGTGCTGGGTTGGCCGTCTCTTCCGCTACTCTGTATGTATACAAAGCGGCTACAGCAGTGATGTCACATCAACAGGACCACTGCAGCCATTCACTGCTCTCAGCTGTATATTGTACTGATTTGCTGCTCCGATCCTGTTGACGTGACGTCACCGCTGCATCTGCTCTGTATACAAATAGAGCAGAGGAGGAGCTGGCCGTCACAAGAGTGGAGAAGATACAGGTAAGTATAAATGCAGTGCTGTCTTACACTACCCTGCTGCCTGGATACATTTTTTTAAAATTTTGGACAACCCTTTTAAAGATGCCCTTTCATGTCCTCAATTCAGCGCACTGTCAGTTTTGACGGTATCTGCCTCAGTTGCAAAGATATCCCTGCAGTGTCAGAGAAGCGGGTCTTACAGCTTAGCACAGGCTGTGTACAACAGTGGCTCCGGGCTTCTCCTCTACTATGTATTTCAACTGTAAAATTGAAATTTCCAGATTGTGGTGGACACCAACAGAGTAAAAGTCCCCTCTGCCTTGGCATCCCCAACCGCTAGCTATGCCTCTGATTGGAACCCTTTAAAAAAGAACCAAAACTTTACAAAAAAATAAAAAAATTTCTTGGACTCGCCATATTCTGACACCCATAAGTTTTTGCATTTTTGGACACAGGGATACCTTAGGTGTATATGTGTTTAGTGTATTTTTGCATTTTTATATCTGTTCTAGGGAAAGAGGGGGTGATTTGAATTTTTATTTCATTTTTTATTTTATATTATATATATATATATATATATATATATATATATATATATATATATATATATTTTTAGACCCCATAGGAGTCTTGAACTCTAGGGAGTTTGATCACTAATGCAATGCATTGTAAAATAGTGGCACGGTATTACATGCTATATAGATTATTATTATTATTGCAGCGGATGTCGGGAAGGGTTAAAGGCCTGTAAATTGAGAGGTAGGGTCTCTGTGGATTGGCCTCTTTTCCGGCACATCCCACAGATGCTTGATTGGACTGAAATCTGGAAAATGGAGAGGCCAAGTCAACAACTTGTACTCTTTGTCATGTTTTTCAAACCATTCCTGAAATATCTTTTCAATGGGGCAAGGCACATTCTCTTGCTGACAGAGGCCATTGCCATTAGGGAAACCCAGTGCAACCTAATTTCCCACCCATTGGCAGGGTGTCGGAATATAATCAATGTCATTAATTTTACCTGTCTCTGTTTTTAATGTCATGGCTGATCAGATATTCATATTTGTCTATCTGATTCAATAGGATGTGATATTATCAGCAGAGGACATTGTGTCACCAGTCACATTAAACCCCTTGTAAATAGAAGACAGCACAGAAGACATTTACAATGATGAGTTTATGATGTACAGAAAATAAACCTGGCATTTTCCTTGGCATTTATGAGAACACCCAAGCCACGCTGACCGGAATTGTGCCTTTGATAGAAAGTTATTTTGTTAACAAAAGGTTGTCCTGGAGGACATACACTGTATATACAGTACTATGCAAATGTTTTAGGCAGTTGTTGAAAAATGCTGTAAAGTAAGAATGCTTTCAAAAATAGAAGAGCTAATAGATTACTTTTGCATTTAACTAAATGAAGTGAATGAACAAAATAGAAATCACACAATATTGGGTGTGACTGCCATTTGCCTCAAAACAGCTCTTCTAGGTATACTTGAAGACACTCGGCAAGGAAGTCTTTCAAACATCTTGGAGAACAACCACAGATCATCTGTGGATGAGGCGCGCAACCACATGTCAATGATGTTGAGATTAGGTGGGGGACGCATCACTTCCAGGAATCTTCTTTATGCTGAAGAATAATGACATTGGCTGTATATTTGGGGCTGTTGCTGCAGAATAAATTTGACAAAAATAAACTATTAACACTATTAACTATTTTTTAAAGCACTTACTTTAAATCATTTTTCCACACCTGCCAAAACCTTTTGCACAGTACTGTGTATCATACATTATATACCCAATTTACAAATAGATTTATTACATAAAATATTGAATCTTATTGTTGAGATGCTAAATTACTCCCTGGGTTATACTTCAGAGCAGCATGTACCATTCTGAAGAGGCATCACTGTGCACATGACATTACTTATCTTGAGTTGCAGTCTGTATCATGCTCAAGGACAAGTTGCTGGTTGTTACTGGAAACAGTCAGGAGGCTCCAGAAAAGACATCCCTGTCAGCTGAACTCCTGTATTGGCAAGGGATTTTTTTCCTCAATCAGATTCCTGCGATGATTGGAAGTAAATATACACTGACGCTTAGCGGGAGGGGAGGGGAGGGGGTTGGACACAACCATTGGACAAAGCACAGGGAGTAAGGGAGTTAATGGGTGTACAGACGCTCATCCGCAACACCACAAGGATCAGTTGGTTTTCAGGAAGCCAATCATCAGTATATTTTTGGCATTTGGGAGGAAACCCACACAAACACAGGGAAAACATATATAGAACACTATGCAGAAGTTGCCCTTTCATGGATTTGAGCTAACCACTGAGCCATAGTGGAAAATATAAAATCTATTAAAAATAAAATACAATGGCAAACATTATTTGTTTATATTTATAACACCCAAATTATACAAATTACATAGCAATGTATATGCAGAGCTGTATCTAGGTTTTCCATCACCTGAGGCAAAGGTTCACTTCACTTCCCTTACTCTGTATCTAAATACAGGGGCACAAGCCACTTACAGTGGGTACGGAAAGTATTCAGACTCTTTTAAATTTTTCACTCTTTGTTTCATTGCAGCCATTTACTAAAAGCAAAAAGTTCATTTTATTTCTCATTAATGTACACTCAGCACCCCATCTTGACAGAAAAAAAACAGAAATGTAGATATTTTTGCAAATTTATTAAAGAAAAACTGAAATATCACATGGTCATAAGTATTCAGACCCTTTGCTGTGACAATCATATTTAACTCACAAGCTGTCCATTTCCTTCTAATCCTCCTTGAGATGGTTCTACTCCTTCATTTCGAGTCCAGCTGTGTTTAATTAAACTGATTGGACTTGATTAGGAAAAGCAGACACCTGTCTATATAAGACCTCACAGCTCACAGTGCATGTCAGAGCAAATGAGAATCATGAGGTCAAAGGAACTGTCCAAGGAGCTCAGAGACAAAATTGTGGCAAGGCACAGATCTGGCCAAGTTTACAAAGAATTTCTGCAGCACTCAAGGTTCCTAAGAGCACAGTGGCCTCCATAATCCTTAAATGGAAGAAGTTTGGGACGACCAGAACTCTTTCTAGACCTGGCCGTCCAGCCAAACTGAGCAATTGTGGGAAAAGAGCCTTGGTGAGAGAGATAAAGAAGAAACCAAAGATCACTGTGGCTGAGCTCCAGAGATGCAGTAGGGAGATGGGAGAAAGTTCCACAAAGTCAACTATCACTGTAGCCCTCCACCAGTCGGGGCTTTATGGCAGAGTGGCCCGAAGGAAGCCTCTCCTCAGTGCAAGGCATATGAAAGCCCACATAGAGTTTGCCAAAAAACACATGAAGGACTCCCAGACTATGAGAAATAAGATTCTCTGGTCTGATGAGACGAAGATTGAACTTTTTGGCTTTAATTCTAAGCGGTATGTGTGGAGAAAAACAGGCACTGCTCATCACCTGCCCAATATAATCCCAACAGTGAAACATGGTGGTGGTAGCATCATGCTATGGGGTGTTTTTCAGCTGCAGGGACAGGATGACTGGTTGCAATTGAAGGCAAGATGAATGCGGCCAAGTACAGATATATCCTGGAAGAAAACCTCTTCCAGAGTGCTCTGGACCGAAGGTTCACCTTCCAACAAGACAATGACCTTAAGCTCACAGCTAAAATAACAAAGGAGTGGCTTCGGAACAACTCTGTGACCATTCTTGACTGGCCCAGCCAGAGCCCTGACCTCAACCCAATTGAGCATCTCTGGAGAGACCTGAAAATGGCTGTCCACCAATGTTCACCATCCAACCTGACGGAACTGAAGAGGATCTGCAAGGAAGAATGGCAGAGGATCCCCAAATCCAGATGTGAAAAACTTGTTGCATCATTCCCAAGAAGACTCATGGCTGTACTAGCTCAAAATGGTGCTTCTACTCAATACTGAGTAAAGGGTCTGAATACTTATGACCATGTGATATTTCAGTTTTTCTCTTTTAATAAATTTGCAAAAATATCTACATTTCTGTTTTTTTTTCCGTCAAGATGGGGTGCTGAGTGTACATTAATGAGAAATAAAATGAACTTTTTTTTGCTTTTAGCAAATGGCTGCAATGAAACACAGAGTGAAAAATTTAAAGGGGTCTGAATACTTTCCGTATCCACTGTATATGTATTTGGATACAGAGTATGGGCAGTGAGCTGAACTTTTGCCTCAGGTTATGGAAATCCTAGATACAGCTCTGCATATAATTACTATGTAACTTATATAATTATACAAAATAGTTACAAATATAAACAAATAAAATAAAATAAAATGGCAAAAATTATTTGTTTTTATTTGTAACACCCAAAATTGTGTGTTACAATTGACCTCAAAGATTGATCATTATTGTCAGGAGTTATCCGTTCAGAATCCAGACTGTTTAGCTCACAGAGCATTGTCTAGACTGTATTGTACTGTACTGTAAAATTGTATCTGTGTATCAGGTGAGAGGAACACTAGGTATGTATAGGTTTGCTGCACCTGAATGTTAACTTTGCTGTTCTCATTCAGCAAAGGTCTTGAATAGGATGAAAAATTGAAACTTCAAATAATAGCAAGTTGAAGACCCATTTATTTATACAATGATTTTTCTTTATGTAGATAAAACTGGAAAACTCCTTTAAGTATGGTGGGTGTACAGCACTGAAGGGGGAAGTGAGGTTATATTTATAGAAAGAATATGGAGGAGGGGGTGAATGTGGCGCATTGACTTTTACTGCCTTGTGCTGGAAGCACTTTGGTAAGATCTTAGCACCTCGTACGTGGTACTTGAAGACTGTGAATGCACAATGCAGCCAGAGGCCAAAGCAAACAATGTTCTGGTTTCCAAAGTATTGAAGCTGCCTGTGGCCACAAGAGCTTACTGCCGAACCACTAATTTTACTGACATTATTTGTAATACATCTTGATGAAAATCTATAAAATGTCGTTGACAGACGTTTCTGAATATCGTCCAGGATTGAGATCAAGAAAAATGGACTCATTACTTATCCACTTTGAACGGGCAAATCAGATAATCAAAAGAAATGTTAACCCCTTGTGTTTCAGCTAGGCAGAATAACTCTTCACCGCTATAGCTCTAGTAATGCTCCCATATACTGTGGCTGCCGCAGCATTCTGGGACTTGTGGATTTTCAACACCTGGAGACTACAGGTTAGAAACTACTGTTCTTCATGGAGTCACATATAAATGACAGTTCAGAATTGATATACTTCTACCCCTAAAGTATGTCTCTTGTTTCATTTAAAGGAGTCTATCAGCATTAAATTGTTTATAAAACTAATCGCAGTACCTTGGAGAGGGGATTCTACAAATTCCTAGTATGCCTCGGTTATTCAGCTTTGGAGGCCCATTTTCATGTAAATTGATGTTTATTCATATGTAAATGTGTGGAAAAATGTGTGTTTTTTGCCTGGTCAACTACAGCTGAGACCAAAGGCAAGACAAGCTTGGCATGACCCTGAAGCACTTTTCCCCTCAGGATAAGCTGCCTTGTGTATATGTGGTGTAACACTATTTCTGGTCATTATATGACCCATATTCTGTGGTCACATGACCGCCCCAGAAATCTAGGCAAATATAGATTTTTTTGTAAAGTAAGTAAGTTAGAAGGTAGGCGGGGGGAAGGGGGGGGTTAGCTTAGTGTAGAAATTTCATTTTATCCCGGACAACCCGTTTAACTGAGGCAAGTGAGTGCTTTAGATGTTGTTCTGGGTTCTTCTGTGACCTTCTGGATGAGTTGTGCATGTGTCAATGCGCTCTTGGAGTAATTTTGGTAGGCCGACTACTTCTGGAAAGGTTCATCACTGTTCCATGTGTTCTCCATTTGTGGATAATAGCTCTCACTGTGGATTGCTGGAGTCCCAAAGCTTAAGAAATGGCTTTGTAACTTTTTTCCAGACTGATAGATGTCAGTTACTTTGTTTCTCATCTGTTCTTGAATTTCTTCAGATCGGGGCATGATGTGTTGCTTTTTGAGATCTTTTAGCCTACTTCATGTTGTCAGACAGGTTGTATTTAAGTGATTCTACAGGTCTGGATGTAGCTAGTGAAATTGAATTCAGCTTTCCAAATAAATGTGGTTAAGAACAATTAATTCATGGGAGGGGGGGGGGGGCAATACATTTTTCACATAGGCCCAGGTTCATTTGGATAGCTTTTTTTCCTTTAATAAATGCAGTCATAATTTTAAAACTGCTTTGTGCATTTACTCAAGTTATCTTTGTCTCTTATTCAGATTGTTTGATAGTCTGAAACATTTAAGTGTGGCAAGTGTGCAAAAACTAAATAAATCTGTAATACTAAATACTTTTTCATATCATTGTAGATAATAAAAAAAACTGCTTTGTAAATTAATCAGCTTTTTTACATTTGTACTCTGTGTTTCAGCACCACTCCATTTTTCAAGATCTCAGAACATTCTTGTTTAATGTAGATCATGTATAGACGTAACCCTTCTCACAGCTGATTACTTGTTACAACTGGATCTGGTGTAGACAATCCTCTGTGAGCACAATTCTCCTGTCTGGATAGTTTGCCACAATGTATCACTATGTTTAAAATGTATCTGCCTAAAGTCCAGACTGTTTATTTCATGGAGTATAGGTGCATCTCAATAAATTAGAATATCTTTGAAATGTTTATTTCTTTCAGTAATTAAATTAAAAAAAAGTGACCTCTTATATTTTATAGATTCTTTACACACAGAGTGTTCTATTTCAAGTGTTTTATTTCTGTAAATGTTGATTATGGATTATAGGCAATGAAAACCAAAATCTAAGAAAATTAGAATATTGTAAAAAAGTTCAGTATTATAAATTCAGTGTGTCACCTGCCAAGGTTTCCTAAGCCTTTAAATGGTCCCTCAGTCTGGTTCAGTAGGACACACAATCATGGAAGATGCTGATTATGAACTGAATTACTGAATCACTGAAATGAATGAACGTTTCAAAAATATTCTAATTTATTGAGATGCACCTGTATTGCCCAGGCTGGATAGACTTAGGCTGTAAACTGTAACCTATAAGAAATGTTATTTGTGTACAGAAATGTTCCATATAACTGACAGATAACTGACAATTTCGAAAATAGAGAGGAATTGTGAATACATTATCTAAAAAGTATGGACTACAATGTACATCAATAATCCTCTCCTTTGCTATCCATATCACACACTGTCCTGATGCTGCCTATGACATGGAAGAACACCCTGGCTGCCATGAGATTTTTTTTTACCCTGGTTTTGCAGGGTCAAATCCACCTCTCCATACTGCCATACTCTATAAATATAAATGAATTTATGTTTATAACCCAAGAAATTGGTATTTTTAAGAACACTCATAAATGATGATGTAAAATTGTACTCCTGAAATTCAGGGCCACCATATTAGGGACATTATAAAAGATTTCCCTGATCGTACACAGTATCAACTTCTCACTGCTGTGATTTTTGTCTTCTCCATGAAAGGTGCTGTACAAATGTTTTTATTTATCTGTCAAGTCTGGTTTTACTTATGAGTCTGAAAATTAATATTTTCCTGGTATTTGGGCAGGGGAGGTAGATGTTTGCCTTGTTAGTCATACTTTAAGAAGAAAAATCGCCTGTTTAGACACTTTTTACTTGTATGTCATCTTGTCTGCAGCCAAACTATGCAGAGGAAACACCGTCCAAGTCCAATGACATCTTAATGAGTCAATCTACAAAAGCCAGGACCCCGGGCCCCCAGAACAGATCAGAAATTACTCAGAGATATTCACATAAAGTACATGTGGTCCAAGTATTGGATGAAACAAATAAAAGCTTCATAAGGTGCAGATACTACTAAAAGTTTTCTCCTACTTTGGCCCTCCACCCATATACAGGGCCATCATTATTATTAGGTAAAGGCTTGTCGTCTATTGGCTGCTGATATTGAGTAACATTTCTATTAAAAAAAAAAATCTGTTGTTAACATGTACTGATTTCTAGTCACTATTTAATTACTACCAAATACCTTGGGGACCAGGAGCCCTTCCTTGGCTGGTCATAATACCAATTATAGTTAGAAGTCTCCTGACTGTTACACATTAATGTGCTAAGTGAATATAGGTGTGGCCTTGTAGGCAAAGGACATTAAGCTTCAAACACTTTTAGGCTAAGGCCCCACGTGGTGTCCCGCAGCGAAAAAGCGATTCAGAAAAAAATGTGACGCCAACGCATCACCGTTTCTCCCGCAGCGCTTTGCACAGAAAGTTTGCAGAGGTTTCCTCTGCGGACTTTCTGCTTCAATTATACCTATAGGGAAAACTCCAGCGTTTACCTAGGTATAATTGACATACTGCGATTTCAAAAACCACGAAGGTTTTAGAAATCGCAGCATGTCCGCTGCATGTATTTTACTGCAAAGTGAGGGTGAGATTCGCTAGAATCCCATTCACTTTGCTGTGACTGTAAAACGCCGTGTTCAAACCGCACGGTTTACTCCACATGGGGTCCTGGCCTAAGGCTAAGGACCCACACAGTGAGTCTGAACTGAAAAACACTTTGTAAAAGCATCACGTTTTAATCTGAAGCGTTTTTCACAGAAAGTCCACAGAGTTTTCCTCTGCAGACTTTCTGTCTCTATTATACCTATAGGGAAAATGCCAGCATTTCCGTAGGTATAATTGACATGCTGTGATTTACAAAAATGTAACAATTTTTGAAATTGCAGCATTTGTGCTGCAGATTTTTTTCTGCGATCTTTGGATGAGATTAGACAGAATCCCATCCACTTTGCAGGTACTGTAATATTCAGCGTTTTTTGCCGCGACATATCCATCGTGGTCAAAACGCCACCTATTTGCAACATGGGATCCTAGGCTGAAGCCACACGTTGCTGCATTTTCTGTTGCAGATTTTGCAGTTTTTGAGCCTAGCCAAGAGTGGCTTCAAAAGCAATGGGAAATATAAAGATCTTATACTCCCTGTGAAAGATCCTCAGTGCGCCAACACCGCTTTGGCTCACACCTGAGTCTTCTTTCATATAAAACCACACTCACCTCCAGTGAGTGTTGGGTCCACAAAATAAATACAAGACAAGCTTTCTAAATTTTATATATTTATTAACCCCTAAATGTTTCGGTATTAATATCTAACACATGCAGTTCAGAACAGATATGTAGATATATACAAGCATTAACAGTTACTAATTACAAGATACAGTGCAATGAAATAAAAAGGGCATAAAAGTGAAATAGTTACTTTACCACACATCTCCTGGATGTGGCTCTATATTCCAACACTCACACATGGCATGTGGAGATCACCAGTGGAGGCAGCGGCATTAACTCCAGCATCTCAACTTGCATGCTCCTCACAGTATAATCCAATAGTCTCTCTCAGTGGAAGTCTGTCTGTAATCTCCTCATAGTCTGGCTGTAAAAACTCTGTAGTCTGTGATGGTCTGCAATAACTCCATAGTGTTCTCTTGTAGTCCCAGCATAATCTCTTCCCACTGACCTCTTACCTCATCTTATATACCCTTTATGCCACCTCCCAGAATGAGGTCACCATCAACAGCAAGTCTGATGGATTAATGCACTCAAGTCCAGATTCTTTGTAAAGAGCTGAGACCAAGTGAAATGATACAATGTTATCAGCCATAGCTGATCTACCAGTGCAGGCTGCACCATGTAAACATGCACCTGCATGTTTCTTTGATCACTCAGGACTGTGTAGGAATTCAATGGAGCCCTGCTGGGATGGATACAAAGCCCCATTCAATGTTGCTACTACTGCTTACACCGGCTATAGCGCGCGATGAATAAATGCAGGTAAGAAGGGAGATACTATACCCAGAGATCAAAATACATCTTTGAGTTATAGCCATATTTAAGCAGAATCATCACACTCCCCCTTCTGCTTAATTTACTCCTGCCTTTGGGTCACAAAAAACACAGCAAAATCTGCAACAAAAAACACAGCTTTAGGGCAGCATGTGACCTCAAGTTAAATTGAATTGGCAGAGATACATTTTTCTTGTGTAATGCTAAAAAGTTTGCGATAAGGATGTGGATTGTGTCATAACGATGTCACAAGAGGTCCTGAGGTGCATGCCTCTTGATTTATGGACTTTAAAAGAGTCCTAATGGATAGGGTGACAGGAGCACAATATATGATTTAAAAGGGTTGTCCACGTAAAAATGGACAACCCTTTTAATGTTTAAATCAGCTGTGGGCAGTGAAAAAAAAAAATGCATACTCACCTGTCCCCGATACTCTGAATGTCCTCCCGCGTGTCCCGATTCTTCTGCTCCAGTGGCTTCTCCTGGGTCTCTTCTGGAATTTTGCTGAAGCCGCTGATTGGCCTCAGCGGTCATGTGACGCGCCACTGGGACGCGCTGGGAGGACTCTGGAGCATCGGGGACAGGTGAGTATGCATTTTTTTTTTACTGCCCCATCTGATTTAAATGTTTAAAGGGTTGTCCATTTTTGCCTGGACAACCCCTTTAACTCAGCTAAAGATTCCTAGTGTAAAGTGTAATCCATGAGTTGTATCTTTCATGCATGCTTGTGTTGCCATTAAAAAACAAAAATTATAACAAAAACAAAATATATAAAATATATGGAAACAAATATACAGCTAAACTCTTAATCCTAGTTAGATTCCAAACTACTGATGTCATGAGGAGCCATGCATTTCTACGAGTCTTCCATTGTGACTATTGACACTGGTGGCCCCTATTACTAGTGATTTGAAAGAAGGCAGCAGAGATGATCTGTATGAGACTATGTAGTCACCATATTGAAAGTTTCTTTATATAGGCCTGAAGAACTTTTGGCCACATCAGAGTTTACGCGATCTCATCACCTCCAGAGTCAGAAAATTCTCAGTTTATGGAGTTGGGAGTAATTCTACAGCAAACAGCCATAAATCGCAGAGATAAAAGACTCCTACAAAATTTACAGAAAACGAAGATAGTTTTTGAGGAAAAACAGACACATTCTACATTCCTGGAGCATCTAATTTATTGAGCTTTTGGTTGGAGGAAATGTCCTTTCCAGACTCTGATGCCTTGCAGAGTCCTTACCACAAAGACCAAGCTTTAGACGGTTTGTTTAAAACCCCCTGGAGAAGACTTCTGATCTGTTTTATATTTATAATTCCCTAATAATTGACTTCTGAATGTAGTCTTTGACAGATCTTCATCGCCTCTCACTCTATGCTCCAGTAGTCAGTGGCAATGCAGCTCCAGCATTTCAGAGAAAACTTGAAGACTTGGTATATTTCCAAAAGGAAGTCAGTTACTCAATTCAGCACCCAAAGTTTAGTTATATCAGTCACAATATGTACAGATGCTGGGTTGTATCTCTTACCGTATGCTCCGGGGTGTATAGATAGGTGGGCATTCTCACTTTTGACATCTGACAAGTAATTTAATATGGAACTGAATATCGGAGAGAATTACAGAGAGAATTACAGAAAATTCCTTCTTCACAAAAGTAGTTGTTTCTTTTAACAGCTACTTTTAACTAATACAACCTACTATAGAGTAGTATATAAAGGAGTTGCACCACAATAGAAATTTATAATACTACCACTTATGTATCTGACTATAATTAATCTAATTAATTCATATATTACTCCCTTCTATGCACAAGAAGACAGTCATAGCTAAAAGCTTTGAGATCTTTTAGTCAGATTTAGTCAGATGGGCGGCACGGTGGATCAGCGGTTAGCACTGCACAGGGTTCAAATCCTGCCGAGGACAACATCTGAAAGGAGTTTGTATGTTCTCCCCGTGTTTGTGTGGGTTTCCTCCGGGTACTCCAGTTTCCTCCCACACTCCAAAGACATACTGATAGGGAATATAGATTGTAAGCCCTACATGGGACAATGGCCACAATGTCTGTAAAGCGCTGTGGAATATGATGGCGCTATATAAATAAGCATAATAAATAAATAAAAGTATTTATGGTATACTAATATACACCACTAAGAAGAATTCCCCAGCGAAGACGTTTGGTAGGAATTCACCAATTAGGTCAATCTTGCTAAGGACAAGAGAAAAGCAAATCTATGCTAATTAAAGTGTAAAGATCCTAGGATCTTACAGGATCTACAATTAGTATTTACAGTATAAAATGTATCTTTTATTGCATCAGTTAAAAGTGATAAATATTCCGACCAATCTGGAACCACCAAATGTCTCCAGAGTGCAAGGACTGATTGTGAAGTTCTCATTTCTTAATAACTTGCGCCAGAGTCTGTCCGCCATGAATCCGCCTGAAAATCTGGGGAAACTGTATAGGGACTGGATAGCAACAGGTTAGCAACGCATTGCTTAAAAATCCATTCATTTGAAGGGGTTTTTAAAGCAATGCGCGGGTGTGCAATCCCAGCGAAAAAAACTGGATTCGCGCCGCAGAGGGTGTAAGCGCACACCCGCGCATTGCTTTAAAAACCCATTCAAATGAATGGGTTTTTAAGCAATGCGTCGCTAACCTGTCGCTATCCAGTCCCTATACAGTTTCCCCAGATTTTCAGGCAGATTCGCGGTGGACGGACTCTGGCGCAAGTGTGAACCCACCCTAACCAAACCTAGGGTAATCTGCAGAACCAATCCTGTATATTCTCATACCTGATAGGATTATATTAAAATAGGAAGATGCACTGCCCCCAGACCAACATGTTTTACCACAATGTGCGGCAGCCTCAGGGGTAACTGTGTCACAATAACTATCTGGTACTTGAATATACAGGGTTTAGTTCTGTGGTCTCCCCTGAGGTTAGTTTATTAAGAAATTAGATCAGTCCTTGCACTTTAGAGATATTTGGTGGTTTCTACATAGGTTGGGAATATGGTATCCTGAAGTACAATCATAAGTCTTTTCTATCATAATTATAAGCGTTTCATACTTTTTTACATCAGGTTTATGCAAAGATTAAATATTAACAGTGTTGTCCCTTATTTTCAAAGACTTCTGCAATTTGCCCCTGGCATGCTGGATATCATCTTCTGGGCCAAATCCTGACTGATGGAAACCCATTCCCGCTTAGTCAGTGCATGGAGTTTATTTCTCTGCTTTTGTTTGTCCACACACTTTTAGAAGATTGACCACAGGTTTTGAATGGGATTGGGGAGTTTCCTGGCCATGAACCCAAAATTTCAAGGTTTTGTTCACTAAGCCACTTAGTTATCACTTTTGTGACATGGTATTCCAACATGTTGGAAAAAGCATTGTTCATTACCAAATTGCACCTGTATTGTTGGGAGAATTTGCATTTAGATGCTTAGAAAAAAATTGTGAATGAGCCCCCTCTCTTAGATGAAAAACAACCCCACAAATGAATAGGCTCAGGATTCTTTACTGTTGACATGACTCCGGACTCATGTTAGCGCTCACCTTTTCTTCTACAGACAATCATTCCTCCAGATGTCCCAAGCAGTTTGAAGGGAGATTCATCACAGAAAATAAATTTACCCCCGTTCTCTGCAATATAACAGTCTGTCCTTGATGTTTTTCTTGTTGAGAAATGGACTCTTTTCTGCCCTTAATGGAACCAAGCCAGCCTCCAAAAAGCCTTCACCTCAATGTGTGTGCAGATTCATTGACACCTGCCTGCTGCCTTTCCTGAGTGAGTTCTGCATTTTTGTTGAACCAATCCCATAGCTGCATCCTCTTTAGGAGACGTTCCTGGTACTACTGCTGGACTTCTTCACAGCAATTGAACCTATATCCTTGGTTTACGGTCAATCATACAAGCAGCAATGTACTTTCTTGTAAAGCCCTTTTGATACAAAGCAATGGTAACAACACGTTTCCTTGGAGGTAACCATGGTTAACAGAAGAAGACAATGACTTCAAGCACCATCCCCCTTTTGAAACAACCATTCTGCTCATAATTCATTCAGCATGACAGAGTGATATCATCCACCTTCTCCTGTGCAGGAGTGTAGCTAGAGGGGAAGCAGTGGTAGCAGTCTACTGGGCCCTGGACCCAAAGGTCTCTCTGCAGCACAAAAT
Organism: Leptodactylus fallax; assembly: GCA_947044405.1. NCBI lineage: Eukaryota > Metazoa > Chordata > Amphibia > Anura > Leptodactylidae > Leptodactylus > Leptodactylus fallax. The sequence continues at coordinate 4,515,366 of CAMRHE010000118.1, forward strand.
ATACCACTATTGTAAATGGCACAAGGAAGGTTGGGGGCCTATTACATGTTTTGCATTGGGGCCTAGGAGCTTCAAGTTACACCTTTGCTTCTGAGCTAAATAAAAGATCACTGAAATTCTGTTAATGGGTCATTTTCCTGGCAGGGGGCTGAAATTTAGTGGAAGTAATGTTTTTTGTGGTTGAGTTCATGACTTTGCCATTTATTACAAATCATCTGAGCATTCTTGACAATGTACAGATAATGCAAATTGCTACAACTGACTATATAACTAATATAATGCTACCATCTATGTACAAAAATATAACTACCATAATATTGCCACCTATGCACATGGATATAATTACTTTAAAGGGAGTTTATCATTTGCAAACCACTTTTAAGCTAATGGCACGTTGGAATGGCCTTTAAAAAGGCCATTCTTCTCCTACATTTCCTTGTTTTCTTCTCCCAGCCGATTCCAAGATAATTTGTTTCTTCATGTATGTAAATGAGCACCACGGAGCACCTGGGTTGTTCCTCCTCCTCTGCGAGCACCCACCTTGTCATCGCTTATCACCGCCCCTTCATCCGTTGCGGTGACTCCCCTCTTGGTCTTCTCTGTATCTTCTTTCTTCTAAGTCCTCGTACACAGCGCTGTGCGCTTGCGCAATCGGCTCTGCCACAGTACGCTCTTGTGACAGACTATCGGAAAATGGCGGCCCGTCATGCGCAGTTGGCTGTGCCCGAACACGAAGTGGCAGAAACAATTGCACATGTGCGAGAATTCACTGCCGTACAGTGCTGCTGGAAAGAACTGAGAAGAAAGAAGACCAAGAGGGGAGTCACCGCAACGGACGAAGGGGCGGTGAGAAGCGATGACGAGGTGGGTGCTCACAGAAGAGGAGGAACGCCCCGGGTGCTCCGTGTTGCTCATTTACATACATGAAAAAACAAATTATCTTGGAATCGGCTGGGAGAAGAAAACAAAGAAAGGTAGGAGAAGAATGGCCTTTTTAAAGGCCATTCCAACGTGCCATTAGCTTAAAAGTGGTTTTACGAATGATAGACTCCCTTTAACACTGACCCTATATACAAGAATGAAACTAGTATAAGGCAGCCCTCTAGGTACAAGAATTTAATGACTATACACTGCCACCTATGATCAAGAATATAACACAGTACAAGAATTTAACTACTATAACTATATACTGTCACCTATGGTCATGAATATACTTTAACATTGTACTTATGTACATAAATAATACCACCCAATGTACAAAAAATATATAATGCTTTATGTAAATTAATTTAACTACTCTAAGGCATACTGTAACTACTATAATACTACCTTCTATGTACAAGGTGATAACAATTATAATAATAATAGCCAGGTGAAGTTGCCCTTTCATAGATATACTAAATTAATAGGACCCAATCATTTGTCTTTGCCTAACTACTTGCTCCAACATAGCACACAGAATAACAAACATCAGAATTGCCTGCGTCAGTGACCACTCCTCTGCCCTGATGCTAAGAGATGACCCTTGAGGTCTATTTGTACATGAGCAGCAGATACTGCACTTCACTCTGCAGACATTATGACACTTTCTCAATTCAGTCCATGTTCACACTTAGCCTTGCACTTCTGATAGGATCTAATGATGGTGAAATCAATGCTAGTACATTGGTTTATATTACACAAAGGCATCAGCTTAAGTCATGCAAAGGTTAAAGTGTAAATCCGTCCATCTGCCCCGGCCTGGTGGAAACCTGTTCCTCCAGCAGCTGTTGTTCCTTGCAGAAGGCAAATGCCCTAAGCTTTCCAAAGTGTCCTGTAATAGAGAGGGGATTTGTTGTAAATCCACACACTTAGATCTCGCCACATCTGTGTTGTTTTTTTTAATGTTACACTTTAATTTTCTAAACCAACACGATAAAAAGGAAACGTATGAGAAGGAGTTTGGGAAGGTAGAATTGGGGCCCTTGCTGCCTTAGCCGCTTGTCCTGGCAGTTGGTGCTGACCGCCTGAGGCCACATTGTGAGTGCAAAGGAATCTGGGCATGGAAAATTCCCTGGCATCGCACAAAGAACAACATTTAAACATTGAAAATAGATACATTCTGTCTTAAAAACGCTTGAAAGAGGAAGGAAATGTAACATGCTAAGAAGGAGTCAATCCATTGGTTCCACCCTGATCTATCAGATGTGAAAACAAATCCCCATTATAAATAGTGCTGGGTCCCACAGCGCAGAATGTTTGCTGGAAATATGAAGACGAGCCGTGACGCCTGCAATCTGATTACCAAGGGCCAAGAGCGGATCCTAGAGACTTTTACTGGTCACATATCACACACACTTTTATTTAGATACTGTAGATGGCTGAGCAGGAATGTCACATCTGGCGTTCGCCTGGCACCATCTGTGCTCCACTGATGTTCTCAGCTAACCAATGATGAATTGTTACAAAATTCTCTGAATATCAGAACGTTGTTGGTTTAGGAAAAGTGCAGAGAACAAGCAAGTGCAAGAAATGTCTAAATAAATAATAATTATTAATATTCCTAAAACAATAAGAAGCAAAGCAAATGAACCGATGAATGCCATTTTTTATTTTTAGTCATCTGGTCATCCATCTGCATTCATTTCTACAAGGGCTCTTCACTTCTCCTCCTCGCTTCTCTTTATGTCTGGACTATTCTGTGTATGTTATTCCCACAATCACGCCCTTCTGCTAAAATAAAAACAGCCACATAAAAGCTCACATGCTGAAAGACGCAATGCAAATAGCAATTGTTAGTTTCCTATTTAGATAGATAGGTAAAGTGAAGTCTTTCAGATCCTTCAAATATATCTGGCCTCTATATGCTCTGTCCTTACAATGTAATATAGACAGACTGATATAAGAAATGAATGGATGGCTTTCCCCCACCTCCCCTTTCTTTGCTTTTTCTTCTGCTGGCATTGACCCTCTAATCTGAAGCGTCCACAGTGGGGTGAACGTTCTGTTACTGGTCTATCCATTGCTGGATCCAATGTAAATATTTGGTGGTTCATGTGATTGTTTTCTTGCTCTTCTGAGAGGACTTCTAGGTAGAGCCTTATAGGGGCTGAGCTCATGACTTATTCATCACGACTGTGAGAGAATAGATGGTCTGTGCCACTACTGTGTTCACTGTACACAACGCACCCCAGGAAAACAACAACATTGCATGGACTAATCGCATATTAGATTTTTCTGGCCTGGACACAATCTTGTTTTTTTTTCTGTGATGGCTGAAGTTAGGATTTCCCACTCATTCAAGCAACATTATGTATTATTCACCATGTATCACATTGCAAAGCACAAAGCTGACTCAGCTATATTTAGGACATGATTGTGTATTTATTGTGTTGACTTCACAATCCCCAGGAAGAAGCCACAGCTGGATGCAGAAACGCTCCCCACACTGGTCACTGGAAAAACACACAACACAACCACAAGAGCAGAGAAACTCCAGAGAGATTGTGTTGAAGGCGACTCAATGTCATTAATGCTGCACTACTTCTTACGGTGTGTTCTCCATGTGTTCCTTCTCTACTATTTTCCTAAAAAATCATTCTGAAGCTCCACTATTATCATTTCCAGTGTTTTACTATCCATGAGGTGAAATGGACACTATACATATCATAACGCTTTTTCCAGACTGCGGGAGCAGCATTTTGCCAGGTGCATTCCTGTACTTAGCCTAGCAATGTCCAAACAAGTGCTAGCCACTTTTGTACTGCAAAGTACTGGATCACCTAAGCTCAACTTGGACCACTTTTGATGTTTGTGAAAAAGTACTGCCAGTACCTTGTGCTGGATACTTTTTTAGTACCTGCTTTAGGCAAGGACCAAGTGAGCCAAAGTGATACTAGAAGATTACATGTCAAAACACTGCTGAGCTGATTGGTCATCCTTTATAATGACGTCCAGGTACTCAAAGTGGGTACTTTCTTCAGTCAAAATCTACATGGTACCAGAACCATGTACAGTCATGGCCAAAAGTTTTGAGAATGATACAAATATTAATTTTTACAAAGTCTACTGCTTCAGTTTTTCTAATGGCAATTTGCAAATACTCCAGAATGTTATAAAGAGTGATCAGCTTAACAGCAATTACTTGCAAAGTCAATATTTGCCTAGAAAATGAACTTTATCCTCCAAAACACATTTCAACATCATTGCAGCCCTGCCTTAAAAGGACCACCTAACATCGTTTCAGTGATTGCTCCATTAACACAGGTGTGGGTGTTGATGAGGACAGGGCTGGAGATCAATCTGTCATGATTAAGTAAGAATGACACCACTGGACACTTTAAAAGGAGGCTGGTGCTTGCCATCATTGTTTCTCTTCTGTTAACCATGGTTATCTCTAAAGAAACACGTGCAGTCATCATTGCACTGCACAAAAATGGCCTAACTGGGAAGAGTATTGCAGCTAGAAAGATTGCACCTCTGTCAACAATCTATCGCATCATCAAGAACTTCAAGGAGAGAGGTTCCATTGGTGCCAAAAAGGCTCCAGGGCGCCCAAGAAAGACCAGCAAGCGGCAGGACCGTCTCTTAAAAGTGTTTCAGCTGCGGGATCGGGCTACCAGCAGTGCAGAGGTTGCTGAGGAATGGCAGCAGGCAGGTGTGAGTGCATCTGCACGCACTGTGAGGCGGAGACTCTTGGAGCAAGGCCTGGTCTCAAGGAGGGCAGCAAAGAAGCCACTTCTCTCCAGAAAAAAACATCAGGGACAGACTGATATTCTGCAAAAGGTACAGGGAGTGGACTGCTGAGGACTGGGGTAAAGTCATTTTCCCTGATGAATCCCCTTTTCGATTGTTTGGAACATCTGGAAAACAGCTTATTCGGAGAAGAAGAGGTGAGCGCTATCACCAGTCTTGTCTCATGCCAACTGTAAAGCATCTTGAAACCATTCATGTGTGGGGTTGCTTCTCAGCCAAGGGAATCGGCTCTCTCACAGTCTTGCCTAAAAACACAGCCATGAATAAAGAATGGTACCAGAATGTCCTCCAAGAGCAACTTCTCCCAACCGTCCAAGAGCAGTTTGGCGCTCAACAATGCCTTTTCCAGCATGATGGAGCACCTTGCCATAAAGCAAAGGTGATAACTAAATGGCTCAGGGAACAAAACATAGAGATTTTGGGTCCATGGCCTGGAAACTCCCCACATCTTAATCCCATTGAGAACTTGTGGTCAATCATCAAGAGACGGGTGGACAAACAAAAAACAACAAATTCAGACAAAATTAAAGCATTGATTCTGCAAGAATGGACTGCTATCAGTCAGGATTTGGTCCAGAAGTTGATTGAGAGCATGCCAGGGAGAATTGCAGAGGTCCTGAAGAAGAAGGGTCAACACTGCAAATATTGACTTGCTGCATTAACTCATTCTAACTGTCAATATAAGCTTCTGTTACTCATAATATGAATGCAATTATATTTCTGTATGTGATAAAAACATCTGACAAACACACATAAAAACCAGAGGGCAGCAGATCATGTGAAAATATAATATTTGTGTCATTCTCAAAACTTTTGGCCATGACTGTAATAGAAAGGGTGATGGAACCAACACAGGAAGAATAAGGTCAAGGAACCTGTTCCTGACTAGCTACTCGTATTTAACTTCCTTCAAGGACTCCAGAAATAATGGCAATATGAAGAGGAGGGCATCATTACTAGGAAAGTGGTGAAATTGGATTTTGGTACTGTGGGGAATACTTAAACTTATTTATTTTTGCTAACGTACATAGCACCAACATATTCAACACAGCCCTATAAATATAGGCAACACTGTCCCAGGTAGGGTGCAAGGTATAAATTCCCAGTCAGTATGTCTTTGGAATGTGAGAGGACATGTACGCAAACATGGAGAGAACATATGAAAATGTAAATGTTGTTCCTGTCTGGATTCGAATCGAGGAACCCAGCACTGTTGAGCAACAGTACTAACCACCGTGCTGCCCTCTTAGGTCAAAATTATGGGACTTACTATGAGGGGGCACCTTACACTCTACAATTGGTAGGCACAGTATGACACGGACAGGCTACTATATGGTTGGCATTATGGGGATTAGAATAAGGTTAGCATTGTAGGTATTACAATGAGAGTGACACTATCGGTACTACAATGGCTAAAGTCCCCTTCACACAGGTCAATTATTGGTTCAATTATCAGGAACAATCATTCATAGGAATTCTTGTTCCCAATAACTGGCCTGTGTAAATGTGCTCCTATTCAGTAGTGATCATTCATCCCCCATGTAGTTTGCATCAGTCTAGACAAATAAAGGTATGAAAGATCCTCAGTGCGCCAACACCGCTGTGGCCCCACCTGAGTCTTCTTTCATATAAAAACCACACTCACCGCCAGTGAGTGCCGGGTTCACAAGATATATACAAGACAAGCTTTCTAAATTTTATATATTTATTAACCCCTAAATGGGTCGGTATTAACATCTAACACATGCAGTTCAGAACAGATATGCAGATGTATGCAAGCATTAACAGTTACTAGTTACAATATACAGTACAATAAAAATAAAAAGGGAATAACTTTGAAATAATTACTTTACCATGCATCTCCTTGATGTGGCTCTATAGTCCAACACTCACACATGGCATGTGTGAGTCACCGAGTGGAGGCTTCTTGGCATGTGGCATTAATACAATAATCCAGCCTGCATGCTCTCATCACAGTCTTTCAGTCATAGTCTCTCAGTAATAGTCTCTTGTAGTCTCAGCCCAATCTCCATAACATAATCTCCCCCCACAGACCCCTTACCTCATCTTTTATACCCTTTATGCCACCTTCCAGAATGAGGTCATCGGCGGCAGCAAGTCTGATGGATTAATCCACTCAAGTCCAGATTCTTTGCAAAGAGCTGAGACCAAGTTAAATGATACAATGTTATCAGCCATATCTGATCTATCAGTGCAGACTGGACAATGCATGTTTCTTTGATCACTCAGGACTGTATAGGAATACAATGGAGCCCTGCTGTGATGGATACAAAGCCCTATTGTTCCAGTGCTGCTACTACTGCCAATATACACCTAGGCTTATAGCTGCGCACATTATGAGTAAATGGAACTAGAGAGAAATACGCTACCCAGAGACCAAAATACAGCTTTGTTATAGCCATATTTAAGCAGAATCATCACAAAAGGGCAATGCAAATAATAGCTGACCAATGAGTTTTATAGTCAATCATCCACCATAATAACAGGCTATGTAAATGTACCCTTACATTGTGGGGAGTACTATCACAATGGCCCTTTGGTAGCTATAATCTAATCAGCACTATATACATTTCTCTGAATGATAAACTGTTTAGCATTATGGCATTAAGGGTGTGTTCACACGGAGGAATTTGCCATGGATCTGCCTCCCATTGTTTTCAATGGGAGGCGGAGAGGCAGGGCAGGAAAAAGAAGGCCGCCAACGCCGTGGATACCATTCATCCGGGCCTAACAGGAGCGGGAGGGGGGGGGGGGGGGGGGCGGGGGGGGGGATGGAAAATAAAGAAGTGTCCTGCTCAATCTTCCGCCGTGGACATACCATTAGGCAACAGAGACCGTGGGTATTTTGGTCCGCAAACTAGTAATTAGTCTTCAGTTTTTGCGGACCGAGTGTCTTCAGTGTTTGTTCAGTGTTTCTTCAGCATCAGTGAACTAGGTCCGCAAAAACGGACAGTGTGCCATCAGTGTGTGATCCTAGTTTGCAGATTCACCATAATAAACATAGGTGACATCTAATTATATCCCTAGCTTGTCCGTGAAAACGGACGGCACGCTGATGACACACTGAGTAAATCAATGTGCCGGCCTAGGTTTTTAGTCTCCCATACCCTTCTATGGGCGAGTCCGTTCTGCAAAAACTGAACAGAATAGGACATGTTCTATCATATGCGGAGCGTAATCACGGCTCACACACTGATTAGTGAAACATATGGTTGTGTGCATTTACCCATAGAAATGAACAGGTCAGTGTGCAATCCGCGAAAAACAAGGATAGCACATGGATCTCACCCACGGTCGTCTGCAACTGGCCTAACTTAGTGGTTAGCAATAGGAGTATATATTGAAGTAGCACTATACATTATATACTGTATATGCCTTATCCTGTGGATAAGTGTTAATAGTGGGATAACTCCTTTAAGGATTCAGACTAATTTTGTTTTCAGGATGTGCATTTTAAAATGCATAACATTTTTATTTTTCCATCAACCGTATGTAGGTTTGTCCAGGGGTGTAAATACCGGGGTAGCAGCGGTAGCAGCTGCCACAGTGCCTGGGACATTAAGGGGCTCGGAGCCCTGTGGCAGCCGCTACCGCGAACCCCATAAACACTGCTATCATTATACTCCGGGTACTTTTCAGACCCCGGAGTATAATAATCGGAGGCCCAGGGGAGGAGAGCGAACATAAAAAACACGCAAGATCTGGTCCAACATTGAAGATGGCCGAAGTAGCGAACCGAAGTGCAGCGGAGCCAGGGAGAGGTAACTAGCATTGTTTTTTATGTTTGTATCCTCCCCTGGGTCTCCGATTATTAGACTTTGGGGTCTGAAAAGACCCCAGAGCAGGCATGTCAAACATGCGTCAAGCGGGCCGCTTGCGGCCCTTTAGAGGCATATCTGCGGCCCGCACAAAAGTCTCAAACTTTATCTCTAAAGCAGCGGTTCTCAACCTGTGGGTCGCGACCCCGGCGGGGGTCGAATGACCACAACACAGGGGTCGCCTAAAGCCATCGGAAAATACATATTTCCGATGGCTTTAGCCGCTGAGAAGTCGCGCTATTCAGCTGGAACGCACGTCGTTATGGATGTGCGTTCCAAACTGAATGCCTGTGCGCACTTTCAGACCAGTGGAGCGATGCTGCGGGTCCAGCCCTGAGAGGGTGCCCCGCGCTGTGTAGCTCCCGGCATCCGCCGTGCCGTTACGCGGATGCCGGGTCTGTTACAATGATGGCGGCCGCTCTGCTGCAGAGCGGTCACCATAGCAACCGGGCCTCCGCGGGCTGTAAAAACTGCCCCCGGTCCCCACCGGCCCCATACCTGTTAAGTTGCAGGTCGACTCCCCGCGCGGCGAGATCACGGGAGTCGACCTGTTCCGGTGACAGCCTGGAGCCTAATGAAGGCTCCCAGGCCTGTCACTGGGATACAGAATCTCCCATAGACTGCAATACACTTGTATTGCAGTCTATGGGACTTGCAATCAAACGATTGCAGGTTCAAGCCCCATGAAGGGAGGGGGGGCTAATAAAATAGTAAAAAAATAAAATAAAATAAAAAGTTCTAACTCACCCACTTTCCCTAGAATACATATAAAAGTACAAAATTACTGTGAAACACATACACATTAGCTATCCCTGTGTCCGAAAATGCCCGGTCTACAACCTTATAAAAATATTTTTCTTGTAGGGTGAACATCAGAGCGGGAAAAAAAAATCAAAAGTGCCGAACCGCCATATTTTTTGCTGTTTCGCCTCTGATTTGAATAAAAAGTGATCAAAGCAATAGACATTCCCCAAAATGGCATAACTAAAAAGTACATCTGGCCCTGCAAAAAAAGACGCCCTATTCCTCCCCGTACAGCTGCAGGGACACCTGTCAATGTGACCTTGCAGCTGTTGCAAAACTACAACTTCCATATATTAGACATTTTACCACATTTTTTTGTCTTAAAATATTTTTCCCTATTTTCCTCCTCTAAAACCTAGGTGTGTGTTATGGTCCGGGGTCACTGCAACATGAGGAACTGTATTGCGGGGTCACGGCATTAGAAAGGTTGAGAACCACTGCTCTAAAGTTTAGAGACAAAGTTTGAGACTTTTGTGCGGGCCGCAGATGTACAAAACTCACGATCAGCACTTCCGGCTCTTCATTCATTGACCCATATCCCTGCATATGACCTGCTTACGTGATCAATGAATGACGACCCGGAAGTGCTGATCGTGAGTTTTGTACATCTGCGGCTCGCGTGGCTGCTGATCACCTAAGTCAGTTTTGTTGTGAGCGGAGGAAGAGTCGTGGCTGAGAGTGACTGGGATACTGTGACCGTGCTGAGGAAGAAGGGACCCACTGCCGCACAGGCAAAGTCCAAGCAAGTGAGTGGCCCTCCTGTATGTAACCATTAAAAACTAAAGAGAGGGGTGAGCACTCAGATTATAAATAATTGTGATGCAAAAAACAGTGGTGCTGATTGGATGAAAAATGCAATCGAACACAAAGGAGAAACAGCATCCAATATAAAGCACACACAAAATTTCTTTATTAAATAACACAGCAAACAAGGAAAAATTAAAAGCAATTAAAATACATGTGCACCCTTGGAGGCAAATACCAGGGGTGAACACCAAAAAGAACGAATCCTACAGACGCCCATTAAATAAATATAAAGTAAATAAATACATATTGAAAATTCATAATAATAATATAAATAATAATATAAATAATAATATAATAATATAATATAATGAATAGGCCTATTAGCACAAAGCACAAAGAGGTGTCAAGCCTCAGGACAAAACACTAAAAATGATTGAAAAAAATGATAACAAATAAATGTTTAGTTTTTAATTGCTGTATTTTTGTTAAATATATTAGTTGAATGTTGCGCACTGCAAATATATGTTGCTGTTACATATTACTACTTCATATCTTGTTTTCATGACTGCTGTTAAAATACGTGTATGACATTAGCTGCTGTGTGCGGCCCTCGCAACAACCTCTTGTTACTCATGTGGCCCTCGGGGTACCCTGAGTTTGACATGCCTGCCCCAGAGTATAATAATCGTTCATGGATGGTCCACTATGGGGAATAATACTGTGTGCAGGGGCCACTATGCTGCATAATAGTGTGTGCAGGGGCCACTATAGGGCATAATACTGTGTGCAGGGGCCACTATGCTGCATAATACTGTGTGCAGTGACCACTATGCTGCATGATACTGTGTGCAGGGTCCACTATGGGGCATAATACTGTGTGCAGGGGCCACTATGGGGCTTAATACTGTGTGCAGGGGCCACTATGGGGCATAATACTGTGTGCAGGTACCACTATGGTGCATAATATTGTGTGCAGAAATGCAGTTTGTGTGGGGGGGGGGGTGTTGGAGGGGGCGGTCTGGGGGCGTGTTGGGGGCGGTGGCGGTTCAGGGCGGCCCCATGTCAAATGATCGCCTTGGGGCCCAGCCATTCCTAGTTACGCCACTGGGTTTGTCCTGTGTAGTATGACAATTTGGGGCACATATACTATAAATCTTTTTTTTTCAGGAGCAATTCCACTATTCAAAGCAGCAATTTTACTATTGCATTTAGAGTTTAATTTTTATGCCATTCACCGCATGGTACATATAAATGACGTTTTATTCTGTGAGACGATAGACTTACAGCAAGACCACATTTATATATATTTTTATGTTTTGCCCCTTTTGTGCAACATTTTTAAAAAATGTTTGTGTGCCACTGTATTCCATGCCTCATAGCAATTTTATTCTTCCATCAATATAGCCATACAAGGGGCATGTTTTATGTAGAATTACCTGTAGTTTTGGTTAATAGCATTTTGGGGGTACATACTGCTTTTTTATGACTTAATATGTTTTTTAAAAGGTAAAATGAACAGAGAACAGCAGCTATGGTACTGAGGTTATATGTTGCCTATTTTTTATGGAATTCATTATGTGGAATAAATAATGTGGCAATTTCATAAACAAACTAAAAAACAATGCCAATTCTGTCAGGCTGTTTTTGGTAATAAAGCATTCTTCAAGGCGAAAAAAAATACTTTTTTTTTATACTGCACCTCAAGACACTTTTTCACTCAAGAGTCTTACAAGAGGATTGACAGGGCCTAATAGAAATGCAAAGATGGCAGACTTGCCGCCATGAAAACCTATTAGCACCCCACAATTGACAATGATGGGATAACAAAATTAGCCTTTGCAACACTGTATGCTGACATTTGCAGTTAGTAGCATGGTCTCAGGTCCTAATCCCACATTATCACTGACCCAACCTTCCACTTGTACTGGGTGGGAAAGTGTTACATGGAAGGTATAAGATTAGAAAAAGAATTTAATATTTGTCTATAAACAGAGCTGCTATTGGTGACATCTGGTATTGCAGCTCATCTCTATAAAAATGAACAGAGGCAAGCAGAGGCTCCAATGTAATGGGTCCTCTATCTTAAGCCATTTAGAATAGTGGTATAATTTATGTGGAAGAGGGAAATTTGGGGCCCCCTCATGGTCCAGGGCCCAATAGAGTCTGCTACTTGTGAACCCCCTATAGTTATGCCTCTACCAGCACAGATTTCCACTTTGTTCTCATATAATGGATAGCTTCGTTGCCAGAATAGTTATCCTCAAAGCAAATTCATTGTGACAAGTCAGAGAAAATTGTTCTGGCTGCATAAATACTGGGAGCAGTGTGAAGTACAGGACAGCGAAATTAGGTGAGTAACATAAATATGGAGGTTTGAAGGCGGACGGGGGACCCAGCTTTCCTGTGGATTAATCACAAAATTCACTGATGTTTCTGCTACCCCAAGACATAACTCCATAGAAAATGAGCTTCAGCACCAACACTTGCTTACTATAATGTTACGATGTTCCCCTGGCCTGGGTCCAAGACAAGCGCCGAGCTCTCCAGCTTTGCTTTCTTAGTCATAAATCATTAGAACAGAATGAAAACATGTCATTTTCCTGCCACTATTATGCAGAATGTGCGCTCAACACTTGATAATGCCTTACTGTCTCCAATAAAACGCAGCTATTGAAGTGTCTAAGACACAGGCAGCTCAGCGAGGCTTTAAGACATATCTATGTTATGACCAATAAAGATGGAGTCGATCTCTGCACGACTCAGGACAAGGTAATTCCACCTGCATTCCGAGCCATAGGGAACCCAAACTGGTGCCGGGTAAAAGATACATGAAAGCATGTAGTAATGAAGAATGGCACCAGCACTATAGCGCCATGGTGGTCCTGCAGCAAAATAGTATAAATAAAAAGTACTCATTTTCTAAACCAATATCTGATTTTTCTACTATTTTGAAGGGGTTAGCTAGGATTTAAACAAAAATGTATTTTTTCAGATACATCCACTCCTGTCCATAGGCCATGTTTGGTATTGCATTTCATCCTTAAGACTAAGGCCCCACATTGAAGAAACACAGCTTTTTTTGTTGCAGATATTGCTGCAGTTTTTTGAGCCACAGCCAAGATTGGCTACAAAAGGAATGGGAAATATAGAGGGATTTCTTATACTTTTCCCTACTGCTCAATCCACTCCAGGCTTTCGCTCAAAAAAAAAAAAAAACGCAGCAAAATCTGCAACAAAAAAAGCTGTGTTTTCCGCAATGTGGGGCTCAGCCTAAGTTGGCCATCCACATTACATTTTAGCCTGCTGAAGTGGCAGATTTGGGATTTTCTGCTGTTGGTTGGTCGTACATGAACCTATGACACTGCATTTGAAACTGCAGACAACCAACTTCTCCTCACTATGCTCCACTCTATTGGCCTCAGGGACACCGCTCTCACTTGGTTTTCTTCCTATCTCTCTGACCGCTAATTTAGTGTATCATTCTCTGGTGCTATTTCTTCTCCTCTGCCCCTTGCGGTTGGGGTTCCTCAGGGCTTGGTCCTAGGCCCCCTCCTCTTCTCTCTGTACACAGCCCTGATTGGACAAACCATCAGCAGATTTGGCTTTCAATACCATCTTTATACTGATGAGACACAGCTATATACCTCATCTCATGACATCACCCCTGCACTACTACAGAACACCAGTGACTGTCTCTCTGCTGTCTCTAACATGTCTTCTCTTTATCTGAAACTGAATCTTTCAAAAAATGAACTTCTTGTGTTTCCTCCATCCACTAACCGACCTAACCCTGATATCTCCATTTCTGTCTGTAGTCTATTACACCGAGGCAGCAAGCCTGCTGTCTGGGGGTTGTATTTCACTCACTTTCACCCCACATATTCAGACACCTGCACGCTTTTGCCGCCTGCACCTCAAAAACATCTCTAGAATTCGCCCTTTTCTCACCATGGAAACATCAAAAACCATCATTGCATCACTATTGCAATTCTCTGCTAATTGGGCTTCCTCTTACTGAAATCTCCCCTCTACAATCTGTCCTGAATGCAGCCGCCAGATCTTTCTATCAAATAAGTACACAGATGCATCTTTCTTTGTCACATTGTAATGTCTAATACTGTCTGTCCATGTACTCTCTGATATTTAAAGTGCTGCGGAATATGTTGACGCTATATAAATAAAGTTATTATTATTATTATTATTATGACAGTTCACCCCATACAGCCAATCAACAACTAAAGTTAGTTGGGACCAAAATCTTTTGTGTTGTATTTTTCTACTGTCTGTCTACTATGATCTGTTGTTTATAGGCTAGACTGACAGACTTGTGAGTGATTTTTGTATTGTGGGCATGTGTTTGTACTATTAACACACCCACAAAGTGTCCGTCATTTCCCTTTTTCAGCACTTCTTTATCATTGAACTACTTTTATTTGTTAATTTTCCAAGTGTCTTTTATAGTCGAACACTTGTTGGAAAGTTCATGGTAGGGACGTTGGCCGTACTACCAACCAACCATAGTTCAATTCAGCAATGGCAGTCTAAAATCTAATGTATATGGCCAGGTTTAGTCAGTATTACTATACATCGGAGGCAGTATAGTGCTTATCTTTTTGTACAGGAGGCATTATAAGGGTAATTTCACATGCCGCATTTTTTTTTTGGGAAAAATGCCACAATTTTTTGGCAGTTTTCCATTCAGTTTTTTGAGCCAAGGACAGAAGAGGATTCACAAGAAATAGGAAATATAGAGGAAGAACTTACATTTATCTTTTCTGCTGCATCCACTTCTGGCTTTGGCTCAAAACATGAGTGACTCTCATCCCAGTAATAGTATAGTAATATTATAGTAGTTATATTATTTAAAGAGGTTATTCAGAATGAGAAAAACATAACTTCATTCCTGAAATAGGGCCACGGGTTGGGTCTGGTATTAAAGATTAGCTCCATTAAAAGTAATCGGATAAAGCTGTATAAGGTGTAGTGCTGCATTTTTTTAAAGCATCTGTAGTTTTCTAATCTTGGATAACCTCTTTAACATAGGAGCAATGTTATTATGTTTATATTCTTGTACAAAAGGAGCAGTTTTATGGTAGCTATTTTTGTACAGGGAGGAAGTATTATAGTAGTTAAATTTTTGTATACAGCATTATAGTTGTTCTAGTCTTGTATAAAGGAGGCAAGGAATAAGGGAGTATGTTTATTAATAATATCAACAATAATATTATTAAAGCGTACCTCCAAGGTTAAAACAACTTTTTATAAATGAATAGTACAGGCAAATATGGACAAACTATTTAATATATCTAATCATAGAAATATGCTTCCTTCTCCACTTATCAGCTACTTTTTGGTAATAAATCTATGGAGGGGGAGGGGGCTGTTTAAAAAGACACTAATAGTAGAACTCTTTTGACACTGCTAACTTTCAAGATAAGGCTGTACCACTGCACAGAATGAGGCAATAAATCTTCCAGCATCAACCTTCTCCTCCACTTACCCCTCTCCATAGACTTCATTATGTTGCTAAAAACAGGTATAGATGTTATAGAGATAAGCAGTCTAAGCAAAGATAAGGGTAAGAGAGCTGCCTAATAAGTGGAGAAGGAAACATATCTAGCATTCGGGTTTCCGTTCTGCTAACGCTATGTGCTTAAAAAGCGGTTACCAGCAGAAACCCGTGGACCCCATACACTATAATGGGGCCCGCCCGGTTTCCGCCTGAAATCGGCGGAGAGAAAAGTCCTGCTTGCAGGACCGTCCCTGAACGGTCACCAAACGCTAGTGTGACCGTAGCCTTAATAAGACATATTACAAGGTTTTCTTATATTCACCTGTACTATAAAATTTATGAAAACTTGATTTATAATTAGAGGTATAGCATGTGTACTGTGTTTCTACCCCAGCTACAGTATCAAGCCTTTGAACCAGGGCTGAATCCTAGGCCCTGTAACAAAACAGAATTACATTATACATTACATATATTTTTGTATTATATTAAACATACTCGTACATAGAAGGTAGTATTATAGTAGTAGTACATATATAACTTATATAAGCACAAGAAATAAAATAGTATTAATTTTCTTGTACATAAGACACAGTCTTATGGTAGTTACAATGCAAAGTCAATATACAATTTGCAAGAAAATAATTGATTAAAACAAGTAATATTTAATAAAAACACATTACCTACATGAAAAATACAATAGTGAATAATTTGGTGCCTAGAGCTATAACAGGATGTCATTAGACTGAGAAGAGAGGAAGAAACCGTCTGTGAATTTCAGTGTTAATTTGGCAAAAATAACAAACGTCAAGAAAGCTTAAAAACTGTATCAACTCCATGAAGTGATATTACAATGGACATTTGAAAATGTGTAAATTTCTCTCTCTGATGTCAGATTTTCAAATCATTTTTTTCTAGCTTTTGAAAATGACTGTGGAAACGTGGTTAACAGGCCAGCGTAATGCTCTGTAATAACGGCGAGAGGAATGTTTAATAAGAGACGCTATTAAACCATATCCCTAAGTGAAAACACATACTGAAAAAGTGACGACAATTCAGTTGGGAAAGTTGCCAGGTTCCTGCGAATGGACGGGGGGAGGAGGAAACCTTCATCGGGTGGAACTTCATAAATGAACCTTTATCGGGTAGAACTTTTTATTTGTTAAACCAGGTGGTGCCATTCTTGATCTTCTCATGAGGATTCAGGGAGAAGAAAAGAGCTTTGGCTGTATTCAAAAAATTTGAACAAGAAAAAAAAAAATCTTCATCTGCAGCTATATACTGTATATGTATATATTTAGTGTACCCAGACATATGTAACCAGCAGACATGGGTGTAGCCATTGGGAGTGCAGAGGTAGCAATCTCTACTGGTTCCAGGAGCTTCAGGGGGCCCCAAAGCCCACTCTAAAACATTAAAAGGCATCAATATTATAAATAGCAAAGGATAAGCAGGGGTCTCATTACATATTTTTACATACATCATTTCATACATTGGGGCCGAAGAACTTCAAATTACATCTCTGCCTGCAGATTTTGGGACTTTTTCTTTCCACTGTTGACAGTCCTGGATATCGGGTGCTATCCCAGGATGTGGGAGGTATGTCCTGGCTTGGATCTGTCTTCTCACTGCTTCTCTATTTTGACCCTGTCTCTGTTTCCAGCAGCTGTAGTTACATCAATGCTTTGTGCCTGCTACTCCTAAGCCAATGGCAGCAGAGATTGGAGTACACGGCTGGGTAATGGGGAAAGGTGAGCATTAGTTTCATTTGTTTTGTTTGTACATTTTCTGTGGGATACCAGGAGGGAGTTTATACTGTGGGGATCAGTTTAAGGGGGACACTATACTGTAGAGTGAACATTAAGGGAGGCTTACTGTGTTACAGTTTATTATACTGTGGGAGCCACAATGAGAGGGGCATTAAATTATGGTTGCCTCAATTAAGACAGCATTATACTATGGAAGACACAATGAGGGGGGCATTACACTGAGGGGACCCACAAAGGAGCATTATACTTAATGGGGACCACAAGCAGCATAATACCATGTTGGGTCACTAAAGAGCATTGTACTGTGTAAGGGCATAAGGAACATGGTTGTGATTGGGTGGAGTCAAAGTGGGCATGGCGGAGTTAGAAGTAGGACAATACCTACATTCGAGGTACTATTCTACCTGCTGCAGATTTTGTTCCTCGTTCGGTCCTTGGGAGGTATGACTGTTGTTTCTGTTAATGTACATATCTCACTCCATTCTTGTTGCACGTGCAGGCTCTTCCTGGTATGATGTCACAACACTGCTGTGTGCTCTGAGCCAGATATCTCCTTCTGTTCCTGAGTGAGAAGCTGTATTCTATTTACTGTTTTACACAAAGTGGATTTTGTGGTCACTGAGGAGGTTTGTGAACATTTACAGAAAGTCTAGAGTCAGTGAAAAAGGAAATTTCATGCTGGAAGGTGAGGAAGATGGCACTTTCTCTTAAACATGTATTACAAAATTAATTTCACATGTACTACTTAATTTTTGCTAGAAGAAGAAAACTACATACAGTAACAAACAAAATAGTTATACTGATCCTACACAGAGGCTGTGTGGCAAACACCAATGGTCTGCAGACCTTAAATAAATGTATATGTACAATATAAATGTAGCTTTAGCATTTATATTTAGCATTATTTCGCTAGATGACAAATAAAAATATATAAACAAAAAAACATATACACATTAGGTATCCAAAAATCCCCTAACTATAACCATATAAAAATATTTTTCCCATACAGTGAACGTTGCACTGGGAAGAAAAATCAAAACAGCCAAATCGCTGTTTTGCCTCACAAAAAAAAAAAAAAAATTAATAAAAATCAAAACATGAGACTTTTTCCAAAATGCTATAAATAAGAAGTACAATTGATCCCGCATAAAAGTGACCTAACACTGTTAGAATATGGAGAATCCAAGAAATTTTAAAGTTTTGGATTTTTGGTCAAAAAAATTAGTATAAATTCCATAATCATAACAACTCACAGAATATAGCTAACATGTTATTAGCTACATATATATGTATCTTCTTTATATATATATATATATATATATATATATATATATTGTGAGTATGTGAGCCAGAGGGCGCTGTTGAGCGACCCAGGCCCAGCCCTGAAAAGGCTCTCAGCCACGCCTTTGAGGGGGGCGTGTAACTCCAGTAGTCTGGAGTATCCTGCAGGGAGCAGGAGATGGTGGACCCACCTGGACAGATAGACTGTCTGTGCCAGAAGTGCTCGGGTCTACAGGGGACTGTTGCTGGAGCTGAGCAATAGTCAGGACCAGCGAGGACAGAGAGAGAGGCTCTGTCCAAGAGGGCTGGATCCAGAGAGGACTTACAGAGACTAAGTCAAGCTCTTATTGCCCCCCAGAGGCTAGTTAGGGACTCAAGGAGTCAGTTAGTGCCCTAACTGTGGCCTAGGTGTTTGTTGTTTTTGTTATGTTGCAGTTAAGCTGAATAAAGCCACATTTTATTTTACACTTGGACCGTCTGAAAGCTATCTTTCCGGCGCCCAGTACCACGAACCACCGCTGTCCGGACCAGGACAAGCCGCCATTTTGAGTGTAATTCCCCTAAGCTGTCACAATATATATATATACACACACACACACACACACACACACACACACACACACACACAGTATATATAGAAGTTATTAGCTTCACAGTTTGCCGGTAAACAAACCCATAAGAAAATGGCGCAGGTGTGTTTTTTTTCTAAATCCCCCCCATTCTGAGTTTGTTTGCAGCTATAAACTATGAAGTACAATCTCAGTACACTCTCACAAAAAAATAAGTCCTCAAACTGTTCTGTGAACGAATAAATAAATGTTGATTGAAGATACAAGACTGAAATGCCGGAAATGACACACATAATCAGTAACCCCAAATACTTGAGACACACCTTGAATGAGTCAGTGGGTATCACTGCACTCCACACAGGCTACACTCCCTGCCGTAAAAACAGATTAGGCCTTCGACTCTTTGTAACACAGGAACTGCGACCTGTGTATCAACAACCTCATAAAGGAGTAATGGTCAATCTTTATATAGCGTGCCTTCGCCCTGGCATAACCCAACCTTCATGCGCAGCTAGCCTGGAGTCAGACCATGTGGTATCTCCAGGAACCACAAAATGAATGCAACATCAAATTACACAGTTTTTAAGGGGATGCTAACCTGTCTTGGCCATTTATGCATCCACCTCTAGGGTTGCTTATTAAGGAAGTTAACCCTTCACCTCCTTACAGTGTAACTTAAACTAGATGGTCTTAAACTGTGATAGATTTATCACAGTGACTGATGCTGTAAAACAAATATGGAGCTTCTTTAGACTCTCTAGTCTGATGCCGCATCTTAGGAATAGTCTTTTCCACTAAGCCACACCTGCTATCCAATGCCCCCATTGTAGGACAAGGTGTGAAAAGTATCTAAAATATCTAATAAATGTGGTACAAGGCATGTAAGCCACGTTTTTGGTGCGACTTGAACCAGAATTCTGGTGCATTTTCATTTATAAATCTATCCCATTGTATGTATTCCAGTAGCTCCATTGTTGGCTTATGCATTAGTTTCTACTCCATATACAGTGGGGAAAAAAAGTATGTAGTCAGCCACCAATTGTGCAAGTTCTTCCACTTAAAAAGATGAGAGAGGCCTGTAATTGTCATCATAGGTAGACCTCAACTATGAGAGACAAAATGAGAAAACAAATCCAGAAAATCACATTGTCTGATTTTTTAAGAATTTATTTACAAATTATGGTGGAAAATAAGTATTTGGTCACCTACAAACAAGCAAGATTTCTGGCTCTCACAGACCTGTAACTTCTTCTTTAAGAGGCTCCTCTGTCCTCCACTCATTACATGTAGTAATGGCTCCTGTTTGACATTGTTATCAGTATAAAAGACACCTGTCCACAACCTCACACAGTCACACTCCAAACTCCACTATGGTGAAGACCAAAGAGCTGTGGAAGGACACCAGAAACAAAACTGTAGACCTGCACCTGGTTGGGAAGACTGAATCTGCAATAGGCAAGCAGCTTGGTGTGAAGAAATCAACTGTGGGAGCAATAATTAGAAAATGGAAGACATACAAGACCACTGATAATCTCCCTCCATCAGGGGCTCCACGCAAAATCTCACCCCGTGGGGTCAAAATGATCACAAGAACAGTGAGCAAAAATCCCAGAACCACACGGGGGGGACCTAGTGAATGAGCTGCAGAAAGCTGGAACTAACGTAACAAAGGCTACCGTCAGTAACACACTACGCTGCCAGGGACTCAGATCCTGCAGTGCCAGAAGTGTCACCCTGCTTAAGCCAGTACATATCCGTGCCCATCTGAAGTTTGCTAGAGAGCATTTGGATGTTCCAGAAGAGTATTGGGAGAATGTCATATGGTCCGATGAAACCAAAGTAGAACTGTTTGATAGAAACACAACTCGTCGTGTTTGGAGGAGAGTGAATGCTGAGTTGCATCCAAAGAACACCATACGTACTGTGAAGCATGGGGGTGGCAACATCATGCTTTGGGGCTTTTTCTCTGTAAAGGGACCAGGACAACTGATCCGTGTACATGAAAGAATGAATGGGGCCATGTATCGTGAGATTTTGAGTGCAAACCTCTTTCCATCAGCAAGGGCTTTGAAGATAAAACGTGGCTGGGTCTTACAGCATGACAATGATCCCAAGCACACCGCCAGGGCAACGAAGGAGTGACTTCCTAAGAAGCATTTCAAGGTCCTGGAGTGGCCTAGCCAGTCTCCAGATCTCAACCCCATAGAAAACCTTTGGAGGGAGTTGAAAGTCGGTGTTGCACAGCAACAGCCCCAAAGCATCACTGCTGTAGAGGAGATCTGCATGGAGGATTGGGCCAACATACCAGCAACAGTGTGTGCCAACCTTGTGAAGACTTACAGAAAACGTTTGACCTCTGTCATTGCCAACAAAGGATATATAACAAAGGATTGAGATGAACTTTTGTTATTGACCAAATACTTATTTTCCACCATAATTTGCAAATAAATTCTTTAAAAATCAGACAATGTGATTTTCTGGATTTGTTTTCTCATTTTGTCTCTCATAGTTGAGGTCTACCTATGATGACAATTACAGGCCGGCCTCATCTTTTTAAGTGGGAGAACTTGCACAATTCGTGGCTGACTAAATACTTTTTTTCCCCACTGTACCAATGGACCTCTCCAAAAGACCACCTCTTTGAGAAGACCACTCCATTAACTGGACCAGATTTGATTTCCAACTTACAGCATTTCATATGCATTGACTGTCTTCTTTGAGAAAACCACTCCCTAAAAAATGACTTTTCAATGCAATTTTGGGTAGTAGTCTCAAAGAGATTTCACTGTAATTTATACATAAGTTGGAATGAAAGAATGTGAACTTCAGATCTCAAAAATTTAATAGGCTCCAAGGATGGAGAAATAGGATTTTCCATGCACTGAATGTTTTAGAGCAGCTGGATAACTGTGAGTATCTTCCTTCACATCTGGCAAGCAGATGTCACTTCACAGAACCACAATGATCTGCCAGCCAGATGGAGGAACAGGGTGCCTGGAGGACTTGTTAAATAGACTCTCAAAGGTCCAACCACATTCTATGAACTGGTCAGATAAGGCCACCACTTGATCCCAGCTCTCAGCTATATGACCATACTAACTTTCCCATACTTCAACTATTACTACTAAATAGCCTCATGCCCATGGAGTTTTTTTTTTCATTTGTTTTAGTGCCATCCTAAAGGAATATTTTTAGTCTTGCCCTACTTACTGCACATTGGCTTTATATTTCAGAATTACTGTAGCATGCATCATAATATCAAAGTTCCCCTAAAGGATAAAATCACAGCATGTCAAAGTGGAATGCCATGCAAAGAAATATCTGTGTTTTATATAGTAATCATATCCATGGAATAGTCAAACCAAGTTGCAGGAAACTATAGGTTAATCCTATCCATCTATCTTACCATTTAAACAGGTTGTACAGAGTTTTCAACTTATCAGCTATCCACAGTATAGATGAGTGGTGGGAGACTGCCCGTACGAACCCCCAATCTCACAAACTGGGATCTCATGTTCCCATATGAATGTAGTCATAGCTTGCGCATGTATGCTACCACTCTATTCAATATTAATGGGATGGCTAAAGATAAGCTAAGAACAACTCATCTATTTTCAGCATTACCATAAAGGTGAATGGATCAGTACGGCCCTTATTTGACTTGCTGCTTCATTTATACGAGAGATATGGAGAACCCGTGATTGAGATACTTTTCACCTACATTGTGGAGAGGTGATAAGTTGAAATTTTGATATACCCATTTAAGTATAAAACTTTTAATTGTAACTTTTCAGTGTATGTCTTGGTCTAATATTTATTGATTCATATTAAATTTGTCTCATTTATCTATAGATCTCATTCCTGAAGCGTCATGGATATTGCAATAATTTACCATGTGTATCTTGCGGTTATCTTGTATATTGCATGGGATTGTGTAAGCATTCGCTGCTGGCCTGGAGTTCTCCTGACAGCTATGTAAACTGCGGCAGGCTGTGTTTATACAGAACTGGTAAGTACTACTTTACACTGTTTAATATTCTCTTTCCTCTGGATCAACTGAGAGCCAGTGAACCGTAAGGAGACTCCTTCCACACTATATATAACATCATTGCTGGGCTGTCAGCAGCCTCCTCTGTGCTATGAGTCTGCTAAATAAGCCATGAATCCCAGGCCATGCCTATAGCATAGACCGACTGTGAGCTGAGCATCCCCTACCCCAAATAATCAACATGGAAAGCACCTGCCCAGCAGAATGAATAGTGTATTAAGTAACAGGAGCAGAGGCTATATCTGTCTATATATACTGGGCTGATGTGCCATTCAGGAGTCTGGGAAAGCTAAGTGATACTATATGGAAGCTGTAATGGTGGCTGTACAGGTTGCCTTTCGACTTTAAACCCTTACCGCCATAGCCAACTTTGGCCATTATGCTCCAGCCTTTTTTTTTGCATTATCATTCCCTCCTTGTGAAAGCCAAACTTTTTTTTATCTTCCATTGTTGTAGCCATAGGAATGGTTATTATTTGCAGGTTGAAGTATATTTGTATAGCAACATTTTGGTGTATATAACTCACTGACAAACTGGAATGGATAAAGGGGAATCTAAATAAATCTGCAAATTTTACAGCATTGACTGTGCAGTAGAAATGATATGTTAACTTTATTAAGTGGTTTGGTACAATTGTGTCAGTAGTAAATTTATGTTACTACTTCTGCACAATATATATATAGTTTTGAATTTTTTTTTTTTTTTTTTGTGTTGCCATATTCAGAGAGTCATAACTTTATTTATTTTGGGGTACAGAAGATATTTTGTTCAAATTTTATTCCATTTGTTAAGGAGGTGGAATTAAAAAAAAAAAGCTATATTGGCATTATGATTACAGTGGTGCCAAATTGATATAGTGTGTTTTATTACTTTTGCATAATACAAAGACATTAAAATAGATTGTGTCACCGCATTAAAAGACCCACAACTTTTTATTTTTCTCTTGATGGTGAGGGACGGTGATAGACTCCCTTTAAATGTACTTTTTACTGACAGTCAGTCCTGCAGCTCCTGCTAGTGAAAAATCTTTTGTTAAGCTAAGGCCCCCTGCAATGTGGGGCCTTACTCTTAAGGGATTTCGGGCAAGAGTTTACTTTTTTTTTTTTTTTTTTATTAAATACACCGACGAGCAAAGAGGTAACAATGTTTTGAACTTTTGACTTTCAGGCTCCATATCTCACCATCCACTACAGCTCCGAACGTGATACTATTATAATTTTATACACAATCATCTTGGCTATCGCATACGTAAAATTTGACTTGTAACTATTTAGCATGTGATTAGTTATGCAGATTCTTGTCATGTAACGGCATTATTACTGTTTTGCTCCTGGTGAATAACCCCTTTAATCTGAAAAAATAATTTGCTGAATTTTTTTTGAAGTACTTTTTTATAAAACAAGCAACAAAATCAAAAAGACATAAACACAGTGTTAGAATTGTTGCCAATCAGGAGAATATTGCATCCGAGAGTGGTTTTGAGTCAGGCTTCTGTGTGTTCCTCCTCCTCCTACATAACACGTAATTTACCACAGGGCCTTTCTGGACTGTCAACCATGTCTCCTTCATATTCTTAACTGACACAGATCCCTGATAGTGATGTGGTAACTGCTGAGAACAGATGAGCTGGATGAGAACAGTCAGCATTGTGTGCAGAGGAGGAAGACATAGCTGTTGGTGATGGAGGTAGCAGTGGCAGGGGATGTCATTCTGGTAGTCATTCTGGTAAGTGAGCTAGGGTGAAATCTGGAGTTGGAGATTCTGAGAGTATGCAGGAATTCCATGGCCATAGTGTGTCAGAAAAAAGCAGGGAATACGATGACATTGCCAATAATGATAGATGGCTGGAGCTGGGCCATTGTACCAAACAGCCCTCTTACCTGCTGTGTCTGCTTATTTCCTCATAGATTGTAAGTTCTTATCAGCAGGGCTCTTGCTCCATTGCACAGTCCCAACATCCAAAAAACATACCCAGGGCAGACCTAGGTGAAGCTTGTAGAGTGGAAGTGGTAGCACTGTTGGCATATGCCCAATCATTTGGCGTTTCTGCAACTTAACTCACACCTGGCCAAGCTGCTGCCTCTGCTGTACATATTAGTCAATTTCACCGCATTTCGACAACTGATGGCATGAACTCCTACCTAGCCACCATTATTTCTCTTGGAAAGCAGTCCCTGCTCTACATCACCATGTGTCAGAAAATATGGGGGCTTTCCTTGAATATGTCAGTCTGGGGAATGGTGCACACCACCATCGATATGTGAATCAGCACTTATGGACAAGGACAATACATGGCTTTTACAGCCCACTGGGTCAATGTTTTGAACAGCAGCAGCCACAGTCCAGAAACGGAAGAAGGCCAGGTGCTAGTTCCACCCAGATTGTGCAAGCCTACTTTCAACACCATGCAGGGTCCAGCCATCTCTTCTGGATCCTCCACTCTGGACAGTTTCCAGCCACCATCTTTACTATGGCAAGGCATTGCTTCCACTCCTCCTCACCCTCATTTCATGGGTATAAGGTGAATCGCTGCCATGCGGTTATACACTTAAGGACCTGGATCAGAGGAGACACACAGTGGAGGAGCTGCTTCACTGTATCCTGCAGCAAGTATCCCGCTGCATGGCTCTTCACCAACTCCAATTTAGGAAGGTTTACAGTGACAATGGCACCAATATTGTTGCTATGCTGCAGTTAGTTAACACATTGTCTCTGTATGGCACTTGTCCTTTTCTGGTTCAATGCTTTATTAACCTCTATAGTGGCTTAACAGAGGTGGTCCTCATGGCCACAAAAGTCTTTGCGAATTTCAGCCATTCTTATGTCGCAAAAACATAACCTGCTCAATTTGCAGCGACAAAACGTTCTGCCATTGCACTGCCTTATCTGTGACATTCCAACTCCAACTGGAATTCCACCTTAAACATGCTGGAACATCTGTGTGAGCAGCAAAAGATGGTGAACAATTACTGCATGCAGCAAACAACAGGGACAATGTGTTACTTCAAGATTCAGCATTGGAGGCCACCAGATTTGTAAGTAGGGATGACTGTAGCATTAGCTATGTGATCCTTCTGTTGTATATCTTACAGGAAACACTTACACTCGTGTAACGAGGGACGGAAGAGAAGGAATAGTTTTCACTTCTTAATCAATGTCATCGCCCTGGGTTGATGGAGGAGGATGAGGATCTTGGTCAGAGTCATTATGGTGGAGAAACTGGGAATCCTAGACTGGAAGAGGACCCTCCTTTGGATGCAGAGGGGGCCCTTGATTTGTCACATACACAGCCAAGGGAAGAGGCTGACCCTTATTTCTTCCAAGATTATGATGATGACGATGACCATGTTGGCCAAGAACACCAACCATGGAAGGCTCATGTACACACACAGGCAAACATTGCAGACTGTATGCTCTGCTGCTTACACAGCGACAAGCGTATTATTAGCATCAAGCAGAGGGATGAGTACTGGATGGCAGTGCTCTTAGAACCTTGCTATAAAGCCAAAATGGGGGAATTCTTCCACTTTATCCTAAAGATAATTGCAATATTATCAGGATAGGCTGTATACCCAGCTTACCGCAGGATTTAGGGGGACCATTGCACGTGTATCCAGGTAACCTCTGCCCGCTCACAGTCCAACTGACTCTGCCAGTTCCACAGCTCCAAGTGTCAGGCGTAAAAGCAGCTGCAGCCAGGCCCAATACAGTGCCAACAAGAGCCCCAAATGGCAACTGACACCCACCGGATGCTCCAGCAGTTACAGTTGTACCTAGAGTGCACCTATATTCCAGCAGATAACTATGAACAGTGTGAACATATGACTGATGAGTTATGTATATGGACAGATGTCATTCCTGCCGACATTTTCATAGCCAGAATTAGCAAATTAAAGCCACACCCTTAGGAATGCCCCCAAACCAGTCGAGAACACCCATTTTGAATGGGGTTTATATAACTCAACACTTGCGGTTCCATGATTGTCCAGTAAAATGAGAATTTCTGATATGTATGGCAGCTTCTATTCATTTGAATGGGGGCAGAGCTGCAGTACTCCAGCACTGCTTTATACTGGACAGAGTCTTCTGCTTCAGGCTCGTCCCCTATATAGGTTCTGGCCCCAGAGGCTTCCTGAAATAGCTGATTGACGTTGGGTCCACCAGTCATCCAGAGAATAGGTCATCAGTATCAAAATTGGCCTCTACCTGAAAACTCCTTTAAGCCAATATGGACTTAATAAGTGTCTTCAATATTAATATTATTGTGACCCCCTTCTTAACCAATAATAACTTGAAAAATGTCCATAACACTCCTAGAAATACTCTTGTAAAATGAAGGTAAAAAGTTTCCATGTTTTATTATTTTTCTTTGATAAAGTGCTGTGAAAACCTCCATCTCCAGTGAACTCCCCAGACTAAAATATTATGGAGCTGTGAGCAGCGTCTCAGGCTGAAAGACACTATTGTTACTGATCTCCACGACCAGGCCGCCCAGAGCAATAGGAGCTTGTTAGAGAAAGCTGTTGAATAAAGGAGCTCTCAGAGACCAAGTGAACCATACAGAATGACTTAAACCAACAATAATGACATTGCACCCACCCTTACTCCTGGGTCGGCCTTCTGTCTGTTCATCACAGATTCATAGCAAGGGCCTCTGTCCTTTGTCTGGTTCTGCTGTTCAAGAAGTTCTTTTTCTGTTTTGTTTTGTAGTTTCCGGTTCATCGGATCTGAAAGGTATGAGAAATGATGCTGAAAGTCCAGATCAAGTAGCCTTTTAACCAGTGCATAAGTGCCTGAGGCTTCCATATATCCTTACTGTATGGTCACATGACCGCCACATCCGTCACATTCTCAGCTGTCATGTCCTGAGGACGATATTGGGGACAATTGGCACAAGATGTCTACAATTAACGATATGCCCTGTGGGCAGTAATAACAATAGCATTCGTTTTGTTTTTTAATTGGGAGATTAATCCAGAGAATGTCCACAGATAAAGGAAAAAAAGAAGGAAAACACGGTAAAACATTTCAGCAGCACACTGAGTAGGAATGACCAGACTGCCCACATGCACTAAGATAGAATTCTGCAGTTTCAGAGGTGAAATTTCCCAGCATTCCTGCTTGCGCGGTAACTATACAAAACCTGATCTGTTTAATAACGTTATGGGAAGTGTATTTCTTATACCAAGTAATGTACAATCATGTCATGTAGGACAATCTAAGGCTAGGTTCACACCTGCGCCCGGTCTCCACTGGGGAAATTCCATTCCCCATTCCGCTTTAAAATTGCGGAGAGAAAAGTCCTGAAAACAGCGCTTTAGTCTATGTGGTCCGCGGGTTTCCGAGGGTAACCGCTTTTTTAAGCGGATTAGGTTTCTGTTCGGGGGGGGTTCTCAAGTGAATGTTTCTGGTGCTTATAGGGCAATACCCTTTATTTTTTGTCAGTGAGTTGCCGTTTTCCTCATCAGAATCAGTATAGAAAAAAGCTGTGTGAATATACCCTAATACAGACAGTACTTCAGTAGAATCTAGTATTACATATTGCTTATGTGTAATGAGTTTCTTACATATAGTGTTCCCTGATGGTCCAACTTTATAGGTATGTGCACATGACTATTTGCCATTGGATTTCAGCTTTTTAACCAGGACCCAATCTCCCACATAGTTAATTCAACCGCTTGCCACAAATCCTGCCCTTATGAACTGTATGCCTGCCCTTATTTGCATTTGCCTTCATGTTTTCTTTTGCAATGGAACCATTGTCAACCAATGGGGTGCTGACAGGAGGTGTCGGCATACTCGGCAGTTTGATGTGCAATAGCCTGTTTCAGAGAGCTGTTGCTGCCAAAGTACTAATCAGAAAGAGTGGATCATCAGGTCACAAAAAGCATGTACCATTTCAATATACTTCAGGGAAATGATCCAGGTACAACCAGTACAGAAGATGATAATGAAGGGGAACCTCTCCAGGTGGTCTAAAGGTCTCTCTGCAACATAAGAAGATATCAGTTTTATAAATAACAGATGGTAAGTGGGACCCAGGAGCTTCAAGTGCCACCTCCGGGAGTGACTAAACCCTTTATGGCTTTATACATAACTTTGAGTATATTGTCAACTCAGGTAGGATATATAAGGCTAGGCTCACATCTGCGTAATAGTCCTGCAAGGCAAAATAACACCCAATGGACCCCAATATAGTTAATGGGGTCACTTTGGATCTGTTGCTGTCAATCATCAGAGGGACCGTTTTTCCATTCTTTTAGTCTGTGACAGACCCGAAGAATGGAAAGAACAACAAAGTGTAAGCAATAGGAAGAAAGGAGTTAGGACTTATTCACACGACCGAGTCACAACCATAAAACTCAGTTGCAGTGTGTTCTGAATTTACTGGCCTCATTGTTGTGCAAGCGGTATGAAGATGAACTACTGTACTAGCATTAGTTATTTATGATGCTAGGAGTCTCTGCTTCCCCGTAATATACGGTCCCATATGGTAATGTGTATCCTCCCATACTGTTCCATCAGGCACACAAAGTTTCACAGAGCAAGACTCGGTTTTGTGATTAACCCCTTCCCGACATCCGCCATACTACTATGGCAGAGGTCAGGTCTTTAAAGATGGCGGTCGCTCTGCTGGAGAGTGGCCGCCATAGCTACCGGGTCTCTGCTGTATTTTACAGCGAAGACCCGAAGCTAATGCCCACAATCAGCATTCACTCTGATCGTGGGCATTGCAAGCCAGAAGCCAACTGGTCCCATTAAAATTGGTGGATTGGTCCAATAGTAACCCAAAGTGTATGGATAGCTTAAGCTACACTTTTATCTTCGTAACGGACCAGTTGTAGTAAATTTACCCAATTGTCTCTGATCTCTCACATAGGAAGTCAATACTATTGTGACTACATGGATCTAGCCTTTTTTTTTTTTTTTTATGCTCAAGAATGTGAAAATCCATGAACAACTCAGCAGCAGAAAATGGCAGCAAATGATATGTGAAATCTGCCGAAATTGCAGTTTTTCAGAATTTTGGGGGGGCTGTACGTCCCAGACATTCATTAAGGACTAATGAGCTTTTCCCACCATAGACACAATAAGTAAATGCTCATTGCCATGCTGAGTAATGGCGTCCTGACTGATAATCAGGAAATACAACTCTGCCTCATTCCTGCCCAGTAGGTAACATATGGATCTAGCCGCCCCTCACTCAGGAATGCGGCCCTGTGGTTTCACATCACAAAAATCTCCATTATTAGGTCAAGGGAGAAAAAAAAAGAAGCCGAGAGGGACTTTATGGTTAAAACTGATTCTAACAGAGTAAGACAAGTCATTTTTTCACTTTAAACCAGAGTCCTCAGGGAACAGACGTACTAAGAAGGCAAAGGCAGGAAGCTGAACAGTGAGAAGTGTAAGGAGTCAGAGAGGGGGCTCACTGCTTCCTCCAGTTTGTCTACAGAAGCAAGAAGCAAGTTATACTTCACAGTATACAAACTGGAATAGGGCAGATCATAGGATGGGCAAAAGGGCCTTTTTTTTTAGGATACCCAACAACCATGCCTCTTTTGGACATGTCAGTAAAAGCTTGTTGCACATTTGCAAGGGTATTTTTTATGAACTATATAGCAATACTATTTATGCACAGTATTGTAGTTTTATTTCAGCTCTATATGACTTCTCATCATGATTCTTTAGTTTGATGCTGTATAATCACTATTATGGTGGACTCTGAAATGGGAGTACAGAGTCCAAGCTAAACTTGTAAGTTTTTTTTTTGCCTGAGTAATATTACAATCGGAGGCTTTTCTTGTCTTATCTATTCATGGGAAAGATGGGTTGCAGAATTTAAGGTACTTAACCAGGCGCATATTTTTGATTATGCAGTGACACCCACTCCATTCTCATATTACTGTGTCGATAAGGAAGGAAAGAAGGATGTTAACTAGTCAGCCTAACCCTCCATACTGTGCACTCAGTAAAAAATTTACTATATACACAGCATTAAGTAGAAAAGGTTATTTTAAGGGGAAGGCATTAGGAATTATATAAACAGTATTTTTAACTAATGAGCTGCCTGTATTGGTTTAGGTTAGTCCGCTGGTCACCTCTGACCTCACTAATGCCCCCAGGTCGCCAGGGGTTGCTGCTTGGAAAATTCTTTCTAGTTCTCCTTAAAGTGATTATCTGACAGAGCCTGATACATGAGAAATGCTGCGCTCTAACACCTGTCTGCAATTAAAGGAGTAGTCCTTCCTCACCCCCTGACTCCTGTGCCCCCTTCTCCTTTCATGTGAGAAATTGGAAAAATATGAAACGCCAAAAAAATTTAACATTGCACATTATAGATCAAGGAATGGGACAGTGCAGCAGTGGGATTGGTTGTGGCATCCGTCCTCAGTCTCCAGTCGTCCAAAACTATAACCATCTGCAAGGATTTTGGCAAAAGTATTAATAATGAACTTTTATGTAAAACATATGTGGGAAGGGCATTCTGGAGGGAGGAATTGGGAAGGTTTTTATATGTGGACAACACACGATCACAAAAATCCTTCTCACTTATAGTCTATAATGTAATGCCCGCTGGTGGTGTAAAAGCCATGGAATTAAGGTTTGGGCACTGTTCTAGCATTATGGCAACATCCACACTTGAGGGGACCGAGGTGCAGCTGCATTATATAAGTGAACAGAATGTCATTGTCCAAATATTGCTTTCCCAAGGTAGGGCAGCACTCCCGTACTAGGTATTGTAGGGTTGGGTGCAGGTTCTGTGTGGGGCTGACCAGCTCCCCATACATGTGAATCCAAGAAACCAAAATATAGAACAGCACTCTGCAGCAGTTATGCCTCATAGGATTTATTGAGAAAATACTTGTTTAACACTGTTTATATACATTGATAATTGTTCCTCGCAATGTTTTACCCGTCATCAGGAATATGTTCTCTATTGCGCCTCACAACGGCGTCTGTAGTAAGTTGATGGAGGCCCATGTATTGGGAGGTATTCCCAGAGAAGCAAGTATGCAGTGTAAGGTGATATAAAAGCCTCTAGCCAGTGTAAAACAAGCGTTCTCTCAATAAATCCTATGAAGCATAACCGCCATGGAGTGCTGTTCTCTAACCGCCATGGTTTATTGGCCAAACATTATGATATATAATACAACATATATCAAAACTGTATTTAAAGGGGTTGGTCCACTGGGACTCCCTCCAATAGTGTTTATTATAGCACCAATGTAACCATAAGGCTCAGTAATAATATGTTCATTGCTTTTATATCATAGCACAACTCCAGTATGTAATTATTATTTCTCTGCTGACCTTGTAGCCATTAGCAGTAAATCCACTGACAAGAGCCGATTTGTGCTCGGGTATGACACTACTTTTAACACACCCATTACTGTACGACTGCCATTTCCAATTACTTTATTTTCCCATTAAAAATATGATTCATCTCTTCCCGGCAAGAAAGGGCTGGACCCATGCAGACGTGTGGACAGAGTGTCAGGGAGTCTTTAGGTTGGATGCATTCTTGGAGTGAGGTCACCAGCAAGTAGAGAGCCAGGACCAAAATACATGTCATATCCAGCAGGATCCTCCAAAAACCAAGATATAGCCTGCTGTCTACTGAATTCTTCATACTCTTCATCAATCAAGGGAAATGTCATTAATATGAAGCAAAGGATTATTCCAACATCCAGACTTCAGTACAAGAAACCACATATATGAAAGTACTGCAGATGAAGGAACATATTTGGGATAATACTCCCATTATCTCATAGAGTCCAACTATCGTCATCTTATTTGTAAAAACATGTTCACTCATAAATCGTCCTGCAGTAATGTAATAAATAGTAGACATGACGGAGGAGGGAGATGTAGCTGCAGAGAAAGACTCACACTGTGAGAAAGGAGTGCAAGTCATATCTCTTTCAGCTTGTGAATCAGATTGCATGATGATGACGACATCAACAGGTCCAGAGTATATAGCACAGATGTGACACCACTCCAGGAGGTCACTCAGAGGAATATGCATTTACAGAATTTAGCATGTATTACATGGGTCATCCAGTAATATCTACCCCTAATGTTGTACTCATGAAGGGTTACTAAATTCTGGATAATATATTGGACAAGAGAGTGGTATATGCTCCAAGATGTTGGCCCAGCGACAGTGAAGCTAAAGAAGAGAGTGCCAGGAAGAACCCAGCATATTACAAAGGAGGGAATCTGTCACCAAAATTATCACTGCTGGTTCGTTCCCACATTTTTGTCAAATTGCAAATTGGTGGAAAAGGGGAAGGAGTCATCTTATTTATGTGAACTTTTCTAAAAGAAAGGTGTAAAGTCCATAATCTACTCACTTCAATAAAAAAGTTGTACTAAAAAGTTTACATACCCCGGCAGATTTTTTGTTTTTTTTGGCCTTTTTTCAGAGAATATGAATGATAACACAAAAACTTTTTCTCCACTCCTGGTTAGTGGTTGGTTGAAACCATTTATTGTCAAACTTCTGTGTTTTCTCTGTTTAAATCATAATGACAACCAAAAACATCAAAATGACCCTGTTCAAAAGTTCATATACCACAGTTAATATCGTGTATTGCCCCCTCTAACATCAATGACAGTTTGAAATCTTTTGTGGTAGTTGGGGGGGATGAGGCTCTTTATATTCTCAGATAGTAAAACTGTCCATTCTTCTTGGCAAAAAGTGTTCAGTTTCTGTAAATTCCTGGGCTGTCTTGCATGTACTGCGCGCTTGAGATCTCCCCAGAGTGGCTCAATGATATTGAGGTCAGGAGACTGAGATGGCCACTCCAGAACCTTCACTTTCTTCTGCTGTAGCCAATGACAGGTCGACTTATGTTTTGGATCGTTGTCATGTTGGAACGTCCAAGTAAGTCCCATGCGCAGCTTCCTGGCTGATGAGTGCAAATTCGCCTCCAGTATTTGCTGATAACGTGCTGCATTCATCTTTCCTTCAACTCTGACCAAGTTTCCTGTGCCTTTGAAGCTCACACATCCCCACATCATCAGTGA
Organism: Leptodactylus fallax; assembly: GCA_947044405.1. Lineage (NCBI taxonomy): Eukaryota > Metazoa > Chordata > Amphibia > Anura > Leptodactylidae > Leptodactylus > Leptodactylus fallax. The sequence continues at coordinate 4,549,697 of CAMRHE010000118.1, forward strand.
TTCACCTCCGTGCTTTACAGTAGGAGTGGTGTTCCTTTCATTATAAGCCTTGTTGACACCTCTCCAAATGTAACATTTATGGTTGTGGCCAAAAAGTTCGATTTTTGTCTCATCAATCCAAATTACCTTGTTCCAGAAGTTTTGAGGTTTGTCTCTGTGCTGTTTGGCATATTGAAGGCGAGATTCTTTGTGGCATTTGCGCAGTACTGGCTTTCTTCTGGCAACTCGACCATGCAGCCCATTTTTCTTCAAGTGCCACCTTATTGTGCATCTTGAAACAGCCACACCGATAGTTTTCAGAGAGTCCTGTATTTCACCTGATGTTATATATGGGTTTTTCTTTGCATCCCGAACAATTTTCTGAGCAGTTGTGGCCGAAATTTTGGTTGGTCTACCTGACCGTGGTTTGGTTTCTGGGCATATTATCAGGCCAAAATCACCAGGGTATGTGAACTTTTGAACAGGGTCATTTTGATGTTTTTGGTTGTCATTATGATTTAAAAACATAAAACACAGAAGTTTGACAATAAATGGCTTCAACCAACCACTAACCATGAGTGAAGAAAAAGTTTGTGTTATCATTCATATTCTCTGAAAAAAGGTTAAAAAAAAAAAAAAAAAAAAAAATCTGCCGGGGTATGTAATCTTTTTAGCACAACTGTGTGTATATATATATATATATATATATATATATGTATAGTACAGACCAAAAGTTTGGACACACCTTCTCATTCCAAGAGTTTTCTGTATTTTTATGACTATAAAAATTGTAGATTCACACTGAAGGCATCAAAACTATGAATTAACACATGTGGAATTATATACTTAACAAAAAAGTGTGAAACAACTGAAAATATGTCTTATATTCTAGGTTCTTCAAAGTAGCCACCTTTTGCTTTGATTACTGCTTTGCACACTCTTGGCATTCTCTTGATGAGCTTCAAGAGGTAGTCACCCGAAATGGTCTTCCAACAGTCTTGAAGGAGTTCCCAGAGATGCTTAGCGCTTGTTGGCCCTTTTGCCTTCACTCTGCGGTCCAGCTCACCCCAAACCATCTCGATTGGGTTCAGGTCTGGTGACTGTGGAGGCCAGGTCATCTGGAGTAGCACCCCATCACTCTCCTTCTTAGTCAGATAGCCCTTACACAGTCTGGAGGTGTGTTTGGGGTCATTGTCCTGTTGAAAAATAAATGATGGTCCAACTAAACACAAACCGGATGGAATAGCATGCCGCTGCAAGATGCTGTGGTAACCATGCTGGTTCAGTATTCCTTCAATTTTGAATAAATCCCCAACAGTGTCACCAGCAAAGCACCATCACACCTCCTCCTCCATGCTTCACGGTGGGAACCAAGCATGTAGAGTCGATTCGTTCACCTTTTCTGCGTCACACAAAGACACGGTGGTTGGAACCAAAGATCTCAAATTTGGACTCATCAGACCAAAGCACAGATTTCCACAGGTATAATGTCCATTCCTTGTGTTCTTTAGCCCAAACAAGTCTCTTCTGTTTGTTGCCTGTCCTTAGCAGTGGTTTCCTAGCAGCTATTTTACCATGAAGGCTTGCTGCACACAGTCTCCTCTTAACAGTTGTTGTAGAGTTGTGTCTGCTGCTAGAACTCTGTGTGGCATTGACCTGGTCTCTAATCTGATCTGCTGTTAACCTGCGATTTCTGAGGCTGGTGACTCAGATGAACTTATCCTCCGCAGCAGAGGTGACTCTTGGTCTTCCTTTCCTCGGGCAGTCCTCATGTGAGCCAGTTTCTTTGTAGCGCTTGAAGGTTTTGGCCACTGCACTTGGGGACACTTTCAAAGTTTTCCCAATTTTTCGGACTGACTGACCTTCATTTCTTAAAGTAATGATGGCCACTCGTTTTTCTTTACTTAGCTGCTTTTTTCTTGCCATAATACAAACTCTAACACTCCATTCAGTAGGACTATCAGCTGTGTATCCACCTGACTTCTGAACAACACAACTGATGGTCCCAACCCCATTTATAAGGCAAGAAATCCCACTTCTTAAACCTGACAGGGCACACCTGTGAAGTGAAAACCATTTCAGGTGACTACCTCTTGAAGCTCATCAAGAGAATCCCAAGAGTGTGCAAAGCAGTAATCAAAGCAAAAGGTGGCTACTTTGAAGAACCTAGAATATAAGACATATTTTCAGTTGTTTCACACTTTTTTGTTAAGTATATAATTCCACATGTGTTAATTCATAGTTTTGATGCCTTCAGTGTGAATCTACAATTTTTATAGTCATGAAAATACAGAAAACTCTTGGAATGAGAAGTGAGAAGATGTGTCCAAACTTTGCTGTATACTATTTGTCTATATATATTCCACACACACACACACACACACACACACACACACACGTATATATATACACACATACAAACACACAGTGGGTACGGAAAGTATTCAGACCCCTTTAAATGTTTCACTCTTTGTATCATTGCAGCCATTTGCTAAAAGCAAAAAAGTTCATTTTATTTCTTATTAATGTACACTTGACAAAAAAAACAAAAAACAAATGTAGATATTTTTGCAAATGTATTAAAAAAGAAAAACTGAAATATCACATGGTCATAAGTATTCAGACCCTTTGCTCAGTATTGAGTAGAAGCCACTTCCTTTTGAGCTAGTACAGCCATGAGTCTTCTTGGGAATGATGCAACAAGTTTTTCACATCTGGATTTGGGGATCCTCTGCCATTCTTCCTTGCAGATCCTCTCCAGTTCCGTCAGGTTGGATGGTGAACGTTGGTGTGCAGCCATTTTCAGTTCTCTCCAGAGATGCTCAATTGGGTTGAGGTCAGGGCTCTGGCTGGACCAGTCAAGAATGGTCACAGAGTTGTTCCGAAGCCACTCCTTTGTTATTTTAGCTGTGTGCTTAGGGTCATTGTCTTGTTGGAAGGTGAACCTTCAGCCCAGTCTGAGCTCCAGAGCACTCTGGAAGAGGTTTTCTTCCAGGATATCTCTGTACTTGGCCGCATTCATCTTTCCTTCAATTGCAACCAGTCGTCCTGTCCCTGCAGCTGAAATACACACCCATAGCATGATGCTGCCACCACCATGTTTCACTGTTGGGATTGTATTGGGCAGGTGATGAGCAGTGCCTGGTTTTCTCCACACATACCGCTTAGAATTAACTCCAAAAAGTTCAATCTTCGTCTCATCAGACCAGAGAATCTTATTTCTCATAGTCTGGGAGTCCTTCATGTGTTTTTTGGCAAACTCTGTGGGCTTTCATATGTCTTGCACTGAGGAGAGGCTTCCTTCGGGCCACTCTGCCATAAAGCCCCGACTGGTGGAGGGCTGCAGTGATAGTTGACTTTGTGGAACTTTCTCCCATCTCCCTACTGCATCTCTGGAGCTCAGCCGCAGTGATCTTTGGGTTCTTCTTTACCTCTCTCACCAAGGTTCTTCTCTCACGATTGCTCAGTTTGGCTGGACAGCCAGGTCTAGGAAGAGTTCTGGTCGTCCCAAACTTCTTCCATTTAAGCATTATGGAAGCCACTGTGCTCTTAGGAACCTTGAGTGCTGCAGAAATTCTTTTGCAACCTTGGCCAGATCTGTGCCTTGGCCAGACTGTGCAATTCTGTCTCTGAGCATCTTGGGCAGTTCCTTTGACGACATGATTCTCATTTGCTCTGACATGCACTGTGAGGTCTTATATAGACAGGTGTGTGCCTTTCCTAATCAAGTCCAATCAGTTTAATTAAACATTAGCTGGACTCCAATGCAGGAGTAGAACCATCTCAAGGAGGATCAGAAGGAAATGGACAGCATGTGAGTTAAATATGAGTGTCACAGCAAAGGGACTGAATACTTATGGCCATGTGATATTTCAGTTTTTCTTTTTTAATACATTTGCAAAAATATCTGCATTTGGTTTTTTTCTGTCAAGATGGGGTGCTGAGTGTACATTAATGAGAAATAAAATGAACTTTTTTGCTTTTAGCAAATGGCTGCAATGAAACAAAGAGTGAAAAATTTAAAGGGGTCTGAATACTGTCCGTACCCACTGTATATAAAAAGAATTTCTATTGTTACAAATGTAATCAATAATAGATGTTACTGTGACACCAATGTCAATTACCAGCTGTCCAGACTAAGAATTAGGCAGCCATTCAATGTCATCATCAGCAGAGGAGATATTTATCTCTGGAGACCTGAATGGAGGAAACAATTGGCCTGAAACTAGTTAGGCAACTTCTATGCTCAGTAGCTCCCTCGCACTGTTTACATGTGCAATAAACATGAGTCTCTGTTTACATGATCTTGTAAGTACAATTGTTTTCACATGTGGAGGCCGAAAAAAAAAATGAAATGTTGTATTTCAGTAATGGTTACAGACTTGGAAGAAATCTCCGAAAATAAATCTCCCTCTTCTTCCCAGTTGATCTGGATAAATCATTTGCTTTATTATGTTTACATATACTATAAAGCAAAACTTAGGCTGGTTCTTATGTTGGATCAAGATGGTGACCTAGGCTGTTGGTCCTGAGCCTGTTATTGAGAGAAAGCTTAGTTGCCTGATTATTAAAAAATTTATCACCATTAGCCCAGAGGCGTAGCTAGCGGGGGGGCGAGAGGGGGCGACGGCCCCGGGCCCAGTGAGAAGGTGAGGGCCCACTAACGGTATCAAAAGATTTCTATCTACATCAGCTGCTCAGCGCTACACATCCTAGACTGGTTTCTCACTCCCTGGCTGAGGAAGACATATTAACCGAGTGAGGAACCAGCCCAAGATGTGTAGCGCTGAGCAGCGCACGTTGCTGACTCTTACAGCGCTTACTTATCCTGCTCACCGCTTACTGGCTGACTGAGGTTGAGCAGGGAACGATACCTGCAACTGATTAGAGAAGAGCGTCGGCACGTGACGCGCAGCGCGCCGAAACTCCGCCCCCTGGTCCCTGCCTGTGCTCCATGTGCTAACAGATACTGCAGAAAGTGGCAACAGGTCGTCTTCAGGGAGTCCTCCACATCAGGGTCCTTCTAGGCCAAGCTGCAGTTTCAAAAGTGGTCAGTACTAAGTTTAATAGGCTGTATTTGTGTGATCTTAACAGTGTCCCTTTTCAGCACTTTTAAAAGAGTTGTTTAGTTTTGAAGATATTTGATACTGATGACCTCTCCATAGGAGAGGTCATCAGTATCAGATAGGTCAGGTGACAGTGAATCCCAAAACTGAACCCTACAGTCAGAGGCGTAGCTAGCGGGGGGGGGGGGGGGGCAGAGGGGGTGGCTGCCCTGGTCCCACTGAATCTTTGGGGGCCCACCCCGGGGCCGCCATTAATACATCCTTTATTTCTAACTAGATCGGTGTCTGCAGACACCGATCTAGTTACAATGCTTCCTAGTGCTTAACTGTCTTGTAAACCGCAAGCCAATACAGGCTTGCGGTTTACAAGACGCTGAGACCACAGACGGATGTCTGCTTCTCAGCACGGGCGGAGCGATGACGTCACAATATCGCGCCGCCCGCGCTCAGACACAGACGTCCTGTGCGTGGACAGGGTGGAAGCGCCGGCGGCTCCATTCATCATCATCACAAGTAGGTGAGTATGACTTTTTTTTGTGGGTATATTAATAGTATAAGGGGTGGTTAGGAGGGGGAAATATAACTATAAGGGAGGATTCATTAGGGGGCATTATGACGATGGGGGGGGTCATTTATATAAGGGTTATTGGGGGGTATTATTAATACAAGGGGGAGGTTAGTTATATAAGGAGCCATTAGGGGGCATCATTTATATTAGGAGGCATTATGAACATAAGGGGGTGGTCATTGATATAAGGGGTCATTAGAGGTGCAGTATTTATGTCAGGGGGAATCAGGGGCATAATATGAGGGTCAATTTAATTTAATGAAAGTGGCACTTGGGTTTTATTAAGACTAAGGCCCCACGTAGCGGGCTGCAGGAAAAACCATGGCGGTAACATTATGGTTTTTCCCGCAGCGCTTTTCACAGAAGGTCCGCAGAGGTTTCCTCTGTGGACTTTCTGTTTTCAATATACCTATATGGAAACCGCCAGAGTTTCTGTAGGTATAATTGACATGCTGCGATTTCCAAAACCGCAACGTTTTTGGAAATCGCAGTGTGTCTGCTGCACATATTTTTCCGCAATGTGTGGATGGGATTTGCTAGAATGCCACGTTTTTTTTCTGTGGATTTTCGCCACAAGGGGCCACATCCCATCCCCACTTTGCAGTAAAATATGCGCAGCAGAAACGCTGCGATTTCCAAAACAGTTGCAGTTTTGGAAATCGCAGCATGTCAATTATACCTACTGAAACGCCGGCGGTTTCCCTATAGATATAATTGAAGCAGAAAGTCCGCAGAGGAAACCTCTGTCAACTTTCTGTGGAAAGTGCTGCAGGAAAAACTGCGATGCATCTCTGCCGCATTTTTTCCCACAGCTGTTTTTTGCTGCGGGACGCCACGTGGGGCCTTGGCCTTAAGGTGTTTTCCATCTCATTTTTATTGATGGTCTATCCTCAGAATAAAACATCAATAAGAGATAAGTGATTCCCCACTGATCAGCTGTATGAAGGGGCCATGGCGCCTGTTTATATCACACACTGTCTGTTTATAGTGACCGTGTGATGTAATTACAGCCTTGTCACATAGACGTGTATAGGACGAGGCTGTAGTTACATTACATGGCCGCTATGAGATGAATGACATTATGTAAATAGAGAAGGAACATGGCGCTTACACAGGTACCACAGTTCATTCAAACAGCTGATCCTGGGGGTCCCGGGTATTGGAACCCCAATAATTTTTTTTTTCCCATGTTTTTTTTTTTCCCTTTTCAATTAGGAAATACCTGGGACATTATTAATAAGGGGCACTATTTAAAGGGGGTGCACAGGGAAGTTATTAATTTAAAGATGCACTTGGGGGTATTCATTATAGGGGGTTATATTATATATTTTATAATTGGGGGTAGCAGCAGGATGGGGGCTTTGTGTAGGTGAGGATAATATGGGTCAGGTGCCTGGAAAAGTGAGGAGCCAAAGATGTCTGTGTTGCAAACTTTACAGAGACTGGAAGAAGTGGTCATGGCCGTTCGGATGAAAGAGATGGGGAATGTGAAGGATTAGTCAGAGATGTCACCGGTAAGTCACAAAATGTTACTGTCCTGTATTCACCTAAATTGTCTGCAGAGCCCTGTGTAGAGCTGCTATATACCACTATACGCTCACCGTATACTGATAGTATCAGTATACAAACATGTCCAAGTTGGGGGCCCACTTGGACATGTTCGCCCCCCTGTGCTGAACCCCTAGCTACGCCTCTGCATTAGCCTATACACACATATATCCATATCCGCATCCACAACATTAGCCTATACACAGATATATCCATATCATTAGCCTATACATACATATATCCATATCCGCAGAGTATGTTATGGCACTCAACTAAAATGCTAGTGATTCTCTATGCTGATATCTACATGCAGCTGCAGGTACAGGACCCAGATACTCGTTTAGGAGTAAATTTGGGAATACAGATTATAACTAGTATTTGAAAGGTAAGTGCTGTGGCAATTTTCATCTGTATTGTATACTGTGGACTAAGCTCCTCATTACAGTGAGGGCCCTTGTAGTAAACATTGTATATGCTATAAATGAGTCTAGTCCACTGCATATTGCCCTCACTTCTGAAGTACTGACAGCTGATTCTCTATGAAATTGTCTGTATGCATAGGAACAAGTTTACTGGTTGAGTCTAACTTTTATTGTGAGCGTACACTAGACAATCACATAAAATGCACCGGACACAAAATCTACTAGACGTATCACAAAGGATAAAAGCATCTTTAGACTGTCTGGTTTACATTTATATCACCTACTTGCAGTTTTCCCAAAAAAGGGACACTGCTAGTAGTAAACTGTTGCACTAGGGTGTAACATGTTTTATACTGTCCTTCACTGTTTATAACTGGTTATTTGTACTTTCTACCTTTACTCTGGTTTTATAAGAGTTAATATCTGTATTGCTGTTAAGGAGTGGCTTATGCTCTGGGTTTCCTAGCAGGTGGGCCGAACTTAGTGGATGCTAGAAACCCACAGACATGTTAAACGTGGGAGAACCCCCTCTCACAGTACTAAGGAACCCCGACGCGTGTTTCTTCTATAGAAGACTTCGTCAGGAGTCGACAAAGTCTTCTATAGACGAAACACGCGTCGGGGTTCCATAGTGTTGAGAGGGGGTTCTCCCACGTTTAACATGTCTGTGGGTAAACTGATATCACTTTGTAATTGATCTTTATTACTAATAAAGCTGTTACCTTTGCAGACATATTTATATTTGTATTATCTGCCAGCTGACTTTAATATTTATTATCTGTTTTGTGTTATATATTTTTTCAGTTTGTCTATTATAACTGGTATTACTCACTGGATTAAAGTTTAATGTTATTCTATGTAAATTTGGTAGATAATCCCCTCATCACCTTTTGTTTTCTACCTGTAGTGTGGAGACAGGTTATATTTAATGCCTTTTTCATATCTATATATTTGCACTTATGTGTATTGCTCAATTTTGATAACTATATATATTTTGTTATATCTAATAAAGATTTGTAATTTTATACATATCCGTCTTTTGCTTTTGGTTTTTGTCTGGTTGCACTTCCAATGAGCTTTATGTGCAGTTCATTTTAGGATATGTGGAGGTAGTAGTTGTACTGATGCTAACCCCCCCCCCCCCCCCCAATTTTTTACTTAGGAGGTATTTCCTGTTCCCTTTAGTAGATGAAACCTAGCATTAAAAGAGGACTGTTTAGTTTCTCTCAGAGTACATTTAGCTTTGTAGGTTAGGTAGCAGCAGTTAGGGTTAACAGGCAGTTCTACGGCACTAGACCCACGCTTGCAGAGACAAGACTTTGTAACCTTGTTGTGTATTGAACATCTCCATTGTCAAATAGTGCAGAACCTTAGGTGTCCATGAGACGTGCCCTGCATTTCCCCAATAGTGGTTAGAAACGAGAACTAGATCTGAGAGGTCCTTTCAATCACCACGGTAGAAAGGGTCAGAGGACTAAAGAAGGGGTGAAGACCAATAGCCACTCCTGCCCATGAATGTAAAGTGCCATATGTGAGAAACCTGTTGCTATAGGTGAATTGTGCCTTGTAAATGTATGAATCTGGAAAAATAAACGAGCTATGCCAGTTTCAATTGCCATCCTGTCTCATGTGCTTCATTAGCACTTAACATCACCCCAAAATACCTTCACATTGGTGACAACTAGCAAGGAGTGCCCCAGCGACCCAACACCATCACCTCATCACTGTGCCGGCCTAGGGTCTGTAAGAGGAATTGGCGCCAAAAGCCACTGAGACCAGAAGGCCACTGTCTTGGGCCTATGCCTGACTCCACCATCTCCACACTTCTGTGCCCTGGTTCGCTGCATACCAGTTGGCTTACTTGGCAACATTAAATTTAACTATCATTTTGGTACATTTCTGGTGCATTTTTTTTCTTCCCCAGAAACCACACTCCTTTTGTTCTAATTTCCAGCCCATTGGTTGGTAAGGCAAAAAAAATGACAAACACATACTTTGGGCACATTTAACTTAGTCAGTCTGTCACATAGAGTATGCACTTACCTATCCTTTGGATGCTCTTGAAGATCACATTGAAACCCTTGATGCAAGTGGCTCCATTGGCAGTCTGCTGGCAATTGCATGTTCGCACTGCTGCTAGCTGCCAAAGATGTGTAGTGGACTAGAAGAGTCTTCAGTCAAGTCATAGTGCCATTGGTTGTGCTGAGGTCAATGTGTTAGTATTCCCTGCTTTTTCAGTATCTGCACAGAGCTTTCCCTGATAATCTACATTCTAGGGAATTTGCAGCTAGTAATGTAGAATAATTTTAAGTAGGTAAAAATAACTGTCCTTTCCTAAATGATGGAAGCCGAGCTGTTAGGGGAATATCTGGCCCCAAGTTCACTGTTTTTACTTATTAAAAGAATTGTGAATGCACCTGTCGATTATAATACAGACTGTAACAAAGGGTCAATATAGAATAAGTAATGTAATGTATATAATGTATATTGTCTCTTAGCGCTGGAGTCCTGAATTTGATCCCAGCCAAGGACAGCATCTGCATTGAGTTTGTATGTTGTCCCCATGTTTGTGCTGGTTTCTTCTGGGTACTCTGGTTTCCTCCCACACTCCAAAAACATACTGATTGGGAATTTAGATTGTGGCCACTACTTGGGACAGCAGGTGATGACAATATCTGTAAAATGCTGTGGAATATGTTGGTGCTATTTAACCCCTTCCCAACATCCGCCGTACTATTATGGCAGGTGTGTCGGATCTTTAAAGATGGTGGCCACCATAGCTACCAGGTCTCTAATGTACAGCAGAGACCCAAAACTCCTTGTGTTCGAAAACGCTCAGTCTACAAAGATATAAAAACATTTTTACCATATGGCGAATGCAGTATCAGTAAGAAAAAAAAAAAAAAATCATCAAAAGAGCCAAACCGCCGTTTTTTTCTCCATTTCACTTCCCATAAAAATTTTAATTTGAAAGGCGATCAAAACATCAGACATTCCACTAAATGGTTTAACTAATAAGTACACATGGCCCCATATAAAAAATGTATCCCCGTACACAGAAATATAAAAAAGTTACGAATGTCAAAATATGGCGACTCCAAGAAATTTTAGATTTTTTTGCAAAGTTTTGGATTTTTTTTTTTTAAGAGGTTAAAATGTAAAAAAAAAAAAATAAACTTTACAAATTTGGTATCCAGATAATAATACTGACCCATAGAATACAGGTGACATGTCATTTTGACCACAAAGTGAAAGCTGTAAAAACAAAGTCCAAAGCCTGTATGAAAGTTGCACAAATGCACTTTTTTGTTCAATTCCTCCTCCATTCTGAATTTTTCCCAGCTCCCCAGTACATCGCACAGAATATTAAATGGTACCATTACAAAAGTACAATTTGTCCCACAAACACTAAGCCCTCATATGGCTTTGTGAACGGAAAAATATCAAAGTTATGGGGTTTGGAAGGCGGGGAAAAATGCAACCAGTGGGAATGGAATAAACAAAATAAATAAATAAATATGTATTTAGAGATTCCATCTTCTAACCATAGATTTTGGTGGTATTGTTCAGCTGAGTGCAGTCAGTATTTCCCAACTGCTGGCACCTTCATGGAGAGATGCAGTGCTCACTACTTGTAGTATTTGCTCTTAAGCACAGTGTTATAAGTAAATTTATGCAGTCACATCTTATCCACAAAAAAAATAGCATGGGAACCCCATCAGGACTCTGTCCCCCACATGTGTCATACGTGTTGTTATTTAGCTCCCATCTGATTTACTTTGCTCGGAAACTGTGACTCGCAGCCAGCTGGAACCTGCACTCCGACCTCATTAACAGCTTGTTTATAGTTCAAACAGCCCAGCACATATTTCTCCAAAAGTGTCATTAATTGGGGGGGAAAAACTTCAAGTAAGTGAGTGGCACCACATAAATCCCCAGCCGCTATATAATGCTCTGCTATCAGCTTCTCCCTAAATCTCATGCTGAGAGCTCAGGCCTTTCCTGCCCCTTGGAAAACAAATGTAAAATCTGGAGACATGGATGGCACCAGAGTCTGGCGCTTCAAGTGAAAAATGCAATAGCACCTGCAAGTTCATAAACTGCACGTTCTGGTTGGGGTACACATTACTGTGATGGTGCAGACACAATTTATAAACACCACAAAAGCAAACCTTACCCACTGAAACGGTCACCAAATTATAATCCTCAAGCAGCAGGGGTGACAAACAATTACACTACACCGTTTGAGACTGCATCACTCAACAAGCACTGTGGCCTCTTCACTAAACAGCAATGTGCATTGCATAAAGTACATTCTTGATCTTGCTGCTCAGTCCCATGCACTTGAATGGGACTGAGTCGTATACAGGCCCAGTAATGGATGAATGTGACTTCACTGGCCTGTGAAGTAGAAACAGTGCTCACCTGTGCACCACTGACCCTTTGGGGGTCCTGGGTATCAAACTAAGAAAATGGTATCAATATTTAACTCCCAGGAATCCCCTTCCACGTTGCGGAAATGCAGCTTTTTTTTGTTGCAGATTTTGCTGTGCTTTTTTGAGCCAAAGCCAGGAGTGGATTGAGCAGAAGGTAGTAGTATAAGAACTTCCTATATATTTCCCATTCCTTTTGTAGCCATTCTTGGCTTTGGCTCAAAAAACTGCAGCAAAATCTGCAACAAAAAAAGCTGCAACGTGGAGCCTCAGCCTTAAAGGGGTTGTCCAGCCCTGAATCATTTTTTCATACTGATGACCTATCAACACAATAGCGTGCATGACTTTGTATACATTTTTACATAAACTATGCCAACAAATAAATAGTGTAAAGACAGACAAAGGTGTCTAAGGATGTAACTGTTTTATCATACACCATATGCCACTGGTATGAATCTGGCACCTTTCAAGACTGTCTAGTAGACAGTATTAGTAAATCTGCCCTATTGTGTGAAGGATCTGGTCACATTAATGGTTAGTTGGCGATAACTCTTGAGATAGGCCAGGCCATGGAAGTGTTGCAATCTGGTGAGACATTCCTGGGAAACCCTTGCTGTGTATGAGCAAGCATTATCCTGCTGTAAAACGCCTCTTGAAGCCCTGCCATGAAAGGCAACACATGGCCGCAGGATGTCCTGCACATATTGCTGAGCTGTTAGTGTCCCTCATATTACTATTACGTGTGACTGACTGTCATAGATGATGGCTCCCCAGATCACAGCAGAAGTTGGAGCAGTATGTCTCTCCACAGCAAAGTTAGGATTGAAGTGCTCACCATGAGGCCTCCATACTCCAACCTTCTGCTAAGCGCCCAGAAGTGGTCCAGACAGAGACGGGTGTGTAATGAAGGTGCCACCTGTGCTTGGATGTTGGACAACAAAACAAGCTCATGTTTGTCAGCAAAACAAATGACCCTCTCTACTGGTGGTCTATTTGCTGTGTGTGCCCTCATATAACCACGGCTCCCATCAACTAGGAGAGACCCACAATTCTGCAACAGAGGAGTAAGGGAGGAGGGTATTGTGTATAGCTGCATTTTTTTTTTGTTATAATTGCCCCTGCCACCTGCAATCTTTTACTTTCCTTGGACAACCCCTTTATCTCATTGTAACAAATGCAAATGTAATAGTGCTATATATGTTACCATAAAGTGCAGAAATCAATCTGCAGATTAACTAGGTAATGTGCAGATTCACTAGGGCGATCCGTTAAAGTGCGGAAAACTGCTTTCATTTCTGACATTACCTAGGTAATCTGCACATTATCTAGCTAATGTGGACAGTACTTACTAGGCTTGAATGGGTTTTGAAAGCAAATGGGCGAGGGGTTGTGTGTGTGCGCTTACACCCTCTGCGCCGTGAAAAGCCGTTTTTTTATTTTTTATTTTTTCCATCGGAAACAAAGTCCTTCGTGTCCGAAAAAAAAAAAAAAAAGACGGCTGCTTTGCGGCGCAGAGGGTGTAAGTGCGCACACACACCCGCCCGTTTGCTTTCAAAACCCATTCAAGTTGAATGGGTTTTGAAAGCAAACCGTCTTAGCTATGCTACGCCAATTGTGACACATAAAAACAAAACACACAACCGGCGATGATGAGACACTGCTGGCGAAAGAAGACTATTTAACAGTGGAGGGAGAAGAGGGGGGGACGGAGTAGGGACAGCAGGACTAAGAGAGAAACAAACTTCCGAACTTTAACGATCCACAAGCCGAGAATGTGCACATTACCTAGGTAAAGTGCGGAAAACTCCTGATTCCGCACTTTAACGGCGCAAATCAGTGAATGTGCACATTACCTAGGCAATGTGCTCATTCACTGATTTCGAACTTTAACAGTAACATATACACAAAAAAAAAAAAAAAAAATCACACACCCAGATAGAAATGTCAGCAGCAGCTTTGCAAACCTTTCTCCTTTCCTGGAATTTAGATTGTGAACTCATACCTAAAGTGATACAGTGTAAAAAACACTGTGCAAAAGGAGCAAGACATCTGTAGGGGTTTCTAATATGTGGCTTTAAAAATAAAAAGCTTCTATTTGATTAAAGCAAGCATCTTAGAAATAGTGATGAATTGACAGACATTGTGGTTGCAAGTCGACTTTGGTGTAAAATGTGGTAAAATCTGGTTAATCCAGTTTCAGACCAAATTTTTCTGACGTGTTCAAGAAGATATACAGTAGTGTCACAGAAAAGGGCATACTTTTACAGTGAAGAGGGCATGGCCTATAGGTGTGGCTATTTGCCAAAATTTTGAAGTAATATGTGGTCAAAGACTAGACCGTGTAAAGATATTATATTTATTCATCCATCCTCAGCTATAGTGATGAATCTGGTAAACTTTCCAACTCACGCTAGGCTCACACCTGCGCTCGGGTTTTCGTTCTCCGGATCCGCTCGGGGACCCGAAAAATGGAGACTCAGACTATAATGGGGTCCGCCGATTTTCCGCCCGATAAATGCGGAGAGAAAAGTCCTGCATGGACTTTTCTCTCTGCATTTTTCAAGCGCAATGGGGGGGGGGGGGGGAAATTCCCGAATGGTCACATAGTGCAAGTATGAACCCAGCCAGACTGTCTCAGTTCACTGTCTAACTATTAGTTAATGTAAGCCATTTTATGTTATAAAGTCTCAAAAAGTTTTATGGCACAATTTGAGCTGGACAAGTCCTTGAACTATTATTGTGCATATAGCCCAATGTGCTGTCATTTTATACAGCAGCATATGATGTCAGCAATGGTTATTTGATGGGGGGGTACATGTGGCTTTTAGAGCTTAGTGGCCCTAGAGCTTCAGACTAAGCCTCAGATTCTATATTCTGGCACCAGGCATATTTTCGTCATGAGGCAGTTTAGTAAATAAAGCCTTTCATTAATTCCATACCGATTTCACTGCAGTCTCATAAATTACCCCAGTCTAACCTGCATTTACTTACAAGTCTCCGGAGTGTTGTATAAATATTGCCGTTCTTCACCTGTTGTGGTTTCCCTGACAATAAGAAGCCGTGATAGATTTCCAGCACCAATGACATAACACACACTGGCCTGAAAGCATTGATGTCATAATGATTGGCAGTGCCAGGAAAAGCAAAAGCTGCCTTAATGAACAGGATTCCCGTAACAAATACCCAGGTGTTTGGAAGTGTCAGTGCACACCTGTCCATACTACTCCACAGAGCTCCGGCCTGGACGCACCGAGGGAACAAGAACCAGACAGATACGCAATTTCTTCTCCAACGCCCCCGCCGGCGATTTATGATGTGTTACATTGTGTCATTGCTTGATACAAGGCAATAGCAAAGTGTCATAAATTGTGCATGAGGCTCACTGACTTGGAGCTTTTTATGAAGTGTTTTTTCTGTGACTTTTACGCAGCCTGAGAGGCGCCCAATCACCCCAATGACTCACAGTCATCTGCACTCAGATGAAAGGTGTTAGAGTTCTGCAACGGTTTGCAGAAAGCTCATGTCACTTTATATGGATTGCCGGGAACTGGCTGTAGTGTAATTAAAGGTAACCTGCCCTGATTAAGACTGAGGGCTTATTCACACAACAGTGGAAAAACGGTCGTGTGATGGCTGTTTTTGCAACGTCCATCACACAGTCATTTTGAGAACGCACTGAATTCAATGTGTCTCTTCACACGTTCATCTTTGACTGTTCACTTTTCACGGCCATCAAAAAACTGACAGCACTATATTTGTTCATCGGACATAGAAAGTGCCATGTGAATAGACTCATCATGGGGCAGTATAGCTGTTAAAATAAAACAACATAAAAAAAAACAAAAAACACACGAGTCCACACAAGTTGGCAGATGACTTGCCAAAAGTGGCTAGTCATGCCAAACACTGGTATTTTTGTCTGAAAGCTGGAAGAAAATATCCAGTGTGGCAGATTTCCTTACAGCATTCTTTTTTTTTTTTTTAATTTTTATTAAAGTGTTTTACAATAAAGTATACATTTAAAGAGGAAAAATCACAACAGATGAAGCAACATGGTAGCAAAATCCTCTGCATACAAAAAATTACAAAGATAATAAAAACAATATCAGACAAGGGGAAAAAAAGGAGAGAAGGGAAACGGAGAACGGGAGGGGGGGTGGGGGGGGAGGACAGTTCGGTTGGAGTCAAAGGCCATGTGAGCTAGAGTAGGAGTCCCAATACGACCATATGGAGTTAAAGGCCTCCACAGTGTGGTTCAAAGTAGCCGCCAAAAATTCAAGATTGCGGGTGTCCTTCATGGGGGCACACAGTTCAGTCCCTGTGGGAGGAAGCGTCTCCCTCCAGTGACGGGCTATTAGAGTCTTTGCTGCAATACACAAGTATAAAAAAAGCTTAGACGCCCCCTTGCCCAGATGTCTGGGAGGAAGATTAAGTAAGTAAATCATGGGGTCCAAGGGGACCACCTGTGTAAAGAGGGCCTCAGTAAGGAGTTGCACCTCTGTCCAGAAAGTACAAATGATGGGGCAATCCCAAAAAATATGACACACCCTACCCAGCGAGGTCTGACAACGCCAACACAAGGAGGGAATATTAGGATTAAGAGTATGAAGCAGTGCAGGCGTGTGATACCAATGCATGAGGATTTTATATTGGGTCTCATGGAATGTAATGCAGGATGAGGACTGGGCAGCTCGGGACCATATGGTTTGCCACTGTCCAGGTGAGACCCGCCTACGCAGAGCCTCCTCCCACCTAGTCATATATCTGTGTGATGGGGGAGGTCGCTGGGGAGGGTCGCCCCTCAGGGAAGGACAAAATCCCATATATATTAGATATAAGTCCCTTTGTAGAGGTGCCTGCACGACACAGCCTTTCAAAAGCTGTGGGTGGTGAGACCTGCTTGGATCTAAGTTGAGCCCGAGCAAAGTGTGTTATTTGTTGATAATGAAACCACTTCGTTGCTGGCAAGTGTAGGTTCGAAGTAAAATAATCAAAGGGCCTAAGCTCCAAGGTCAAAGGGTCGACCAGATCCGCGATTTGGAACAGACCTAGCCTGCTCCAATGGTGCACCATAGCGGAAGAAAGTCCCTCCGGGAGGAGTGGGTGATAAAGAAACGAGATCATGGATGAGGAGCGAGAAGTTAAGGCAAATTGCGTAGAGCATGTATTCCAGACTGTCCTTGTAAATTTAATGGGTCCCAATAGGGGAGTAGCAGGCGAGAGGGGGAAGCGTGACCACAGGAAGGCATTCGGATGCACTGGGGCCAACCTAAGATTCTCTATTTCAACCCACCTGGTATATGCCCGTGGTGTTGCCCAAAACGGGAGGGCCCGGAGATGGGTTGCCCAGTAATAATGCAAAATATGTAGCACCGCCAAACCCCCCTCAGCCCTACTGGTCAACATCACCGAACGGGGGATACGATGGCGCTTAGCGTTCCATATAAACTGGAAAATTACCTTTTGAAGGGATCTTAATTTGCACCTTGGGACCGCCACTGGGAGTGTTTCGAAATAATAAAGGAGTTTAGGGAGGAGGGTCATCTTGACTGCTGAAATCCGCCCAAGCAGGGAGATGAGAAGGGGACGCCATTTATCCAGGAGGGAGCGGAGCTCTTTGAATAAGCGAGGATAGTTGGCAGAGTACAGGGAGGAGTAGTCCGTAGAGAGCTGAACACCCAGGTAGCGGAGCGAGTGGTCCCTCCAATGGAAATTATAATTGGTTTTAAGTGTCTGTAGGATAGGATCCGAAATGTTAATAGGGAGGGCCTCAGTCTTTGCAGGGTTGA
Organism: Leptodactylus fallax; assembly: GCA_947044405.1. Lineage (NCBI taxonomy): Eukaryota > Metazoa > Chordata > Amphibia > Anura > Leptodactylidae > Leptodactylus > Leptodactylus fallax. Next base: position 4,567,502 of record CAMRHE010000118.1, read on the forward strand.
CCTTATAGCCTGACATGTTACTGTAATCTTTGAGTGTACTAAGGAGGTTCGGGAGGGTGATGTGGAGGTTGGAAAGGGTTAAAAGGACGTCATCTGCAAATAGGGATATCTTGAATTCCCTGTCATGAACCGCGATGCCCCTAATATCTGGATTGGACCTGATCCGGGACGCCAGGGGCTCAATACAGAGGGCGAAAATTAAAGGAGAGAGGGGACATCCCTGACGTGTCCCATTACGGATCGGGAAAGGGGGAGAGGTAGCATTAGGAAGTTTGACAACTGCTGAGGGAGTGGAATACAAAGCTTGAATTGCCGTTAGGAAAGCCCCAGAGAAGCCGAAACGCTCAAGAGTGGCCAACATAAAGGACCAGTCAAGGCGATCAAAGGCCTTCTCTGCGTCCAGGCTTAAGATAAGGGCGGGGGTAGCCGAACGGTTGGCCACGTCAATCTAATCCACCGCCCTTCTGGTGTTGTCTCCCCCCTGCCTGCAGGGGACGAAACCCACCTGGTCCTTGTGGACAAGAGAGGGCAGCCAACTGCTAAGCCTAGTTGCCAGAAGCTTAGTGAAAAGCTTAAGGTCAGAATTTAAAAGAGCGATAGGGCAGTAATTAGAGCAGTCTGTGTGATCTTTGCCTGGTTTGGGGACTAAGGTAATGTGGGAGTGGAGCATAGTCTGAGGGATAGGGGAGCTCTCCAGAAATGAATTAAAAAGGCTACAAAGATGGGGAATTAATTCAACTTGGAAGACCTTATAATACAAATATTTGAACCCATCCGGGCCCGGGGCCCTACCATTAGGAAGTTCCTTCAATATGGCTATAACCTCCTCGCTGGTGACAGGGGCATTTAGGGAATCTAACGCCGAAGTCGCAAGCGTGGGAAGGTTGCAGGTAGTTGGGTATGCTTCCAAATCTAGCGTCTGACCTGGGAGGGCTGGTGGAGGGAGATAATACAATTTAGAGTAGTATTCATAAAACAGAGTCCCTATAGTATCAGGATGGTGATGGAGGACCCCGTTCAGATCACGAACTGCGTGTGGGATAGAGGAGTACTGCCGCTCCCGGAGGGCCCTAGCTAGAAGGGTGTGGGCCTTATTCCCTCTCTCGTAATAACACTGTCTGCTATAGAGGAGAAGGCGCTGCGTAGCCCGGGTAGCTATTGCGCGTAGGTCCGCCTGAGCCAGTACTAGACGACGGAGGAGGGAGGCGGAGTGATGGGCTGCTAGACGTTCTGTCAGGGATCGTATCCGAGCCCTCAGGGCCACCTCCTCAGCCAACCTATCCTTTTTAAGCCGGGTGGCCGTAGCTATGCAATGTCCCCTCATCACAGCCTTGTGTGCCTCCCAGAGAGTAGAAGATGATGAGACTGAGCCAACGTTAGTATTAAAATAGTCTAAGAGGTGGGCTCGGAGGGCCTCCCGGGTGGGAAGAGAATGCAATAAGGATTCGTTAAGCCGCCTAGTAGGAAGAGGGGTGGGAGACAAAGAAATAACATTGTACACAACATGGGAAACTAGAGCATGCCCAATGTTAGTCAATTGAGGCTCCTGGTGGATATCTCAGGTCACATGAACCCTTCATCTGTGGCAATGTTGCAACCCAAGTGCCGTAGGAGCAGTGAAGAAATTCACTGTCAGCATACAAATGTGGCCATTGTAGCAGATCTTCTAGATATATCACATTGGTAAGTCTAAGTTCTGCTTCTTTTATGTCCATTGTTATGATTCATCATAGGATTAGAACAATGGGCTGAAAATAAAATATTTTGCTGTAACAGACGGATCACATTTGGTCATAATTCACTGTAATGTAAAAATAAGACAGAAGCTTTCTTCCATCTTGTTTACTCTGCAAACAGAAGATAAAGTTCTGCACGCAGACACTGATGATTAATAGATGACAACTGTCCCAAACTAACTCTCTGTGTAACTTTCCCTTCATTTATCCTTGAACACTGTCCTTAAAGAAACCCCTCAACATGCAATGAAGACCCTAACACACACAAGACTAGCAGTAGGACCCAGAGATAAGAAATCACAATGATCAGGGCTTAAGGGGTACCTGAGGTTTCCTGAAAAGTTTAAAGGGTCTTGCTGGGCAGTCTGTCCTATGGCTGTATTAGGGTTTCCTATAAGCTGAAACACATTTTACATTTCTCTCTCAGTCTAGAGAAATGTTTACAATAATGAGAAGTTTGCTCCCCCCATCCATTACTGACACTGTTCTGCCAAGAGTAACTGTACAATAGCAAATTTATAGCTGAAAGCACAAGTGACCATAGTATAGGAGATCCAGGAACTCTGAACTGTAAATACAGGGCAAATACAGAGAGACATGACACAAGAACAATCTATGAGCAGAGACAGGAAGGTTGTTGTCAGTTCTTTGCACGGAACAGTTTGCAGATGTGTGTGTACAGGTTGTGAGAAGAATCAACCCCTCCCCTCTCCATTCACTGTGTGAAGAGAGAACAGAACCTCCCCCTTCACACACTGATTCTGTCTTGCTTCTCTAATATATCTACAGACATATTTGCCTGGTAACAAAGGTGTGAACTGATAATTTGCTAGAAGGGAGACATCTACAGGTTTTTCAGGGAGAAAGTAGTCACATTTTTAATTAAAGTGCATTACATTTTGGTCCAAAATCACATGCTCTATGAGTCTAAGTTGTCTGAAAACTTAGTGACCAGTGGCATAACTACCAGAGTAACCCCAGCAGGTAACAGGCCCTATTTACTTACCGATGACCGCTCCTGTTCATGGCCGCCTCCACTTTTCCTTCTGCCCTCCAGGGGTCCTTGTGCATCTGGTATCACGTTGCTAACATTGACATGATATGGGATGCACGGGGCCCCCTGAAGGGCTGAAGGGGAAGCGGAGGCAGCTATGAACTGGAGCACGGATCTGTAAGTATGGCCATGGGCCCATGGTAACCCCAGTGAGATTTGTCTCGTGAGGTTCGTCTGGCAGTTTCATTCGGATCAAACACGTCCAAACTGAAACTGCTATTATAGTTGGAGGCCCGGGAGAGGTGACAAACATAAAAACCAGTAATAGTTACCTCTCCTGGGTCCCGGTGCAACTCCCTGCTGTCTTCAGGCCTCATTAATGACATCATTGAAGTGGGAAGTCATTTATGCTTGTCACCTTCCCTGGGCCTCTGATCATTATACTCTGGGATCTGAAAAGTTTGTGGGTGGTGAAGTTGAAATTTTTGTAATATTTGCAATGGACACTGTAGCGGCCACTGTGGGAGGAGCCACTATATGACATTATATTGTGTGCAGGGGACGCTATAGGACATTATATTTCATGGGGGGGCCACTGTGTGACATTATACTGTGCGGAGGAGCCACTATAGTACATTATACTATGTGGAGGGGCCATTATACTGTGTGAAAGGGTCATTATGGGAATTATACTGTGTGAAGGGGCTGTTATGAGACATTATACTGTGTGGAGGGGCCTCTATGTGACATTATACTGTTTGGAGAAGTTGCTATGGGTCATTATACTGTGCAGAGGGGCTGCTATGTGAGGTTATGCTGTCTGGAGGCCACTTTGGGACATTATAGTGCGTGTAAATGTGGCGTTATACCGTGTGGGGCCAGGTATGGGGGCTCTGTGCTGTGGAGGGGGGGGGGGCCCAGTCTTTGCTTGTTACACCCCTGTTAGTGACCATTAAACTAGAAGCAAGGTAAAAATACAAACAAGCAGAAAATAAACACATAAGCTACAAGGCTCACGAGCAAGGATTGGACTTTAATTTACAACAAGAACAAAGCAATCCTGGGAGGATTCAAGATACCAGAAATTTACAAGGATTACTGGGAAAAAACACACAACTTACCATATAGAGTGGGGAAAAAAAAGTATTTAGTCGGCCATCAATTGTGCAAGTTCTCCCACTTAAAAAGATGAGAGAGGCCTGTAATAGACATCATAGGTAGACCTCAACTATGAGAGGCAAAATGAGAAAACAAATCCAGAAAATCACATTGTCTGATTTTTAAAGAATTTATTTGCAAATTATGGTGTGTGACAATTGGGGGTAGTTTAGCATCAAAGGTGGCAGCTTCCTGGACTTCACAGAGGTGTTGGTGGTACTGGGTGCCAAATAAACAGCATATCAGGTAGTGGCAATCCAAACTAAATGGCTTTATTCAGCTAGTATGTGATAACAGGAACAAAAATAACAAAACAGCCTAGCCCACACACAGGGCAATAACTCACTTCTTGAGCCCTGACTAACTTCTGGGGGCAAGAAGCTTTACTGAGGTTTCTCCTCAGCAGTCTGGCTCACACTAGAGCTTAACCAAGTCCGTTGTAGAATCCAGTCCTCTTGGGACAGACCACCTGTCTGTCTCTAACTGGTCTACCATCTACTTACAGGTCACCAGCAGCACTCTCTCTGGAGTGAAGCCCCCAGTATGGGTGTGGTTGAGGACATTTTTAACTCTGGTTTTGGGTCGCTCACCAGCGCCCTCTAGGTTCACACTCTCACAGGTAGAAAATAAGTATTTGGTCAATAACAAAAGTTCATCTCAATACTTTGTTATATATCCTTTGTTGGCAATGACAGAGGTTAAACATTTTCTGTAAGTCTTCACAAGGTTGGCACACACGGTTGCTGGTATGTTGACTCATTCCTCCATGCAGATCTCCTCTAGAGCAGTGATGTTTTGGGGCTGTCGCTAGGCATCACAGACTTTCAACTCCTTCCAAAGGTTTTCTATGGGGTTGAGATCTGGAGACTGGCTAGGCCACTCCAACCTTGAAATACTTCTTACGAAGCCACTCCTTCGTTGCCCTGGCGGTGTGCTTGGGATCATTGTCATGCTGAAAGACCCAGCTACGTTTCATCTTCAATGCCCTTGCTGATGGAAGGAGATTTGCACACAAAATCTCACGATACATGGCCCCATTCATTCTTTCATGTACACAGATCAGTCATCCTGGTCCCTTTGCAGAGAAACAGCCCCAAAGCATGATGTTGCCACCCCCATGCTTCACAGTAGGTATGGTGTTCTTGGGATGCAACTCAGCATTCACTCTCCTCCAAACACGACGGGTTGTGTTTCTACCAAACAGTTCTACTTTGGTTTCATCTGACCATATGACATTCTCCCAATACTCTTCTGGAACATCCAAATGCTCTCTAGCAAACTTCAGATGGGCACGGATATGTACGGGCTTAAGCAGGGGGACACATCTGACACTGCAGGATCTGAGTCCCTGGCGGCGTAGTGTGTTACTGACGGTAGCCTTTGTTACGTTAGTCCCAGCTTTCTGCAGTTCATTCACTAGGTCCCCCCGTGTGGTTCTGGGATTTTTGCTCACCGTTCTTGTGATCGTTTTGACCCCACGGGGTGAGATCTTGCGTGGAGCCCCTGGTCAAGGGAGATTATCAGTGGTCTTGTATGTCTTCCATTTTCTAATTATTGCTCCCACAGTTGATTTCTTCACACCAAGCTGCTTGACTATTGCAGATTCAGTCTTCCCAGCCTGGTGCAGGTCTACAATTTTGTTTCTCGTGTCCTTCCATAGCTCTTTGGTCTTCACCATAGTGGAGTTTGGAGTGTGACTGTTTGAGGTTGTGGACAGGTGTCTTTTATACTGATAACAATTTCAAAACAGGAGCCATTACTACAGGTAATGAGTGGAGGACAGAGGAGGTCTGTGAGAGCCAGAAATCTTGCTTGTTTGTAGGTGACCAAATACTTATTTTCCACCATAATTTGCAAATAAATTAAAAAAAATCAGACAATGTGATTTTCTGGATATGTTTTCTCATTTTGTCTCTCATAGTTGAGGTCTACCTATGATGTCAATCACAGGCCTCTCATCTTTTTAAGTGGGAGAACTTGCACAATTGGTGGATGGCTAAATACTTTTTTTCCCCACTGTAACTAGACAGTAACTGTAGGAGCCAGTAAAATTTAAAGAGTCTATCCAATCAGAAACTTCTGCTCAATAGAGTCTGCGCCAAAGAGTGATCAGCTGATCCACGAATGACTCAGCTGTCCCAAACAAAGTAATAGGTAGGAGCAGAGGCGTAGCTAGGGATTCAGCACGGGGGGGGGGGGAACATGTCCAAGTGGGCCCCCTACTTGGACAAGTTTGTATACCGATACTATCAGTATACGGTGAGCGTATAGTGGTATATAGCGGCTCTACACAGGGCTCTGCAGACGATTTAGGTAAATACAGTTCAGTAACATTTAGTGACTTAAAGATGACTATTTAGTGACTTAAAAAAGAGCTGTGGGAAAAACCGCGGTGGCGACGCATCGCGGTTCTTCCTTCAGCATTTTGCACAGAAAGTTCGCAGAGTTCTCCTCTGCGGACTTTCTGCTTCAATTCAATATCTATAGGGAAACCGCTGGCGTTTCTGTAGGTATAATTGACATTCTGCGATTTCCAAAACTGCAACTGTTTTAGAAATCGCAGCGTATCCGCTGAGCATATTTTACTGCAAAGTGGGGATGGGATGGGGGCCCCACGTAGCGAAAAACCCACAGAAAAAAAAATGCAGCATTCTAGCAAATCACATCCACACATTGCGGAAAAATACGTGCAGCAGACGCACTGCAGCATGTCAATTATACACTGGCGGTTTCCATATAGGTATATTAAAAACAGAAAGTCCACAGGGGAAATCTCTACGGACCTTCTATGAAAAGTGCTGCGGGAAAAACCACAATGTTACCGCCATGGTTTTTCCTGCAGCGCTTTTTTTTGCTACAGCCAGCTACGTGGGGCCTTAGTCTTAATAAAGCCCAAGTGCAACTTTAATGAATTAATTGACCCTCATATTATGCCCCTGATTCCCCCTGACATAAATACTGCAACCCTAATGACCTCTTATATCAATTACCACCCCCTTATGTTCATAATGCCTCCTAATATAAATGATGCCCCCAAATGGCCCCTTATATAAATAACCTCCCCATTGTATTCATAATATCCCGTAATAATCCTTATATAAATGACTCCCCCATCGTCATAATGCCCCCTAATGAATCCTCCCTTTATAGTTATATTTCCCCCTCCTAACGACCCCTTATACTATTAATGCACTCACAACTGCGCTAAAAAAAAAAAAAAAAAAAAAAAAGTCACTCTCCTACCTGCGATCCTGATGAATGAAGCTGGTGCCTCCTCCCTGTCCACACACAGGATGTCTGTGTCTGAGCGCAGGCGGCGCAATGTTGTGACATCATCGCGCCGCCTGTGCTGAGATGATGACATCCGTCTGTGGTCTCGGGGGCTTGTAAACCATAGGCCTGAAGTGGCTTGCGGTTTACAAGACAGTTAAAAACCAGGAAGACTGAGTGGACTCTGAACGTCACTCCACCTAAATGGTGATACCAATTATCTCCGTATAACCTTAAATGAAAAACATTAAACCTGTATGTGGGTAAATTGTGGGGTTGGCCACAGCTTTACTAACGCCAAAACTTCTAACAAATAGGATACTACAAAGATAACCATGCCCATGACAAATTTTCCAGTCTTCCAAAAACTCTTCTCCGAATGCCCCGCTGTGAAGCAGTGGGCATGTGGGACCTACTTTCATATTCCATATTTCCTCTGGGCATGTTCTCCCGCCATGGAGCTGGCAGTGTACCCCCTACAACTGCCTGCGACCTTCCCCACCCAGCAAAACCAAAGCCTTCTCAAGCCCTTCCTGCAACCCTAGCAAGAATATGTCCGTACCGATAGAATTCAAATGAACCCCATCAGGCAACAATAGATTATTAGGGATCGTACAAACCTAGAGATCTGAACATTCAGGACCTTCTGCGACCTTTCAAAACCAAGGGGGTCCCTGGCACCCCTCCACACCTGCCGTGGCACCACCTCGGACCACACTAACACCAAGTCAGAGAAGAATACTGAGAGTGTCCAAATATCCACACAGAAGGGATACTGGGTCCTGAAAAGGCACAAAATGAAACAAAACATAGTGATAGATAACTAGAATGCCCAATCGCTTTACAACGTTCTCACCCAAACCACAAGCGTCAGCCATAGTTGCTGCGCCAATCCGAAAAGAGTGGGTACCAAACTCTTTTGGATCCAGACCCAACTTAACCAAGCATGCACGAAAAACTGAAGCAAACTGAAAATGTGTAAGAGGCAAACCGGAGGCATGCACCAGGAAGACAGAAGACTCAGGACGACGCAAGACAAATTCACTAATAACCCGCACTGGACAATAAGAGGAGCCTAAGGTTTTCACAGTCACCCAACTACCCCGGCCAAAAACATCCGTTTTCGATTTCCTAACACCAATCTTAACCTCCTCTCCCAAAACAACCACATCCCCAACTGAAAGACCCCCGGGACAAAAACGACTCCTGCTCAACAACTCCCCAACCCGCAACGCAGCAAAAAGGCAATCAAAAAGGCCGTCTTAAACAACAAAACTTCACGACATACGACGTCTAAAATTGTGCACAAATGAGACAGCAGACTGAAAGACACCGGGCGCCGAGAATCCACACCCACAGACACTTTCTTCCACCCTTTAACCACCTGTTGAATCATGAAATGCTTCGTAATAGCGCGCCGATCAAAAAGCTTTAATGCAACTCCAGCTAAACTCTTTTTAGCCACATTTGCCAAAACACCCCTACACCCCAACTGCGCCAAAAAATCAAGCGTGACCTCCAACAAAAGACAGTCATCCGTGGGTACGATACCGCCGGAGATGGACAGCCAAGAAGACCATGCAGTCCCGTGGCTCCGCCAGGTGGCCTTGGATACGGAGCTGCGCACCAACTCAACTAGACGCTCCCAACCAGGTTCCATAAGCAGTCCGGGCAAGCTGTACCGACTGCCTCTGCATTAGGTGTAGCGCACGAAACACCTGAAAATCGGAACGGGACAGAGCATCAGCAACGCAATTCTGCACTCCCGGCACGTCTTGCCCTAAACCAAATATTATGCTGCAAACAGCGAAGAACAAGATGGCGCAACAATGCCAAAACTGGGAGAGAAGAAGAGGACTGACTATTGATGACTTGTACAACCGCAATATTGTCCGTCCAAAAACAAATCCTTCGATTCGCCATACCCGAGCCCCAAAGGTCTACAGCCACAACAATTGGGAACAATTCTAGGAGAGCCAGATTCCTCACCAGACCCAACTCCACCCAAGAAAGCGGCCAAACACCTCGACACCAAGAATCACCCCAAAACCATCGCTACCCACTGCGTCAGTGAACAGATGCAAATCTACACTAACAACCTCCTCCCCTTGACAAAGAGTCCGACCGTTAAAGGTAGCTGAAAAGGACTGCCAAATCAAGAGATCATCTCTGAGGGGACGGGTAATACGTATAAAATGATGAGGCATCAGGACCCCTTTAGTAGCTAAAGACAAACACCTGCAGAAAGCCCTGCCCATGGGCAGGATTCTGCATGTGAAATTCAAGAACCCAACAAACTTTGCATCTGCTGTAACGACACTTTCTTCGCATGCACGAACTGATCTGCCATGGACACCAGTTGGGCAACCAAAAAACCATGTCCACCGTATCCAGTTCAATGCCCAAGAAAGACAACTTAGTTGTTGGGCCTTCCGTCTTTTCCTCAGACAGCGGGACCCCAATATTCCCCATAAGAACACGAAAAGTATGCAAGAGGTAGGCACAAACCGACGAACCCCCCAAGCCAACGAACAAAAAAAATCATCAAGATAATGCAATACCGATGGGATGCCCGTCTCAAACCATACCATCCACTCCAAAAAGGAGCTAAACACCTCAAAATAGTAACAAGAGATGGGAGCAACCCATGGGCAAGTACATATCCACGAAAAACCTATCAGCAACTATACAACCCAGCAAATGGAAACAGGACGGGTGTAATGGCAACAAACGAAATGCTGATTCAATATCTGATTTGGCCAACAAGGCCCCCGGACCCGCCCTAGCAACTAACTGAACCGCCCAATCGAAGGAAGCATATGAGACTGCCGCATCCGCCTTTGATATCCCGTCGTTCACTGAGGAACCAGCGGGATATGAAAGGTGATGAATTAAACGAAACTTGAAAAGTAAAAGCAGCAAAGGCTCAAATGAGAATTGAACTCACGACCCCTGGTTTACAAGACCAGTGTTTTAACCACTGAGCTATGAACTTCCTTCATAACCTTTTCCCAAGCTAACAACATTGTCCCGAACAGATTTTAAATTGGGGCGACAGCATCAAAACAGACGAATGTTCATGCGATATGTAAAACCCATGGTAAAAACCATCTTTAAGCAGGCTTGCTTCCTGCTTCCGAGGGTACCGATCTAACCACAGGTGCAGCCGCGGGCCGTTCACCGGCGTTCTCTGCACCGCCGGCGACACCCACCTTGGCAGGCTGTCGCTGATGACGGAAACACCGCAACGCTGAATGCGTCCCTCCACAGATGGAGCATTCATGCTTGAATCGGCATGTAGCATAGAAGCGGCAGTGCCCTTCATTACACAGCCAACATGCCCCATTGGGCTTGGGGGCCGCCGAGCCAGGTTGAGCACCTGATCCGGCAGCTCCACTCTGAAACGGCCCCTGTGGACGTTATGACAAGATAAGCTGAATCCACACATCGGTGGCCTTAGAGGCCCAATCGACGGACGGATTCAGGGCCAGGCGCCGACGAAACTCTTCGTCATAACGCCACCAGGCGGAACCGCTATGTAATTTCTGTATGCTGTAAATCGTATCCAGATAAACGAACAACTATGGACCCTTATCTGGAGACGACTGTGAAATGACATAAGACAGTGTGGCAAAGGCCTGAAGCCAGTTGCCAAAAGTCTTCGCAACCCGCGTTTTTTTATCCGCACCTCTCTCTATAACCCGCTCTTTGTCAACAGTTACATGGTCCGTCGACAATAGAGACCATATATCAACATATTCGCCCCTCGTGATTCACTCCCTGACCTCCGCCAGTACATGCGTACCCAGCGGGCCCACACCACAAAATATGGAATCACGAAAATCGAAACCAGTATTAACGGAAGAAACCGTTGGAGGGCCAGCCGCCGCAGGAGCAGCCGATTGGCCCTCCAACACATCTAACATACGCTTTAAGGAAGAGACAAAATCACCGGTAGCGGAAATTGGAAGGGAGAGAGGTGCCGGCAAACCGGCGTACTCACCACCCTTCGCCGCGTCAGACGTCTGGGCTGGCGTTAGAGGAGATGAAACAGCTGAGGAGGGCCGATCCAGCAAGCGATGAACTGACTCTGAAGAAGCCCTTCCAGACGCTCTGGCCTGTTCCTTTCCAGAATGATGGCGAGAAGAAGAGCGAGACCCGTCTGGCAGTCGACTGTCCCTCTGGCTGTGGGTGTGGCGACTCGACGATCTCGAGGAAGACTGACTGCACAGGGAACAACGCCGTCGACGATCACTCCTCCTTTGGCGGCCGCCCCGTCGTGGGAGCGCCGATGCGATGAGCACCTCCTTCTGCGCCGACGATGACCGCTACCATCTGTGGACGAAGACTCAGAAAGAAAGGAGAGATTAGGCAGCGTCACCAACAAACCAGCAGAGCGCCCCCTGGACCCAGCTCCCCCCCCCGACATAACCCCACAGGGGAGACCCAGGAGTGGTACCGGCAGAACACTGAGTAGCAGGCGGAAGCTGTCTTGCATGGGGCACGGCATATCCAGCAGCCAGCCCCTCATCCAAGGATAAAGATGACCTGGCCCTGGGTTCTCCTCCCCCTCCCTCCAGAAAAATCGCTGGTGTCAGCAAAAAATCCTCCTGCTGGCTGCTTGTCAGCTCCAGCAGACTCCAACGGCAGAGAGGTCTGCGCAGGAGACAGGGATGCCGGCAAGAGCTGAGGGAACCCACTGGTGAGATCCCCGCTCCCACCCGGCCACTGGGAACCGGCCAGGACGGTATCAGCTCCGCCAGGTGGGACTTTGGGCACCCTTCTGAGCGCGGCCATTTTCCCTTCCTGCGCGGTCCGCCCGGTTGCAGAAGCAGACCGGCGGGAGGGAGCAGTACCTTTAGCCACCATTGTGGCAGATGTGGACTGACCAGAAGGAGCCCCGGGGGGTGCAGAAACTGACGTAGAAGCTCCCCGCCGGGTAGCACCACGGAGCGGGCTAGGACTCCTGCCGCGGCCTCCCTGTCACCGGACCAGGAGCAGCAGAATCAGCAACAGCCACAGGAAGAAGAGAACTCCGGCTCCGCTCCAGCACCGCTTCCAGCCACGCAGAACCCTTGACGGGCGATGCGCTCCAGGATGATTTCCTCCATTGTGTTCTCCATTTCCACGGGGTCATTCCAGTACTTCTCATCAAGATGGCAGAAAAGGTAAGAACCCCGACTACGTGCACTCCAAGACTTATATACTCTCTAACCCCCCCCTCCCGTCTCTGACATACTTCCCATGTCACCATTTCTTTTAAAAATAAATAATGTATTCCCGCCACTTAGTACCTAGCCCTTTCTTTATACAATTCAGGGCCTATCAGCATTGTAACTAGATCGGTGTCTACTGACACCGATCTAGTTAGACATAAAGGATGTATTAATGGCGGCCCCGGGGTGGGCCCCAAGAGACAGTGGTTCCGGGCAGGGGCGTAACTTCAGGGGTAGCAGTGGTAGCAGCTGCCACAGGGCCCGGGACATTACGGGGCCCCGCTGGCCCCCGATGCGTTTTTTTTTTTTTTTTTTTTATAGTCCGTTATCTGCTGGAGTAACCCCAGCAGGTAACGGGCCCTATATACTTACCGTTCCCCGAGGTCCCACTCACGGCCGCCTGCGCTTCCGATTCTGCGGAGACGGCTGTGAGCAGGAGCGGGGATCGGTATGTGAGGCCGCGGGCCGAACACCTGCTATCATTATACTTCGGGGTCTTTTCAGACCCCGGAGTATAATAATCGGAGGCCCAGAGTTAGTGAGGGAACATAAAAAACAATATACACTTACCGCTCCTGTGCCTCGGGCCTGTTTGCTGACGTCCCAGACGTCAGCCGACGTCATTTTGCGTCGCGACGCCGGTCCCGCATCACGTGACGCCGGCCTGGTCCGCACAAGAAGAAGGCCGGAGTAGCGCACGGGCATGCACCGGAGCGAGGAACAGGTAAGCAACGTTGTTTTTTTATGTTTCTATCCTCCCCTAGGTCTCCGATTATTATACTCTGGGGTCTGAAAAGACCCCAGAGTATAATAATTGTTCATGGGTGGTCCACAATGGGACATATAATAGTGTGTGCAGGGGCCACTATGGGGAATACTAGTGTGTGCAGGGGCCCCTATGGGACATGATACTGTGTGCAGAGGCCACTATGGGACATGATACTGTGTGCAGGGGCCCCTATGGGACATGATACTGTGTGCAGGGGCCCCTATGGGACATGATACTGTGTGCAGGGGCCCCTATGGGACATGATACTGTGTGCAGGGGCCACTATGGGACATGATACTGTGTGCAGGGGCCACTGTGGGACATGATACTGTGTGCAGGGGCCCCTATGGGACATGATACTGTGTGCAGGGGCCCCTATGGGACATGATACTGTGTGCAGGGGCCCCTATGGGACATGATACTGTGTGCAGGGGCCCCTATGGGACATGATACTGTGTGCAGGGGCCACTATGGGACATGATATTGTGTGCAGGGGCCCCTATGGGACATGATACTGTGTGCAGGGGCCCCTATGGGACATGATACTGTGTGCAGGGGCCCCTATGGGACATGATACTGTGTGCAGGGGCTACTATGGGACACAATACTGTGTGCAGGGGCCACTATGGGGCATGATACTGTGTGCAGGGGCGGGGCCCCTATGGGAATGATACTGTGTGCAGGGGCCCCTATGGGACATGATACTGTGTGCAGGGGCCCCTATGGGACATGATACTGTGTGCAGGGGCCCCTATGGGACATGATACTGTGTGCAGGGGCCACTATGGCACATAATAGTGTGCGCAGGAATGCGTTTTTGTTTTTTGGGGGGGGGGGGGGGGTTGGAGGGGGCGGTCCAGGGGGAGGGGTCGGGGGCGGCGGTTCGGGGGGGGGCCCATGTCAAATGTTCGCCTTGGGGCCCAGCCATTCCTAGTTACGTCACTGGTTCCGGGGCAGCCGACCCCTCTGCCCCCCTGCTAGCTACTTCTCTGGGAAGGAGATGGTGGACTATCAGAACTTCTGTTGTTTATAGAAGTGATTTGTAATCTGTAAAACGCATAGTTCTGTTCTGCAGGTGTATACAGAATATGGCTGGAGATTCTTAATTTTGTTTCATATCAAAGTTGCTTTATGTTAAATGCTTTGGGACCTGAACCTGGCCTTCCCTTACTCAATCCATAAATCAAATAAAAGCATAAAACACTAATAAAATCATTATAAACATCTAAAGAATAAATAGCTCAGGGGTCCGATTGCAACCTCAATGTATAACAGACAACTGCGGCACAAGGCTTGGTGAAGCTTGTTCTTGTAGATGTAATAAAGCAGAACATTTGAGGACAGATGTCATTTCAATTATTGGATTCTGTCCAAACATCCAAGCACTGTAAATAATGAAATCTAAATCAGCTCATGTAACACTCTAGAAGAGGTTTTTTAAAACTTTGAGGTAAATTTTGAGTTATTCATTATATTTCCTGTGATGTTTGCATATGTTTTGGTTTTACGACTGATAGTACTTTCCCTCCCCCCACATCCCTCCAGCCCTAAGGGGATCTGTGCAGCAGAGAAATGCCAGAGACATGAGATACTGTATCTAAGGGCTCATCTCTGAACCTCATTACTGCATTATCTCTCCTGAACACCAGACTAGAATTGTACATAAAGCAGAAGATGAGTCTGCTGGGATAAGTGACAGATGATCATTGTACATCTAATTCACACCGAATCCATTACAGAACAAAGCCTACCAGAAATCACATCATTAACTGCCAGCATAGTAAAGCAAATGGGGCAAATTTTGTAATAGTGTATAAGGTCTTATTCACATGACAGTGAAAAACAGTTGTATCATGGCCGTTTCTGCAGCAGCCGTCACATGGCCATTTTGAGGACACATTGATATCAGTGGGGGGGGGGGAGATATTGAGGCGCATGTTTAGACCAAGGCCCTTACTTGCGTCAAATGTGTTCCTCAAGCCCCGATCCGCACCTTTCCCGCCACATTTTGTGAATGTGGACGTTTCGGGGTTGGTATCAGGTGAGGCTGAGGCAGGGACGCCCGGCCTGGCTGATTTATTGAATTCATGTCAGTTTCCTGGCTTGAGTTAGAATGGAAATCTACATCAGTTACTACCTGGTGTAGGCACCGATACATCCAACAGATTTATGAAGAGGCTGCGGCTGTCACCCCAGGTCCCTTTCATGGCATCTGCAGCCCTGAGTACAGGCCATCTTCAGCTCACAGTATGCCATCTTCCGGTCACATACAGCAGCAGATGCAATATGCCTGTACTACTTTGAAATAAAGCTTTTGAGAATGAACATGCAAGTATCACTTATTTATTCCTCATATTTTTCCCATTGATCTTTGTTTTTGAGCTCCAGAGAGCCAACCAGAGAATGCAGATCCCTGTGTCTGTATACCAGGCATGTCAAACTCAGGGTACCCCGAGGGCCACATGAGTAACAAGAGGTTGTTGCGAGGGCCGCACACAGCAGCTAATGTCACACACGTATTTTAACAGCAGTCATGAAAACAAGATATGAAGTAGTAATATGTAACAGCAACATATATTTGCAGTGCGCAACAGCAACTAATATATTTAACAAAAATACAGCAATTAAAAACTAAACATTTATTTGCTATCATTTTTTTCAATCATTTTTAGTGTTTTGTCCTGAGGCTTGACACCTCTTTGTGCTTTGTGCTAATAGGCCTATTCATTATATTATATTATTATATTATATTATTATATTATTATTTATATTATTATTTATATTATTATTATGAATTTTCAATATGTATTTATTTACTTTATATTTATTTAATGGGCGTCTGTAGGATTTGTTCTTTTTGGTGTTCACCCCTGGTATTTGCCTCCAAGGGTGCACATGTATTTTAATTGCTTTTAATTTTTCCTTGTTTGCTGTGTTATTTAATAAAGAAATTTTGTGTGTGCTTTATATTGGATGCTGTTTCTCCTTTGTGTTCGATTGCATTTTTCATCCAATCAGCACCACTGTTTTTTGCATCACAATTATTTATAATCTGAGTGCTCACCCCTCTCTTTATTTTTTAATGGTTACATACAGGAGGGCCACTCACTTGCTTGGACTTTGCCTGTGCGGCAGTGGGTCCCTTCTTCCTCAGCACGGTCACAGTATCCCAGTCACTCTCAGCCACGACTCTTCCTCCGCTCACAACAAAACTGACTTAGGTGATCAGCAGCCACGCGAGCCGCAGACGTACAAAACTCACGATCAGCACTTCCGGGTCGTCATTCATTGATCACGTAAGCAGGTCATATGCAGGGATATGGGCCAATCAGTGGCGTAACTAGGAATGGCTGGGCCCCAAGGCGAACATTTGACAAGCCGCCGCCCCCAACCCCCCCAAGCCGCCGCCCCCAACCCCCCCCCCCCACACACAAACCGCATTCCTGCGCACACTATTATGCCCCATAGTGGCCCCTGCACACGGTATTATGCCCCATAGTGGCCCCTGCACACGGTATTATGCCCCATAGTGGCCCCTGGACACGGTATTATGCAGCATAGTGGCCCCTGCACACAATATTATGCCCCATAGTGGCCCCTGCACATAGTAGTTTGCCCCATAGTGGCCCCAGCACACAGTAGTTTGCCCCATAGTGGCCCCGACACACAGTAGTTTGCCCCATAGTGGCCCCTGCACACAGTAGTTTGCCCCATAGTGGCCCCTGCACACAGTAGTTTGCCCCATAGTGGCCCCTGCATGCAGTAGTTTGCCCCATAGTGGCGCCTGCACGCAGTAGTTTGCCCCATAGTAGCCCCTGCACACAGTAGTTTGCCCCATAGTGGCCCCTGCACACAGTAGTTTGCCCCATAGTAGCCCCTGCACACAGTAGTTTGCCCCATAGTGGCCCCTGCACACAGTAGTTTGCCCCATAGTGGCCCCTGCACACAGTAGTTTGCCCCATAGTGGCCCCTGCAAACAGTAGTTTGCACCATAGTGGCCCCTGCACACAGTAGTTTGCCCCATAGTGGCCCCTCACACAGTTTGCCCCATAGTGGCCCCTGCACAGGGTATTATGCCCCATAGTGGACCACCCATGAACGATTATTATACTCTGGGGTCTTTTCAGACCCCAGAGTATAATGATCGGAGACCCAGGGGAGGAGAGAAACATAGAAAACACTGCAACTTACCTCTTCCTCGCTCCGGTGCACTCCCGTGCGCTACTTCGGCCATCTTCAATTTGGGACCGGATCTCGCGCGATCCAGGCCGGCGTCGCAATGCATAATGACGTCGGCTGACGCCTGGGACGTCACCAAACAGGCCCGAAGCCTGCGGAGCGGCGGAGAGGTGAGTTACGGTGTTTTTTATGTTCGCTCACCTCCCCTGGGCCCAAAAGACCCCGGAGTATAACGATAGCAGTGATTGTGGGGTTCGCCGCTAAAGAGCCGGAAGTGCTGATCGTGAGTTTTGTACATCTGCGGCCCGCACAAAAGTCTCAAACTTTGTCTCTAAACTTTAGAGACAAAGTTTGAGACTTTTGTGCGGGCCGCAGATATGCCTGTAAAGGGCCGCATGCGGCCCGCGGGACGCATGTTTGACATTCCTGCTGTATACTCCATTAGATGATAATGGTGTTAGATTTAGGCTGTTTTCACATGAGCAATCCTTTTTCAGGGCTATAAAAAAAAAAAAACGGATGCCATCTTTATTTTTCAGCATAAGGTGACAATGAATCTGTGAAAAACAGACAGCACAGTTATGGCATCTGTGTCCAGTCTGTTTTTTTTTAGAGCCCTATAGACCTGCATGGCTGAGAAAAGAAAAAAAAGTAGTGGACATGTGAATGACTCTGCTTACTATTATGAGCCCATGTGCTGTATTATTTTCACAGACAGTGCTTCACTTCTTTATTGAACCTCTGCAATGCAAGACAAATGATGAAAGCAGTGGGATACTTGCAGCAGTCACCCAAAGGATATGATTGCAAATAGTACCCATTTTGGACAGTTATTGCGACACCAGAATTTGGGACAGTCCACAATTTATTTCTTTCAATGGGAAAACAGCAGCAGGCACATCGTGTGTGTATAATGTCACTCCCTATGTACAAGAAAATGACTACTACATTAATGCCTATAGGTACAGGAATATATCTTACTATAATACTGCCCCTATGAACAAGAATAACACTAATATAATACTGTCCCCTGCATGCAAGAATATATCTAACCACTTTAATAATACTTCCTATGTACAAGAATATAACTACTAAAATACTACCCCATGTACAAAAACATAACTATTAATACTACATTCTATGTACAAAAATGTGACTACTAAAATACTGCCCCCTATGTACAAGAATATAAATATTATAGTACTACATTCTATGTACAAGATTATAACAACTATAATACTGCTCCATCTGTACAAGAATATAATAACTACAGTGGGGAGTATTTAGTATTTAGTCAGCCACCAATTGTACAAGTTCTCCCACTTAAAAAGATGAGAGAGGCCTGTAATTGTCATCATAGGTAGACCTCAACTATGAGAGACAAAATGAGAAAACAAACCCAGAAAATCACAGTCTGATTTTTTAAGAATTTATTTGCAAATTATGGTGGAATATAAGTATTTGGTCACTTGCAAACAAGCAAGATTTCTGGCTCTCACAGACCTGTAACTTCGTCTTTAAGAGGCTCCTCTGTCCTCCACTCATTACCTGTAGTAATGGGACCTGTTTGAAATTGTTATCAGTATAAAAGACACCTGTCCACAACCTCAAACAGTCACACTCCAAACTCCACTATGGTGAAGACCAAAGAGCTGTGGAAGGACACCAGAAACAAAATTGTAGACCTGCACCAGGCTGGGAAGACTGAATCTGCAATAGGCAAGCAGCTTGGTGTGAAGAAATCAACTGTGGGAGCAATAATTAGAAAATGGAAGACATACAAGACCACTGATAATCTCAAATCGATCAGGGGCTCCACGCAAGATCTCACCCCGTGGGGTCAAAATGATCACAAGAACGGTGAGCAAAAATCTCAGAACCACACGGGGGGGACTCAGATCCTGCAGTGCCAGATGTGTCCCCCTGCTTAAGCCCGTACATATCCGGGCATTTGGATGTTCCAGAAGAGTATTGGGAGAATGTCATATGGTCAGATGAAACCAAAGTAGAACTGTTTGGTAGAAACACAACCCGTCTTGTTTGGAGGAGAGTGAATGCTGAGTTGCATCCAAAGAACACCATACCTACTGTGAAGCATGGGGGTGGCAACATCATGCTTTGGGGCTTTTTCTCTGCAAAGGGACCAGGACAACTGATCCGTGTACATGAAAGAATGAATGGGGCCATGTATCGTGAGATTTTGAGTGCAAACCTCCTTCCTTCAGCAAGGGCATTGAAGATGTAACGTGGCTGGGTCTTTCAGCATGACAATGATCCCAAGCACACCGCCAGGGCAACGAAGGAGTGGCTTCGTAAGAAGCATTTCAAGGTCCTAGAGTGGCCTAGCCAGTCTCCAGATCTCAACCCCATAGAAAACCTTTGGAGGGAGTTGAAAGTCTGTGATGCCCAGCGACAGCCCCAAAACATCACTGCTCTAGAGGAGATCTGCATGGAGGAATGGGCCAACATACCAGCAACAGTGTGTGCCAACCTTGTGAAGACTTACAGAAAACGTTTGACCTCTGTTATTGCCAACAAATGATATATAACAAAGTACTGAGATGAACTTTTGTTATTGACCAAATACTTATTTTCCACCATAATTTGCAAATTCTTTAAAAATCAGACAATGTGATTTTCTGGATTTGTTTTCTCATTTTGTCTCTCATAGTTGAGGTCTACCTAGGATGTCAATTACAGGACTCTCTCATTTTTTTAAGTGGGAGAACTTGCACAATTGGTGGCTGACTAAATACTTTTTTTTCCCCACTGTATCATAATACTGCTGCCTCTATGTGCAATTTTATAACTACTATAGTACTATCTCTTATGAACAAGAAAATAAGTACTATAAGGCTGAGGCCCCATATTGCGGAAATGCTGCGGAATATGTTGGCGCTAATAAAATGTATTATTATTATTATTATTATTATATGCAGCTTTTTTGTCGCAGATTTAGCAGATTTTTTTTAGCCAAACCCAGGAGTGGATTGAGCAGAAGGTAGAAGTATAAGAACTTCCTAGACATTTACATTACTTTTATAGCCATTCTTGGCTTTGGCTCAAAAACCCACAGCAAAATCTGCAACAAAAACTTCTGCATTTCCGCAATGTGGGGCCGCAGCCTAATACTGATTCCTGTGAACCAAAATAAAACTATTATTCTATTGCCCCAACAGGGATAATGAACTTTAAATTATATTGGGCTATGATTAAATGGATTTCCTGGCTTAAAAAAATACAAACAGTCTGGGGGGAGTACTATAAAATAAATATGCAGTTATATTACCTAAATCCTCCCCTCCATTCCTGCACTGGGCTGGGTATCAGCTCCGTTGCTCTAGGATACAGAGTTGACATCAACGGGATGGCTCCATCCAAATGCCGCTGAGAGTAGAGTTTGGCGGCAGCGGTCTCGCTGGTGTAATGTCACCACTGCAGCCGCTCTGTGTGCAAATAGAGCAATGGAGCATATGGCCAGCCCAGCAAAGAAATGGAGGGGAGGATGCAGGTAAGTATAAGTGCATATTTATTTTATAGCGCTCACCTCCTGACTGCATGTAATTTTTTAATCCCAGACAACTCCTTTAATGTATTCAGCCTTGTGGCATATGGTGTATGCGCTGTGCCATGATTCCGCTTCTATGCCCCAGGATGACCATATGATGTCTAGTGGGAATATAGCAGACACAACGGCTACAGACGTTCCTAGGGATTAGAATGATAGATATTAGCCTGCTCAATTCACCGACTGTCTATCATAAGGTTTTATCCATGAGAAAACAAGAAGATCTGAGGGAATCTTTTCTGGGGGATTTGAAGCTGACTGGAACTCACCCAGATGTTAACTAAATCCTATTAAACCATCACATCCTTGTCTGGCTCAAACTATTGGTTCAGGCTGGATGCATTCCAAGATGAGTGTCACTCTTTCGTTGCCAAAAATACCAGGTGAAGAGGTGGATAATTTCTGGGAATTGGTGGCTACAAAGCCATGCATGCTGCGTGATGAAGTGTAGTAGGTATAAATGACAGCTGTTTATTAATGGACGCTGAAAAGTCATTTATCATTTCTGTGACATTCCATCAGGACATTGGCGTAAGGCTATAAAGAGCATATTAAGGCAGACAGTTCAATAAATACGACATTTTCAGATGACGGGGTGCCAGGCAGGTGTAATATAGTCCTATGTAGTATTACGTGGCATTGGATTGGAATGTATTGGAGCTTGAGCACTAAAACAGCCTAGATAGGATTTCTGAGGGGACACCCCAGCCCAGTTATTACCATTAGTGTCTTTTGCATTGGAAATCATTATGAAAGGTGTTCTTTAACCTATAATTCTACTTGTATCTTTTCTGTTTCTACATCCCACTTTCCATTCTTATTCCCTTCTATTTCGTTTTCCCTCCATCCTTCCTTACTTTTTCATCCTCTCAATTTTTTTATGCTTCCCTACATGTACTTCCTGTCCCTTCCCTACTTGTCACCTACCCTCATTTCTCCCTTCCCATATTTTTCCTACTTTGTTCCTCTTACTAGAGGCACAGGGGTGGAAAAACACATCCAAGTGGGCCTCCTACCCAGGTATGTAGATTCAACACAGTACTCTGCAGACAACTTAAAGAGGACCTTTCACGTCCTCATGTATATGTGGTTTTACATACCGCTAGAAAGCCGACAGCACGCTGAATTCAGTGCACTGTCCGCTTTCCCATTATATGCCCTGGGGTTGGAGATATCGGGGGTCTTAATTTCACCATTCACAGTCAGAAGGGCATTCCTGACAGTCTAGCTGGGCTGTGAGGAACGCCCTCCCTGACTGTACTCGCCCATAGCCCTGTATTGGGGGAGGCGTTCCTCACAGCTCGTCGTCATCACTGGGCTGTAAGGAATACCCCCTCTGACAGTACAGGGCTATGGGAAGAGTACAGAGAGAGAGGGGACGTTCCTTACAGCCCAGCGATGATGCTCAGCTGTGAGGAAGGCCCCCACCCCCCAGTACAGGGCTATGGATGAGTACAGTCAGGGAGGGCATTCCGCACAGCTCAGCTAGACTGTCAGGAACGCCCTTCTGACGGTGAAATTAAAACCCCTGATATCTCCAGCCCCGGGGCATATAACGGGAAAGCCGACAGTGGTATGTAAAACTGCATATACATGAGTACGTGAAAGGACCTCTTTAAGTGAATACAGCATAGGAAACATTTAGTGACTTACAGGTGATATATCTGACTGTAATAATTCGCATTTCCACCTGGCCTCTTCTACCATGTATTTCAACTGCATCAGTGTCCAGCAGACAATTGCTGGTACAATTGAAATTGCTGCTTCTGCTTGCAGCAGCCCCAGGGTCTAAGTCCCCCAGCCAGGTATGCCTCTGCTTCCTACCCATCATTTTTGTCTTTATCCTGCATCCTTCCTCTATTCTTCTGCTCTCTTCGCCTTCCTCAACTTTTTTCCTTTCTTTCCACTTTACAGCTCTTCCTCACTTACTCTCTTCCCTCATTCCTTCAATTCTCATCCCCTCCCACAGTTATCATTGACTTATCGACTTATAAAGACTTGAGCTATGTGTTGGAATTTGTTGTGTACATGTACACTTGCTGCAAATTTCACCACATGCATTGATATGGATCGAAAATGGGCAATTTCCATGCAGATTCATCTGTAGCCTAACCATGCCATGTGGACATATCCCAATAATGGTCCAGAACAGATTATATTCATCCTTGGAAAAGACTTTTGCACGTTTTCAATAGTTTATTTGCAGGTCGTTATGAATTATGCATTTGAGAAACAGGAAAACCTACAAATTGCATAGAGAACGATTGTGATGTAATCCCATGTAATTGATCCATAATCTTGTGATTGTATTAGAAGAATATGTATGTTATTATCATATATAATACAGGGTTTGCACACTACTTTTTTGAAAGGGTTGTCCAGAGACTTTATATTAACTTACCTGATCCGGGGAAATCTTGATGGCGCCCCAGAATACTAACCCACGGGTCACATGATAGGAACCAGTGTGCCGCCCCCTCCCTCCTCTCCTAATTACCTGTGCTCTGGGGACTATCATAGTCCTAGTGCTTTTATTTTTTATTTAAAAAATAAGTATAGATATTAAGGTTTACCTATAAGGGACAAATAGGTTATAGATTTGTCTCAGTATTTAAAGGAATTCTATCATTAAAAAAACGATTTTAAAACTAAAAGCACATAGGAATAGACTTTAGAAAGGCTATTCATCTCTTACCTTTATTTTGCAGGTCCACGCCACCGTTTTTGATTTTTGGTTCTTTCTTGTTTATGCCAATTGTGCTCAGAAAGCACAGGGGGCGTTCCTATTGGCTCTGTACAATGCGAAGTGGCAGAGCCTACTAAGCATGCACGGGATTTGGCTCCCGAAGATGCGTCGGTGGGTGCTGATGTTGCAGAGACGCGTCAGCACGAGAAGAGAGAGGCGGCGCTGGAACCTGGGACGAGGCTGTGCTTTGAGCACGGGGGAATGCCCCCTGTTCTTTCAGAGCACAATTAGCATAATGAAGAAAGAACCAAAAATTCAAAAACGGCGGCCCGGACCTGCAAAATAAAGGTAAGAGATGAATAGCCTTTCTAAAGGCTATTCCTACGTACACTAAATGCTATGGTAATTGCTGCAGATTTTCCACTGATTTTAGCTTATGCAAAGGGTAAAAGTCACAGAAACATAAATTTACATGCTAACGTCCACACCACAGATCTACTGCAGATCTCATCCATCTCAACCACTTTGGTGGTTTTGTAAAATGTCGCAGATTTGCCTCATGTAAATTCACGGGGTAGGAGTATACCCTAATACAACAAAATGAAAGAAAATTTAAAGCAGCAAAAATGTGAATTAAACACAACAGCAGCATAAATCTTTTTTTATGCCTTTGTTATTTTGCAATGAATCAATGCAGGTGAAGTATATCAGTCTGAAGTCCAAGATGTTAAACTCACAGGGGATTGTATAGACTGGATATATTGTAAGGGTAGCTTCATATGTGCACTTGAGGCTGTGTTAGGAGCAACTGTTGCAATATGCAGTGGTAGCAGTTGCTGCCGTGCCCTAGACCCTGAGGAGACCCCAATGGTCCCTCTGCCACAAAAAATATACCCCTATTCTACATGGCACAAGGTAAGTAGGGGCCCCATTACAGATTCTGCACTGGGGTCCAGGAGGCACTGGGGCTTCAAGCTACACCTCTGGTTGCAGAGTCCATCCGGCAACCTGACGATTACCCTAACACACTCCATTATACTCAATGGGATCTGTGGGCTCTGTTGCTGTCCATCATTAAAAGGATCCATCTTTACCACTCTTTCTGTCCTTCTGATGGAACAAAAGAACACCGCACATGTGAAGTTACCATTACAAATTAATAAAATAATGAGGATTTACCACAAATAGTCTGCGTATCTTTTCATTATGCAATGAAGTGTGGATGAGCCACTAAAGACCAAAGTTTATGTACAGTATCTAATGAAACAAATTGCTCTCTATAGCACCCTCTTCAGGTCTTCCATACTTAATATTGTGATCCCAAGTCAGTAGGGATTTACAACAGAATTTATAAATAGATTACAGATTTTTCTACAATTAATATTGTAATAATTATCTTGTTCGCTGGCTGTAGTGGTCTGTAAGCTCTAGTACGTTTATGTTGGCTCGGGTCTGTGGATCTCCCGCCCAGACTGAGCTTCTTGTTTATAGTTCAGCATCTTAATGAATTTATCGGATAAATAATTACTTCTCCAGACGGAGCCTCTTATAAGACATCAGACAGTAGCTGCTTATGAACGAGGGAATCTTCTACAAATATACCATTTATGGCCAGACCAAAAGAACTTGTCCAGTCTCATGAATTACAATCCCTGTAAAGTGAAAAGTTCTGCTACTTTCTGATATATTTTCTGTATCAATTTCTCACTATTTCTCAAGACCTTAGCTTGCCCATATGTCCATAAGGGCCCCATGCACACAAATGTAAACACACACACACACGTCTATTTTAAGATCATTGGGAGTCTTTGGGAACACATGTCCATTTTCTTTAATGGCTCATTAAGAAATAAAACATGTTCTAGTTTTGTCCACTTAACTGAAGGATGGACAGATGGACCAATACAAGTGAATGGGTCAGTTTTTAATGTTCGTCAAAACAGATTGACATCCTTTTGACTGCCTTGGATTGGGTAAAAAAAAAAAAAAAAAATAGACCAATTGCAAACTGATGCAAATTGGATAGACAGCCAAAAAACTGATGAAAAATAACTGACACACTGATAGAAAAATCATGTTAAAAACAGACAGTTTCATCCATTTTTAATGTCCGTTTTTTATTTCAAGCTTAAGATTGAAAGCAAAGTTTTTTAGCCTGCTGTTTGTGGGTGTGCTAGTTATCACCACTTGCAAACTGAGAGGGACAGGACCCTTGAAGTTATAGACTTTGGTTTATCATTCTGGCAGATAGCACATGCCTAGGCAGAGCTGTCAGCACTGTTTAACCCCTTCCCGTCAGTTTTTGACTTCCTGACAGAGCTTCATTTTTTCAAATCTGACGTGTCACTTCATGCAGTCACTTCACTTTGGAACACTTTAACTCACCAAAATGATTTTGAGGTTTTTTTTACATATTGTATTTCATCTTCGTGTAAATTTTAGTCAATATGTTTAGTGTTTAATTATGAAAAAATAGGAAATTTGGTGCATTGCTTAATCTGTTTGTGGCCATAAAGGTATGTTTTTGCTCCTATTAAAAGGAGTCTGTCACCAGAAACCAGCACATCAATGCAGCCCCAGTGTTTTCCCCATGTAAATCAGTGGTTCCATTGCTGAGGTAGCGCCATTCTAGTCAACGTGCAAAAGAGCTCTTTGGCGCAACAAGGGCTTTGCTGCTTACCTCCTCGGAGCAATAGCAACTCCCTTGTTGCTCCAAAGAGCTCATTTGCATATTGACAAAAACAGCGATATCTCAGCAATGGAGGCACTGATTCACATGGTCATAGCAACAGGTCCCCAACCCCTGTTCTATTGGAGTGGGTCAAGAGTTGGGATTTACATTTCTAAGACATTTATGGTATATCCTGTATTGAGACTACTCCTTTGAAGGGTTTCTCTAGCATTTTGGTTGAATCCCCTGGGACCCCCGTGAAGAAGACTTTTATTACATTTAAGACTATTACAGTATTTTGTATAAATGTAAACCTGATTACTGGGAACAGAAATTCCACTTGTATAAAAGTGTACAATCCGCCATATCACCAGGCCTAGATCAGCCGTCTATCGGCGCTCTAATTCCATCAAACAGAGGGTGGTAACGCTGCCACAAATGCTCTAGTATTGCCCAAACTGTGGAAGCAGCAGGTGCACCTAATCCTGTTTGTGCCCTTGGCAGGTATTTTTCACTGTATAAAAAGAGAGAAACAAGAAATCCAGGTGTGTGTGTGTGTGTGTGTGTGTGTGTGTGTGTGTGTGTGTGTGTGATACACACACACATACATACACACACACACACACACACACACACACAGTGCCTTGTGAAAGTATTTGGCCCCCTTGAACTTTTCAACCTTTTGCCATATTTCAGGCTTCAAACATAAGTTTATAAAATTTGAATTTTTTAGTGAAGAATCAACAACAAGTGGGACACAATTGTGAAGTGAAACAAAATTTATTGGTTATTTTAAACTTTTGTAAAAAATAAAAAACTGAAAAGTGGGGCGTGCAATATTATTCGGCCCCTTTACTTTCAGTGCAGCAAACTCACTCCAGAAGTTCAGTGAGGATCTCTGAATGATCCAATGTTGTCCTAAATGACTGATAATGATAAATATAATCCACCTGTGTGTAATCAAGTCTCCGTATAAATGCACCTGCTCTGTGATAGTCTTAGGGTTCTGTTTAAAGCGCAGAGAGCATCATGAAGACCAAGGAACACACCAGGCAGGTCCATGATACTGTTGTGGAGAAGTTTAAAGCCGGATTTGGATACAAAAAGATTTCCCAAACTTTAAACATCCCAAGGAGCACTGTGCAAGCGATCATATTGAAATGAAAGGAGTATCAGACCACTGCAAATCTACCAAGACCCGGCCGTCCCTCTAAACTTTCATCTCAAACAAGGAGAAGACTGATCAGCGATGCAGCCAAGAGGCCCATGATCACTCTGGATGAACTGCAGAGATCTACAACTGAGGTGGGAGAGTCTGTCCATAGGACAACAATCAGTCGTACACTGCACAAATCTGGCCTTTATGGAAGAGTGGCAAGAAGAAAGACATTTCTCAAAGATATCCATAAAAAGTCTCGTTTAAAGTTTGCCACAAGCCACCTGGGAGACACACCAGACATGTGGAAGAAGGTGCTCTGGTCAGATGAAACCAAAATCAAACTTTTTGGCCACAATGTGAAACGATATGTTTGGCGTAAAAGCAACACAGCTCATCACCCTGAACACACCATCCCCACTGTCAAACGTGGTGGCAGCATCATGGTTTGGGCCTGCTTTTCTTCAGAAGGGACAGGGAAGATGGTTAAAATTGATGGGAAGATGGATGGAGCCAAATGCAGGACCATTCTGGAAGAAAACCTGTTGGAGTCTGCAAAAGACCTGAGACTGGGACGGAGATTTATCTTCCAACAAGACAATGATCCCAAACATAAAGCAAAATCTACAATGGAATGGTTCACAAATAAACATAGCCAGGTGTTAGAATGGCCAAGTCAAAGTCCAGACCTGAATCCAATCGAGAATCTGTGGAAAGAGCTGAAAACTGCTGTTCACAAACGCTCTCCATCCAATCTCACTGAGCTCGAGCTGTTTTCCAAGGAAGAATGGGCAAGAATTTCAGTCTCTTGATGTGCAAAAGTGATAGAGACATACCCCAAGCGACTTGCAGCTGTAATCAAAGCAAAAGGTGGCGCTACAAAGTATTAACTTAAGGAGGCCGAATAATTTGGCACACCCCACTGTTCAGTTTTTTATTTTTTACAAAAGTTTAAAATATCCAATAAATTTTGTTCCACTTCACGATTGTGTCCCACTTGTTGATTCTTCATCAAAAAATTAAAATTTTATATCCTTATGTTTGAAGCCTGAAATGTGGCAAAAGTTTGAAAAGTTCAAGGGGGCCGAATATTTACTCAAGGCACTGTATTATATTATATATATATATATATATATATATATATATATATCTCTTATATATATAAAAATGAGTTCCTGTCTGTCTGTCTGTCTGTCTGTTCTTTATGCGCGACCAAACGACTGGACCGATCCTCACCAAATTTGGCACACATGTACATCAGGTGTCCGGGAATATTATAGACTGGGTCTCAGCTCTCTTGGACGTACCGTTCCTGAGGTACAGTATTCCCAAAAAATGACCAGCATTAGTCTATACAAGCCTGCAAGTCTTTCACTCATATTCCAACTGCCATACACACGGTCACATGTCCCTTATCAGCCAATAACAGCTCGCAGGCGCTTACTCTTCTCAGGCACACAGGTTTCCATAGCAACCAAGCTATGTATGACCTGTATTAGTGAATAGCAGTTCACAGAACCTTAAATATTCAGTCATATCACGTGTATCAGCCAATATAAGTTCACATTTAATTTACCAGGTTTCCATAACACAGCCATAAATAGACTGTACCTATACTGGACTCAGTGGCGTAACTAGCAATGGCAGGGCCCCAAGGCGAACATTTGCCATGGGCCCCCCCCCCCCGGCAACCCCCCCACGCACAAACTGCATTTCTGCACACACTATTATGCCCCATAGTGGCCCCTGCATACACTATTAGGCCCCCATAGTGGCCCTTGCACACAGTATTCTGCCCCATAGTGGCCCCTGCACACAGTATCATAGTGGCTCCTTCATATAGTATTATGCGCACTTCCCGCTACTTCTTCAATGTTGGACCAGATGTCACGTGAGCCAGGCATGTATTGCAACGCATAATGACGTCGGACTGGCCCACCGACATCTGGGACGCCACCAAGGGGGCCCGAAGCCTGCTGAAAACACCCCAGAGTATAATGATAGCAGTGTTTGTGGGGTTCACGGCCCACAGGCCTTACTTACCAATCCCCGCTCCTGCTCACAGCCACCTCTGCAGAAGGTGAAGTGCAGGCGGCCGTGAGCAGGAGTGGGGATCGGTAAGTAAATAGGGCCCCTTACCTGCTGGTGTTAAAAAAAAAAAAAAAACATCAGAGGCCCGCCGGGTCCCCTAATGTCCTGGGCCCTGTGGCAGCTGCTACCACTGCTAAACCGGTATTTACGCCACTGACTGGACTGCCATACTGGATTTCAGCATTCTTATAAATTGAAATGTTTTTTAAACTACTCATGTCCCCTGCAGCAAAACGCATGGCTGCTGCTTGAGCTAATGAAAACTCTCAGCAGACCCAAGCCTGTCTCCAATCTGATAAGGTATGTTACAGACAACAGCGAGCTGCTGAAACTCCCCAGCAGACCCAAGCCCGTCTCCAATCTGACAAGACATTGTCAGCCACATGCACACAGCTGCACTCCAGGTTTCTATACCAACCCAGCCATTTTTCTTCACTGCTGTAGGTCAGCTTTAAAGGGGCAGGGCGCTGTGGATGACATTGTTACACAAGGTCACATACACACAGCTTTACTCCAGGTTTTCCATAACAACCGATCGCAGGTTTTTCACTGATATCCAAACTGAGATGCACATGATCACATGACACTTATGGACCAATGGAAAATCACAGGTTCAGTCTTGACATACACACAGCTTTACACCAGGTTTCCATAGCAACCAAGCTATTTATGTCCTGTATGAGTCAATAGCAGTTCGCAGGTCCTTAAATATTCAGTCATATGACGTGTATTAGCCAATGCAAGTTCACATTTCATTTACCAGGTTTCCATAGCAACACAGCCATAAATAGACTATACCTATACTGGACTGCCATACTGGATGTCAAGTGCAAAACTTTTCTTTGGGTTTTTCTTGTATTGTCTGAAAACTGTCCTATTCCCTCACCTCCTTAATTGATTTTCCACCACACCCTTCTCCTTCACCTTGCTCTCCCCCTGCTCCACTAAGAGTTAACTTTAGTCCTGCCTTTGTGATTGACAGCCTATCCTCCTATCAAGTCTGAGGCGGGTTCTTTCTCCCTATTTATTGTTTGCTCACTTTCCTATGGGCGCCTGCTATTGCATTTTGCTTACTGGCTATACTCCTTGTTATTTGTTACCTGCTCTTCTGATTTTCTGACCACCTGGCTTACCTTTGACTATTCTCTTGGATTTCGATTCTGTACTGCATTGCTCGATTGTTACTGACCCCTTGGCTAGCTGACCTCCCTGTGTTGTTGTGCGTCTTGTCTGCGTTCTGTGTTATCACTTATTATAAGGAGGGACTGTCGACGAAGTTGCTGGCTGTCACCTAGGACAGATCGGAGCAAGTTAGACAGTGGGGGGATTCAGCTTAGGGTCCACTGTCTCGTTGTGCCCCTCCCCCCTAAGTTCTCCAGCAGCTACTGGGGAATTGCTCCTCTAGTGATTCCCTTACACATTTACTGTATGGTAATTATATACCATAAGATGCCCAGGATATACCAGTATGGTTCATAACACTATATGCAAGTATATCCATAGCTTATACCTGAAGAAACCCAGGTTGTACCAGCATGGTCAATTCACACTACCCAATTCATTGCTACATTTTCCATTCTGCAGTAGTACAGCTAAATATTTCCTGTGGTATTTCCAGATGTAAGCCACATTCATTACCAAATTTATTGTATGGCAGTGGTGCAGTTAACTATTTCTTGTGGTATTACCAGTTCTACACTGCATTCATTACAAAGTGCACCATACAATTCAGAAAAAAATAAAAATAATATGTCTGGAAAAACACAGGGTAAAGGATGGATTATAGGAGGAGGAAACACCTGTGCCAGTGTCACGCCATTCACCACTGCAAGTAACAATAAGAATGTGGGTGGCAACAGCTGCGCTACTTTTGGTCTTGGTAGCAAAATAAATTTAGATTATTTGATTCGTCCATCTCAGTCACAGCAGGGTATTACATGTGATAGTGACACTGTGACTTTAAGACAGGGTTCAGGGTGTTCCTCCCCCTCTGCCATTGTAATACATAATGTCCCCTGTATCCTTTCTAATCTGTCAACTCTAACTGACATTGACCCTTATTGATGTGCCTTCCTTCCCCAAAGATACAACACTCAGTCTGCTGAGATAGATATTCTTATGTATTATAAAGATATTGTTCCTGTTCTTGAGGAGTTGAAAGAGAACTGTCTGCATTTAATATAGAAGAGGCAGAAGGAGAAGACATGACTGCTGGTGGTGGTAGCAGTAGCTGGCAGCAGTACTGGTAGGAGCACTCAGGATAAATCTAAAGGTGAGAATTAAAAGGCTTGCTAGAATCCATGGCCATGAGTCTAAAAATTAGTGGAGAGAAGATGATGACAATGGCGATAATGATTATTTTGCAGACAGGACCTACCAACCAGGTCAGGGTGACAACAAAAGCATACTGGTGGCGGTATTAGTAAAGTGCCAAGCTGACGTGCGGCCACAACATCAAAAAAAATCTGCCAGGGGCAGACCTAAGGCCAGTGAACAATCTTACATGCAAAAGGAACTGGAGAAGGAGAAGGATAAGGAATTGTGTCTGGGTTGTGATGGCCCTGGACATGTGGACCAGGAGGAAGAGGAGGAAGACTATAAAGCCAAAATGGGAGGCAAAATTGGAGTATTATCAGGATACTCTCTGAAATCAGCTTGCTGGATCTTTTAGGGAGACAACTGCCAATGCCACATTTCTGCATAGGAAGCTCTTGTCTGCTCCCAGTCAGCACTCCACTGCCTCTGTCTGCACCACCGATACAAATAGCACAAGATAACAGAAGCAACACCATCAGCCACTACAACAGTTGGATCCTAACAAATCAGAAATATTTTACTTCTCAGTACCAACACACACTCATACTTCATGTGCTGGAGTAAGAGAACACTCAATGTTGACCCCACGAACCTCTGGGACAGCAAACTGGACCAGTGGCAGGGACTGGCTCGGTTTGCCATTGGTGTATTTTCTTGTTCAGCTTAAAGTGTATTGGCAAAGAGGGTATTTAACGCTGCCAGTGGCATCAGCACACCAAAAGACAATAACTCTCCATCACAAGGATGGAAAAGATTACTTTGTTAAAAGGAATCAGTCATGGATCTGTGAGGATTTTCACGACCTTCAGATAATGCCAATGAATAGATCTGACATTGTTGAGGGAGTAGAGGGAGTTGTCTGGCTGGCTGTTTATCACCAGCTTAATGATGTGACTGCTGCTGTCTCCCTAGAATCCTATTCAATTTACTGTACCGCTGCTGCTAACCCTTCACAGCTGGACATCATCTCCTGCTGCTTGGTCCTATTGCATTCTGTACTGCCACTGATGTTGCCACTGCTACCCTCATCACTGCCACCACTCAGCCAAACATCTTCTGTGGCCTTGTCCATCATGTTCATTTCCATGCTGTATTGACAGCAGCACTGATTGTTACCAACGCCACCACTGAGCCAGATGTATCCTCTGGTCTGATCCGTCATTGTCAATTCCATACTGTACTGACTCTAATGTTACCAATGCTACCACCATGCAGCCAGACATCTCCTGAGGTCTGCTCAGTCATGCTCTACTCCATACTGTTGGCGATACTGTTGGAATAATAATAAAAAAAATATTAAAAAAAAAAAGAAACTCCTGCAAGTGCCTCTTCTTCACAAAACAAAGGTATTGCTTGGTGCAATGCCAACACCATGTTTGTGCGGCATCTGCGGTAATTTTTTAAGTTATTTCTTCCAGACACCCTGCCACAATTTTTTCTGCACTTGCACATGCCCAAAATGGTATAATTTCAAGAGCACTTGTAAAAGCCATTACTTCTTTCAATACAATTGCCTTATGTATATAAAACAAGGGCAGGAATCTTTCCCTGAAGTTACATTTTGAGTATTTTTAATTTTCAAAAACATAAAAAAAAATAAATAAATAAGAAATGACAGTACCGACTGTGGTTAAACAAGCTGTTTATTTCCACTGCCTACCATCTGTTTTGTCAAAGTATCATATTGACATTTGTGAAGGATCTCGTCCTACAAGAACCCGCTTCTGGCCTATTTGAGATCGCTTCAATTACCTCACACCCACTTCCAGTGAGAGTGCTGGGCCTCCGAGCATAATACGCCAGACGAGCCTTCTAAATTTTATATATTTATTAACCCCTAAACGGGTCAGCACTAGACACTTAACACATATATACAAGTGAAAAGCAGCATAACACGGTACATAAAATAAAAATGGGAATAACAGAAAGAAAAGAATATATATTACCAACACCAGCTTGTGATGGTTTCTCTGGCCCCAAGACGATGAGCCAGGGCACGTATCTTATGAACGTCCAGTAGCAGATGAATCTTAGCAGAGCAAAGGGCAGAAGACCTTCTGGAACAAGTAGTTAGTCCATTTCTCTGAGCCCATGTGGCAGGCTCAGGGTACAGTCTTGAGCAAAGCATGTGTTGCCTACATGCGGCGATATCTCTTCCATGTTAACAAAATGGCCACAAGCCTGGCTGCTTAGGCCGCATGGGTAGCACATGGTGATCACATGGTGGAGCACAAGGTTTAAGTCTCCCACTTTACTTCCCCCACACCTCTCCTCTAGGAATCGCACATCACCAAGGCCAGAAGACAAAAAAAAAAAAAAAAAAAAGAGTCTGGTTCTGCCTGGGCGGAGACCTTTTATCTCCCCTGGTCTCCTCCACCCTCTCTCTACATCTCTTAGAATCATTTTTCGGTATAATTCTTTGCCCAATGATTATAGAGTTGGGCTGGTGGTATAATGGGATTCCTGGCGAGATCCCCAACCCATAGACTCCAAGGTTGACACTCCATCTCCCTTTGGGTAAGGAGATCAGTGCCTGGACCTTTCCCGGGCTTTGAACTGTGACGTGTATATTCTGACGAGTATTGTCAGGGAGGGGCGTTCCTCACAGCCCAGCTAGTCTGTCAGGAATGCCCTTCTGACAATGGGCAGAAAACTAAAAGGGCACCGATATCTCTAGCCCCGGGGCACATAGCGGGAAAGCCAACAGTGTGCTGAATTCAGCGCACTGTTGGCTTTCTAGCAGTATATAAAACCGCATGTGCCTGAGGACATGAAAGGTCCTCTTTAAGTCAATTTAAACTCAGATTTGAAATGAATTTATTTGTACCAAAACCTGTCAAAGCCAAAGAGAAACTTGAGAGGTTCACCCATCACTACTTATACCAGACATACATATATAACTACCAGAATTATCAGATATCGCAAGATGCTGAGGTTATACCAGCATATTGTTATTTACAAGATGATGTATAATGTATATCAGCTGTACATATATAATTATATACCAGAAGATGCCCAGATTATATATCAGCATGGTCCATGCGCTCATATAAACATATACCAGAAAAAAAAAAGACCCAAAGTTATATAAGACAGTGTAAAAAATTATACTGTATAGATTTACACAAGAAAATACCAAATTTATACAAGCATGGTCCATGTTACTGTATACAAGAAAATGTATAACACATCAGCTGTGCATTTATAATTATACACACGTGGAAAAAATTGTTGGTACGCCCGATGAATGAAAGAAAAACCCACAATGGTCACAGAAATAACTTGAATCTGACAAAAGTAATAATATATAAAAATTCTCTGAAAACGAACAAATGAAAATCAGACATTGCTTTTCAACCATGCTTCAACAGAATTTTTTTAAAAAAGAAAACTCATGAAACAGGCCTGGACAGAAATGATGGTTCCCTTAACTTAATATTTTGTTACACAACCTTTTGAGGCAATCACTGCAATCAAACGATTCATGTAACTGTCAATGAGACTTCTGCACCTCTCAACAGGTATTTTGGCCCCCTCCTCATGAGCAAACTGCTCCAGTTGTCTTGGGTTTGAAGGGTGCCTTTTCCAGACGGCATGTTTCAGCTCCTTCCAATGATGCTCAATATGATTTAGGTCAGGGCTCATAGAAGGCCACTTCAGAATAGTCCAATGTTTTCCTCTTAGCCATTCTTGGGTGTTTTTAGCTGTGTGTTTTGGGTCATTATCCTGTTGCAAGACCCATGACCTGCGACTGAGACCAAGCTTTCTGACACTGGGCAGCACATTTCTCTCTAGAATCCAAAGTAGTCTTGAGATTTCATTGTACCCTGCACAGATTCAAGACACCCTGTGCCAGATGCAGCTAAGCTTTTTCTTTCATTAAACGAGGGGTACCAACAATTTTGTCCACGTGTGTATACCATAAGATACCCAAGTTATACCAGCATGGTGCATGTTGCTATATACAAGAAGCTGTATAACTTATATACCAGCTTTGCTAATATAAATATATACCAGAAGGTGCCAAGAATAGTCTATGTTGGATAACTACTATGCAGGGTATATCCTAGATGAATAGTTATAACCGTACAGATATGGATGTATGTAGATTCCCTAAATTTTCAATGATCTAAATGCAGAATAAAACATCAATGAAATATTTTACAGTCCCAGTTAAAAATCTAAATACAGATCTGCAATCGTCATCCGGGGCTAATTAATCTAGACATACGGCCGCCACTGTTAGAATGAGATTATCTATATGTCTAATTGTTGCTACATTGTGTCACTTGTAAGTAGCGAGCATGGGTAGAGTGGGTGCTTGTCAGACACTCACTAAACATCTCTGGTGCCAGCAGTACCGACAGCCGAAAGAGACACAAATAACATGGCTTACTTTACACTGTAAATATTTCTGCAGCCAACGTAAGACCCCTATTAGGAGACCACCCAGAACGCTTCATACTACACAGGTCAATCTACAACAGGAATAGTCATCTCAGAGCAGTTGGAGCAGTATTTTGTGTTTTTGGTAAAAACAGAAGATATTTCCATATTGTATAATTAGTGAGAATGTTTGGAGAAATAGGATGAAGTGAATGCTGATAAGTGAGCAATGAGGGTCCCTGAGCAAGAATGATTAGGAAACTGATAAGAAGATCTCAATGCATAGGGGCTGATCTGGTCTTCTGAGAATCAGGAATGTTTTTTACATAGGGAATGCAAGTGTTTATGTGTACACTCAGAGTGAGATCAGAGATTATATCAAACAGATTAACAGATAGTCTGGATTAATAGATAGTCCTAGAAATGTATATACAGTTTCTTGACCAAGTAGAAAAACCAAAAGAGTGAAGCCTAAGAAAAATCTAGTTCAGCAGCTTATCTTATAATGTTGATCCCAAGGAGGACAAAACCTCCTATAATGGTATAAGCCAATTTTACACACACTAAGAAAAAAACATTGTGACTCTAGATATAGTGAAATAAATCTCTGGGTCAACAACCCATCTTCAGTAATAACTTGTAATATTATTAACATTCCAGAAAGTTTGATGGTCTCAGTACTCTTACAATGAAAAATCCCCTTGGTTCTTTCTCCTAGACGCAGAGAATGTCGCCTTATTAATTACTTGCTAGTTAGATTCTTGTACATAGCAGCTGCAATACTGTATAGCGGTTGTATTTTTATATACAAGGGTAGTATTATAGCAGTTCTGTTCCCATACACCAGGTTATATTAGTCATATTCTTGTACTTCAGGGGTAAGTGATATTATTGTTATATTTGTGAGCAGGGGCAGATTATAGTAAGGACAATTAGGTTTATTGGACAGGGCCTGAGACTGCAAGGGGGCCCTCTCAACAGCAATAGTTGCTTAACAGGTGGGGCATGGGACTCTGTTGCTTCCTCCTGCACCCCCCCCATTCTCTCTCATAAACTACAGGTTACATTAGGCCTGATGGTGCAATGATGTCATCCTACCAACTGAGCCAGGCTGCAACATCTGAGGCCAGAGGCCAACATCTCATCACAGATGGCAGCGGTGAGGGCATTTTTTTTTTTTTTTTCAGTATACTGCAATAAGGGACTTGGGAGCATTATGCCATGTGGGGGGGGGGGCACTATGAGACATTGCACTGTGTGAAGAGCCGCCTGGTGGGCCCCTGCTGCCTTTTTTTTTTCCCTAATAGGCTGTTACCTGCTGGATTAACCCCAGCAGGTTATGGGCCATATTTGCTTACCGTCCCCCGTTCCTGCTCATGTTTTTTTCATGTTTGTCACCTCCCCTGGACCTCCAATCTGGTCTTTAAAGCCCACCAAATATAATAGTTTGCACCATGTGAAGGGGTCGCTATGGGACATTATACTGTGTGAGGAGCACTATGGAACATTATACTGTGTGGTGGCACAAAGGAGGCTTCACCATTGTGTGGGTATGGTTAAAGGCAAGGTATGATTTAAGATATTAAATTTGACTAAATTTAGGAGAGTCACTCACTAATTTTATATGGACGTATAAAAATTCAAATCTTTATTAAATAAAGTTAAAAGATACCAAAACACAAACACATTGGGTGCACAATATTAATTAAAAAGGCTCTAATTGCTTATAGTTCTTGTAGAAATCAGAGAGAGTTGTGTGTAACATCCATTGAAAATACATCAATTTAATATGTAAAATAGCTGTAAAGTAGCTATAAACCTACAGTTATATAAAGACCTCAATTTCTTTCTTTATTCTCAACAATTGTAAATTTTAAGAGTTGTTGTATACCATAAATGCTCCTGCCTCATTAATTGTAACTGTCTGCCCTGGTGTATCAAGATGGCTAAACCAGTTTTGGTTTCTATACTGAAGCAGCACAGGTGAAGCAGCCAAACTTTGAATTTACAATTGACTAGCATTGAAAACAAACCAGTGCTAACGGCAAAATACACATTCATCTACCAGCACTATACTAAGCCAGTGCTCACGGCGAGGTAAACACTAATTATCTACCAGCACTATAGTAAACCAGTGCTCACAACAAAATGAACACTATTCAAAATGAACACTATTCTAACGCGTTTCTGATGTCAACACATTGAATTGTTGGCATCTTCATCAGAGGTAAGTATTATTTATCTATAGAACTCCAGTACAAGTACGATAAGTATGTTTTCTTATTTGTTTTTAGGCTATGCCCTTTCTAACATATATTTCCCATTCCCCCATTCCGCACTGATATTAGGCGTTTTCAGAGGTTAGGTAGATATAATGTTTTCTTATTGTTGTTTTAGGCTGTGCCCTTTCCAACATCACTTCCCGCACCCCCCGTCGGCACTAATGTTTGGCCACACGTAAGGGCGGAGAGGCTGTTCTTTTTACGTGCATAGCCACACCCCCTGCAGGTTCCTGAACCAATCCAGGGCCGCTACCTAATTTAACCAATTGGAGGACACGCCCGCCCACTAACACCAGCTGTCTCACTGCACATGCGTGACAATTGACCAATCGCATATGTAGAACTAGACCTGCCTCTTGCAGAAACGCTCCCAGAGCGCAAACACCCAATAAGATAAGAGGTATGTATCCTCCTCTCACACTAGCACACCCCTCGAGAAGAATGTAAACAAACACCGCTCCCCTATACAATAGGAGACACCAATCAATGGGAATATATATATTTGCAGGTGCAATATCATAAAACTGGTTTACCATACAGTTTTTAAAGACACAAAAGAAGGCTTATAACGCAGCAAACATAAAAAAGGAGGATCAGAAACAAGATGATAAATATACAGTCACTTATCCAAGTAAATCTATGACCCTTTTGTAAATTAGAATTTTATGAAGTGCAAGCACAACATAATATAATCTCTAAAATAGGTATTGTCAACTAATAGTTCCTGAAGGATGAAATTCATCCATAATTATATATAGAATCTGATCCTAGGAGGTGAATAGCGACCCCAGTACACAAATGTGTACTCCAATTGGTTGAATTAGGTAGCGGCCCTGGATTGGCTCAGGAACCCGCAGAGGGCGTGACTTTGCACGTAAAAAGACCAGCCTCTCCGCCCTTACGTGCGGACAAACATTAGTGCCAACGGGGGGTGCGGGGAGTGATGTTGGCAAGAGCACAGCCTAAAACAATAATAAGAAAACATTATATCTACCTAAACTCTGAAAAAGACTAATATCAGTGCGGAATGGGGAATATATGTTAGAAAGGGCATAGCCTAAAAACGAATAAGAAAACATACTTACCATACTTGCACTGTTCTATAGATTAGATAAATAACACTTACTTCTGATGAAGATGCCAACAATTCAATATGTGTTGACATCAGAAACGCGTTAGAATAGTGTTCATTTTGAATAGTGTTAATTTTGTTGTGCGCACTGGTTTACTATAGTGCTGGTAGATAATTAGTGTTTACCTCGCCGTGAGTACTGGCTTAGTATAGTGCTGGTAGATGAATGTGTAGTTTGCCGTAAGCACTGGTTTGTTTTCGGTGCTAGTCAATTGTAAATTCAAAGTGTGGCTGCTTCACCTGTGCTGCTTCAGTATAGAAACCAAAACTGGTTTAGCCATCTTGATACACCAGGGCAGACAGTTATAATTAATGAGGCAGGAGCATTTATGGTATACAACAACTCTTAAAATTTACAATTGTTGAGAATAAAGAGAGAGATTGAGGTCTGTATATAGCTGTAGGTTTATAGCTACTTTACAGCTATTTTACATATAAAGTTGATGTATTTTTTAAGGAAATGGATGTTATACACAACGTTCTCTGATTTCTGCATGAACTATGGGCGATTAGAGCCTTTTTAATTAATATTGTGCACCCATTGTGTTTGTGTTTTGGTATCTTTTAACTTTATTTAATAAAGATTTGAATTTTTTTACGTCCATATAAAATTAGTGAGTGACTCTCCTAAATTGAGTCATATATTAGCCTTGGCACGTAATATTGTACAACTTATTATTTCAATATTGTGAGGATATTAAATTTGCTGCAGTGTTCCTTCCTCTTGCAGACTTCAGTGTTTTCAGGTGTATGGACAGTATTAGTAATTCTGCCTCAATGTGTCTCTATCTTGGTCTGGTACTTTCTGGAAAGAGGATGATGAAATGATTCTCCAAAACAGGCAAAACCAGGTAGCGGCCATTGGCTGTGCAGTAGGTAGTGCCCCCTTGGCTCAATGTATAGTCTTCATGTGCTTTGACCTGATGCCTTGTACTCACACAGGGCAGGAAAACTTTTATATAAAAGAGAGGTTTTCCTGTGCGATTGGGTTTTCTGTCCGGACCACTGTTGCTTGCAGTCTAACATTCCATCCATGAGATGCAATTCTGGAGCCAAATCTGTTCTTTTTGAAGGCTAGCATGGATGAATCTATTTTGTGCCCGAGTGATGAACACAAAGCCCTGTGAGAACTGGGCAATTGCTGTATGCACTACAGGTCTGTTATTCTCATGCTGAGGGAAGTGTTCTGTTCTTGTTATGTTGCTGAAGTTGATCCTTATTGCTCAGTAATTAACTGTAACCTGTGTAACCTGTGTGTACTGGTGACAATGTGCCTATGTGAGTAGAGTGTATTTGGCTGTGACACTAGTACATTTAAGAGACAGGGATCTGGCAGCCCGGTGACGCTATGTGACATTACACTATGTGCAGGGGCCACTATGGGAGATTATACTGTGTGGAGGGGTCACTGTGAGACATTATAATGTGTGAATGGGCCGTCATGGGATATTATACTGTCTGGAGGCCACTATGGAACATTATAATGTGTGTAAATGGTGTGTTATACTGTGTGAGGGACAGGAAAGGCGTGCTATGCTGTGTTGGGGTGGGGGGGGGGGGTGAAAGTCAAAAGTTTGCCATGGAGCTCAGTTTTTGCTAGTTACGCCCCTGCTAGCTGGTCATTAGTTTCCCTTATCACTCCACCTTAGGGAAGCCATAGGCCGGACATGGTCCTTGGCTCTTCAGCTGTATGCATGTGCAGGACATTTTGCTCTCCTGTACCAGTCATGTTTGCTAAGAACTATTAATTATAGATGTTACTGTCTGATTGTTACAAACAGTGTTTAAGTGAACTTCCAGTTTTCCATATTGAATGTCTGTGGTTTGTTAGTGTTGGCAATTCACGACTACACAGACACTGACTCTGATATATATAAGGGCAGTAATATAGTAGTTAGATTCTTGTACATAGTGGGCAGTATTACAGTACTTATAGGAGGCAGATTTATAGTACAGAGCAGTATTGAAGTACAGTTTTGTGTACTGTATCCATATCTACTATAGCTTTTCTACCTTCTCAACCTTCACATTATGCTGCATTCTAGGAATGGATGAAAGCATATAGATCAGAACTGGCTGTAAGATTAAAAGATTAACATTAGGGAATAGAAGTCTTTGGTTACGTTCCCATTGTGTAGTTGTTGTGTCATATGACAGAATCAGAAGAGGGTCATGGGGTCTCTGGACACGTCCAGGCAATTGTGGTTCTCATTCTTCCGACATTGATTGAGATAATGATGAACAAAAATCCTTGAAGTCAACATCACTCATCCGATCCTCTCATCTACCTTCACCCCTCCCAGAAAACTTCCACCATGTAATGACTCCCTGATCTGACAAGGATAGACAACTTAATCCTATTATCAGAGCTGGCTGGGGGCAAGAATGTCAGAATCCTTCCTGTCAGGTATCATCACTCGTCATCATTACTATTTTCCTATCATAATTCACCTCTTAATGACATAGTACAAAACGTCCAAAAATCCAGAATGTCCAATGGTGCACCATTTTCAGTCAAGAAGTCCTCTAGAAATCCCAGCATAATGGTTTCATCTGTTTTATCTGTGTAAATTTCATGGTTTTGGACTGTGGGAGGAAATATGAGGGGAAAACACATCCACTGTGTACTATTGTCACCCTGGTTAGAGATTTGAATTTACACCTGAAATAATGTAAGCCAAAGGTTTTGTAAAATATCTACATACTAAATAGGGTTTTCCGTTTGCAGGGCCAGTGTTAAGGGGAGGCACACTGGGCATTCTTATGACTTAAATTGGGGGAGCTCCACTTCCAACTTTATTGGTATACTCTGCACACTGATACTGTTGAAATTTATCATCTATGAGACAGCAGGGAGCTGTAAAGTCCCTGCTCTGCCATAGAAGATTGAAGGTGATGTACAGAATGTGATGATATAGCAGGGAGAGGCATCAGCTTCATCAGGGTATCTGAACTATTACATATAAGGGATTTTTATTTAGAAGGATTACTGATAAGGGAACACTTATTTATGTACAGGGACTATTATTTATAAGGAGGGCTATTATTTATAAACGGGGACTATTATTTATACAAGTGACAATTATTTATAAGGACTGCTTATTTACAAAGCGGGATTATTTTTCATAAGGGACACTTAGTTATCAACATGGAATATTATTTATAAGTGGGAGCTATTATTTTTATATGGGGGATCATTATTTATAAGGAGTACTTATTTATGAAGAGGGAATATTTATAAGGAGGAGATATATAACATATATATTTATTATATTACACATACACAGTGCCTTGCGAAAGTATTCGGCCCCCTTGAACTTTTCAACCTTTTGCCACATTTCAGGCTTCAAACATAAGGATATAAAATTTTA
Source organism: Leptodactylus fallax (assembly GCA_947044405.1). Classification (NCBI taxonomy): domain Eukaryota; kingdom Metazoa; phylum Chordata; class Amphibia; order Anura; family Leptodactylidae; genus Leptodactylus; species Leptodactylus fallax. Next base: position 4,610,483 of record CAMRHE010000118.1, read on the forward strand.
ATTTTTTGGTGAAGAATCAACAACAAGTGGGACACAATCGTGAAGTGGAATGAAATTTGTTGGATATTTTAAACTTTTGTAAAAAATAAAAAACTGAAAAGTGGGGCGTGCCAAATTATTCGGCCCCCTTAAGTTAATACTTTGTAGCGCCACCTTTTGCTTTGATTACAGCTGCAAGTCGCTTGGGGTATGTCTCTATCAGTTTTGCACATCGAGAGACAAATTCTTGCCCATTCCTCCTTGGAAAACAGGTCAAGCTTAGTGAGGTTGGATGGAGAGCGTTTGTGAACAGCAGTTTTCAGCTCTTTCCACAGATTCTCGATTGGATTCAGGTCTGGACTTTGACTTGGCCATTCTAACACCTGGATACGTTTATTTGTGAACCATTCCATTGTAGATTTTGCTTTATGTTTGGGATCATTGTCTTGTTGGAAGATAAATCTCCGTCCCAGTCTCAGGTCTTTTGCAGACTCCAACAGGTTTTCTTCCAGAATGCTCCTGTATTTGGCTCCATCCATCTTCCCATCAATTTTAACCATCTTCCCTGTCCCTGCTGAAGAAAAGCAGGCCCAAACCATGATGCTGCCACCACGTTTGACAGTGGGGATGGTGTGTTCAGGGTGATGAGCTGTGTTGCTTTTACGCCAAATATATAGTTTCACATTGTGGCCAAAAAGTTCGATTTTGGTTTCATCTGACCAGAGCACCTTCTTCCACATGTTTGGTGTGTCTCCCAGGTGGCTTGTGGCAAACTTTAAACAAGACTTTTTATGGATATCTTTGAGAAATGGCTTTCTTCTTGCCACTCTTCTATAAAGGCCAGATTTGTGCAGTGTACGACTGATTGTTGTCCTATGGACAGACTCTCCCACCTCAGCTGTAGATCTCTGCAGTTCATCCAGAGTGATCATGGGCCTCTTGGCTGCATCTCTGATCAGTCTTCTCCTTGTTTGAGATGAAAGTTTAGAGGGACAGCCGGGTCTTGGTAGATTTGCAGTGGTCTGATACTCCTTCCATTTCAATATGATCGCTTGCACAGTTCTCCATGGGATGTATAAGGTTTGGGAAATCTTTTTGTATCCAAATCCGGCTTTAAACTTCTCCACAACAGTATCACAGACATGCCTGGTGTATTCCTTGGTCTTCATGATGCTCTCTGTGCTTTAAACAGAACCCTGAGACTATCACAGAGCAGGTGCATTTATACGGAGACTTGATTACACACAGGTGGATTATATTTATCATCATCAGTCATTTAGGACAACATTGGATCATTCAGAGATCCTCACTGAACTTCTGGAGTGAGTTTGCTGCGCTGAAAGTAAAGGGGCCGAATAATATTGCACGCCCCACTTTTCAGTTTGTTATTTTTTACTAAAGTTTAAAATAACCAATAAATTTCGTTCCACTTCACAATTGTGTCCCACTTGTTGATTCTTCACCAAAAAATTTAACAAAAGTTGAAAAGTTCAGAGGGGGACTGAATACTTTTAAAAATATGATAATGTTTTTTTTTTCCTCCCTTGATCTTTTAAATCCCTAGCAAAGCCACTGGAAGTGTTGCATTGCCTTCTGAATTGATTGAATATACTTGTTGTTAGCATATCAGCATCTGAATCCCCATTTTAATTTTGCCCAAGACCACTCTATAAAAACAAGCCCTGCCTGTATGAAGTTTATAAAGCATAGTCTTTCTGTTATTAGAAGTTCTGCAACTTTCTAATATACATTGGGGGTTATCAGAGGTGTAGCTAGGCAGGGGGGCAGAGAGAGCGGCTGCCCCAGGCCCACTGACTCTCTGGGGCTCACCCCCGGGGCTGCCATTAATACATCCTTTATTTCTAACTAGATCGGTGTCTGCAGACACCGAATCTAGTTAAAAAACTTCCTGCAACTTAACAGTATTGTAAACCGCAAGCCAATGCGGCAGGCCTGCGGTTTTCAAGACGATGAGACCACAGACGGATGTTCTGCTTCTCAGCACAGCATAAATTCGGACACCCGCGCATTGCTTTAAAAATCCATTCAAATTAATGGGTTTTTCAGCAAGCGTCTGCCTATCCTGTCGCTATCCGGTGCCTATCCAGTTTCCCTAGATTTTCACTCGGCTTGGCAGTGGGCCGGACTCAGTGCGCACCGCGCGAACCCACCCTAAGGCCCCCCACTACCGGGCGGCAGCCAGAAAAAAAGCACTGCAGGAAATACCACAGCGGTAACATTGTGGTTTTTTCCACAGCGCTTTTCACAGGAGGTCTGCAGTCAGGCCTGCCCTGGGGCTTTCTGTTTTTAATACACCTATACAGAAACTGCCAGCGTTTCCATAGGTATAATTGACATGCTGCAATTTCCAAACCGCAACGGTTTTGCTAAAATGCCACGTTTTTTTTCTGTGGGTTTTCGCCACATGCAGCCCCCATCCCCACTTTGCAGTAAAATATGCACAGTGGATACGCTGCGATTTTCAAAAACTGCAACATGTCAGTTATATCTACGGAAACGCGCTTCAGCCTGTTGCCTAAGAATAATTGAAGCAGAAAGTCTGCAGAGGAACACCTCTGTGAACTTTCTGTGCAAAGTACTGCAGGGAAAACCGTGATCAATAAGAGATAAGTGATTCCCCACTGACCAGCTGTATGAGCGGCTGTGGCGCCTGATTTATACGGCCACTCGGCCCTCTCTGTTTATAGTGACCATGTGATGTAATTACAGCCTTGTCACATAGACATGTATAGGATGAGGCTGTAGTTACATTACATGGCTATGAAAGGAATGACACTATGTGCACTTTGCCCCTTTTTGATCAAAAAGGTGCAAAAAAGGTGCGAGCCGTCGCTCCTGTCTAATGCTATGGGGCGGGGGCATTATAACCTGACGGGCTCTTTTATGCTTCCCATGAACTGGAGTGCATTTGCGCCTTTTTTGCACCTCTTTAAAAAAGGCGCAAGTCATAAATACAATGTGAAATACATCTGCCTCCCATAACATTGTGTCACTGCTGTGCAGGATACTGGTGGTGCCCAATTGCAAGAACCATTTGAAGTTGCAGTGCAATGGTGCCTTCCTTTCCAAGTTAACCAATGACAGTGGGTTGCACTGTCATCAGCGCTGACCCTGATGACAGTGGGTTGCAACGCTTTAAAGCAACACTCAACATAAAATGCAATGCAAACTTAATAACCATTAAATTAGAACATACCAAGCTGTGCCACACTGCACCCAGGACACCCCCCTTTTGCTAGTGTGCACAGCAGCTTGACCCTTCTTCTGCTCATCTACACAACTATTTGTGTGCAGACTAAGACCAGAAGAACCAGCTGTGGCGCATCCACACCACCTTACATCTGCAACGACAACCAGAGAAATATTTCCGCACCTGACTATTAAATAACAGGTTTATTTTTGCAGGATCTAGGGTATTCATCTCTGTGCTATCTTCAGACAAAACCACATGACCAGGGAGCAAGAAGCAGGTTAGCAATGTTGAATTCCTCCAGCTGATCACTATTGTTTATCTTGGCACAAGTGGTGCTTGATATAGCTGTGCTTCCTACTCATCGTACCATAAACATTGAGCTGCATGCATGACCCCATCCCACATAATTCCTGAAATAAAAGGGTAACACAGTGGTCCATACAGCTCCTGATCCCCTTGAGAGCGGCTCAGGAATTCTCCATAAAGAGGAAATTTCTTACATACTGCTTGTCAGAATTCCATTGATTTTAAGTGCACCGTTGTCGCTTCTATAACCAATGGAAATCTGAGCTACTGAGGTTCCTAAATATAGGTAATTGCCCTTCAATTAGCAGCACTTGATTACAGAATAGTCCTATGCTCCGCAGCATTGTAACAATGATGTCTGTTTACTTCGTCCAAACAAACTTTATTGAAAAAAACAACATTTATATAAAAGCGTCCAAGAGCATTTATAGGATAGAGCAGAACAATAAACAGTCAGGGAGAACAGCTGCTGCTCAATAGACATATTTAAGTTGTCTCCAATCCAGACTGCAGATCTGTCCTGACACATGTACTGAGATCAGCAGCTTCCTCCCATACTACCCCCCTTCCAAATATCATCATAATAACAGCGCCAGACCTCTCCCCTCACCTAAATCATATTTCTTATCCCTAGAAGAATAAGATCCTTAAAGGCACACAGCCAATTCCTGGCAAGCACAGTGACATCATGCACATATTCAAATGCATAAAATTAAATTTAAACTTTTGGAAGAACTTTTAAAAGACGACTCCAAGAAATATCACATGGTTTGAATTTGGGCCTGTTCAGTGTGTCAGGCGTTCTGCTATAATTCACCCTGAGCCAATGTATAAAGCGACACAGGTCTCTTTTGTTCCTATGAACTTTCACTTTATATTAGTATCAGTTCAAGACTTTTATATGGAATTGTGTGATGTTTTTTTTATTATATTGTGGAATGTAAATATACAAGAAATGACAAGGATTTCATTAAAACAGTATGGCTGCAGCCCCGCTGATATGAATATTTCTCCCACATTGAAGTTATCAGACTCTCTTGGTATTCATAACATTCGGTAACCAATTATTATAGTGATCGGTGATATTACAGGTTGTGAACATTGAAAATTCCACAGTGGAATTGTTGATTATATATTTCAATGCAAGTGGATGGCAAGTGTGAAATTCAATCTGCCATGTGATATCCAAATAATCTGCTTGCCCGAGGAGGGGTAAAATGTAATGTTACCTGGAGAAACATTTTTCCATCTACAATATCCCCAGTAAATGTGTAAGATAGTGGAGCCATATCCCTGTAGCCTTGCTGGCTGGGTCTGTCTAGGGCCGTGATGGCGAACCTATGGCACGCGTGCCAGAGAGGGCACGCAGAGCCCTTTCGGTTGGCACGTGCGCCGTCGCAATGATCGCTCACTAATGGGAAATCCGGTACAGGATTCCCCGTTGGTGAGCGATCGCTTCTTTCAGCTGTATGTGCAATTGCACATACAGCTGAAAGCTGTAAGTGTAGGCCTACACTGACTGCAGAGTGTGACCTCTGCCCCGACGCAGGCGTGATGACGTAAATCATCAGCGCCTGCGATCAGAAGAAGGAGGAGGCCGCGCTCCGTGGGACTGCAGCTCTTCGTGGGACAAGGTAAGTAACATAAACTACTGTGTGGGGCCCGGCCTACTGGGGAGCATGATACAACTAATAGGGGGGGGGGGGGGGGACACTGAAGCATCTAATACTGTGTGGGGGGACACTGAAGCATCTAATACTGTGTGGGGGGACACTGAAGCATCTAATACTGTGTGGGGGACACTGAAGCATCTAATACTGTGTGGGGGACACTGAAGCATCTAATACTGTGTGGGGGACACTGAAGCATCTAATACTGTGTGGGGTGTGGGGGACACTGAAGCATCTAATACTGTGTGGGGGACACCGAAGCATCTAATACTGTGTGGGGGACACTGTGAAGCATCTAATACTGCGTGGGGGACACTGTGAAGCATCTAATACTGTGTGGGGGACACTGAAGCATCTAATACTGTATGGAGGACACTGAAGCATCTAATACTGTATGGGGGACACTGAAGCATCTAATACTGCGTGGGGGACACTGAAGCATCTAATACTGCGTGGGGGACACTGAAGCATCTAATACTGCGTGGGGGACACTGAAGCATCTAATACTGCATGGGGGACACTGAAGCATCTAATACTGCGTGGGGGACACTGAAGCATATACTACTGCGTGGGGGACACTGAAGCATCTAATACTGTGTGGGGGACACTGAAGCATCTAATACTGCGTGGGGGACACTGAAGCATCTAATACTGTGTGGGGGACACTGAAGCATCTAATACTGTATGGGGGGACACTGAAGCATCTAATACTGTGTGGGGGACACTAAAGCATCTAATACTGCGTGGGGGACACTGTGAAGCATCTAATACTGCATGGGGGACACTGAAGCATATACTACTGTATGGGGGACACGGTGAAGCATATACTACTGTGTGGGGGGGCTTATTGAGAAGTATATAATGTGGGTGGAGGCCCAAAGTGGAGCATATAATACTGTGCGGGGGCCACTGTAGAGCATATACTACTGTGTGAGGGGGCTTATTGTGAAGCATATAATGTGGGTGGGGCCCCAAAGTGGAGCATATAATACTGTGCGGGGGCCTCTGTGGAGCATATAATACTGAGTGGGGCCCACTCTGGAGCATATAATACTGTGTCGGGGCCATTCCGGAGAATATAATATTGTCTGGAGGCCACTTCAGAGCGAAATGTACTGTCTGGGGGCCACTTCGGAGCGCATTGTACTGTCTGGGGCCCTTCATTATTTATATCACACAGTATCTGTTTTATAGCAGACGTAATACTATTACAGGCTGTAATAACATTGCATGGGCACTATAAAACAGATCCTGGTTAATTTAAGGTTAAATTGCCGTGTTGGCACTTTGCGATAATTTAGTGGGTTTTGAGTTGCAGTTTGGGCACTCAGTCTCTAAAAGGTTCGCCATCACTGGTCTAGGGGGATCCCCGGGAGGTTCTGGTCTGCATTGTTTATGTTTGTATTTTTGGTCTGTTCTGGACCTTGTTGTATTATTATAAAACTGTAAAACATTTGAATTGGAAAAAAAAAAAGATAATGGAGCCAATATTAGAGTGTGTTCCCTTTAACTAGATGTTCATCTAAGCAACTTGGTTAGGAAGGTCCCTATCCTTGATGCCACGTTATTATTATAGTGGTATGTGTCTACCTGTGTATTACTGTGTATTGACATGTACTAACTTCATGCATATAAAATGATTGATGTTATATTTTCTTGGCACTCAATGTTGCACTCCCATTTCTCCTTTAACACATTCTGAGAGAGGCGGAAACGTTGTACAGGTTGGGTGTTTTACAGTGAACAGAATTTGGTGAGCCACACTCTGCTGTAGATTCCTGTAAAGCTACAGCTTTATGTTGGGTTTATAGACTGGAGCAACCACTTTACACATAGCAGTGTCTGTGTGGAACTTCGTCAGTTCAGGTTCTGGCTGTTCGTCCTCTGAAGTGTAGCTGATGTGTAACCCACAAACTGGTATTGCCAGGGCCGGTTTTAGACAAAGTGTGGCCCCGGGCAAAATTAAAAGCAGGGCCCCAAATGCTGATATACAACAACACCATTGTCTTCCAGTGGCAACCCCTATACTAAGGCCTCCTTTCTGCCAACAAAAAAGTAATAACCCCCATTTTACCACCACACACAATTCAAATAACCACCTTTGTACCACCTAATAGATTTCTGCACCCAGTCATCAGCACCTCCTTATAAATATCATTACACCCTTATCAGTAATAAGGCCCTTATAAATGATAAATACTGCCCTGTATCAGTAATATCCCCCCTTATCTGTAATAGTTCCCCCTTATCAGTAACAGTCACCCCATAAAAATAATACTGCTCCCTTATAAATAGTTCCCCCTTATCAATAGCCCTCTCATAAATAATAGTTACCCTTATAAATAATAGTCCCCATTATCACTAATAGCCTCATTTATAAATAAGCCCACTTAACAATTATACCCCCCTTATAAATAGTTCCCCTCTTCTAAATAATAGTTCCCCCCTTATAATAGATGCTTTATATATAATAGTTCATCCCTTATAAATAAGAGCCCCTTTAATATAATAATTCTCCGTTATACAGGTGTAGGATTGAAGGGCCTTAGGCCCACCCAACAGCTTCTTGCTAATAGCCCACACCCCGCCCCCTTACATATGTGCTGACTATCTGGTGTTACTGAGTATGTTCCCAGTATAGTCCGCCCCTATTGTTTTGTGGGGGCCCCAAAAACCCCTGGGGGGGGGGGGGGCCGGGGGGGGGGGGGGGGGGGGGGTGGGGGGGGGGGGGGATGCCCCAAACAGCGCAGACTTGTCACGGTCTCTGGGCACGAGGGCGCAGCGCTGGTGCTGTCCCACGTTACCACCACTGGTACCGGTGATGAGGGGGCTGCACAAATGTTGGTGGTGATTGTTCCCCCGGGGCGCTTCCCCTATACTGTGCCGACTGGTGGTGTTTGGGGCGCCCTGATGTTGTCGGTGCAGAGTCAGACACAGAAACGGTTGTAAAGTTGAACTTTTACTTCCATGGGTGTGGAGGCACAAATGCTTAAACAGTTTCTTCAATACAAAACAACGGGGTACGCCTGGTGACACAGCAAAGTCCTGGGGTGCAGGGTAGACTTGATGAAAGGTGTTCCTAGCCCCTTATACTTCAGTGTTACAGCCCTAAGGTGCGTCTGGGCTCCTATTTGGCTCATAGGAGGATGCCCACCATGATACTAGTACATAATATTCCCCTCTCACGTTATGTGGTCCTGATAGCTCAGAGTTTCGGGGTGCAATAGTCAGGGTGGCAGGATATTCCACAGGTCTGGCCTTGGCCCCTGGATCCTGTGATACTGGCTATGGAGCACGTGTTCCAGAATGTTCTCTCCACAGTCTCATGCTGACAAGATAATGATGCTTGACTTCCTTCAGGGCGATGGCTAGGCAGACAGGGGACAGGATCTTCTGAATAGCTGGAGTATGTCAGCTCTCCAACCTTCCTGGGCCTGTCTAGGACTTGAGATTCCTGCACTAAACTCACTGCTTTCTTCACCGGACATCACACTTATCTCCTCACCTCCTCCTCCTAATACTCCACACTTCTCCCTCCTCACACGCAGGACCTTCCTGCAGGGGTGTTACCATGGGGACCCAGTGATCAGCTGACTCCTCCCCTTTTCCCAGGCGATGTCCTCCCATTGGACATTTGGTTACTATTCAATCCTATGGTAGGTGTAATGCATGTGTGAGGCTCACTAGGTGGCGCTGTGTTGTGTGACACTCAGGACCCCCTGCTATGTCACACAGGCTATGAAGCAACAGGAAATAATACAATGCACAGAGATCACCCAGCCATAGCCAGCTCGGGGATGCCACATACTCCCCCTCTTTCACTGAGCCGACCTCGGCGACAGGCTGGGGTGAAGGTGAGAAATGTAACATAACGTTAATAAATACGAATAAAGTGCAAATGTCACTAACAGTTTAGAAAAATATAATACCTAGAAACTTGAGGTAAGACCTCCCGGCATAGTCCTGGAATGTCCATGAGAAGTCTGAAGGGTAACGGAGAGATAATTAAACTCAGACTTATGGAACCTTTTGGCGGTACCATCAGACAGTCCATATAGAATCAACAGTAGTGCAAATGGGTCCAGAGGCTCTCTGGCACAAATTTCGTGAGTGTCCATTATCATGAGAGTCTCTCTGAGAAACAATAAACAGTCCTTTCTGTAAGGAAGAGTAGGCACTCTAGCACGAATGTCCATACCGCAATGGGGTAACAGAACTTCCTTGGCTCGGTGAGCCAGGCACTATGGCTTGGATTGTTGCATATAAATGTAAATACTATATTACATGGCAAGATATTATATATATACTGTATATACACACAGGAAAAACATTAATGTAATCAGAGCAGGAATAACATATATACAGAAGCAGAGACAGTTAACCTCTTTTACCCAAGGACAGCCATGGCATCACTATAGCGTGTTGGAGGTATGCCTTTTGTGGTACGCTCAGAACGCCTAAGTGGAACGAGATTTGAATCAGGAACAGAGTCACTGAAATCAATTAAATCATCTGTCGAAGGGTTCTCTTGCACTAGAGCAATTGGTGGATAACAGCTAAATGGTAGTAGTTTAGGCGCCCACATAAGCTCAGTTAACGTTGGGGGTCTCTCTTTCGCTTCAGAAGGTGACAAGATCTCTGTACTCGTTGTCTCAGCTGGGGGCACCTCTGTGGGTAGTCCTTCTTTAAGGCACAGCTTCAGACGGTTTCGGTGTACTACTTGGGGCTGTCTCCCAGGTTTAGAGATCTCATACACGTCGGATTCAGGATATGGTATGGAGATGACACTGTATGGTTCTTTCTCCCAGAATGGATCCAATTTCCCATTCCGATGGTTATTCCTTAACCATACACGGTCGCCAACTTTCAGGGGCGCTGCATGGGCGTGATGGTTGTAATCCTCCTGTTGTCTCCTACGAACCTCATCCATGCGCGTTCCAACTATCTCTTTTGCTCCCCCCCCACCCCGGCGGGGGCCCAAAACCCCACTTTTTTTTGGTGTGTGTTTTTTTGTTGGGGGGGCCCTCCTACACACCAAGGGTTAAGTCTGAAGGAAGTTGACCTTGTCTTCCAAACATTAGATAAAATGGTGCGTATCCCGTAGATGTTTGGGGTGTGTTGTTGTAAATATAGGCCAAGTCCTTGATACGCTCAGGCCACTCAACACCAGGTGTAACTGCGGTTGTTCTTAGCATGCCGATGATCACTTGATTTGCCTTCTCGCACATACCATTCCCTTGATGGTGATACGCTGTGGTTCGCAACTTCTTGCAGTCTTGGAACTGACACAGCTCACGGAACAATTGGGATTCAAACGCCGATCCACGGTCGGTGAGGATATGCTCAGGACAACCGTAATGGCGGACAAACTCTGCGTAGAAGGTCTCAGCCGTAGTTCTTGCTGTAAGATCTCTGACAGGCACGATGACAAGGAACTTGGAGTAATGATCCACCATTGTCAGAGCGTAGCTGTAGCCGGAACGTGTGGGACCCAACTTCACGTGGTCCAGAGCAACAATTTCACACGGCTTTTGAGTCTTAATTGGATGTAGAGGGGCCTTCTGATCTCTTCGACCTTCCTTGGTGATACTACAGGCGGCAGATGGGTCTCCTGGCCTCATGGGCAGTGCTAAAAATCTCCCGCACTTTTGCAAGATACAGTTAACCCTTTGTGGGCGTTCTTACACAGCGATGTGGCGCAGCAAACAAGTCCTGGGCGTTTTAACTCTTCCAGGGCTGTAACACACTGAGAGGACAGTCTTTAGGGCTTACTTCAGGGGTATAGGGCTCCCCCTCTTTGTGGCAAGCACTCTCAGGGAATAAACTTGATCTTAGCAAAGTCCACAATAAAGACCGATGCTCTGGAGACAATTTGGCGCACTTTTCGTGGCGACTTTCTCAAAATGGCACACACCCGTATCCTGTTCGTGACGCCAGTTTTTCTTGCGGTGACCAGATGGAAGGTAACGCTGCAGTTGGGATTGCGGGGTGCAAACAGCGCAGACTTGTCACGGTCTCTGGGCACGAGGGCGCAGCGCTGGTGCTGTCCCACGTTACCACCACTGGTACCGATGATGAGGGGGCTGCACAAATGTTGGTGGTGATTGTTCCCCCGGGGCGCTTCCCCTATACTGTGCCGACTGGTGGTGTTTGGGGGCGCCCTGATGTTGTCGGTGCAGAGTCAGACACAGAAACGGTTGTAAAGTTGAACTTTTACTTCCATGGGTGTGGAGGCACAAATGCTTAAACAGTTTCTTCAATACAAAACAACGGGGTACGCCTGGTGACACAGCAAAGTCCTGGGGTGCAGGGTAGACTTGATGAAAGGTGTTCCTAGCCCCTTATACTTCAGTGTTACAGCCCTAAGGTGCGTCTGGGCTCCTATTTGGCTCATAGGAGGACGCCCACCATGATACTAGTACATAATATTCCCCTCTCACGTTATGTGGTCCTGATAGCTCAGAGTTTCGGGGTGCAATAGTCAGGGTGGCAGGATATTCCACAGGTCTGGCCTTGGCCCCTGGATCCTGTGATACTGGCTATGGAGCACGTGTTCCAGAATGTTCTCTCCACAGTCTCATGCTGACAAGATGATGATGCTTGACTTCCTTCAGGGCGATGGCTAGGCAGACAGGGGACAGGATCTTCTGAATAGCTGGAGTATGTCAGCTCTCCAACCTTCCTGGGCCTGTCTAGGACTTGAGATTCCTGCACTAAACTCACTGCTTTCTTCACAGGACATCACACTTATCTCCTCACCTCCTCCTCCTAACACTCCACACTTCTCACTCCTCACACGCAGGACCTTCCTGCAGGGGTGTTACCATGGGGACCCAGTGATCAGCTGACCCCTCCCCTTTTCCCAGGCGATGTCCTCCCATTGGACATTTGGTTACTATTCAATCCTATGGGAGGTGTAATGCATGTGTGAGGCTCACTAGGTGGCGCTGTGTTGTGTGACACTCAGGACCCCCTGCTATGTCACACAGGCTATGAAGCAACAGGAAATAATACAATGCACAGAGATCACCCTCAGCCCAGCCATAGCCAGCTCGGGGATGCCACACCAGTTTATGCACAGTACTGTATGGGGAATGATATGGCCATGGAGCACTACACATATGTGCAAGATTATAGTGAGGGAGCTGTGATGCAGACATAGCACACCGGGCTGCCAGAAGGAATTTTGAGCCACTCCCCCACAGTATAATGCTCCACATGGTATATAATGCTCCACAGTGGCCCCACACAGTATAACATGCTCCCCTGAGCCCCCCTTAGTGGTCCAACATGGTATATAAGGCTCCACATGGTATAAGATGCTTCCCAGACTCCCAACACAGTATAATACTCCACAGTGGCCCACACAGTATACTACCCCTTCGTGGCCCCAGGCAGTACAATATGCCCCCCAGCAGCCCCACACACACTATTATTTAATTAATTAATTAATTTATTTATTTATGCTTACTTGTATAGCACCAACATATTCTGCAGCGCTTTACAGATATGGTCAGTCACTGTCCCATATAGGGCTCACAATCTACATTCTCTATCAGTATGTCTGGAGTGTGGGAGGAAACCGGAGTACCCGGAGGAAACCCACGCAAACACAAGGAGAACATACAAACTCCTTGCAGATGTTGTCCTTGGCAGGATTCAAACCCAGGACTCCAGCGCTGCAAGGCTGCAGTGCTAACCACTGAGCCAGTATAATATGCACCCCACAGTGCCCCCCCAGTATCATGCTCCACAGTTGCCTAACACAGTATAACATGCTCCACAATGGCCTCCACACAGTATAATATATTTCCCAGAGAGGTCCCCCCATTATAATGCTCCACAGTGGTCCCCCACAGTATAATATGCTCCCCACAGTTCCCCCCCAGTATAATGCTCTACAATGGCCCTACAGAGTATAATATGCTCCCAAGAAGTCCCAAACAATATAATACACTCTACAATAGACCCACACAGTATAACACACTCCACAACACACAGCATAACAGGCTCCCCACGCTGTACCTTCCCCCAGTATAAAGCTCCACAGTGGCCCATAGTATAATATGCTCCCCAGAAGGCTGCCCTAGTTTAATGCTCCATAATGTCTCCCCCAGTATATTGCTCAACAGTGGCCCCAAGCAATATATTATGCTCCCCAGAGTGCCCTCCCCCATTATAATGCTCCACAGTAGGCCCCACGCAGTATAATATGTTCCCCAGAGGGCCCCCTAGTATAATGCTCCTTAGTGATCCCCCTGAATAATGCTTCACAGTGGCACCACGCAATATAATATGCTCTGCAGAGGGACCAACCAGAATAATGCTCCACAGTGGCCCCACACAGTATAATATACTGCCCAGAGAGGTTCCCCCAGTATAATGCTCCACAGTGGCCCAAAACAGTATAATATGCTCTCCAGAGGGCCCCCCCAGTATAATGCTCCACAGAGGCCCCACAGAATATAACATGCTCTCCAGAGGGCCTCCCTCCCCCAATATAATGCTCCACAGTGGCCCTACAGACTCCCTCAGTGCTATTATTATATTATACTCTGGAGTCTCTTCAGACCCCAGAGTATAATAATTGGAGGCCCAGGGTAGGTAAGGGAAAATAAACAGTTATACTTACCTTGCCTTACCTCTCCTGGGCCTCCTTGCACTGCTCCACTGTCACTGCCACCGCTGGCTTCCTCTTCTCTGCGGCTGATGTCATGCGTTTTGGACATCACCGCTGAGGCCTGTGATTAGACTTCAGTTGTTACGTGAGGCACGCTGTCAGCAGGCCTCAGTGGTGATGTCCAGAACGCCAGAAGATGTTGCCCGATGCCTAGGACAGGTGAATAAAAATATTTGTTATTTTTACTCACCCTGGAAAGGGGCCCTGCGGCTCATGACGCTGGGTCCCTTTCTATTATCAATATGGCCGGGCCTGACTCCAGGATCCGGAGTCATCAGGCTCCGGATCCCAGGGGCCCCTTTATGGATGGGGCCCTGGGCAATTGCCCAGATCGCCCCCCCCCCCTAACGCTGGCCCTGGGTGTTGCTGATCTACCACAGCATACTGCATTGTCATACTACTTAAGTGAGTTTGCCTCCTATGCTCCTTTTTCTCCACTTGTGAGTACTTTGGAAATACAGTAAGGCTAAGGCCTCATGTAGCGAAGCACAGCAAAAAAAGCTGTGGCAAAAACGCATTGCATTTTTTTCCACATCGTTTCATTGACTTTTCCTCTGCGGACTTTCTGCCCCTATTATACGTATACGGAAAATGCCAGCGTTTCCGCAGGTATAATTGACATGCTGCAATTTTCAAAAATACAAGTGTTTTTGAAAATGCTAATTTTCTGCTTCAGATTTTTTTCTGCAATGTGTGGATGGGATTAGCCAGAACGGCGACCAAAATGCTGCTTTTTTGGCAACGTGGGGACCCAGCCTAAAAGACTGAGCCACACATTTATACATGTGAGAGATTCCAGTATTAACTTATACTACTTTGATGCATATCTGATCATGTTCAAGTAAACAAGAGGCAGGCTGAGAATATGCAGTGCTAGTGATCAGTGCCCATCATTCAGACTCCCACTGATCAGAATGTCATTCCCTACACTAACAGGGCAGTCACTGAGTTCCCGCAGTACAGGAATGCTTGGGTATCACTAATCGGGACCTACAACAATTAGTCCCCCTCTCCCTTATCCAGGAAGGAGGAACACAACAAACACGGTTAGTAAAAGGATTCCACTAAATCAACAAAAACTACATTTGTTTCCTTCACCAGATGATGGCTATGTCAGCAAATCATGCTGACAAGGAAACAATCATTGTAATCAATGGGAAAGTCTGCTACAACAGTATCTATTCTCGCTTCTGCTTCTGTACTGTCACATCTGATCTGCAAGAGAAGAGAGGATACATAAAGCGCAGCTGATACACCAAGAATAAAAACATAGAAAAATAAATAAAAATGTAAAAAAATAAATAAATAAATAAATATATATATATATATATATATATATATATAAAAACACCTATAAAACACCATAACAATGCAAAAAAAACTACAAAACAATTGCTTTTTTTCCCCATTCTACCCCCCAAAATAATAAAAGCTAATAAATAATTTATATGAAAGTTGGACAAAAAGATTAAGACCTGTCCCCTTTGCTAGACCTTATCTTTTTTTGTCAGTCTCCAGCCATAAGGTAAAACAAATCAGCATAAATTACCATCTCTCTCTTGCAAGATTTTCTAAAGGGCTGTTTGTGTCAGGAATATGAAGAAGATGCTGCAGTTTGGAAAAATAAAAAGTGAGGACAACTATATTTGTTACTTTTAGTATTTAAGGCCAGAGCTCCACATTGCGAATAAGCGGCAGAAACGCTGTGGTAAAAAACGTAACCTATTACAGTACCTGCAAAGAAAATAAATCTGCAGCGAGAATGCTCCAATTTCAAAACCATTGTGTTTTTGTAAATTGCAGCATGTCAATTATACCGACGGAAACGTTGCCATTTTCCGTATTGGTATAATAGTGACAGAAAGTCTGCAGAGGAAAATTTTGCAAACTTTCTGTGAAAAGTGCTGTGGAAAAAAACGTGATGCATTTCCACCGCATTTTTTTCCACAATGCTTTTTGGCTGCGGCTCACTACAGGGGGCCTTAGTCTTAAAGAGTTTTCCTAGCCCCTAATGCATATTTCATACTGATGCCCTATCCACGGTATAGGTTATCACTATCTGATCTGTGTGGGTTGGACACCTGTACCCAGTGCAGATCAGCTGTTCCAGCAGCCTCCAAGTAATAGGAGCGAACTTTCAACCCTGTCCACTGCATATC
Organism: Leptodactylus fallax; assembly: GCA_947044405.1. Classification (NCBI taxonomy): domain Eukaryota; kingdom Metazoa; phylum Chordata; class Amphibia; order Anura; family Leptodactylidae; genus Leptodactylus; species Leptodactylus fallax. The sequence continues at coordinate 4,626,491 of CAMRHE010000118.1, forward strand.
TATTTCCTTTATCATTTGTTGTCATTACATAAGCTTAGAAGAAGAGGCAGTGTGTAGTTGAAGTACTAATTATATATAGTACTAGCAGAAGGACCCGGCTTCGCACGGGTACGTTTCATTTTTTGTTTGCGTAGTGGCCCCATAAAAATTGGCCAGTTTTGCACTTGACATTCAGTACAGCAGTCCAGTACAGGTATAGTCTATTTATGGCTGTGTTGCTATGGAAACCTGGTAAATGAAATGTGAACTTATATTGGCTGATGCACATCATGTGACTGAATATTTAAGGACATGTGAACTGCTATTGACTCAGGTCATAAATAGCTTGGTTGCTATGGAAAACTGGTGTAAAGCTGTGTGTATGTCAAGACTGAAGAACCTGTGATTTTCCATTGGTCCATAAGCGTCATGTGATCATGTGTATCTCAGTTTGGATATCAGTGAAAGACCTGTGATCGGTTGTTATGGAAAACCTGGAGTAAAGCTGTGTGTATGTGACCTTGTGTAACAGTGTCATCCACAGCGCTCTGCCCCTTTAAAGCTGACCCACAGCAATGAAGAAAGATGGCTGGATTGTTATGGAAACATGGAGTGCAGCTGTGTGCATGTGGCTGACAATGCCTTTGCAGATTGGATATATCACAAGGCATTATGGGAAAGGAGCTGGGGAGCTCATGCGCCCTCTATTGGATGTAACAAATCCTCAATTTGCTTTTGACTCACCGAGCCTTGAGACAGCAAAAGGGATTTTAGCCAAGCCAATTTCACTTATCTGCATACAGCGCTGTTTCCGGATTGTTGTCCTTCATCAGTACAGAGCAAAGTGAATTGGCTGGCTTAGTGGGAGGCAATGAGTGGGTTAGGGACAAGAATCTCTCACATTGAGGAGAGCACCAGTGAAGGTGTGTAGAGATTTTAATTGCCTTTTGCCCTGTACTTAGCATCTACATATCACAAGGCATTATGGGAAAGGAGCTGGGGAGCTCATGCGCCCTCTATTGGATGTAACAAATCCTCAATTTGCTTTTGACTCACCGAGCCTTGAGACAGCAAAAGGGATTTTAGCCAAGCCAATTTCACTTATCTGCATACAGCGCTATTTCCGGATTGTTGTCCTTCATCAGTACAGAGCAAAGTGAATTGGCTGGCTTAGTGGGAGGCAATGAGTGGGTTAGGGACAAGAATCTCTCACATTGAGGAGAGCACCAGTGAAGGTGTGTAGAGATTTTAATTGCCTTTTGCCCTCTACTTAGCATCTACATATCACAAGGCATTATGGGAAAGGAGCTGGGGAGCTCATGCGCCCTCTATTGGATGTAACAAATCCTCAATTTGCTTTTGACTCACCGAGCCTTGAGACAGCAAAAGGGATTTTAGGGATTTGCAGATTGGAGACAGGCTTGGGTCTGCTGAGAGTTTTCATTAGCTCGAGCAGAAGCCATGCGTTTTGCTGCAGGGGACATGAGTAGTTAAAAAACCTTTCAATTTATAAGAATGCTGAAATCCAGTATGGCAGTCCAGTCAGTCGTGTAAATACCGGGGTAGCAGTGGTAGCAGCTGCCACAGGGTCGGGGATATTAGGGGTCCCGGCAGGCCCTTGATTTTTTTTTTTTTTAATAGGCCGTTACCTGCTGGTGTAACACCAGCATAATACTGTGTGCAGGGGCCACTATGGAGCATAATAGTGTGTGTAGGGGTACTATAGTGTGTGTAGGAATGCAGTTTGTGCAGGGGGGGGGGGTGGTTGCCGGCAGGTTCCCATGTCAAAGGTTTGCCTTGGGGCCCAGCCATTCCTAGTTACGCCAATGAGTCCAGTGTTCAGGAGAACATGTGCAGCTGCAGAGAGAGGAGAATGATTTCTTATTCTCCTGTCCCTGTAACTTCAGATGACGCCAGGGGAGGGAGTACCATGAACTTTTGTTCATGATATCACCTCCATTATCAACCCGAAAGCATACTTGCCATTTAACCCCTTAGATGTTGTGGTCAATGCTGACCACAGAACCTAATTGATTTTACAGAAAAAAGGAACAGTAGACATTTTTTTCCCCTGTTAATGAAAAAAAAACTAAAAAAAACCACCACACAACTGGTATCACCACATCCGTAACTACCTCTAAAATAAAATACATTATTTATTGTACATGATAAATGCCACATAAGATTCAGATGCCAGAATTGTTGTTTTCTGTTCATCTCACCTCTCAAAATCAAAACGTAATACAAACTGATCAAAAAGTCTTATGTACCCATAAAATACAAGGTCTCGTAAAGCTCTATTGAAATACAGTTTATAAAGTTATGAAAACTGGAATGCAGAGAACGATAAAATGCTACTGGTATCGTTGGGTGAATCGGTTCGCAACAAACCAAATTCGACCCAAATATTCCAATTGTTCAGTTTTTGACAACCCCAGAATATAATAAGTATGAGCCCAAGAAAGGTGTAAAAAATAAAAAACATTTATGCTTCCTTTACCTCCTCTAGGCCTCCTCACAGCGTCTGGCAATCTGTATTTGCCTTCTCTGGGCGCTGTGCCGCTCTTCTGTGATGTCATGTACCCGGGTCACCACTGAGACACATGACATCACAGAAGAGCATTTGGAACCCCGTTTTCATGTAACTCACAATTTTATTGTTATGCAAATGAGGGGAAACATGCTTTGTCCAAGAATATAGAGATATAAGGTACGCCTAAAATCCCTTTTTTATCCCTCATTTGCATATAAATAAAGCAACAATTTACTTGTTGAATAACAGTGGCATTTTTGGAAGCTGTAGAATCACCTCTACAAGGTACTATGATTAGGTTTATAACCAATGTATTGCTGACAGACTCCCTTATATGCTCCCTCTGGCATTGTATTGGAAGAAATGGGCAGAAGCAGAGGTGTATTATAAAGCGGGCTAATACAAACAAAATACATAGCACCCTGTTCATTCACCAGGCTCTGCTGATGTACTTTATAGTAACAAGCAGCAGCATAGAGAGAGAGAAAGGTCTCAGACTACCACTTCCACAATGTGCAATTTGTAGAAGTAAAACTCTCATCAAAGTAACCTTAGCTGCTAGAAGGATTATTTAGAAAATAGAAATATTGAAGCCAATTTTGGCTCTATTGACCCTAAAGTTTTATTAATTTAACACCCTTCCCCCTACAGCGTTAGTTCTACATATTATAAAGGTTGTTTAATAGCTCTTTGGAACAAGACGTATAATTTCCCTTGGAAATTTGGCACAATAGTCCTGGGGACAGGTCCAGTGCCCAGTTCCAAGCAGTGAACCAGAGACAGAAGTAACAGACTCTCCACCCAATTATCTGAGAGCACAATCCCTGATCTCTCCAACAATTACGGGACCTAATCCTCAGTCAAAAGCACGTTGCAATCTATTGTTTCCCAGATCTCTTAATCAGCTCCCCGGCTCCTTCTTCTGTTTTCAATACAAATATTCAATTAAAAATGCCAAAAAGGGAGGCAGTAATTGGTTCTCAAAGGCGTTCAGTCCTCCCTACAAATCTCCCCTCCCGAAAAATAAATTTTAATTAAAGGTCTTCTTGGAATCCGCCTAGATACACAGGCATCTGACTCCCCAGAGGTTGGATATCTGGCAGCAGAACTTATTGGGAACAAATGAATCCGCTTGTTATAAGCACAAGGAATTCAACCTACATTTAATGTTAGCTCTTTTCCCTTTTTACCTCCACATTGGTGGGAAATGATTTAATTGGGACAAACAGAAAATAGCAAACACGTTCCTCAAGCATGATGAACCTAGGAATGGATCTTGGACCAGACAATGATAGATGGGGTTGAATCTCTAATGGCCGGACTGTCAAAAAATGGATATTTTGTAAGTGAAGTCATCGACAAATAACTTACATGACCTCAGCTAGTGCTCAAGTGAGCCAGAGCAGAGGAAACCATGGTTGACACAACAAGAATATGACTGACATGGCATCATTTCTTTGATGAGTATCTTGAGGTATCACTCTTCCATAAGCATCTATAAAGTATCATGTGCATCACAATATGTATCTATTGGTAGTGTAATGATATACAGGTGTAGTTAAGGCAGATGCTGGAGACACTTGGGTGAATTTTATGGCCGGAGCCCCACGTTGCAAAAACGTGGCATCTTGGCCGAACTGAAAACAATGCCGCAACAAACACTGCAAAGTGGATGGGATTCTGGCTAATCCCATCCACACATTGTAGGAAAAATCCAGTGGAAAAGCTGCGTTTTCAAAAATGCCCACGTTTTTGAAAATCACAGCATGTCAATTATACCTGGGGAAATGCTGGGGTTTTCTGTATAGGTATAATAGGGTCAGAAAGTCCGCAGGAAAACTCTGCGGACTTTCTGTGAAAAACGCTGTAGAAAAAAACAAAAAAAAAAACACACAATGCGTTTCCGCTGCGGTCTTTTCTGCAGGGTTTTTTTGCTGCAGCTCACTACATGGTGCCTTAGTCTATAACATCTTTGTAAAAAGTGTTTTGTGACATACAGAATGGCAATCATAAACAGTTGTTACACAATTTCATTGCAGCCCATCTTTGGCAGCAATCCTGTGGGGAAGGAATCTCCCTCCCCTCTCACACAGTCTCACAGGGCAACCTTGAAACCTCTTTGTAGTAAACATGAGCAGAAAGAGTTTCTAGTAGAGCCGTTATGTACAGTTCATTCAACAACAGCTAATGGTATGATTTGCTGACAGATAACACCATGTAACAATTTTCAAAAAAATATTTGTTCCCAGTTGTTAAGTGTGTTTTCCTGATTGATTGTACCGTAAATGAATAGAAAAAAGTTATTATTCCCTGTAAACTTTGCTTTTGTGGTCAGCACAATGATATTTTGAAATTGATCTATTTTTAAGGATATTCGCAATATTTCAAGATACTTAAGAAGCTTCTGGAATTGTGAGAACTATCAAGAAGTTTCTAGAACTGCCCAGAATTATCTAGAACTTTCTGGGACTGTACAAAATTGTAGGTAGCTGTATAACTACAGTTATATAGGGCCACTATAGCCCTTCCTGAGAGACGGAGAGACAGGATCTAATTGATTGGGATTGCATAGTAAGTGGGCAATGGCCATCACAGACAAAGGGGAATTGACCTAGACAGACAGGTGTGAATTCAATATCTATTCAGATTCTGATAACGACAGTATTCACACTTCACCCCACACCCATTATAGGAGGAGCTTAGGAATGTAAATGTATATATTGTGTGTTACTCTGGTACCGGGTGATCAATCTTGCTCTGCTGAATCCTCAGTACACTCTTGAACTTTAATACTGCATGGAATAAAGACCATTTTTATCAAGTTTGGCGAGACATCCTTTTTCCTTACAGTTCACAGCAACTTAGTCAATTTAGATGGCATCAAGAGGTTGCATACATCCAGCAGACGCATTTTGCTACGTATGTGGCCAGTTTATAAAGACAAGAGCGAAAAAGTACTCTGTGGAAGCATCTGCTAAGATGTGTGAGGCCTACAAAGCTTACTTCAGCATGCCTGTTGGTGACCAAGACAAACCATGAGCTCCTCATTTCACATGTGAGCACTGCAAGAAAACTCTTTAAGGTAAGTGGATAAATGCTACTCTCTTAAATAGCAGATTAACTGTGTTAATATTGTAAATATCACTAGTCATTAGTGTGACATAGGCCTAAATGAAATTCTCAGTCCAAATATTTTGTTTGCTTATAGGTTGGTACAGGGGAGAGAAGAGAGCCATGCATTTTGCTATCCCAAGAATTTGGCGTGAACCGACTGATCACTCAACAAATTGCTACTTCTGCATGGTGGACCCTTCCAAACATCGCACTGGCAAAAATGCACCGCCTGTAACGTATCCTGACATTCCGTCATCTATTGCCCCAGTACCACACTGCCCTGAACTTCCTGTACCAACACCTCCAGACAGAGCTACACCACCTTCAAAAGAAAGCAGCAGGTCAGACATCGAGGAAGACGTTGAAGATCATGATTTCTCTTTATATGCAGATGAGGAGCGGAAGCCATACTACCCTAACCAAAAAGACCTCAACGATCTGATCAGAGACCTTGGTCTCACCAAGTCCAACGCTGAGCTTCTGACATCAAGGCTCAAGCAATGGAACTTATTAGATGAAAGCGTCCAAGTCACAGATCAGAGGAAGCGTCACCAAGTTTTTTCCATCTTCTTCAGTCATCAAGATGGACTGTGCTTCTGCAACAATGTGGCCGGTCTATTTGAGGCTATAGGTATCACCTGTAACCCGAATGAGTGGCGCCTCTTCATAGACAGCTCATGCAAGAGCCTCAAAGCTGTCCTGCTTCACAATGGGAACAAGTATCCGTCTCTTCCTGTAGCTCACTCGGTGCACCTGAAAGAGGAATACACCAGTGTCAAGATGTTGCTAGGTGCCTTGAAGTATGATGAATACGGCTGGGAAGTTATCGGAGATTTCAAAATGGTGTCATTCCTGATGGGCCTCCAAGGTGGTTTTACTAAGTATCCTTGCTTTATTTGCCTTTGGGACAGCCGGGATACTGAAGCGCCCTACCACAGGCGGGACTGGCCTCAGCGGACAGAGCTCACTGTGGGGAAGAACAATGTAAAGTGGGAGCCACTGGTGGACCCATGCAAGGTGCTGATGCCACCACTACACATCAAGTTGGGGCTCATAAAACAATTTGTCAGGGCTCTAGATAAGGAGTCGAGAGCTTTCAATTACCTCCAAGATCTTTTACCTAAGCTGTATGAAGCAAAGATCAAAGCTGGTGTCTTCGTCGGACCACAAATCAAGAAGATCATAGAGTGCAGTGAATTTCCCAAGAAGCTGAATAGGAAGGGGAGAGCAGCTTGGAACAGTTTTGTCGCAGTGGTTCGCGGCTTCCTAGGCAATCATAAAGATGAAAACTATGTACAACTGGTTCAGACTCTGATAAAGAACTATGCTGCAATGGGCTGCAGGATGTCTGTCACTCAAAATCCATATCCTTGATGCTCATCTTGATAAATTCAAAGAGCACATGGGAGCTTATTCAGAGGAGCAAGGAGAGCGCTTTCACCAGGACATTATGAACTTTGAATGCCGTTACCAAGGACAATATAACGAAAACATGATGGGCGACTATATTTGAGGATTGATTCTTGAAACTGATTTGCAGTATAGTCGTAAATCTCGGAAAACCGCACACTTCTGAACAGTTTTTGGTAATGTGTGTAAATTTGCAATGCATATAGTGTTCTTAGTCTGACTGTATAAATGAGAAGATGCAAAATCGTCTGTTTCTATAGTAAAAATGCATAATTTTCGTTGCCGTGGTCACAAAAGCGAAGTTTATGATGAATGTAAGCAATTTTTAATTTGTTTTAGACATAAGCAATTGGAATATAACATTTAAAAGCTGGGAACAAAATTTGTGTTACATAGTCTTTGTATTCACAACAATATAACAGAAACACATCACAAAATGCAGCAATGTTAGGGTTAACTGGTAACTGATGTAGCCTCCTGTCTAATCATTGCTTGCTTTCCTTACTCTCCAAGATAGCAAAGGTAGCAAAGGGGTACTCTTAAATATCTGTCTGGACAAAACTTGGTGCTCACTCTCTCCTCTGGGACCGTGGCCTGTACTTCCTGCCAGATTGAAGCAAGATGGTGTCCTCATCACATACCTGTTCTTCAGCAAAGCCCTCGGATACAAGGCCCAACAGGTACCCTCTTCAGTCACTTTGCTGAGTATTGCAGTGATGTCAACCTGGGAGAGCCCTTCAAAGGGTGATTCTCAAATGGCAAATTACAGCAAAAGTAGGAGTGGCCTTTTCAAGGGGTGTGGTCTCTATAGAAGTGGATAGCTACATATAATAGTAGACCCAAAATAATAGTAAACCCCATATAAAATAAACAATTGTACCATTTTTATTTATGTCATTTAAAGATCATGTTAAATATTATATTTTATTGTGCGATTTATGAAGGTTACAGTGATACCAAATATGTCTATTTTTACTTACTATGTTTTGCAAACTTCCTACTGACTGAGTCACAAGCACCATTAGAGAGACTACAAGTTTTTTTTCTCTTACCTCTTTACTTTTCTTTCTCAATAGTATATTCCTTTCCCTGTATCATATATTGATATGTAGAGAAATATCTCTATATAGACATATGTCAGTACATTGCATGCTGAAATATAGAGATATTTCTCTACATACCAATACATTGTACAGGGGAAATAATAATATACTATTGAGAAGTGAAGAGGCAAAAGAAATAAATCCCATTAAAGCAATCGGAGCTTGTGGCTCTGCGAGTAGGGAGATGGCGTTGTATACATCATGTCTTGGATTCAATCCCCGCCATGTAACAAATAAACTAACTTAAAGTTGATGGAAGGATCTCCTGGCAACCTCCTCATTATTGTTCACTGCACTGAGGTGAGCCAGCAGCTGGGTAAAAGTGAATATTCACCTGGTGAGGAGGACTGAAAATCAGGAAATGCAGGTGAGTTGACATGTCTGGAACTGTCACTGAGCATTCTATATTAGAAACCGTGGCCTACTTCGTTCTCTGCAGCTCTGTCTCTCACACTTACCTTGCTACCAGAATTATTTATCTGCCTTCAGTCTCTGGTAGAAGTCTCAGGGCTTCCTGGGAGATCTTTGTAGATACTTATCAGTTTCATTCCTCTGATAAGTATATATAGGTATTCCCTGATGGGTATCTTTAGGTGTCATTCCACTGACAAGAATCTATTAGTATCTATAGCTATCATCCACCCAATAAGTATGTGTAGGTACAATTTGTCTAATAAGAAACCATAGGTACAGATGTAGCAAACCTTAACTTGACTCAGCACAGGAAACACACATCCATGTCCCTATTGAGCTCTGTTAGCAAGTTCACCATTACAACTTCCTTAGCCATAAAATTCCGAAGCTTCACTTCTCTTAGGGTATGGTCCCATGTAACTGCTGCCTTCATCATGCAGTCAGTCCAGTTTTCCTTAAGACTGTAAATGGCCATACAATTTTTCAGGTAAACAGCTCATAGTTAGACATAGTTTCCTTGACCTCAACTCAGTGAAGCACAACATTGCAAAATATAAAAAAATAAAATATAATTGCTGGTGACATATATAATACTAAGCTCAGAAGGCCTGTTAGGGTCTGGGACTATTAAGCCATTGTTGCCAACAGTCCCGTATTTGGACTTTTTTTTTTTTTTTAGGGCAGTTATATTTGTTGTAGACCTCCTGCAAAAGCGGAGGTATTATTTATTTATTTTTTAAATCAGCCAACCTATTTCATCAATTCAATAGGTAACAGCCGATTTTAAGTAATGCTTAGCTCTCCTAGAAACTCCTCTGCATGCAGGATGTGACGTGGTATCTTCCTGTGGGCACCCGCCACACATAACGTCCTGACATTAGCATCATAATGCATTAAGGTGTGGCAATGTTTCCCAGCTGCTCCAGCCTATCCATCAAAGAAGACATGAGCAGGTGGAGGCACAAAGGGAGTAGCTTGATTGATGACTGCTAGAGTGATGCTCCATGTGGACATTGTTAATGAGGGAACACACAAAAGGCGCACCATTACTGAGTGGAGGTACTAAGAGGACACTACTACTGAGTGGACACACTAAGGGGGCATTATTGTCGGGCAGGTGCACTAAGGGGGCATTATAATGTATTGTATGGAGCAGTACTGGGTGAACTATGCAGGGGTACTGTAGCCTACCATACCATTCATTGCTTTGGTTGCCTTCTTTTAAACTTGTTAAAGACATTCAGGCATTTTATGTTATGTACACATCTTTCATGGAGCACAGTATCAAATGCTTTTGGTGCTAGAACTTACCTGCTCACAGAAACTGACCAGATTAGCTTCACATAACCTCATAAACTCATGCTAATATGGAGTTATACATCAGTATATTATATCTTAGCAATCCTTTTATCATATACAATATTTGTATTTGTATTAAAAGGGAGTCTCTCATCAGATCAACCCAGCTCCCCAGATAAATAAGTTAGGGTCACCTAAATTAAACAGTATCTCCTTGTGATTTGGTGTTGCAGAGATATCGTTGTTTTTGTCAATATGCAAATTAGTTATTTGGAGCAACAAGAATCCATAGGTATAATACCCCTTAAAATAATCTAATAGTATATACACTATATATAGGTGCAGTATCATTCCACTATGAAATGTGACATAATTCATAAGTAATTATCTATAGACATTGATTTCCAAATAAGTATCTGCAGCTATTATTCTCCCATTAGGTATTTATAGGTATCACTTCCCTTACTGTCTATCAGCATTATACCCTCAACAAGTATCTATAGCTGTCTTTTACCAATAAGTGTCTATAGGTATCTTTACTCTGATTTATTGGCATTATTTCCCTGATAAATATTAATTTGTATAATTTCTTGATAACTATTAATAGGCATCATTCCCCCGACAAGTATCTATAGTTGTTGTACCTTCCCCATTAAGTTTCAATAGGAGCTGTATCATTTCCCTTACAATAATTCTAGGGATCACAGCTACCACTGATCCCAGAACCTGAGGGGCTAGCAGGGCTGGTTAAACTTCTGTGATCTCCTTCCTGATTTTAATTGATGACTGGCAGTCTGTGAATTGTAAAGTTATTACCCCTGCCCTCTGGTGAGCTGGGTTGAGGAGATTTAAGTTACCTGGCCTCCACTGTCAGAAAGAAGAAAATAACACTTTTATGGAAAAAATATCAGTTGGTCAGCAGCAGATAGAGATTCTGTGGGAGAGACTGGGAAATAAAAGGGGACATAATCACTGTAAGGGGGCACTGACAGGGGATGTGATAGCTTGAGTGCACAGATGTGTTGTGTAAGAGGAAAATGTAAATGCTCCTAAAGTTCATGGGTGGGACACAGCTGATGGTTGTGAGGATACGTAGCACAGGGGGGGCTAAGAAGAGTTTTTAAACTAGTGCCTATGAGCCTTTAGTTACACCCTTGCTTTTAAGTATCTATAGGTATTATTCTCCCAGTATCTGTAGATATCAAAGTATCTATAGGCTTTCAGTCCTTGCAAGTAATATCTAATGAATATTATTGCACTGATAAGTATAAGTACACTAATAAGTATTTATAGGTGTCATTCCTCTGGGGAGTGTCTATAGGCATCTCCTCCTCAATAAATATCTAGGTATAATTCCCCTTTATAGGTATCCTTCCTCTGATTAGTGTACTTTGGTACCATCCCATCAATATATTTTAACACATATAGGAAGCTATCAATATTTGTATTGTAAAGGGTTTAATATTCCTTCTTGACGATTACTCCACTTAACTTCTAGCTCTATTTTAGCTTTCGTAGCTTTGTTTCAGCTGTCCTGGTACTGGTACTGTCTTATACAAAAGAAGAAATTCCAAACCATCAGACGTGTACACACAGCTTCTGGAAAGGTCTATACATCAAGAAGTGGGACTGAAACAAACTATAAATATTCAGTGTATGCTATGCCACTCCAGATGTCTGCTTGGTTTCTCACCTCCTTTGAATTGCATGTGTTTCTTGGGGTGTCAGCTGGCGTGACATTGGGTTCCCTCAAATTGTAAGTGATTGAATCTTGCTCGTTATCTTTTACTTGCTTGATTGTACTTGTTTGCTTATGAAGTTTTCTTTTATTAAAATCACCTAAATTAGTGGTGTGAGGTATTCTTGATTCTCACTATCCTTAGAACCCACTGTAAAACAATTGGTGTCAGAAGTGGGATAGTATAATCAACAATGCTTGTCAGACTGAATTGACATGGCAAAACTAGGAAACAGGAAGATTATAGGGACATTAACCCTCACTGTGATTTTTCATTTCTGTAAAGGGCTGTCCTAATGAAGGAATGCAGGGACAGCAATTGCCTCTACCCCCAGGCAATTGCACTCTATTTGGTTGGCTCAAAGTATGATTTTTCACACAGTATGTGTAGTTCTTGGTTTTTGCAGACTTCTGTACAATAATGACTCCATTGCTCATCTCTGGGAAATCGATTAGAATTTCAAGAATGTGTACAGTTGGAACGAAACACCCAATTGGTCTAGGTATGTGTTGGAATCCTGAAAAATTGAAAGTACATGTAACATGTTTGTAAATGTTGCAATGGACATCAGCACTTACTGGCTGCCTGCAATAGTTTGTAATTCTCACTATCCTTTGAACCCACTGTAAAACAAAATGTATAGGAAATACAATTCTACAGGTACAATATCTATAGGTATGATGCCTTCCCAAAAAACTAATGGGGTCCATACCTATATTGTGCCATTTAGAATATATTATATGGCAGAAGGACCTTTGCGCTGCTGCTCCCTCTGACAGCAACTCCCCCCCCAGAGAAAATTTATTGAGATTGAGATTATATGTTGAAATCCAACAGCCCAATTGTTATTGTCCTTGACATCTGCAACAAGAGAAGAGTCATGAGGCCCTTATACATATTAGATGGTCAGTGGATTTGGCCAGCATTAGTCCAATGTGTATGTCCATCTTTGAACTGTTAACCACCTAATGTATCTATTTTTAAGCAGAAATGATATACTGTAATACATGTGCCTATGACCATGAAATGGTTAAAGTCACCTGAACAATCATTTATGACTATTGCCAGTCTTTATAATATACAGTACGTAATGAGCTGAACACCAGGCATACCTCCAATAATCCTGTAAAATGCAATTGGCCGTAATAATCTGTATTCCTTGAGCATGAGTCCAGTGCTGGCTATTACTGGGATCTGCTGTGAATAAAGTAATGAGGAGGGAAGCTTCAACTCATAATGAAAACTTTTAGTGACAAGCTAGTCACCCATTTACCATTATCTCCTCTTCTACCCTAATAGTTCCAGACAGCTCCCTGCTCATTACTCTTAGAAAAATAATTAGAATATTGAATTTGACTGAGTATTTGTGAACGTTGGGCACAAATCAAAGGGGCTTACCTCATGTAGAGAGGTTATATGAGGATGAAAACATGTCCTAATTGACCTCATTAGGACAGTGCAATGTACAACGTCTCTTGCGTAACAAGCTCTTGTCACTGCTTAGGAAGATGTAAAAAGAGCTTAAAAGGATTTAGAGTATCATAAAAGTAAGTCTGTCACATCTTTAATCATTGGGAAAGGTGACGGAACACTACAGTAGTACCAGTCACATTAAAATTTCACTAACATACCAGTAGGGGGTTGAGTACGCTCTATTTACATTAGGTTGTCTTTAGGTCTATATAAATGCCTGTCCCAGCTGAATTCTTGGATACTTAAAAACCATAGTTACAATCCACAATGCCAGTTAGAGGCTCAGAAGGTGAAAGTCTTGCACCTCATCCCAACTACCTGGCAATAGTCATGGGGTCTGGGCATATCCAGTATCCTTACTGTAACTTCCTTAAAGCATTATATGGCTTACGCCTTCCCTAATATTCGTACTTTACAGCCCCCCCAATAACAGCGTCATACAGTCACCACATAACAGTGCCACTTAAGCTTCTAGTAACAGTGCCTTACAGCCCCCAGTAACAGCGTCATAAGTCTTCTAATAGTGTCATTGGGCCCACCAATAACAGTCAGTCATCACATAATGCCATTTAAGCTTCTTGTAACAGTGCCTTTACAGCCCCCTAATAACAGTGTCAAATGGTCACCAAATAACAGTGCCATGTAGTCACCAAATAACAGTGCCCTACTGACTCCTAATAACTATGCTTTACAGTCCCCTAATAACAGTTTCGAACAATCACAGCACAATAGAGCCATGCAATCACCAAATAATACCATAGAAGGTCCTAATAACAGTGGCAGATAACACTGATAACCAACATACCTTTCTTATGTAGATTTGCTTAGTATACTTTTAGGAAAACAACTCTGATGCCATATGCAAATCATATAATTGGTGCACTGCATGCATTGCTAACGCTCCCAGGGCAATGGATTGAGATGGATAAGTGACATCAGAGTAGTGGGAAGATCAATTCTCACTGCATTGGCAGTGCAGGAATGAGAAGCGAGGGGACAGAGCTGCAAGACCAGTGCTTCGGGAGCGGTGAGAATGCCCCCAGTGCACCAACTACGTCATTTGCATATAGCATCAAAGTTGTTTTCCATAAGGTATACTAAGCAGACTTACATGAGAAAGGCATGTTTGTTTTTTATGTAATATGATCTATAACACTTTGGAGGCAGCTTAATAGGCAGTGCCTTAGAGTCCCCTAACAACAACAGAATGTCATAAAATCACCACATAGCACTGTCATACAGTCACCAAAAACAGTACCATACAACCCCCTAGTCAGGGTATAACAAGAAACCCCTTGTAATGGTCACAGTGCTCCCCCAAACAGTCCAGCATCAGCTGATATTGGGGATACTAAGGGATACTACCTCCATCATTCATATATTGATGGCCTAACCTTCAGATGAGTCATCAACATGTAAGTCTCAAACTCCCATTACGCAGCAAGATCAGAACTTTGTACAACTATTTTGGTCTCCTTTACACATAGAGACAGGGCTGGCGTTGGGGGGGTGCAAACTGGGCAGCCGCCCAGGGCCCCGCAGCCCAAAGGGGCCCCCAGTGGATCCGGGGCACCCGAAGTTTTCCCTGGTGCCTCCGATCATGAGAGCACCACTTTCAACTGAAGCGGAGTCTCCGCTTCAGTTGAAACTGTCACCTATGACAGAGCATAGAGATCTATTCTCCATGCTCTGCCATATTGTAAGCCACAATATAATGTGAATCGGTCCATACGTCTTGGTTCAGGCTGCGAGATGACATCACTGCATCGCGGAGTCTGTGCCGGACCTCTTCTGCAGCCAGGGAGACTTCATCAGCTTCAATCGTCACAGGATCAGGTAAGGTGAGTAGGTTTTTTATATTTTTTTTATTTTCTGAAGGACAGAGGGGATTTAAAGCTGTAAAGGGGCGCTGTAATTAATAAGAGGCACTAGAACTAAAGGGAAACTATAATAAGGCAAAAATCTGGAACTAGAACTAATAAGGTGGCACTATAATAAGGGGAACTAATAAGAAGGCATTATAATAAGGGTAAACTAATAAGAAGGCACTATAATAAAGGGGGAACTAATAAGGGGGCACTATAATAAGGGGGAACTAATAAGAAGGCACTATAATAAGGGGGAACTAATAAGGAGGCACTATAATAAGGGGGAACTAATAAGATGGCACTATAATAAGGGGGAACTAATAAGGTGGCACCATAATAAGGGGGAATTAATAAGGTGGCACTATAATAAGGGGGAACTAATAAGGTGCATCATTAAGGGGGTAATAAGGGGGAACTAAATAAGGGGTAAGGTGCACTATAATAAGGGGGAATAAGTAAGGAGGCACCATAATAAGGGGGGACTAATAAGGGGCCACTATAATAAGGAGGAACTAGTAAGGGGGGACTATAATAAGGGAGGGCTAGAACTAATAAGGGGGAACAAGAAGTAATAAGGGGGCACTATAAGGGGGGATGAGAACTAATAAAGGGGCACTATAATAAGTGAGAACTAGAACTAATAAGGGTGCACTATCACAAAAAGGTACCATAACTGATAAGCTGTAATCTATGAGGAGACACTATTACCTATTAGGTGGTACAAAGTGGATCATTATTATTCTGTGGAGGCACAAAGAGGGTTGTACTGTTTGCAGGACAAAAAGCGAGTGTTATTAACAACAACAACAATAATACCCCCACACAATAATAATGCCCACCATTATTACTTTGTAAAGCACACAAAGGTGGGCATTGTTACCGTGTAGTAGGCAGAGAGGGGCATTACTTCTTTGTAGGGGCATAATGGTGGGCATTACTACTGTGCAGGGCTGAAAAGTGGGCATCATTACTGTGTAGGGGCACAGAGGTGAGCTTTAATATCATGAGATGAATTGCTAAATACTGTATTTTTCGGACTATAAGACGCACCGGACCATAAGATGCACCTAGGTTTTAGGGGATGAAAATAGGGAAAAAAAAATTTTGAAGCAAAAAAATGTGATAAAATATTTAATATATGGGAGTTGTAGTTTTGCAACAGCAAAGAGCATCTTTTTTTGCGGGGCCAGATGTACTTTTTAGTTATACTATTTTGAGGAATGTCTATTGCTTTGATCACTTTTTATTCAAATCAGAGGCAAAACAGGAAAAAAACGGTGGTCCAGCACTTTTGATTTTTTTTTCCCCGCTATGACATTCACCCTATGGGAAAAATATTTTTATAAGTTTGTACACCGGGCATTTTTCGGACACAGGGATTCCTAATGTGTATATGTTTCACAGTAATTTTCTACTTTTATATGTATTCTAGGGAAAGGGGGTGTTTTAGAACTTTTTTTTTATATATATATATATATATATATATATATATATATACACAGTACAGACCAAAAGTTTGGACACACCTTCTCATTCCAAGAGTTTTCTGTATTTTCATGACTATAAAAATTGTAGATTCACACTGAAGGCATCAAAACTATGAATTAGGGGGCGGAGCCGAGCTGTGGACTGAAATGGCCGCGTAGTATCAGAGCTCCCGGTCTGAGTCCTACTTAGCGACATCATATGCGACAAGCCCGTGGCCTCTGGGCACAGATTTTAGCAGCAAAAGGTATCTTACCTTCGGGGATGCCTAGAAAAAAGAAGTCGGTGGTGAAACCGCACAAGATCTCCGACTTCTATTTCCCTCACGGGGGAGGGGAGGAACAATATGGAGACGGCCCGCGCCTGGAAACGGAGTCTAGGGCCTCGACTCCACCTCGTGATCCCCCGGAGGACACAGGCATGCTCTCCGCTTACAAGAGAGCGCTCTCAGCCCCATCCCTACCGCAGCTGCTGGACGGCGCGGTTGCAGAGTCACCTGGGCCTTCTACCCGGCAGGCCGGGGCCTGCATTGGAAACGGCCCTCCGCAGAATGGCGCTTTGGGGTTTACAGGCATATCCAGCCTGGAGACACATCAGTCCCCCATCGCTAGCCCGGTGAAGCAAAGACCCAGGCTCCAGAGCAGTGACTCCCAGGATGACGAGGTGAGCAACACCGTGCAGCCTACTCCTCCACCAACCAATTTTTTTGCAGATATCCCAGAGACGGAGAACCCACTTACTGAGGCCTCCATGAAAAATATGCTCATGGCCTTCTGCAAATCACTAAAAACAGACATGTCTCTCATGGTAAAACCGCTAGATAGAGATCTTCAGGAACTAAAAAACCGTACCGTTCATGTTGAATCCAAAATGGCAGAATTTGCGACATCACACAATGCGCTAATAGATGCTCACTATGAGATGGAGACGGATGTGTCGTTTTTGAAAGCCAAAATAGCCGATTTGGAAGATCGCTCAAGAAGAAATAATCTGAAATTTAGAGGGATTCCGGAGTCAGTTTCCACGAGTAATTTAACGGCGTTCCTCCAAGATCTAATCCGATCGCTCCTGCCGAATCTTACGGCGATGGATTTAACTATTGATAGAGCGCATAGAGTCCCCAGACCATCACATCTAGATGAAGCTATACCTAGAGATGTTCTAGCTAAAATTCACTTCTATCGCACTAAAGATCTGGTTTTGATGACTTCCCGAAAGGTAGATCATCTACCTGAACCATATCACAAAATATCCATTTACTCGGATTTATCAGCTACGACATTGCAATTGAGGCGACAATTCATCCCTATTACCGCAGCCTTACGCCAGCACCACATTTTGTACAAATGGGGATTTCCGGTCCGCGTGATCATTACCCGAGACAATATGGTGCATGTCATCAAAACTCTGGAGGAAGGAAAACGTCTGCTTCATAACTGGAACATTCCGATTGTCGAGATACCACCCAAACAACCACCTGGTCCTGTGTTGGATGGTTGGCAACAAGTGAGGGCCCAGAGGCATCCATGCAAAGGGCTACAAAGCTAGAGACTCACCTTTTCTTGGATTTCGTATGTCCACTGCCGTTGAACTTATCCCCCCAGGATTACGACAGCCGCTGGTCCGCTGTACCACAATCTTTTTTTTTCCTTTTTGTTTGGTTCTGCCACGATGGTTTATCCATTGGTTATGTAGTTTGCATGGTTTGTTTTTTCTTTGGTTCTGGCACATTGGGCGTAGTGAATACGAAGGGTGGAAACAGCTTCTCTTCATACCAACATTGACACCTCCTGGTATAAGTAGTTGTGGTAAGACTCTTAAAGCATTTCTAACTGTATATTATGGTACTTAAAATTGTGTCCATGAATGTCAGAGGTTTGAACTCCCCTCAAAAAAGAGCCAATTTATGGCGTGAGGCCCGAGGTCATAACTATGACATTCTTGCATTACAAGAGACGCATCTTTTGAAGGCAGATGCTTTTCGCATTAATCACCCAGCATACCCACATGTGTTTCATGCTCACTACTCCTCAAAGCGTAGGGGCACATTGATTGGGATTAGGGACTCGGTAGCGTTTCAACTCTTATCTCAATACGCTGACCCGGGAGGGCGATTTGTTAGTGTGTATTATTAACAATGTCACTTATACGTTGGTATCAGTTTATGCCCCGAACAGGAAACAGGTGGCGTTCCTAGGGCGACTTGTGAGGGCGGTAGAAAAGAGGAAGCAGGGATGTCTAATATTAATGGGAGACTTTAATATGGCCCCGGACCCGCTAGTAGATACCACTTCTAGCATACTAACACGTCACCCCTCCTTCTCGCAGGCTATATGGCGCTATGAACTATTTGATGTCTGGCGTATACTACATTACACTGAAAGAGATTATACGTATCATTCGACTGCACATAATAGCTATTCCCGAATTGATTTGTTCCTAATCGAGCAATCTAGCCTTCCCCTTGCTACGCAATCCGAGATATCTCAAATAACTTGGTCAGACCATGCAGCGATAACCTTGTCCATAGCTGAAAAATATGAATCTGCTAGAGCATATGTGTGGAGGTGTAATGACTTTTTAATGTCACAGCCAAAGTTAAAAGCAACATTAGAGAATGATTTGAAGGAATTCTTTCAGATTAATGCCCCCTCTGCTCCTGGCCCTGAGATACTGTGGAATTCTCATAAGGCCTTTATTAGAGGAACGTTTATTTGCCTAGGGCATATCGAAAAGAAAAACAGGATAGCAGAAATGGATCGCCTGCTCCGTCAGATAAGAACCATGGACACCAGCAACAAAAAATCTCCATCTCCCTTACATGCAACGAAATTAATAACATTACGCCAACAGTTGACCGCTTGTTTATTGCACAAATATGAGAAAAACCTGAAAAGGGTTAGAGCTACGTATTACTCCCAATCTAATAAAGCGGGCAAACTCCTAGCATCCAAGCTTAAACAAAAGCATGCAAAATCTAGGATCCCATTTATGCACAGCAAGGATGGTACATACAAAATTTATGACCCAAATGGCATCGCCAACGCCTTTAAACATTTCTATGAGGGTCTCTACAACCTAGCAGAAAACTCTTCGATGGTCCCCCCAACAACCTATGATATTGAACAATTCCTTAAGGCGGCTCAATTACCCGCACTCACTGAGTCACAGCTGGACTCCTTGAATGCGCCTATTACCTCAGCAGAATTATTATCCATCATTAAATCACTGCCGTCACACAAGTCTCTGGGCCCTGACGGCCTTACTAATGAATATTATAAAATGTTTTTCCCCAGCCCTGATGAGCCCACTATTGTCATTTTTGACGGCCGTGGTGGATTCTGGGATCATCCCAAAAGAAAATCAAGAAGCCCTGATAGTCACACTGCCAAAGCCTGGCAAACCCGCCACCAGCCCCCAGAACTTCAGACCAATATCGCTATTGAACACAGACTTAAAAATCTATGCTAAATTAATAGCAAGTAGATTGGCAGTCTGTCTCCCAAGTTTGATAAACCATGATCAAGTGGGGTTTGTGAGAGGGAGACAATCATATGATAATACTAGACGTATTTTAAATATAATACACCATGTTGACTCTGGGAAGGAAACGGCGGTGATCCTTGCATTGGACGCAGAGAAGGTGTTCGATCGCATTTGCTGGTCGTACGCCTTTTCGGTGCTCAGAAATATGGGGTTTTCTGGAGCTATTTTGAGAGCAATTGAAGCGTTATACTCGGCACCTTCTGCGAGAGTGTTCACCAACGGAGTAGTATCAGATCCATTCCTCATTACAAACGGGACCAGACAGGGGTGCCCCCTATCGCCCCTGATATTTGTTCTTTCTATAGAACCTTTAGCCCAGATACTTAGACTAGATCCAAGAGTGGGAGGCATTGACATAGGAGATAAATCTCATCTTATATCATTATATGCTGATGATATTATTCTCACTTTGTCCAAACCGCGAACATCTATTCCTCACTTTATGGATATTATTAGTACTTTTGGGCAATTATCGTTTTACAAATTAACCCCTTAACGACCTTGGACGTACTATTACGTCCTGGGCGCTAGGTACTTCGTGCACCAGGGCGTAATAATTCGCCCGAGGCCGGCCGCCCGCTCACTATCTGAGCGGGCGGTATCGGAACCGGGTGTTAGCTGTATCTGACAGCTAACACCCTGCTCCATAACCCCCGGTCGGCCATAACTTCCGATCGGCGGTTTTAACCCCTTGGATGCCGCGGTCAAACATGACCACGGCATCCAAGGGGTTCCGCCGTCTTGCCGACCCCCCAGGCACCCCCCCGCGGTGAGATCGGGGGGTGCCAATATCTCTAATCTGCAGCCCGGGGTCTGCCCAATGACCCCAGGCTGCCTGGAGCCCCCAGTACCTGGTTTATCCTGCCGAGACCTGCGGAAGTCAACGCTGTGTTTCCATAGCGCTGACTTCCTGTATAGGCTGCAAGACACGTGTATGCTTGTGTCTTGCAGTCTATAGTACTGAGCCAGAGATCAAAGCATCTCTGGCTCAGGTGTCCTAATGGGACACAAGAAAAAGTAAAAAAAAAGGAGGAAAAAAAAAATAAAGTATGTGAAAAAAAATTAATAAAAGAATAAAGCCCCAAAAATTCCCTTTTCCTATATAAAATGAATTATATAAAAAAATAAACCTAAAAATTAATAAAAACAATACATATTTGGTATCGTTGCGTCCATAACAACCTGTACAATAAAACTGAAACCATATTTAAAGTACACGGTGAAAGTTGGGGAAAAAAAACGGAAAAAACCCGCCAAAAGTAACGATTTTTCGCCATCTCACCTTACAAAATATGCCATAAAAAGTGATCAAAAAGTCATATGTACCCCAAAACAGTACCAATAAAAAGCACAGGTTGTCCCGCAAAAAATAAGCCCTAAACCAACTCTCTAAACTGAAAAATAAATATGCTACGCATCTTAGAAGATGGCGATGCAAAAAAAATTGATTTATGTCCCCAAATGGGTTTTTGTTCTGCAAAATTGGTATTGCATAAAAAAACAGTATAAATGAGGTATCGCCGTAATCGTACTGACCCGTAGAATAAAGGTAACATGTTACTTACATTCTACGCTGCATGGTGAAAAATTTAAAAGATAAAACGCAGTGCCAGAATTGATGGGGTTGTTTTTTAATCCACCAAGAAAGAGTTAATAAAATTTATTTAATAAGTTGTAAGCATCTAAAAATGATGTCATTAAAAAATACATCTCACCCTGCAAACAACAAGCCCTCATATGGCTACATCACCAGAGAAATAAAGAAAATATAACTCATACAATGTGAAGACAAAAACCCCAAAAATCGCCAAATCATTAGAACATAACTGACTGCGGCAGGAAGGGAATGTATAAGCTGTGCGAGCGTATATTAGGGTACAAACCAGATTTAGAGCTTACGAGGGATAATAAACCAGAAGTGACCCCCAGAGTGACCTCTCCAATAATAGGAACTACTGGGGAAATAGTAGGGAATTTAGTGTACCCAATGTACTACGCACAGCTTACATATTCATTCACTTTTCCCCATCCGCTGTGCAGTCACGTCTGGGATACTAATGCTCGCTACACCCCTTGATAAATTCTTTGAGGGGTGCAGTTTTCAAAATGGGGTCACTCCTTAGGGGATTCCACTTTACTGGTACTTTAGAGGCTCTGCAAACATGACATGGCATCCAGATCCCAAACATCTGAATCTGCGCTCCAAAAGCCACATAGCGCTCCTTCCCTTCTGCGCCCTACTGTGTGCCCAAACCGCAGTTTATACCCACATGTATGACACTAGTGTACCCAGGATAAGGTACTTAATGTCATATATGGGTATAAACTCCTGTTTGGGCACAGCCGGGCACAGAAGGGAAGGAGCGCTATTTGGTTTTTGGACGCCATTGCACTTTTGCAGAGCTGAAATGCCAGTACAGTGGAATCCCCTGACATGTCACCCCATTTTGGAAACTACACCTCTGAAGGAATTTATCCAGGGGTATAGTGAGCATTTTTAACAACCAAGTGTTGCTATAATTTATTATTCGTAAATGAATACGCAGCTGATGGTTGCGTATTCATTTACGACATTTCAGTGCGTAATATGTTGTGCCCGGCTTGTATCAGAGATGAACGCTCCAAAAGCTGTTGTGCCCGGGATCCCCGCTCACCAGTTTTTGGAGTGTGTGTCTGTGCAGACATAAACTGGGCACAACATATTGGGCACTGAAATGGCATATCTATAGAAAAATTTCATTTTTAACTTTTCATTATCAGCTGCGCATTCATTTTTGGAAATTAAAAGAATGCAACACTTAAGGGTTAATAATGCTCGCTACCCCACTTGATAAATCCCTTGAAGGGTGTAGTTTCCAAAATGGGGTGACATGTCTGCGGATTCCACTTTACTGACAATTCATGGGCTCTGCAAAAGTGGCATGGTGTCCAAAAAGCAAACTGTGCTCTAAAAACCAAAATAGCGCTCTTTCCCTTCTGTGCCTGGCTGTGCCCAAACAGCAGTTTATACCCACATATGGCATTGTTAAGTACGTTATCCTGGGAACACCAGCGTCATACATGTGGGCATAAACTGTCATTTGGGCACACAGCAGGGCGCAAATGTGAAGGAGCGCTATGTGCTTTTGGAGCGCATAATTAGATTGTTGTTTTTTTGGACGCTGTGTCACATTTGCAGAGACCCTAAAATTGCCCCTACAAAATGGGGGTCACTTCTTGGGGAATTCCAATTTACTGGCACCTCCAGGGCTCTGCAAAAATATCATGGCGACCAGAAAGTCCCTCTAAATCTGTGCTCCAAAAGCTAAAAAACCACAGTGCTCCTTCCTTTCTGAGCCCTGCTGCGTGCCCAAGCAGCAGTTTATACCCACATATATAATTTTTTTTTCCCTGGTTAGCCCACTTAATAGTTTTAGAAGTGCATGTCTCTGATGCCACAAAGTGGCCGCAACGTATTAGGCACTGAAATTGGATATTTCTTTAAAAACTTTAATTTTCACTTTGTACATTAATTTTTGGGAAGCATTTTTAGGCTCTAAATGATAATACCCCTTGATACATTCCTTGAGGGGTGTAGTTTCTAAAATGGGGTCACTTTTGGGGGGTTTGTATTATATTGGTACTTTAGGGGCTCAGCAAATGCGACATGGCATCCAAAAACTATTCCAGCAAAATCTGCCCTCCAAAAGCTAAATAGCGCTCTTTCCATTTTGAGCCCTGCCATTTACCCATGCAGCAGATTACAACCACATATGGGGCATTTCTGTGTTCAGGAGAAATTGTGTAACGAACTTTGGGGTGCTTTTTCTCCTTTGTCCTCTTGTGAAAATGAAAAATTTGGGGCTAAATTGACGGTTTATTGGAAAAAAAGTAATTTTTCATTTTAATGTCCCAATGTTAATAAAATCTGTGAAACAGCTGTAGGGTCAAAATGCTCACTATACCCCTTGATATGTTCTGTGAGGTGTGTAGTTTCCAAAATGGGGTCACTTTTAGGGGGTTTCCACTGTATTGGTACTTTGGGGGCTCTGCAAATGCGACATGGTACCTGAAAACTATTCCAGCAAAATCTGCCCTACAAAAGCTAAATAGCGCTCTTTCCATTCTGAGCCCTGCCATGTACCCATACAGCAGATTGCGACCACATATGGGGTACTGCTGTGTTTAGGAGCAATTATTTTGAAAACTGTGGGGTGCTTTTTCTCCTTTAACCCATTGTGAAAATGAAAACTTTGGGGATAAAGTGACATTTTAGTAATGTTTCATTTATACATCCCAGTGTTAGCAAAATCTGTGAAACGACTGTAAGGTCAAAATGCTCACTATACCCCTATATGAATTCTGTGAGGGGTGTGGTTTCCAAAATGGGGTCACTTTTTGGGGTTTTCCTTTGTATTGGTACTCTAGGGGCTTTGCAAATGAGACATGGCACCTGAAAACTATTCCAGCAAAATCTGCTTTTCAGACGCCCAGTGTCACTCCTTCCCTTCCGTGCGCTGCCATTCGCCCAAACATCAGTTTACACCCACTTGTGGGATATTTCCGTGCTCGGGAGAAATTGCATAACAAACTGTGAGATGCATTTTTTCCTTTAACCCTTTGTGAATGTGTTAATTTTAGGGCTAAATTAAGGAATTAGTGGGAAAAAATTAAATGTCTAAATTTCACCTCCATATTGTTTTAATTCCAGTGAAATTCTTAAAGGGTTAACAAACTTTTCAAATATTATTTTGAATTATTTGAGGGGTGCAGTTTTGAAAATGGGGTGATTTATGGGGGTTTCTAATATATAGGCCATTATAATCCTCTTCAGAACTGAAGTGGTCCCTAAAAAATTAGTTTGGGAAATTTTCTTGTAAATCTGCAAAATCGCTGTTACACTTGTAAGCCTTCTAACATCCAAAATAAATTACAGGACGATTAAAAGATGATGCCGATATAAAGCAGAGATATGGTAGATAATATGTATTAATGTATTTGGGTGGTATGACTATCTATCTGAAAAGCAGAGCATTTCACATTTTGAAAATTGCGATTTTTTTCCAAATTTCCATCAAATTTCCTATTTTTTTATAAATAAATACAAAAATATTCATTAGTGTTTACCACTAACATGAAGTACAATGTGTCACGAAAAAACAATCTCAAAATCACTTGTGTAAGTTAAGACGTCTCAAAGTTATTGCCATATAAAGTGACACATGTCAGTTTTGAAAAACGAGGCCTGGTCCTTAACGCACTTTTGGGCTGGGTCCTTAAGGGGTTAAACATGGCCAAATCGCAGGCATTGCCTTTCAATGTCCCTCCACCCTTGCTCCAACATCTACAATCGACTTATGATTTTGATTGGAGGAAGGACAGCGTTCAATATTTGGGGATACAGGTGACAGCATCACTAGGAACCCTCTACAAATATAACTATATCCCAATGTTAAAAATATTGCAAGAAGAGACTGAGCGATTGTCCAAAACAGATGTTTCCTGGATAGGACGGGTAGCTGCTTTTAAGATGTTGCTATTGCCTAGACTCTTGTATCTGTTCCGCACGCTCCCAATATCCATTCCTGTTTCCTTTTTTGAGACGGCACAAAGGGTGATTTCAAAATATATATGGAACGGTAGGAGACCTAGAATCAATAAAAGCTTTCTATTTAAGCAACGAGAGGCAGGAGGGCTGGGAGTACCAGTGGTGAGGAATTACTATATAGCATCACTGGTCACTCAGTGCGCAAGGTGGAAGTCAATGGATACCTCGGTTCCATGGTTACATATAGAGCAGGCGTTTATATTTCCCCCTAAAACTGGAGGACGCGCTATGGTTGCCCTTTTGGAATATTCCTGCTCCGGGATCTTTCTCCCCGATCATGTGTGCCTCGTTAATGGCATGGAAGCTAATCCATGGGAAAGCAAACCCAATGAAGCATTTTCACATTGCAGAAATGCCTCTGTCATTGATGGCCTGGGTGATTGATGGCGTAGGGGTCTCGGGTTGGGAATTGAGGGGGATCACGCAGATTTCTCAACTATACTCTGACTCTAACCAACCTATACCGTTTGTAGATCTGAGACAAAAATACGGAATTCATGTAGGCGATTTTCTTAAATATTTTCAAATATGGCATTTCATATCTAAACACCTCGTGACGACCTTGCCTCATAATAATTCACTTTTCATTTGGTTGTCAACCAAGGTGAGGGGACTGCGATTTCTATATGATAAAATGGATGGAATCTTGACTTTTACTAGATCTACTCCATTCCGTTGTTGGGAGAGAGACTTAGGAATGGTCATTACTTTAGATGAATGGCAACAAACGATTAGACTGATCCATCTGTCTTTAAAATGTAGCACCCACATAGAGACGGCAATGAAAATCATCTTACGGTGGTATAGGACCCCGTCTACTTTACAGTTAGCGTATCCATCCGTGTCTGGGTATTGCTGGAGGGGATGCGGAGACAGAGGAACCCTTCTTCACATTCTGGGAACCTGCCCTATAATTCGTGGTTACTGGGATAGTGTCTTTAACATGCTCTCAGAACTGTTTGATCTACATCTCCCCCCTACTGCACATATGGCTATTTTGCTACTTGGAATTCCCGGAGAGCATAAACAACTTATTTGTAAAATTTTAACTATAGCTAACTTAATGTTGGTACAGAGATGGAAGTCAGCAGTCTCCCCGCCTATATCAGCCCTGTTACTAGCCATTAATAACACATACTCCTATGAAAGGATACTCGCAATGGGAAACAACTCTTTTCATAGATTTGAAATAATTTGGGATGCGTGGATACACTCTAGATTTCTCACGTAGGGGGAACGGAATGGTATATGAAATTCAGTCGAGGTGGCTGTAGCAGATATGAGGATGGATATGGGACTCGCCAACCCAGTCGAAGGGGGAGTTGGGGAGAGTAGTCAACACTGCGGGTACGTGTCGACTGTCTTTTGCATAACTAAACACCTAACGAAGAAGGGAAAGCTGTTCATGGAAAAACCACCCTAGACACAGACCTCAACAGCCCAATAAATGTGCCTAAATGTTATTATTATTGTTTACTCTATAAATAATCTTTATCTTTTGTTTCAAAGATATGCGGTTTAAAGAATGTATCTTGAGAATATATTATAATGCATATTAACTGTATATCGCAAGGTCTATCCATAATGTTCTTTACTTTTGTACCTTGAAAATTTGAATAAAAATTATTGAAACTAAAACTATGAATTAACACATGTGGAATTATATACTTAACAAAAAAAGTGTGAAACAACTGAAAATATGTCTTATATTCTAGGTTCTTCAAAGTAGCCACCTTTTGCTTTGATTACTGCTTTGCACACTCTTGGCATTCTCTTGATGAGCTTCAAGAGGTAGTCACCTGAAATGATTTTCACTTCACAGGTGTGCCCTGTCAGGTTTAATAAGTGGGATTTCTTGCCTTATAAATGGTGTTGGGACCATCAGTTGTATTGTTCAGAAGTCAGGTGGATACACAGCTGATAGTCCTACTGAATGGAGTTTTAGAATTTGTATTATGGCAAGAAAAAAGCAGCTAAGAAAAATGAGTGGCCATCATTACTTTAAGAAATGAAGGTCAGTCAGTCCGAAAAATTGGGAAAACTTTGAAAGTGTCCCCAAGTGCAGTGGCCAAAACCATCAAGCGCTACAAAGAAACTGGCTCACATGAGGACCACCCCAGGAAAAGAAGACCAAGAGTCACCTCTGCTGCGGAGGATAAGTTCATCCGAGTCACCAGCCTCAGAAATCGCAGGTTAACAGCAGCTCAGATTAGAGACCAGGTCAATGCCACACAGAGTTCTAGCAGCAGACACATCTCTACAACAACTGTTAAGAGGAGACTGTGTGCAGCAGGCCTTCATGGTAAAATAGCTGCTAGGAAACCACTGCTAAGGACAGGCAACAAGCAGAAGAGACTTGTTTGGGCTAAAGAACACAAGGAATGGACATTACACCTGTGGAAATCTGTGCTTTGGTCTGATGAGTCCAAATTTGAGATCTTTGGTTCCAACCACCGTGTCTTTGTGCGACGCAGAAAAGGTGAACGAATGGACTCTACATGCCTGGTTCCCACCGTGAAGCATGGAGGAGGAGGTGTGATGGTGTGGGGGTGCTTTGCTGGTGACACTGTTGGGGATTTATTCAAAATTGAAGGAATACTGAACCAGCATGGTTACCACAGCATCTTGCAGCGGCATGCTATTCCATCCGGTTTGCGTTTAGTTGGACCATCATTTATTTTTCAACAGGACAATGACCCCAAACACACCTCCAGACTGTGTAAGGGCTATTTGACCAAGAAGGAGAGTGATGGGGTGCTACGCCAGATGACCTGGCCTCCACAGTCACCAGACCTGAACCCAATCGAGATGGTTTGGGGTGAGCTGGACCGCAGAGTGAAGGCAAAAGGGCCAACAAGTGCTAAGCATCTCTGGGAACTCCTTCAAGACTGTTGGAAGACCATTTCAGGTGACTACCTCTTGAAGCTCATCAAGAGAATGCCAAGAGTGTGCAAAGCAGTAATCAAAGCAAAAGGTGGCTACTTTGAAGAACCTAGAATATAAGACATATTTTCAGTTGTTTCACACTTTTTTGTTAAGTATATAATTCCACATGTGTTAATTCATAGTTTTGATGTCTTCAGTGTGAATCTACAATTTTTATAGTCATGAAAATACAGAAAACTCTTGGAATGAGAAGGTGTGTCCAAACTTTTGGTCTGTACTGTATATTTTTTAAACTTTTTTTTTTTTTTTTTTTAACTACTATATTTGCCCCCCCCCCCCAGGGGGGCTTGAACTTGCAATCATTTGACTGCAAGTCCCATAGACTGCAATACAAGTGTATAGCAGTCTATGGGAGATTCTGTACATTATTGTACCAGCCGCAATAGTAATTTTCCTATGACAGGCCTTCATAATGCTCCCGGCTGTCATAGGAACAGATGGTGGGAGCCGTCCTTCAACAAGAAAGGTACGGGGGCAGTGGGGACCGGCCCCGGGGGCAGCTTTATTACCTTTAGGGGGCTAACATGTAGTAATGCCCGCGATCAGAGTGATCACGAGCGTTAGCTCTGGGTCTCCACATTACAGCGGAGGCCCAGTTGCTATGGCAACCGCTCTGCAGCAGAGCGGACGCCATCATCTTTACAGACCCGGCATCCGCCGTAACAGCACGTAAGATGCCAGGAGGTTCACACCACCAGGACACCCTCTCATTGCAAGGCCCGCAGCATCGCCCCACTCCTCCCGCTAAATGAAGCCAGCCACATTCGGATCATAAGACGCACCCCCATTTTCCACCCAAATTTGGGGAAAAAAAAAGTGCGTCTTATAGTTCGAAAAATACAGTAATTATTTTAATTATATAATCAATTTTCATTATGATAAAAGTGTGGGGTCACTATTATTCTACTGAGTACAAAACCCCCCCCCCCCCCCCCCCCCCCCCCCCCCCCCCCCCCCCCCCCCCCCCCCCCCCCCCCCCCCCCCCCCCCCCCCCCCCCCCCCCGTTGGCACTATTACTGTGTGGTGTATTTCTACCGTCTCCAGCACAACTAATGTTTTGGACAAAATATGAGGCACTATCTGGCGTTATATGTTATGAGGGGCAACAGAGCATCTGTGTAGAGGAGGTATCTGTCACTGTATTGTGGTTATATTGGTTTTTGTACAGTGGCAGTAACAGTATGGTGGTATGTAATGGTAATGGTTGCAGTCATAGTGTGGCAGTATTATTTAGGCCTTGTATAGAGGTATCATTGGTAACATTAGTGCATGGGGTGCTTTGTTCCACAACAGTAACAGTATGGACATAATATTTACATTTGTTTTTTTGTATAGCATTATTATTCAATAAAGACATATGTTTATAAATAATTTTCTTGTGCCTGTAGGGAGTCAGATCTAATGCTAGAAATCAATTCAGCAGCAGTCTGCACAGTGTGCGCCAATTGAATGCGTTTGTTTTGTTGGTACAATATATGAGAATTTGGGGCCCCACTTTTAATCTTGCCCAGGGCCATACTTTGTCTAAAACAGTCCATGGAGACAACACATATAGTGACTTTAAAGTATAGTTAATGCACACAGTGATATCACAGTACTGGGATAATGCACATAGTTATGTCACAATACAAGGATAATAAACACAGTGATGTCCCAGAGATAATACACATAGTGATGTCACAGTACAGAGATAATATACACAGTGATGGTACATTACAGGGTTAATGCCCATTATACAAGGATAATGCATGCACATAAATATTAATGTGTAAACTGTGACATCATAACATATGATGCAAGTAATTATAATGTCACTTGCAGGCATTATGATGTCCTAAGAAAGTAATGGAGGCAAATTCAGTTTTCTATATTCCTTCTGTTATCCATAGTTATCAATAATTGCAGTCTCAGTGGACATGGCCCCTTAGTTGTTGGGCCCTATAGCAGCTGCAATATCTGCTACCCTTATACTTAACGCTCATTCCTCTAATGACAGTACCATACAGCTACCTTATAACAGTGTCATACAGTCACCATATAACAGTGCCAAGCAATCACCAAATAGTCCCCTCATAAAGTGCCTTATCATTACCAAACAACAATAAATAAAACACCGTGCCAATGCAGCACCCTGGTTAAAGGAAGGGCACAAAGTTGGGACTAGCAGTAGCTATAGTCATGCTGGCAAGAATCTCTGGCTGACCCTACAGTGCTGCACAGGGCTGGTGCAGTGCAGAGGAGGCATGCAGGGTGTTTGATGGTGGTTGTAGTATTCATCCTAGTGATGAGCCTCCCTGAGCCTGATGAAGGTTGGAGTGCCCTTTATTGTGAATGCAATATTAGACTCACATTCTTTCCTTGCATAACAACAGAAAACAAACTTCATCTATATAATGGAGATATATTTTGTTAGAAAACTTCTACTTTGGTGAGACTGAAGTTGGGAGATAGATTTTTTTTTTTTTTTTTTTTTTTTAGTATTTTGTGTTTAAATTACATTATATACATATCTGGTATCACCAGAACCTTTATAAACCACACAATAAAATTAAAGTATTTATAGTGATCTCTAAATAGCATAAATAACAATGGGTCAATTGTTTATTTTTATCTAAAAAGTAACAATTTGGTGTCCAATATTTTGTGTCCCAGATTGATGTCTCTTGCACTGGGATGCTACACAAACAATGACACTGTCACCCAATAACAATTACTTCCAGTTGCTAAATAGCAGAACCATATATAAATGCAAATGACATATAGCACAAAAATAAAAGTCCCCAAAAAAACTCTAAAGCCACAAAATTACAAAGCTATATAATTCCCTAATAGCAATGTCATATGGTCCCAAGTAACAATACTGAGCCATAATGCTCATATATTAAAACGGTCATATAAGTATCTATATAGTAGGGCCTGCCATGTTAGAGCTCACATAATAGTGCCACAATGTCTAAATAATAGCACAATAGTCTTAATAGAATATTATTCATCAAGAAAGGTTGATTCTTTTAATTGTTTTTACTGCAGCAGTAAGACACCATTACCAAAAGCATGTTGAAAACCATGATCAACATCTCTTTAGTCCCTGCTGCAGGCAATAAAATTGTGAAAACTACATTTGCATTAATGTCTATTTTCATGTCTTTCTCTGTGTGCCCCAGTCTAGGCAGACGACGCACAGTCCTGTCCACCCTTCTGTCATATATTTGCTTTACACCAGCGTGATAATTAAGACACCACCCTACTAATTGTTTGGTGTCAATGAAATGAAGCAGAAATCCGTGATCTCATATATTTGTACATAATACTGTAAAACCATAGAAAATCCATGAAAACTGAACATTCAAGGGTAAAAAAAAAAAAAGGAAAATTAAATAAATTAGCAAACTGCTGTCAGAAACTTTTGGCCGGGTCTTTGCACCTCCTACAGTGCTGAACCTTGGGAGTATTTACAATTCATTGAAGACAGGCCACACACAGTGATCTACACTTCAGGATTCCTTAACCTGCAGTTTGCTGGACCAGAATTCAGGAACTTGCTCCAACTTCTCAGCTCTGCCGTTCCAATACTAACGAGTTAAGAAAACTTTGGCCTGCAAATCCGGGAAGAAGCCACGTGATTCAATTTGGATACAGATGCCTGTGGATGTATATTTAACAAACTTGAGCTTGGCCTGCTCATACCCATAGAGTCTCTGCTAAAATTGTGCTCCACAAAAGGAGGCAGGGCTGCCAGCCATATCAAATATTCCCTTAAATTAGAGAATTCAGATGTTACTAAAATTCTGCTTTCATGGGTTAGATGTATGTAAGTGACTATGTCAATTTGCAAACATTTTACTGTCCTCAATTGTGGTCACATCATGTCTTACTCTCCAGCCACATCCAAAGATGATATTGGAATTCTATGGTTGCTCTTGGAAATGTCAGTTAATCATTAGTCATGTGACCAAACAGCTGAGCTGCAGAGGCAGAGTTTTACACTTTAGTGTATAAAACAGCCAAATTCTTAGAAGATACGAAAAGTGATGTATTTGTAAAGTAACTCAACTTTTTTGTAGGTTGTAATTGTGCAATTTGGTAAATTATTGTTCTAAAAATGTTCAATTTTTTTGCTGTGAAAAAAAACAAAACAAAAAAATAGTTATAAAAATCCACAAAGAATCTGCACCCCATTGTTTTCAATGGGGGGTCAGAGTTCGCAGCAGCATGTTGAAAAAAAAAAAAAATGTCCTGCTTCATCTTGCCACAGATTCCACAGCTGATTCAGCCACGGATTGCATGGCTCGAGACTCCCTGCTGACTAGGCCCATTCATCTGCCTAATCAGCTGCAGAAAGCCGCAACGAAATGCCGATGCCCTGAATTAGCACCCTGTCACAGCTAGACCGCAGCCGAATATGACGGCGGAAAATGAAGAGGAATTCCTCTTCATTTTCCACTGCGTGAATGTACCCATAGGGGTTCATTGAAACATAGAAAACAAGCCTTAAACATATAGGGGCACAGATGTAGCAGTGGTACCCTGCCCAAAGATCAACAGAGCACCCACTTAGCACTACTGCCCCTAGCTGTATACTATAGATACAGTGAGCTGCACACAATGTGTGGCCGAGTTTCACAAAAGACCTTGGAATATAGAAATGGGGGAATTAAATAGTATGCTAATATCCCTCAGTCTTGGGGTGCAATGACTCGATCAGACGCAGTGCAGGAAATGCTAAGCATTTGTCTGAGTAGAGACACAAGGGACAAGTAATTCATGGAGGGCACTGACAAGACAGTCCTGAAAATTGAGTGTGTAAAAAGCCATTTAGCTGCAGGAATCCTGTGTGATGAATGGCACAAGCTTCATATTACATTAGGTTGGGTAAGTTAATATGGGAGCAGAGCTACTACACAGTACAGTAGCAGCAGGCGGCATCATATTCTACATACCAGATGGAGGAAGGTAAAAGCAATTCCAGCTGTTGGAGAACTACAAATATCAGCAAGTAATTGTGTTCTCCTTATGTTTAATAGGATAAGAGGTTACAAATCCTACCAAAAGGTCTACTAAAGTTGAAATAAGTAGAAAATGATATCAAGATACTATGGGGGTATTCTTTTACTTGGAGTAACAACAGTGGCGTAACTAAAGTCTTGTGGGCCCTGATGCAATCTTTAGTCCGGGGCCCCCTACCTCATCCCCACAGCGAATTCTTGATAGTAATGGTTATGGGTGCTAAGTAGTTTAATCAACCTTAGTGTGGTTAGGGTAATCTGTGGGTCTCCTTAGCTTATGGGCCAGATGGAAGCTGCAATCTCAATACTGATGCCAGTGCTTATGGGCCCCCTAATGCTCCTAGGCCCAGTGCGACTGCACCCTCTGCACCCCCTGAAGTTACGCCCCTGACTAACAGCATACTGATGCTTGGGATACACAACAATGACCCACTGACACTGTGCTACAGAACAATGACACACTTATGCTTGGGGTACAGAACAACGGCACATAGACACATGGGTTACAGGGCTAAAACACAATGATATTTGAGGTATAGAATAATGACACACTGACACTTGGGGTACAGAACTATGGTACTATGACAAGTGGGGAACAGAAAAATGACACACTGAAATGTGGGGTACAGGCCAATAGCACAATGATACTTGTGGTATATAACACTGATACAGGTACAGAAACAAATATGCTGAAGCCTGAGGTACAGACAAAATTAAAAAAATAGCACACAGACTTGGAGACTAAAACAAGGACACACTGATACATTGGGGGACAGTATTATCATCTACTGATATGTGGTGTACATAAGGACACACTGTTACTTGGGTACAGTACAATTATACACACACTTGCGCTACAGTACAAAAATACACTGACACATGAACAATGACATACTGCCTTTTGATATCCCTTTTATTGGACCATCAAAATAGGACATGTCCAATATGTGTCTGTTTTCATGGATTCATTAAGACTCAAGTCTCTGAAAAAGGATGACCCACAGATGCAAAGCAGCCATAATAAAAACAGATGTTACATCCTTTTTTTTCATAACTAAACCATAAGTAAATTCTAAGGATCCCCATACTTTGTATTAAATCCTGAGCCCCGATCACTGAGCAGGTAAGGTGTTTTTTCTAATTTACCTTGTTTTCTCAGACTTCCTGAGGTAAACAATTCTCTGACCACATTGACGGGGACTTCAAATCACTGGAAGAAACAATCACATGCAAAACACATAATTTCACTATTTTAAGCCCAAATTTGCAGAAAGGAAGCAAGTGCTGTGGAGATGTATGAACTGTGAAATACTTTTAGCCAATTTTAGGCCTGAAGTTAATGGGAGGCAGATGCTGGCATCCAACATTACAGGGGAAATAAGCAAGCGGCAGAAAATAAAAAAAAAGAGTAAATTGTGATGAGCGGCAAAGTCTTTCATATGTTATGAGGAAAGATGTCATAACTGCAGAGTTCTTAAAGGGCTAGAATAAAATCTGTCACTACAAATCCCCATGATGAGACTATTAAAGTGAATCACAGGGATGGCTGATTAATTGCAGCCAGGTTACATCTGCAGGACATCACAAGCATGGACTGTTCCTTCAAGATTTCCACTTATGTTTTTGCTTATGAAGATTGTGGAGAACATTTAAGGTCCTGTCCTTACATGGACAACCTATATTTATAAAGCATAATACCTACCTCAACCAGCCATTTACTGGATCAAGTAAGGAGAAGGAACCCATAAAGCAAGTAAGCATCAAAGAGCAAAATAGGTACTATAATTGGGTCCAACCAATGGAGACAAAGGGAAGCAAGATACTCAACCCTTTAGCTCCTATTTATGGTAGTGGTCAGTATCTGGTTGTCCATCAATGAGACATTAGCCTGTCCTAGAACATATTCTATGGCTGTATTGCATAGCACTAACCAGCAACATAATAGAATCTGAAGGATCTTGTTTCTTGCTTTGAGTATATTCATGAAAATCTAGAGATACAAAACCAAGGTCAACATTATACTTATTCATATGACCTGAGCTAAGCACTGCACAATTCAGAAACTGTAGATCAGCCCCATGTACAAAGATGAAAGTTCGCAGATGTTTTCCCTTTGATAACATAAAGCTCATCTGCACCAAATGGTCCTGGACTGATGAGACAGAAATCTGCTGAGGGACAAATTTTGTTAACCTTGTTCGAAGGCCAAAGGAACATAGCAAGGGGTCAGCAGTTAAGTATATTCTGGTCTATCAAGGAAAACAGCTGTATGAAGGGATAATAACAACAGCAGAAGGCAAAACAGATGGAAAATAAAGAGAACTGTGTCCACTGGAGTCTTACACCACCTGCAGGCACTGGCTGAGGATGAACACAGGGCTCCTGTGAGGGAAGAGGGCCAATAACTAATGGTGTTCTAAGGTAGGAGCTCTCAGTGCTGGAGTTAAAAACGTTTGTGCCTATAGAAAAAAGCAGGGAGTTGCTATTCATTCTTTGATAAAAAAAAAAAAAGCTATGGAAACTTATTTTATAGTTCGGGTTATAGTGGACATGAGCCGCTTGGACCCCCAGAGGTGGCTATGTTGTTGCACTAAAAACTTAGAAGGGATGCAAGTAGTGAATAGAGAATCGTGTATGCCAGTTGCAAGTTTAACCATGACATTACTGCATTGTGTGCTAAATATTCCTGTTGCTTTGTAGTGAGAAGAGGCAATAACCTCAAAACAGCTGTCTGCCCATGGGTCCTTCTTTTTGAATGAGGTATTCTGGTTTGGCTTTATTCCCAGATTATGCCACTAGGTTTCCAGAAAAGCAGGCATTGATCTATAGGGAGCTACCTTCAAAAAGGTAGTGCTAGAGAAAAGATCCCCTTTCTACCAAGGAGGACACATTTGCACATTTCTTTCTTGGTTGTGAAAATGAAGACTATCCATCTAGTTAAGCATGCTGTTGAATAAACTAAGCCAGAGGTTTTCTGCTAAAGTCATTCTGATAAAAGATTTTCTGCTGTGCATGTTGTCTGCCAGGAAGTTCCAAGGTTGCCCTGGGAGACTACTTTTGGGAGGAGAGGGAGATTCTCTCCCCACAGATGTGCCACCAAAGATGGGGTACTAAACTTTAATCAACAGTTTTATGTGCCGTTTCCAAGTGCTGTTCTTGGAGCTTTAAAATACTTTCAAGTAAACTGTTGTAAACTGCATCTGAGTGTCACCAGAATCTGTTGCCACTACACCTGCACATCATTTCATATCCATTAGTTCTAGCCACCACATTTGACTGAAGTTCTGCCCACCTGCGATGACCAATGACAAAAGGATGTTGAAGGTAAATCTGACCGGTTTTTTATTATGTGATCTGTGGGGGTGCAACACTCAGATCTTGCAAAGATTAGCTGTTGCAGGAGGCTAGTGGACGGGAAGCATTACAGCACCTTTCCTATTCGAGTTATAGGAGCAACATTGCAGTTCCCCACAAGCACCACCACAAGTGGCTTCTGTGCCACTCCTATTACTTGAATGACCTATCCACATTACCCTGTGGATAGGTCATTAGCACGTAAAATCCATTTCTGACTGGAAAACATCTTTAACCTCAAAATTATGACATCAGTGACAATCACAGATGTCTTCTAACTTTACAGCTGATCGATTAGCTTACAACCCCAACTCCACTTACAACCCCAAAATACACTGTCTTTTGAAAAGTTCACATGTTCATCTTCATTTATACCTGTTGTCAGATCCAAGAACCATCTGCAGACACTGGTATACCGTATCTTTGGACAATTGTGATCATGTGACACTAGTGGACTGCAACATCGATAATATTCCTTTGCATTCTTTTGTTCTAGAAGGATGCCTCCCCCCCCCCCAAATCCCAAGTTCACAGAAGCCCTGTCTGGTGTCCATTGACTCCAGCAAGGAAATAAATTGTTTGCGTATGAGCTGAAGGAGTCTTTCCTAAAGGAGGGAGATAAGCCAATCGTCAGATCTTTTATGAAGCTTTTTTAAGGCAAGTGGACACAGATGTCAGAATCAGAGAAAGCACAAACATCTGCCAAGTTCATCTCCATAAACCGATTAACCCTACACATTCCTGCATGAAAATCTCATCCCCCCCCCCCATATAATGTTCCCGCCCCAGGGGACCAGATGTCTGTCAGCTGTGACACAATAAGTACAAACAGCCATATGGAAAAGAAATGAGAAGCAAGAGACTGCAAATGTTATACAGCATCATAATACTGTATATGTCAAACAATATCTAACACCTTTAGTGGCTGATGAATAATTTATATTAAATGGTGGTGTGCTATAATTTTAATTGAAATTGTGTTTTTTGGGTGACTATTCATTAAATTACAGTTTTAACATTTGCACACACAATAAGCAGACTTTTCTGTGTAGACTAGGACAATATCAGCAGAGTCATCTCATTAACTTTAGAGAAAGTTATTTTATTATGATTAGAGGACAAGAGAGTTAATGACAGCTCTATTGTACTGTTGGACCCCAGTGATCACAAAAATGAGGGGCCTCGAGTCTGAATGGAGCAGGGGTGTGCATGCTTTGCCACTACTCCATTTACTTTCATGGGATTCACAGAGATCACAGATACCAGACATTTATTCCCTATCCACGTGATGGCTGTCATTAGTGGGAAAACATTGTTAGGCTAAAGCCCCATGTTGCGGAAACGCAGCATTTTTTTTTGTTGCAGATTTTGCTGTGTTTTTTTTTAGCCAAAGTCAGGGGAGGCATGAAAAGGAATGGAAAATATAAAGGACTTTTCCCTTCTGTTAAATCCACTCCTGACTTTGGCTCAAAAACAGCTGCAAAATCTGCAACAAAAAATGCTGCATTTCTGCAACGTTTAAATGAAAGTTACATTTTTTTAACCCTATTACCTGTAAATATTTTTCAGCAGCTGCTTCCCCTCATAGAGCGTGGATCTAATCTATATTGAAGGCTCCTATACAATTCAGTGGGGCCATAATCGATTGGGATATAGTTAAAAATCTAATAATCCAGGGTTTACTGATACTGAGACTAAGGTTAAAAAAACAACTTATACAAAATTACCTTAGCTGTAGCCATGCTATTACATACAAAAGTTTGGACACCCCAGGTCAAAATGACTGTTATTGTGAACAGTTAAGCAAGTTGAAGATGAAATCATCTTTAAAAGGCATACAGTTAAAGATTAAACACACTTGTCTATAATTTTAAGCAATATCAGTGTATTATTATGTTTGAGTACAATTTTAGAGTGAAAAAGGGAAAGGAGTACCTTGCAAAAGTTTGGGAACCCTTGTAGATTTGTGTGCTCAGATATCTTGACCAAGGTCTCAGACCTTCATTAGCCAGTTAGGGATATGGCTTGTTCACTATCATTGTTAGGAAAGACCAAGTGATGCAGATTTTACAGCTTTATAAATACTCAGCCTCCTCTAACCTTGTGCCAAAAAAACAGCAGCCATGGGTTCTTCTAAGCAGCTGCCTAGCACTCTGAAAATGAAAATGGTGGAGGCCCACAAAGCAGGAGAAGGCTAGAAGATGGCAAAGCATTTTTAAGTTGCCCTTTCCTCTGTTCCAAATGTAATTAAGAAATGGCTGTTACCAGGAACAGTGGAGGTCAAGATAAGGTCTGGAAGACAAATAAAAATTTCAAAGACCGCTGCTCGTAGGATTGTCGGAGTAGCAAATCAGATGCCCACTTGACTGCAAAAGACCTTCAGGAAGATTTATCAGACTCTGGAATTATGGTACATTGTTCTACTGTTCAGCGATACCTGCACAAATATGGCCTTCATGGAAGAATCATCAGAAGAAAACCTCTCCTGCGTCCTCACCATAAAATTCACTGTCAGAAGTTTGCAAAAGAACATCTAAACAAGCCTGATGCATTTTGGAAACAAGTCCTGTGGACCAATGAGGTTAAAATAGAACTCTTTGGCCACAATGATCAAAGGTATGTTTGGAGAAAAAAGGGCACAGAATTTCAGGAAAAAAACATCTCTCCAACCATTAAGCATGGGGGTGGATCAATCATGCTTTGGGGGCTTCTGTTGCAGCCAATGGAACGGGGAACATTTCATGGGTAAAGGGAAGAATGGATTCAATTAAATTTCAGCAAATTCTTGAAGCAAACATAACACCATCTGTAAAAAAGCTGAAATTGAAAAGAGGATGGCTTCTACAAATGGATAATGATCCTAAACACACATCAAAATCCACCATAGACTACCTAAAAAGGCACAAGCTGAAGGTTTTACCATGGCCCTCAGAGTCCCCTGATCTGTGCATCATTGAAAATCTGTGGCTAGACCTCAAAAGTGCAGAGCATGCAAGACGACCCAGAAATCTCACAGAACTGGAAGACTTTTCCATGGAAGAATGGATGAAAATCCCTCAAACAAGAATTGAAAGACTCTTGGCTGGCTATAAAAGGCGTTTACACGCTGCGATACTTGCCAAAGGGGGTGCTACTAAGTACTAACTATGCAGGGTGCCCAAACTTTTGCATCGGCTCATTTTCATTTTTGTTATTTTGAAAATATCAAATATTTTTTTCCCAAAAAATTAATTGGGAATGTGTAATCTTTAATGTTATGCCTTTTGAAGATCATGTTGTTATCTTCAACTTGCTTAACTGTTCACAATAACAGTCATTTTGACCAGGGGTGTCCAAACTTTTGCATGCTACTGTATATCTTGTTAGGATTTCATTATAGAATGTCTTCTTGACTCTATTTTTGCAAATTAATTTTATAGTCTTTTCTCTCAGTGCTCCCGATAATCCAGAACTTTTGATAACATGGCACCTATTAGTTTTCATTAAAGAAAACCCAGCTGTCAGGGATCTGAACACCCACTTACCACACAAGCACATGTTATCCTGGATATGACCATAAAGAGGGACTCCGCTTCCACGCTCTCCTATCACACTAGTCTAGAAAGGAAGGAGGAACCCCAATATCTGCAGATCCACACACATAATGCTGCACTCCCTACATTTCCTCCCTCATCTCTGTCTATCGCCCAACCCGTACTCTCCGTTCACTCAATGACCTAAGACTAACATCCTCTATTATCAGAACCTCCCATGTTCGTATACAAGACTTCTCCCCAATTGCACCACTTCTCTGGAATGCTCTATCCCGGACTATTAGATTAACCCCCAATTTCCACAGCTTCAAGCGTAAACTAAAGACATATCTTTTCAGACAGGCCTATCAACTCCTAATGTAAACCCTTCTGTAGTTAGAATCCCTAAAATATACCCTCCTCTGTTCACGCTCCCGCATTACCTCACAGGATATGATGCCGTATCAGACTAACTTTATATGTCCAGGCACCATCTGCACGTTAAAGGACACGACTGATGATGGCTCATACAGCTTTATATATGTGTAATGACAGTAACCTCTATTACAGAATTGTCTGACCATTGTACAAACAATGCTATGTCTGTTGCCGCCCCTGCTACCTCTTGTGTCACCCCCTCTACCTCATAGAGTGTAAGCTCTTGCGAGCAGGGCCCTCAGTCCCAGTGTGTGAATTGAATATTTCTTTGTAATGTATCTTTTTTGTCAGTACTTGAACCTACAAATTGTACAGTGCTGCGGAATATGTTGGCGCTATATAAATAAAATGTATTATTATTATCCACACAAATACTGTTTCTGCCACAACCTGCCACTTACAGTGTACGAGACATTGACATACCCACACTGCTCACACCTGCGCTCTATGGCACACGCTGGCAAACGAAAAGGTAACAAACTTAAGTAGTATTTTCTCTCTCTTTGCGATTGTGGCGACGTTTAGAGTCAAAGACAATCTTATTAACTTTTAAGATTTAATATACACAAAAAGTGCAGTACTTACAGAAAAAAAAAGACATAAATAACATACCTTTTACAAGCCTGTTTGTGGAGCTTGGCAGAAGAATTTTACAGATGGCAAGATTGCCTCCCCAGGTATCTGACAAAGGGGGGAGGGGGGGCTGGTACATTACCATTTTTGCCAAATCAAAGGAGATATGACCTATTTTGGGAACATACCATAATTTACCTTATATTAGCATGATAGCAGGTGTGATACCAAATGATTTTACAAGTCCAGGCATACCAAACATGAAGATTATAATATTCATACAGTCATGGCCAAAAGTTTTGAGAATGACACAAATATTATATTTTCACATGATCTGCTGCCCTCTGGTTTTTATGTGTGTTTGTCAGATGTTTTTATCACATACAGAAATATAATTGCATTCATATTATGAGTAACAGAAGCTTATATTGACAGTTAGAATGAGTTAATGCAGCAAGTCAATATTTGCAGTGTTGACCCTTCTTCTTCAGGACCTCTGCAATTCTCCCTGGCATGCTCTCAATCAACTTCTGGACCAAATCCTGACTGATAGCAGTCCATTCTTGCAGAATCAATGCTTTAATTTTGTCTGAATTTGTTGGTTTTTGTTTGTCCACCCGTCTCTTGATGATTGACCACAAGTTCTCAATGGGATTAAGATCTGGGGAGTTTCCAGGCCATGGACCCAAAATCTCTATGTTTTGTTCCCTGAGCCATTTAGTTATCACCTTTGCTTTATGGCAAGGTGCTCCATCATGCTGGAAAAAGCATTGTTGAGCGCCAAACTGCTCTTGGACGGTTGGGAGAAGTTGCTCTTGGAGGACATTCTGGTACCATTCTTTATTCATGGCTGTGTTTTTAGGCAAGACTGTGAGAGAGCCGATTCCCTTGGCTGAGAAGCAACCCCACACATGAATGGTTTCAGGATGCTTTACAGTTGGCATGAGACAAGACTGGTGGTAGCGCTCACCTCTTCTTCTCCGAATAAGCTGTTTTCCAGATGTTCCAAACAATCGAAAAGGGGATTCATCAGAGAAAATGACTTTACCCCAGTCCTCAGCAGTCCACTCCCTGTACCTTTTGCAGAATATCAGTCTGTCCCTGATGTTTTTTCTGGAGAGAAGTGGCTTCTTTGCTGCCCTCCTTGAGACCAGGCCTTGCTCCAAGAGTCTCTGCCTCACAGTGCGTGCAGATGCACTCACACCTGCCTGCTGCCATTCCTCAGCAAGCTCTGCACTGCTGGTAGCCCGATCCCGCAGCTGAAACACTTTTAAGAGACGGTCCTGCCGCTTGCTGGTCTTTCTTGGGCGCCCTGGAGCCTTTTTGGCACCAATGGAACCTCTCTCCTTGAAGTTCTTGATGATGCGATAGATTGTTGACTGAGGTGCAATCTTTCTAGCTGCAATACTCTTCCCAGTTAGGCCATTTTTGTGCAGTGCAATGATGACTGCACGTGTTTCTTTAGAGATAACCATGGTTAACAGAAGAGAAACAATGATGGCAAGCACCAGCCTCCTTTTAAAGTGTCCAGTGGTGTCATTCTTACTTAATCATGACAGATTGATCTCCAGCCCTGTCCTCATCAACACCCACACCTGTGTTAATGGAGCAATCACTGAAACGATGTTAGGTGGTCCTTTTAAGGCAGGGCTGCAATGATGTTGAAATGTGTTTTGGGGGATAAAGTTCATTTTCTAGGCAAATATTGACTTTGCAAGTAATTGCTGTTAAGCTGATCACTCTTTATAACATTCTGGAGTATATGCAAATTGCCATTAGAAAAACTGAAGCAGTAGACTTTGTAAAAATTAATACTTGTATCATTCTCAAAACTTTTGGCCATGACTGTACATTCAACATCTACATAATTTGGGGTTGTTATTTATGTTGCCACTCCTCATGCTTCACAACAGATATTCACCTGGGTTTCCCAACCATATTTCCCTGTCCAGATGGATACATGAATTATGGAAAATTAATTATTACACCCATGTCTTTCA
Organism: Leptodactylus fallax; assembly: GCA_947044405.1. Classification (NCBI taxonomy): domain Eukaryota; kingdom Metazoa; phylum Chordata; class Amphibia; order Anura; family Leptodactylidae; genus Leptodactylus; species Leptodactylus fallax. The sequence continues at coordinate 4,669,870 of CAMRHE010000118.1, forward strand.
TATCATATTTCTCCCTTTGCTCAATATCACAATTTTGGAATGACATGCTTCCAGACTCAAAAAGTGAAGTCTGGTCTACAAGCCATACATATAGACCTGTTAGATAGCCGGATTTTTACATTGAATTAACATCATTAACTGCATTAATTGATCATCTGTAAGGATGGGTGAACCTCTAAAGATTTGTTTTGTTTCAGGTTTGGATTGTTTGGCCCAAAGATTTGCTTCTGGTTGAACAAGTTTGGATAGAACTGGAAGAATTATTATAATCTGTGGTCTCTTCAGACCCAAAATATAATAGGTGGAGGCCCAGGGGAGGTATAAAAAAATAAAGAATTGTGTTAGGGTCTTGCCAGACTTAGCAATACCCTACACTACTGCAGCAGTCTGGGAGGAAGGACAGAGACAAGTGAGCTCTAATCTCACCCCAGCCACTGTCCCTTCCTATTGCCTCAGTTACCCTAAACAGTAAAAGGACAACCTGAAGACGAGCCCTATACTGAGTAAGTGACCACACAGAACACAGACAAAACAAACGACAAAAAGAGAGGTCAGGAAGCCAAGGGTTCAGTAACAGACGAGCAATGCAGTACAGAATCAAAATCCAAGAGAATAGTCACAAGGCAAGCCAAAGGTCAGAGAATCAGGTAACAAAGCAGCAAGAGATATAACAAAGAGAGCAGGCAAAGACAGTGCAATAACCGGCAATTTACAGAGAAAGTGACATCCCGTATATAGAAAGTCTGGGCCCGGCCCCAGACCTGATAGGTACACAGGCTGTCAATCACACAGGCAAGGAAAAGATTAACTCCATGCAGTCCAAAGAGAAACAATGCTCAGAACATGGGTGTGGCTGGAAATCCATTACACAGCAAGGGAACTAGGACCATGTTCAGACTTAGCAACAAGAAACCTACACAAGGAATCAAACTGAACACGCCTCCTTCGCGGCAGCGTGCGAGCGAAGGGTGGCGCAGAGACCCGAACAGGCAGAGACGTTACAAATTGTACTCACCTTCCTTCACGTTTCTGGGCCTCCTCACGGCGTCCTTGACCCTCTTCAAGTCCTTTCAGGCTTCTGGTGACGTGGAAGCTATTCACCCATCTCACCTGCATCCTGAGCTGGGGGATTGCAAATTGAAATTAACATACTAAGGAGCAACACGCAAACTCAGCCAGACGACCCATTGAACCAAACTCCTAACTACAACAATGAATGAAAAATCCATAACTAGACAGATAACTCATGACGCAACACACTAGCATATCAACCTAGCCCCACATATGATTAGGTTAGGTTCACCTGAATCATACAATGTTTTCCCCTTGTGAATCAGTACCTCTGTTGCTGAGATATAACTGTTTTTGTCAATATGCAAATGAACTCTTTGGAACAATGAGAACAAAGCTGTTGCTCTAAAGAGTTAAGCGGCAATGCGCTTGATGCTCCAAGGAGCTCATTTGTATATTGATACATATCAATAGAAATAGCAATATCTCAACAATGGGAAAACACTGATTCAGATGACTCTAACCTATCAATCTGAAGACTGGGTTAACATGCTGGTTTCTGGTGACAGACCCACTTTAATACTGGATTAATAGGATTCTATTGTACAGTCATATGAAAAAGTTTGGGCACCTCTATTAATCTTAATCATTTTTAGTTCTAAATATTTGGGTGTTTGCAACAGCCATTTCAATTTGATATATCTAATAACTTATTGGACACAGTAATATTTCAGGATTGAAATGAGGTTTATTGTACTAACAGAAAATGTGCAATATGCATTAAACCAAAATTTGACCGGTGCAAAAGTATGGGCACCTCAACAGAAAAGTGACATTAATATTTAGTAGATCCTCCTTTTGCAAAAATAACAGCCTCTAGTCGCTTCCTGTAGCTTTTAATCAGTTCCTGGATCCTGGATGAAGGTATTTTTGACCATTCCTCTTTACAAAACAATTCCAGTTCAGTTAAGTTTGATGGTCGCCGAGCATGGACAGCCCGCTTCAAATTATCCCACAGATGTTCAATGATATTCAGGTCTGGGGACTGGGATGGCCATTCCAGAACATTGTAATTGTTCCTCTGCATGAATGCCTGAGTAGATTTGGAGCTGTGTTTTGGATCATTGTCTTGCTGAAATATCCATCCCCGGCGTAACTTCAAATTCATCACTGATTCTTGTACATTATTCTCAAGAATCTGCTGATACTGAGTTGAATCCATGCGACCCTCAACTTTAACAAGATTCCCGGTGCCGGCATTGGCCACACAGCCCCAAAGCATGATGGAACCTCCACCAAATTTTACAGTGGGTAGCAAGTGTTTTTCTTGGAATGCTGTGTTTTTTTGACGCCATGCATAATGCCTTTTTGTATGACCAAACAACTCAATCTTTGTTTCATCAGTCCACAGGACCTTCTTCCAAAATGAAGCTGGCTTGTCCAAATGTGCTTTTGCATACCTCAGGCGACTCTGTTTGTGGCGTGCTTTCAGAAACGGCTTCTTTCGCATCACTCTCCCATACAGCTTCTCCTTGTGCAAAGTGTGCTGTATTGTTGACCGATGCACAGTGACACCATCTGCAGCAAGATGATGCTGCAGCTCTTTGGAGGTGGTCTGTGGATTGTCCTTGACTGTTCTCACCATTCTTCTTCTCTGCCTTTCTGATATTTTTCTTGGCCTGCCACTTCTGGGCTTAACAAGAACTGTCCCTGTGGTCTTCCATTTCCTTACTATGTTCCTCACAGTGGAAACTGACAGGTTAAATCTCTGAGACAACTTTTTGTATCCTTCCCCTGAACAACTATGTTGAACAATCTTTGTTTTCAGATCATTTGAGAGTTGTTTTGAGGAGCCCATGATGCCACTCTTCAGAGGAGATTCAAATAGGAGAACAACTTGCAATTGGCCACCTTAAATACCTTTTCTCATGATTGGATACACCTGGCTATGAAGTTCAAAGCTCAGTGAGGTTACAAAACCAATTTTGTGCTTCAGTAAGTCAGTAAAAAGTAGTTAGGAGTATTCAAATCAATAAAATGATAAGGGTACCCAAATTTTTGCACCGGCCAAATTTTGGTTTAATGCATATTGCACATTTTCTGTTAGTACAATAAACCTCATTTCAATCCTGAAATATTACTGTGTCTATCAGTTATTAGATATATCAAATTGAAATGGCTGTTGCAAACACCCAAATATTTAGAACTAAAAATGATTAAGATTAATAGGGGTGCCCAAACTTTTTCATATGACTGTATATGACGGTTTATTTTCTTCAAGCATATTAAAGAGATTTCACACTTTAAGAAAAAGTGTTTAATGACATTATTGCTATTTTACTAGATATATAAAAAATGTAGTCTGCCACTGAAATTGTGGTTACGAAAGTAAGAATATATGGCATTATGGGCAATTTCCCAAGGGCTGCCACCATAAATGGACTTTAGTGGTCTCCCCCAAAAGGGCCACCGCTAAAGGACGGAACAGTTATATGTATGCATACTGTATTTTTACTGTTTTATATTGTTTATAACTGGCTCTTTGCATATTCCAGCTTTATGCTGGGTACCTTTGAGTTAATCAGCCATTTCTGTGTTGCTATGCAAGCAGGAATGGTTTAGGCTCTGGGTTTCTAGAAGGTTGGAGGAGTTTAGTGGTTGCTCAGAGCCCTGAGCCTTTAGCCAGTTAGTTATTTTCTGTTCAACTCAGACTAAAGCTAGCTATGGACAATGGAACAAACTTGTGGAAGAGCATCTTCAGTTCTTCAGGCTAGTTAGTGGCAGATTGGGTTAATAGGCAGTCCCATGTCACTGGACTCCAGTGTGGTAGAACTAAGACATTGTGAATCTGCTTATTGAACACTCGCACTTCTGTATCAATGCACAAAAATAGGGGTCCACAGCTGAAATGTGCCCTGCATTTCCCCAATCATTGTAGGAAGGGAAAACTAGATTCTAGGAGTCATCCCAGATCACCATGGTGGAAAGGGTCAGAGGACTGAGGAAGAACAATAGCCACTCCTGTTTGTTTGTGTAAAGTGCCATATGCGTAACACCTGCTGCAGTACGTTAATATCCCTCCACGTTGCTATATAACTGAATTAAACTGTGGCAAGTAAACTAAATGACGAGCTGAACCATCTCCACATTTCTATGACCACGGTTGCTGTACATTCAAATCCCCTATCTAATATGATTGACATGACATAGCAGACACTTAACTGCTGCGACAATTATCAAGCCTTGAGCGCGTATTTTCTTCTAATTCTTATACTTATACAGAGTCACACAAAGGTGGTACAGTTTACCTACTACTCAGGGGTGGACATATTGGTGCAACATGTGCAGCAGCACAAGCGCCTAGTAGGTCGGGGGCCTTATCACCTTAACTGCAGCTTTCTACGGTATATTATATTGCCGGTAATGCCTAAGCAATTCAAGGCAAATGATTACTGAATTGTTAGAGAGACATAAGGGGGTGCTCTATGCTGAGATACTGGAAAATAAAGAGCCCATAGTTCTCGCACAGTCAGGGGCCCTCAGCTGTCTGTGTCCAACCCTGCCAATACTCCTTCAAGCAGTCCAGAATCAGAAGTGTCACAAGCGTGGTTGGGTGCATGTTCATGTGTGATTCCCTTCCCTGGGGTCGTGGATCACTTTGCGAGTGCAAGTCTTTCAAACTAACTAGCGCCACACAATGTGTTTAGGCCCCTTATACAGTGTTAGGTCTTTGTTAGGGCACTTTGTGGGGCCTTTTTAGAGCATGTGACCAAGACTCAGATCAATCTACTCTTCAAACATAAAGTGTACAATAAATCAGCCTGTGCTTTCTCACACATATGCACAAGGGTATATGACATTTGGGTATTACACCAGCATAAAGTGCATAGCATTGGGGAGAACAATAAATGTAACAATGGACATATATAATCAGTTATAACATAAAGCAAGCAGCATAATCATATATACAGACCCATAAGTAATCCAAAGCAGCAGGTCAAAGATGTGAAGGGTGGAGGGGAACACTACCAATTGTCATCAATCATCAACCCTCTTACAGACTGAAGTGTCAGGTTAACATTACATTATCCCACAATTTGTCAGCATAAGCCAATGGTTAATAATTTCTCTCCTTTTAGTGTGTGTATGAATGCAATCAATTATTCTCTGTTATCAGCTATATCAGAGTGGGGAGAAGCCGAGAGTAGTGTTCTTCAACAGGAAATCACATACACTTTTGTCAGAGCATAATAATGACTCCAAAATCTGCAGCTTTGTTTATTTGCTCACTTAAGTCAATTATTGTGCCAAAGCTTGCAAGAAGAAGCAGCCAAGAAACAATTAGCTCAGTACAAGTTGTTAGAGCAGGTTACACATCCTACAATAATGAAGGATTATTTATTTGTACATGTGCAGGACACAGTGCAGGATTGTTGATAACACGGTGTAGGGTTAAGACTGTATTACACAGCCAGATGTCAGCCCCCAAGTGCGCTGATCAACAAGAAACACATTGATCGGCATTTGCTTTGGCCTTATTACATAGGCCGATGAAAACTAAATGGGGGTGGTTCGATCCATACTGCTATCGTTCCTCCTCCATTCAGTTGTATGGATTATCTGCTCTGATTACACATGGCGACGTGCTGCCGATAATCTGCATCTTTTATAGTAATTCAGTAGATAAGGTTGGATAAAGACAAGTCCATCAACAAGTTCAACCTATAATCTACCAAGTTGATCCAGAGGAAGATGAAAAACCGCACGTGGCTTATGCCATTTGCCCCATCAAAGGAAAAATTCCTTCTCTACGCCAAATATGGCAATTAGAATAAGTCCCTGGATTAACATCCTACCCCAAAAATTTCTAGCATCCATAACCTATGATATCCTGCATAAAAGATGCAACAAGTGATTGTTTGCCAGGACTATTGTTCAGCAGCAATATTCAATAGGGCTATTATTGGCAGCAAGAGTTCCTAGAACTTAAATATTGGCCTAATAAGGCCTTTTTGCATGCATAGGTCTATCAGAAAATGGCGAGGACAGTTTATGGATTATATACGTGTTCCGCTCATGCTCTCCAGGGATACACTTGAATTAATGAGCCTGGACCTCAACATGAACAGGACCTCTCCTGAGTTTTGCCTCCGAGGTCACAGCCCCCTACATAGACTAGTGATAATACACGATCATAAGAAAAAATACAGGGTCAGTGTGCTAGCCATTAAAAGCACGGTTAGCACACTGACAAAGCACACGGTGCTGTGCATGTAGCCTTAATGCTATATCTTTAAAGGGAGTCTGCCAGCATGAAAATCAATATCAGACTAATGACAGTACCTTGCAGTGCAGCTTCTAGACTTTCCAAAGATGACTGTCTTATTCTGTATGGCAGCTCAATTTTCATGAAAATCTAGATTTTATTCTTATAGAAATTGACTGAAAGCACATTAGGGGCATTTCTTCTCCTGCCAGAGCTTCACTATCTGCTCTAGATAACCACCCCTAACTCCCGCCAAGCTCCTCCCCTTTGATTAAGTGACATCTTCCACTTTGCCACATTTTGTCTGCAGTTAGGGGCGGCAATCTGGAGAAGAAATGCCCCTAAAGCCCTTTTCAGTTCAGTTGCAATGCAGTGTAAGAAAATCATCTTTGGAAAGTGTAGAAGCCGCCCTACAAGTTACTGTCATTAGTCTGACAATGATTTTACTGCTGACAGACACCCTTTAGTAATACTTTGCAGCATATATCTACATACAATGGGGCAAATCGATTAAAATAGGGGTCTATTAAGATCTATTAAGAGGCTGCGGCCTCTTCTTAAATCTGTCTGACGTCTACATAGATTTCCATTCTAACCTGAAAACTGGCATGAGTTATAATAAGAGTACGTACACATTTGTGCCAGAGTCTCCATTGGAGATGTCTTCTTGAAATCAGAGGATGAATAAGTCCTGAATGCATAGCTTTTTCATCCACTGGTTTCAGTTTTAAAACCCCAATGGGTGTCCGTCCGTCTCCATGTGTAACCTAGATTTTAGCAGTCTTCCTATCCATTCTTCTGGTCTCTTGGTCTGTGAACTTGATGTCAAACATGCACTTCAATATCATCCCTCTATGTAGAATGAATGGTGAATTCCCCCCAATGCATTGTAATTTTGCAAATTATGACTTTACCATGCTACAGAATACAGTCACTCCTATAGCTGCATTCTGAATTCTAGATTTATCTTCATGCAACTTTGGATGTAAATAGAGAAGACACATCATGTAATTAAGGCCATGCAAACTTATAAAGTTACCGTGCAGGGATCATCTCACAATATTCCATTCGTATTTATACTGCAATACAGGAGCTCCTTCCTTTGCATATACATAATAGTATGATCGCTAAATTTAGGTTGCAAGTCACTGGACTCAATAGATACACTATGGACCCCAGACTAGCCCAGGTGTGAGTGGAGCCGGTTTACTCACTTTTTTGTCCTCCCAAAATCCCACTGTGGTTTCTCATGGAGCAGCCTGGGAATTCTTACCTCCCCCCAACTCCCCTCCTGCTGCAGGATTCAATCATTTTTCATTCTGGCAGCTGAGAAATGGGGAGGGGGTGTGGGGGCCGGGAGACTTTCAAAAAGAAACACATGATGTCTGTTGGGCTTGAGAAAGAGGTCACCTTTTAACTCATTCCTCTCCAAGCAGACAGGGATAACACTGAGATTGGCAGCTCTGAACAGATGGGGAAGATGAGTATTGTAGTCTGGATCCTGCAGACGTCTAACCTGTTTGGTCTATTTTATATGTTGTGCAAATTAAAAGGCCCAAAATTGTACTAATATAAATGGAATGCAGAGTTATTAAAGTTTGCAATAAGTTTAATTTACCCAGAACTCCACCTTCTCAAAACTTCAAAGCCTTAGCAGACCCCAGTGTAAAAATTACACCAGTGGCCAGGCTGAATTTTAGTTCTGCAGGTTACACAAAATATAAGTGGGGTTGACCAGGGTTTGGACAAATCACAGCGGAAAAAGTAAATACAAAAAAAGAAAATCATACTGACCTGTCCCTGGTGCTTCGCTGTCTGCCACTTTCACCTTGCCTATGTTGCCAGAAGTTCTGCCCTGCCGCAGGAGTGATCCCTGTGACGTATATGAATGATGTAACCAGGTCCTGATTGGCCTGACGGTGCACACCAAAATGGACAGCGGCCGCAGACACTGTAGAGCCAGGGAAAGGTGAGTATGATTTTTTTTTTAAATTTAACCTTCCCTGTCCTCCTCTGTGATTTGTCCAAATCCTGGATAATCCCTTTAAGGATATGGAAAACACCCCAGTTAAATAAAAAACATGTAAAAAAGTGAGCACTTACGAAATAGTGAGCATGCACTAACAAAGGGTCATACTTACTGCATGGAAAGAAAAGATATCTGGTTTAATATAGATCAGCAGAAGAGTAGCAATGAAGGGTGTGGGACTGTGGTGTTAAAAAAGACCCCAGTATTACAAATAGTAGATGGGGGCCCTGTTAAGGTATATTTACACATGACATGCTCACTGCAGAAATCTCTTTGACTGAATATCAGTTCCATTCCGCTGAATGGTTTTGTTTCAGTGGGACCACATGGATTCCTACAAGCCTAATTTATATGAGTTGGACAGTGACAGAATTTCTGCAACAAACTTGAATGAATATAAGGTATATTGGGAGGCGGGAGCTTCATTTTAGGCCTCTGCAAGTCAGACAGGTAAAATCAACGTCAGATAAACTCACAGAAAGTCAATAGTTTGTGGTTTGTGTACAGCTTATTATTATTTATTCATTTTTGGGTACACATTCTGTGCAGAACTCTGCAGCCACTCTTTTCCCAGCCACGGAACTTTTCCTGTACACCAGGCCTTCTTGTCAAATGAGGCGCAAAGTGTTTTTTTTTTTTAGCTCAAATTGAGCCAGAATTCATATTTAGTGATATTTTGTCATATTTAGTTATATTTAGGTTCTTAAATCTCTTCCAACCAGAGATTACAAACTGCCTCTGTTAGTCCTGCCCAGATAACGGCAACTTGTTACAATATATCTGTCCAGATAATTGTCTATGAGCGGAACCTATTCTCTACACACATTTGTCTACTGGACTCCAAATGAACAGACCTTGTATCAGATCTGTAAAGGTTTTCAGCCTCTGGATGTAAGACGTACAATTTACAAAGTAGTATATTTTCTTTTTACAGTGATAAACTATGGCAGATGAACCATTCTGGACTCCTGGACTATCTGTACTGATGGACACAATGTTAGTGATCAATTCATAGACAATTTCGGCAATTCCTCTATAGCCAAGTCCTTTTTGACAGCCACATCCCTGTTCCTCTTCCATTATGTGTCTTTATTCACAGGAACAGAAGGACCCTGCTAGAGAAGAGACAATGTCAGACCCCTCAAGTCCCTCTCTCAGTGTGGGCCCAGCTACAGTACATCTCTTGGCTCCAAGGCAACAAAATGGCAGTGACAGTCTTATACTATCAGTCACATGTGCAAGATGTTTTTCTTTTCCTGCCTTCTTACCAATGTTGCTAAGCAAAGCCATTGAGGCCTGAATGTCACAGTTGTCCATTTGCCTGGGACATCCACATGGAATGAATTGGCGACCGGCCCAGCCCCCTCCATGCTGCTATGCTATAGACATTGTCCTTGCTCTGGAGGGTTCATAGCCTTTGTCTGCTGGGAGAAAATGTTTGTTTAGGCTCCTCAAGTGACTTAGCTCATTATGAAGTGACAGATAGAGTGAAGGGAGGTGGCAAACAATGGCCTCTTCTCCACTGGCTGTTGTTGAATCTTAATATCCTTGCTCCTTGTGACTAGATAGAGCAGAAATCAGCTATTACTGCAGGAGCCAGTTATTCTGTACACTACATTTTATTTCTGATTTTGGTATAAAAGGTGTAGACCTAGAAACATTGTTTGGACTTCTCAAAATATCTCAAAATAATAGACCCTTCCATAACAGTGCAAAAATCATTAGACAAACATGGATAATGGATGAACCCTAAAATAAATCAGAATTAATTAATTTTTTTACAAAATTTTACAATTTTATTCTACCTAAAGATATTAATAACTTTGCAGATCTTTTTTTCTGCTTTTATTTTGAGTTAAAATGGGGGAAATTTATCAAGACTGGCATTCTGTAAAGTCCCCAGCTGGCGTAAGTTCTACCTGAATTACTAAGAGAGTCCGGCAGATTAATAATAATAATAATAATAATAGTCCTTTAATAGTCCCACAATGGGGAAATTCAGTGTGTTACAGCAGCAAAGATAAGCAGATACAAATACAAATACAACATGTACAGGAATGTTCCAAGGTGAGAGGCATTACATTAATAGCAGACAGACAGATAGGACGTAGCAGAGGAGGGGGGGGGGATTTAACAGGCAGAGAGATATTTCAGTTCTCTGTGTGTAATGATCTCCGCTTAGGTCGGTGTTGGTTGTACAGCCTAACCGCGGTGGGGAGGAAAGACTTCCGATAGCGCTCCTTCTCACACCTAGGGTGGAGCAGTCGGTCACTGACAGTACTGCTCAGCGCGATCACAGTCTCATGCATGGGATGGGACTTCTTCTTCTGCATGGAGCTCACCACAGACAGTATCCTTCTGTCACCCACCACCTGCACTGGGTCCAGTGGGCTCCCCAGGACAGAGCTGGCCCTTCTAATCAGCTTGTCAAGTTTATTTCTGTCCCTGGTTGATATACTGCTCCCCCAGCAGGCCACTCCAAAGAAGATGGCTGATGCCACTACTGAGTTGAAGAAAGTTCTAAGAAGTGCCCCCCGGATTCCAAAGGCTCTCAGTTTCCTAAGCAGGTAGAGCCTGCTGTGGCCCTTCCTGTACAGGGCCTCCATATGATCTGCCCAGTCCAGCTTATTATTAAGGAGCAAACCCAGATACTTATAGGTGTTCACAATCTCGATGCCCGTCCCCAGGATGTCCACTGGATTTGGAGGGCATCTGCCTTTGCGGAAGTCCACCACCATCTCCTTGGTCTTCCCCGCGTTAATCTTCAGGTGGTTCCGGTGGCACCAGTCCACAAAATCCTGGTTCAGTTCTCTGTACTCCCTGTCATCATCATCTGTGATGAGACCCACTATTGCAGAGTCGTCAGAATACTTCTTTAGGTAGCAGCTGGATGAGTTGCACCTAAAATCTGCAGTGTACAGTGTGAAGAGGAAAGGGGCGAGAACCGTACCCTGAGGTGCCCCCGTATTACAGATCACGGTACCTGACACACAGTCTCGGGCTCTCACGTATTGAGGTCGATTTGTGAGGTAGTCTAGGATCCAGTTGGAGAGGTGGTGGTCCACTCCAGCAAGGCCCGAGACATTAATAATGCAGGTGTACTCCCATACCCCAGAATTGAAATTTATACCACTTAAGATCTGACGCAGATTTCAGGGATAATTTATACTACACTTACTATAATGTAAGTTATACTAAAATTGTCGGACCGAGGCTTCTTCGGGCTGTTCCTCCTTTTTCTCCACCCACTTTTGTAAAAAGTGGAGAACAGGACTCAGAAGGAACAATATGCTGCATATCTGGCACAAAAACAGGCTTTATGTCAACGATGTGCCACATTTACACCTATCTATGCCAGAAAACTAATGTAGGTGGGTTAGTAAATTCTCACTATATTCCAGTGACATACAGACCTGCTCTGAAAATTTTGCTAGTTTTTCATGAAAACAGTCAGTGTCAGTCTGGTGATCTTACAGGTATGCTCTAAGGACACAACTGTCATCTAAACTCCCACAATACACTGCTCCATGCTAGCAGGAAACCAGTAGAATTCTGAATTTAGCTTTGGTCATGAATGGAGGAGGAGACCACTCAAATCATTAAAACTAAGGATCTACAAAGTCACACGTCATTTTATGTAACTTTTGAACATGTTGTTGTACATTATGGTCCAGAAGTGGATTTTTCCTTTAAGAACTGCTATACCAGTCCAGCTACTGCACTGTTCACACATTGCTATGTGATGAAGCACTATGGGTTGCTCTTTAATTCACAGCTGTAAAGGAGGAAGGCTTGAGCTCCTGTGGTAAAGTTTGTAGACCCATACCCCATTAGTGTCCTCACCTTCCATATGCAGCCATAGGCTCAGTTACTGTGGTGGGTCCCTGCTCAGAAGCTGTTTAGTCAGCTCATAAAATCTTAAGATGAAAGCAAAGACAGACAGCAGGGGCCACGGGTCACCCAATCCACTCCGCCTTCTATTTCACTTACAACGGCAGTAACCTCATTAAACACAAGGGTTTCCAATGCACATTATTTCTCTGTCACTGTCGGTGATGATAGGGAGCCCACAGAACAGGAGGGGGGAAGCATTCACCAGCAAAAATGCATTGTCTCCTTCAGATAAGCTTTTGACTCCTTTTCCTTGGCTCCAGCAGAAAATACACCACATAAACACGCTACGTACTAAATAAATTCACACCGTGTTCCCCCAGGTCTATACCCAAAAGCTCACTTTATGTGGGGCAGTATAAGACTATTATAACTCTACTCGGTTTGTACAGGTTTTCAGCCTTTGTAAACAAGAGTTTTCCTATTCCTGACAGCAAGCAGAGATATTGAAAATGGTGAAGAATTTAAACACATAGGTCCTATTGTACTATTGTACGATATGTACTATTCAAGAGTGTAGGCTGCAATCCACTTCCAATGTTGAGTGTAGAAATAGGGTCCCAACCCATACAATACAGTGGGAAAAGGATTTCACACTCCAAAATCGTAGATATATTTCATGCATTTTATTCAGAGAGACGTTTCGGTCAACGCAGTGACCTTCCTCAGACTCTGGATCATATAGCCTAGGGAGAAGAGGTATGTGGCGCAGTAGGAGTAAGCTTTGTTGGCTCTGTATAGGAAGGCGCCTTCCTACACTACAGAGTGTTATAGATAATAAAGTGGTATACAGTGAGTGAGCTGTGCCATATATACTGTGATTTCTAGTTCACAGTGAGAGTGAGCACTGCCGCCATCTACAGGATGAATGTGACCAAGCAGTTGCCAAGTTGCCTCTTATTTCAGGACAATTTAAAGGAAAACTACAGTCCACCCACCAATTGCAAAAAGAGAGGCCTGAGACCCCCCCCCCCCTCATTTTTCCTCACAGCAAGTCCACACTGAGAAAGCATTCCAATGTATTCCTGATGGAAAACAAATGAGTACAGTACTCGGCCGTTTCCATCAACTCCATATAAATGAATGGATCAGCAGGGCACACGTGTGATCACCACTCCATTGAATCTCCTCCATACTGTAGTTGTGCTCAGCATGGAGAGTCCTGTGGCATACCAGACTATGTAGCATTAAAGGGACTGTCCAATTAAAAAAAAAAATGGCTGCACGCTGATTCTTTCTACACTAACACAACAACACATGGTCACTATCCCAACAAAGAAGATGAGGTATATCACCAAAACGTCTGGGAACCGACATGACCTGGATGTTCATTTGCTGTATTTACCTTTGACTATTTATGTCATCTGGATCTGGTTGTCTGTAAACTGCACAATAAATCTGTATACTACTTTATCATCATATGGAGGGCCTGGAATAATTCTATATACACACGTGGACAAAATTGTTGGTACCCCTCGTGTAGTGAAAGAAAAACCCACAATGGTCACAGAAATAACTTGAATCTGACAAAAGTAATAATATATAAAAATTCGATGAAAATGAACAAATGAAAGTCAGACATTGCTTTTCAACCATGCTTCAACAAATTTTTTTTAAAAAGAAAACTCATGAAACAGGCCTGGACAGAAATGATGGTTCCCTTAACTTAATATTTTGTTGCACAACCTTTTGAGGCAATCACTGCAATCAAACGATTCCTGTAACTGTCAATGAGACTTCTGCACCTTTCAACAGGTATTTTGGCCACTCCTCATGAGCAAACTGCTCCAATTGTCTCGGGTTTGAAGGGTGCCTTTTCCAAATGGCATGTTTCAGCTCCTTCCAAAGATGCTCAATAGGATTTAGCTCAGGGCTCATAGAAGGCCCTTCAGAATAGTCCAGTGTTTTCCTCTTAGCCATTCTTGAGTGTTTTTAGCTGTGTGTTTTGGGTCATTATCCTGTTGCAAGACCCATGATCTGCGACTGAGACCAAGCTTTCTGACACTGGGCAGCACATTTCTCTCTAGAATCCCTTGATAGTCTTGAGATTTCATTGTACCCTGCACAGATTCAAGACACCCTGTGCCAGATGCAGCAAAGCAGCCCCAGAACATAACAGAGCCTCCTCCGTGTTTCACAGTAGGGACAGTGTTCTTTTCAAGATATGCTTTGTTTTTCCATCTGTGAACATAGAGCTGATGTGCCTTGCCAAAAATTTCGATTTTTGTCTCATCTGTCCATAGGACATTCTCCCAGAAGCTTTGTGGCTCGTCAACATGTAGTTTTGCAAATTACTTTTGTCAGATTCAAGTTATTTCTGTGACCATTGTGGGTTTTTCTTTCATTAAATGAGGGGTACCAACAATTTTGTCCACGTGTGTATATAAAAAAAAAAAAAAAACAGTTTTAATTGATATTAGGAGGTCCTCTGTTCATATGTCTTGGCCAGGGTGGAGAGTGGTTACAAATAGTGTCTTTATAATTCAGACTTGAATGTGACAGTGTAATTCTTAATTTCTGCAGGAAATTGAACAGTCACTGTCAGGTTTCCCCACTGATTACAAGTAATTGTTAGGAGTCCAGGCAGATGGACCTTTCTAACAAATATAAATTAACCAAAGCAGAGAACCCCTTTAATAAATAATCCTAATAATAAAGATGAATGATATATATAGACAAGGCATTATGGGAAAAGGAGTTTATGGCCGGAAGCAGCTCTGGTTCCCCAGTGCTACCAGTACAGTGCCATACACTGCAGCTTTTCACTTGAATAGGAACAGAGCTGCTTCCAGCTGTATTCACTGTTCCAATGCAGGATTTGCTTAGTTTATTTACACCAGAAAACTGCACTGCCACAGCATGTCCCCTTTTTGGAAAGCAGTGAGAGTGGTGTAAATATTTTTGCACTAATTGTGTTTTATAAGTTGTAATCTCATGGTGACATAGGGATATGATGAATCTCTCCTCTAGTCTGTTAGAAAGTTGTACAATCTTCATTAAACTGAAGAACCTTTAATGGGTTTGTACATTAAATCTCATTCATAAAAGCTCGGTCTGTATGTTGCACTGCACAAATTACAAAAAAGTCCCAAGATGTCAGGAAGATCTAGTACATTTTTCATGGCTGTTGATGAAAAAGTCCTGTGTCTTCATGATTACAGTGAGGAGTGAGAGGGTCTGTCCCCACGCAGATCACCAGTTGACGTCCCTATGGTGATGTCCCTCCAGGCGCTGTCACTGCTCGTCCCTAATCCCTAAAGGATGATGTGGGTGACACAATAGTGATGGCAGAGCAAGCGCCAGCACCATGAACATCCAAAGAAGGTTCCTTGTCTCAGGTCAGAGGGATTGAAAGGCCGAGCCTCAGTCTTTATCATGCAGATTGGAGGCGCTCTGGCCTATAGAGCACTCACATAATATGATGGCGAGGACTCATGCAGTGCCTTTATTTACATAAGAGTGTGAAATGGCTAATCATATCAGATCTCTACAGAGCGGTACCAGCAGTGACAGGGTCAGGGGACGAGCAGCAGGTTACACTATCCCCATACACTCTCCCTTGTGCCCCCCCAAAGAGAAAAAAAAAAAAACATATACAAGCCACAGACACACAGAATACTAATGGTGTGATATGACCCCATTATTGGGCATTGAGTTAATCAATATATGTGCACAGGGTTATAGACAACTACAGGTGGTGGGCGTATCACCTGTGCACCCAGCTAAGCCCAGAGAGTACCAATGAACCGTACTATGTCAAGTCCCATGAGGCCTACAGTATATCTTGCTCATGTAAAGCAGATAGTCTCAGACATCAGACTCTCTCATACAGGGGTGGGGAACATTAAAGAGATGGCAATCTACTTTTTCAACCCCCCCTTCGGGGGGCCTAAAAGGGGTCTTGGGGGGGGGGGCCCAAAATTGGGGCCGGGGGGGTGTTTTTATGGGGTGTTTTTTCCTAGAAACCTATAAGTCCCCTTGGGGCAGATTCACTAAGAATTTGCACGACGATTTTGGTGATAGGCGAAAGACGTAAGCAAACCAGTGGTTTTTAACTTTTTAACATCTATTTCAACTATAATAATCACACGTGTTGTTTTTACACTACTATCACCACTTTTCTGTACACCATTTTTTTTTTTATATAACTGTAATTTTATTGAAAAATTTTTCATTAACAAGGAATAAAGAAAAAACAAAAAAACAATAATAATCAAACAAACAGGAAGCATTGAGGTAAATAGAGGCTATCTGCCTCCTCCCCCTTAAGCAATATGCATTTAAATTAAGCAGTGAACAAGGGAGGGGGGAATGGAGGGGTTAAGAAGACAAGGGTAGGACCAAAGGGAAGGGGGGGGGGAGGGAAGGAGAGGACTAGAGATCAGAGACCCTGTAATGTACAATACATGTCCCAGGGTGCCCAAATAGCCCCAAAGGCTTCCCGTGAATTATGTAGGCCAGCAGTCAGGTATTCAAGACTCCTCACATCCTTCATTCTAGCCACAAGCTCAAGACTAGATGGGGGACTCACCTTCTTCCAGTTTCTAGCTATGAGAGTTTTAGCTGCAGTACAAAGATGCAAGAAAAGCCTGGATGACTTATTGCTCAGGTGTCTGGGGGGAAGGTTCAGGAGATAAAGAAGAGGGTCAAGAGGAACCTCTTGCAAAAAGAGAGCAGTCGTCAGAGTCCTGACCTCCCTCCAAAAACCGAGGATGAGAGGGCACGTCCAAAAGATATGGTGCAGGGTACCCACCGCAGCTCCACAGCGCCAGCACCATGGGGGAACTAATGGGTTTAAAGTATGAAGGAGAGCCGGAGTATGATACCAATGCATCAACAGCTTATACTGCGTTTCCCTAAACGTAATGCACTGAGATGATTTCTGGGCCCGAGACCATACAATCCGCCACTGTTCCTGGGAGATGGGTTTACCCACCGCCTCCTCCCATTTAAGCATATAGCGATGATTAACAGGAGAGCCTGTAGTTTGTGAGTTAAGAAGTTGGTAAATAGAGGATATAAAGCCCCTAGTGGACGTGCCTGCACGGCAAATCTTTTCAAAAGCGGTGGGGAGTGACACCTTAAGAGACCCATGGAGGGAGCGGACAAAGTGAACCACCTGCAAGTAATGGAACCATTCAGTACTTGGCAGGTTTTGATTAGCTGTAAGATAAGCAAAGGACCTGAGTTCCAAGGTTCCAGGGTCAACCATATCAGCAATCCGGTAAAGGCCAGCTTCAGACCACACTTTAGTCATGGCAGAAGTCAGGCTCTCTGGGAGAAGGGGGTTGTATAGTATGGAGACCATAGATGAGCGCGGGGACATCAGGGAGAATCTAGCACAACAGGTAGACCAGATAGATCTAGTAAACCGAATGGGGCCCAACAGGTACGAGGCAGGGGGGGTGGGGGGGGAGCTGACCCACAGAAGCGCGTTAGGATGCATGGGTGCCAGCCATAGCTTCTCTACCTGCACCCATCTGGTGTATGCTGGCATAGCCGCCCAGAATGGGATATGGCGTAAGTGGGCCGCCCAGTAATAATGTAACAGATGTGGGACAGCCATACCCCCAGACCCCCTATCCGCCAGCATAACAGATCTAGGTATTCGGTGTCGTTTTGCTTTCCAGATAAACTGGAAGATAGCTTTCTGTAGGTTCCGTAATTCTCCCCGAGGTATCGCGACTGGGAGAGTCTCGAAAAAATACAGTAGCTTCGGGAGGAGAGTCATCTTGACCGCAGCAATTCTCCCCAAAAGGGAGATAGGCAAGGGTTGCCATTTGTCCAATAGGGCTCTTAGCTCACAAAACAACCGCGGGTAGTTTGCCGAGTAGAGGGTCGCATAGGAAGTGGATATATGGACTCCCAGGTAGCGGATAGAGGACTCCCGCCACTGGAAATCGTAATTACTGCGGAGGAGAAGGAGAAGGTCCCGTGGGATGTTAAGTGGGAGTGCCTCAGTCTTCGCGGGGTTCACCTTATACCCTGAGAGATCACCATAGGTCTCTAGCGAGCGCAGCAAGTTTGGAAGGGTAGTATGAGGGGAGGTGAGAGTGAGGAGTACATCGTCCGCAAAGAGAGATATCTTAAATTCCTTATCTTGGACCATGATGCCCTTGATATTAGGGTCTCGCCTAATCTTGGCCGCTAGCGGTTCAATGCAGAGGGCAAATATGATGGGTGACAGGGGGCAACCCTGCCTAGTGCCATTTCGAATAGGGAAGGAGGGCGAAGATGCATGGGGAAGCTTGATTGCTGCTGAGGGTAAGGAGTAAAGGGCCTGGATAGCTGTGAGAAAAGGTCCCGTAAGCCCGAACGCCTTAAGCGTAGTATGCATAAACGACCAATTTATGCGGTCAAAAGCCTTTTCAGCGTCCAGGCTCAAGAGAAGGGCCGGGGTAGAATAATGATTGGCCACCTCCACCAAATCCACAGTCCTCCTGGTGTTGTCACCACCCTGACGACAGGGGATGAATCCCACCTGGTCCTTATGGACAAGCAGAGGGAGCCAAGCATTCAGTCTATTGGCTAAGAGTTTGGTGAAAAGTTTCAGGTCCGTGTTCAGCAAAGCAATCGGTCGGTAGTTAGCACAATCCTGCAAGTCCTTACCCGGTTTAGGGACCAATGTGAGTAGTGAAGAGAGCATAGTCGGGGGTATAGGGGAACCTGAAAGGAAGGAATTGAAGAGGGACAATAGATGAGCAGAGAGTTCACCCTGGAAAACCTTATAATAATTGTAAGTGAACCCATCTGGGCCTGGGGCTTTCCCATTTGGGAGGTCCCTCAGGACCCCTTCTAGTTCCTCCCTGGTGATGGGGGTGTTCAGGGAGGTTAGGGCCTCAGGAGGAAGGCGTGGGAGACAACAATCCTTTAAATAGTCTTCCAGTAGTGTTGAGTCATCCCCAGGGAGTAGTGCTCGTGGGGGGGGTAAGTCATACAGCTTAGAGTAGTAAGAGTGGAACGCCAGCGCCACAGCATCAGGGTGATGTTGAAGAGTACCCGCGGGGTCACGGACAGAGTGTGGTGTGGAAGAGGCCCGATGATCCCTGAGGGTTCCTGCCAGGAGGGTATGAGATTTATTACCTCGTTCAAAAAACCGCTGACGGGTATAAAGGAGAAGTCGTTCCACATGGCGGGTCTCCAAATCACGGAGGTCCGCCCGGGCCAGGACCAAACGGCGAAGAACCCCCAGGGATGGATGCGCTGCCAAAGTCGTCGTAAGGGACCGAATACGGGCTTGGAGGAGCTGTTCCTGGGCCTGTCTGTCCCTTTTAAGCCTAGAAGCCAATGCGATACAGCATCCTCTCATGACCGCCTTATGGGCTTCCCAGAGAATGGCAAGAGAGTCTACCGAGCCTAAGTTGTCCCTAAAATAATCTATCAAGTGTGTGCGCAGGGTCTCGAGGGAGGTCGGCGAATTGAGCAGTGTTTCGTTAAGACGCCAATGACATTGGCGAATAGGCACTGGAGTCGTAGATAAGGTAACCACGACTGGGGCATGATCAGACCAGGTGAGAGGGCCAATGTTCGTGTCCCTAAGCAAACGAAGAGCGGGAGCATTTCCAAAGAAGTAGTCAATGCGGGTGTGAGTGTTATGAGGGTGAGAAAAGAAGGTGTAGGAGCGCGCCGTAGGATTGTCCACTCGCCAAAGGTCATACAAAGAGTGGGCGCGGATCAGCCTGCGGAACTCCCTTGCAAGTTGGGCCAACCTATGGGGGGTTGGGCCCTGGGGTAACGCCAGACGATCCGCCCGTTCAGAGAAGACCATGTTAAAGTCTCCCCCCACCAGCCAAGCTGATGGTGGGAGAGCGCGCAGACGGGAGAATACCCGGCGCAAGAACGGGATCTGTGCTGAATTGGGGGCATAGACATTGCATAAAACAATCGGGGCACCATAAAGGAGCCCCTCCAAGATAACAAACCGGCCACCTGGGTCTATGTGGGAAGTCGTCACTGTAATTGGGCAGGATCGAGAAAGAAGGATAGCCACCCCAGCTCTGCGTCGATTGTGGAAGGCTGAAAAAGCTACGGGAAAATAATGCTTAGCGAAGGCAAAAGTACCAGCGCGGTCAAAATGAGTCTCCTGAAGAAACGCCACATCCGCTCGTAAGGAGCGGAGTTCTCTAAGGACATGGCGCCTTTTAATGTTGGAACCCAGGCCCTTGACATTAATTGTCACGCACCTAACCATTGGGACCCAGGATTGGAGGACAGTGGCGGATTGCAATAAGCTCACCCATCTCACATGACGCTGGCAAGTTTCCCTCGGAGAGGCAAAAGGGCAATCCACAAACAGGAACCCAAAGTCGAGGCAGGGTCTCTAGATCAGGGAGGGGGGGGGGGAAAGAGAGGGAGGGAGGGAGGCAAAAGACATCATAAATGACAAAGTAAAAATAAAAACAGTTAAACAATACTTTGTGGGCGAGGCTAAGTCACTCGCCTGGGGACCAATGAGGGCAGCCAGAGGTCCAATCAGGATCAATGGCCGCACAGTCCAAGTATCCCCTTAGGGGGGAGAGCGTGGACAGGAGGTCGGAGGGGAGGCGGTGGATCCCCAACCACCAGTAAAAAGAAGGAAGGAAGGGGAGTCACCGGAACCCCACCCCGCCCCACTCCGCTAAAACAATCCAATAATAAGCATAATAGATGAGACCCGTAGACCTAAAAAAGAAAAAAAAAGAAGCAAACATAACATTAAGGCATGCAGATTCCAAAGCACCACCGAGAAAAGGGAGAACGTCTCAAGGGGGGGGCAGCCTCCTCAGGGATCAGTCTCCAGCCGGGGCCTCCGAGTGGTCACCACCGCGGAGGATGCATGACGTCGTCTGGGCTCCAATCGTTGCCAAACCGGTGGTGGGGGAGGGGGTGGAGAGAATAGCTCCCAGTCTGTTAAATCCGGCAGGGGAACATCCAATAGGTCACAGAAGAGAGGCAAATCCGCAAAGGAGCGAAGCGTAGCGGAGCGACCATCCCTACGAGCAATGAGAGCAAACGGAAATCCCCACCGGTAAGGAATTTGGTGCTCCTGAAGAATCTGGAGGAGGGGTCGGAGATGGCGGCGTTTCTGGAGGGTGATTAGCGACAGATCCTGATAGAATTGTAGTGGAGCTCCCTGAAACTCGAAGTCTTTGAGTTTGCGCACTTTGCTCATTATAGCCTCTTTAAGGGTGAAGTCGTGGAGGCAGCAGATGACATCACGGGGTGTGGCGGAAGATCCTCTGGGTCGAAGGGCTCGATGTGCCCTATCAAACTTAATTTTGTGGGACGGGGGCTCCTGCAGTATAGTGTTGAAGACAGCCTCCAGCAGAACAGGCAGATCCTCAGATTGGTCAGCCTCTGGGAGTCCCTTGATGCGTACATTGTTGCGCCGGCCCCTGTTGTCAAGATCCTCCAAGTGGCGTTGCATGTCCCGTATAGCTGAACCCTGTTCAGTGGTAGTATCATGCAGTGAGGCAACATAGTCTCTGGTAGTGTCATGGTCATTCTCCAGCGTGTCCATTCGGTTAGCAATGGAGTGTAAATCAGTGCGGAGGGTAGCAATTTCAGATCGGAAGGATGCTGTGATTTCCGCAACCATACTTTTAAGGTCTTGTTTAGTAGGAAGTTGAGGAAGAAGGTCCGCCATGGATGATGGTGCTGAAGATGGGCCTGGAATGCAGCTCTGGGGGTACAGGACTGGAGGGGGGGAGGCATAATCCTTGGGAGTGCGGGGCGGAGGAGCCCCTACGCCAGCGCCTTCCACCGCGCCATCCCCCCCTGAGCTATGGAGGGGAGGGGCGATGGGGGAAGATAGTAGATGGGGGGCCACAGAGACCAGCTCTGTGGCCACAGGCTGCAACTCATCAGCGGTGTAGGAGGGAGCAGAGCCACTGACCTCAGAACTCCTTGAGAAGCTGGAAACATCCGGGGTCCTCTCATGCCGCTCTGCCAGGAGTGCTGGTGAAGCAGAATGTAGTTGCTGGGACATCCCAGGGTGAGGAGACTGTGGGAGCACTCGTGCTGGGGAAACTCTGGGTTGCCCAGGCGCTGACAGGGATCTCTGTTGAAGCGGCGCTCCGCTGGCTGACAGGGGGAGCGCGGGAGGAGAGAAGCTGCGCTGCGATCCCTGTGCCTGGAGAGCGGAGGGAATCCAAGATGGCCGCCCCGCAGCAGCCTGGCCCGGTAGAGAAGGCCGCTGGGCCAGAAAGGCGTCCAGGGTGGCCCCCCCAGACCTCTCCACGGGCGCTGGGGTGCCCGGGGCCACCTTCCTCGGTAAGCGCTTGCCCATACTGCGCTTGCTGAGGGGTCCACGGGTCTCAGTAGCGAGCGGAGGAGCGGAGAAGGACCTGCGCGCGTGCTACTCCATGCGCGTCCAGGCCACGCCCCCTCTGTACAATTTTTTTAAGCACACATATATTTCTCTCAATGTGCCCCCCCAAGGAGAGAGCCCCCCTCTTTTTTTGCCCCCCCCCCCCTTCCACCCACCCCCCGCCCCCCCAAAAAAAACCCCCCCCTTTTTTAACCTTCCCCTTTTTTAAACTAAAGGGTGTAGCAGGCTGCCACCCCAAACCAAAAAAAAATAAAACCCCCCCCCCCCCCAAAAAAAAAAATACCCCCCCCTTTTAAGTGCCCCCCCCCCCCCCCCCCCCTAACTCCGCCCCCCCCCCCCGTTATTAATAAAAAGCCCCAAACCACCGCCTCCCCCCCTCCCCCCCCCCCCCCCCCCCCCCCCCCCCCCCCCCCCCCCCCTGTCCCCCTCCCCCTTCTGTCCCCCTCACCCCCCCCCCCCCCCCCTTTCTTGTACTTCCCCCCCTTGTCTCTCCCCATCCTCAACCAAACCCACCCAAAACCCCAAAAAAAGGGGCCCCCCCCCCCCCGCCCGTGGTACCTAAAAAAAAAAAAAAAAAAAAAATAATACACCTTTTTTCCCCCTCCCTTTTTTAAACCCACCAAAACCCTCCTAAAACAACCTCCCTCCCCCCCTCTAATAAAATAAAAAAAAAAAAAAAAAAAAAAAAATAAAAAATATCTTCTATTTCTCTTCAAATTATCCCTTTATCCACCAAAAAAAAAGAAGCGTGATACACGACTCCATTGGCAGTGTGCTTTATACCACTCCATCCGACACTTGGCATTGAGCTTGGTGATGTAAGGGTTGTATGCAGATGCTTGGCCATGGAAACCCATATATCATACCCATATAAACATATATCAGAGCATCCAGAATCCTACAGTTTTCATCACTGTTTAAGCAGTTAAAAGCCTTGACCTGCCTACATTAACTAGAGCTCTAAAGACATCCTAGTTCCTTTTATTTATGGTACACGGAGGACATGAATATAAGATTGTTTTTTAATAAACCAAAAAAAAAGTTCAGTTACCCTGAAAGCGTCAGGACAGAAGTAACGTAATAATTGGACAAAGCGTTTCCAGATGTTCAGTATTTTCTATTTGCTCATAATGTCAGTAATTAAGTCCACTAAACGGAGGAGGCGATGAGGAGCTATTCACAGACCTGGCTGCATTTGTAGCCAAAACACAACACTGACCAAGAATTTCCAGCATAGCCGACAGTCATATCCCTATCCTACAGCGACACATTTTTATGATTTACAGCCATGTGTATAAAGTCCAGTTATGTGGCACAGTAGGACCACAGTCTAAATCTTCTCTAAGTTGTTAGTGCCCTCTACTGGACATAACTGTGTGGTGCAGTTTTGAAACAACCTTTCACAGGAATAATTAGCAAATAATATGAAGTAATTGTGTAAAAGCTACGTTTTCCATCTTCAGATGATTTTGAATTACTTGAGGCTTTCTTTTGCATTTCTGTGTATACATAATTTCGATGGTTTTCTATGAACATAAAACAATTGCGCCTTAGACAGCAATTCTTTCAGACTCCAACATGCAGAGGCTTAGCTGGGCATGCATGTCTGCAGTAAGGGAAGAGCCAGTTCCACTGAATTACAATATATGTAATCTGTTTAGGCACCTTTGGAGCTCGGCTAAGAGGTTGTATGATCAGTGTCACACTGGGATGTCAAGGGCCCACCAGTGGAACTGTGTCTAGGGGTCCACTGCCCAAAGCCAGGACTCCTGCAGATCAGCTGTACCAAGACAGCGCAGCTACAGGTAATAACATGCCGGGAGCCATTCTGCTCTCCCACCATACGATGTGCATGGCTGTGTGTCAGTGAAAACACAGATGAATTTTATGGGTCTTTCCTTTCTGACCTAACTCACTGATCCATTTTTCTACAGACATAAAACAGATGTCAATCTGTTTACATCGTTAAAAATGGATTCGTTGATTTTTTTTTTATATAAATAGTTTATAGCAAAAATAGAAACACAAACAACAAACCATACAAAAACGGCCGCCATACAAATAGGGGCTGGAAACAAACTGCATAAAATACAGAAACTATTTGCATAACAAGGTGTGAGAACACACAATTGATAGACTCACAAAAAAGTATATGCATAATCAGAAGGAGGCAAGGAAGGAGAGGCAGCAGACCAAAGAAAGGAGAATAGAAGAGAGAAGAGGAAAAGAGAAATGAAGGAAAGGATGGGGGGAGAGAGAGAGAGAAAAAGAAAAAAAAAGGGGGGGGGGGGAGGAAGGCAGGGCCAAGAGGTCCAGCAACCCCTTACGGATCCAATATAGGAGAGAAGGTGAAGTGGAGGACTTCCACAATGCTAGGATACAGGCCTGAGCCACATTGACTAAATGCTCCAAAGATGATTTATGATAAGCCTAGAGGGAGAAGTCAGAGAGGTGGAGCAGGTAGAAGGCAGGTGTTTTAGGGGGGGAGGGTAACCTGATAGACCTTACAGATGGTCCAGTGCACCCCATCCTAGAAGTCCCTCAGCCCTGCAGACTCCCAGAAAATGTGTAGCAGTGTCCCCTCCTCCGTACCACAGTGCCAGCACCTTGGGGAAGCAGATGGGAAAATCTTATGCAGTTTAGATGGGACATGATACCATCTAGTTAAGAGTTTGTAGCCTGCTTCTTGGTGTCTGCTCACAATGGAACTCTTGTGAGCGAACTCAAGAATCCTGGAGCATTGGGAGTCTGAGAACACGGTGTGTAGATCAGTTTACCACTTCGCCAGGAAGGCAGGTTTGTGACCTGGAGGAGGGGAAACCAGCAGCAAGTAAAATTCCTATAGGGAGTGCCTGACTGGGCCAGACCCGGAACAGGTCCTCTCAAATTGTGAGAGGGATCAGTCAAATTCAGGGAGCGAAGAGAGGAAATGAGTGAGCCGAAGGACTCTCCACGGACCCAGCGGAGGGAGGTCGGGTGCATTAAGTAAGTCTCTCTGAGACAACCAATGTCCAGCAGAACAGAAATGCGTTGCTCTGTGCCTACCTGCTTCATGCCACTGTTGGAAGGAGCCAGGAGATAAACCAGCAGGAAAAGCTGGGTTACCTAGTATAGGGAACATTGGAGATGGGGAAGGAGAGAGTTCTCTAGGGAAAAGGGTCTTACAGGCTTGAAGTGTAGGCCCTATGGTGGGGTGAGAATTTAGACCCACGGAGGGGTGTGAGTCCAGCCAGGATAGCAAATGGTGTGGAATTCCCAAGAAAGCACATTTCAAGGAGACCCATTGTTTGAAGGGAAGATGACAGCACCAGTCCCAAGCCACCTTATTGTTTCGGGAATCTAAGGGTCGAGTGAGGCGACCTAGCCGGTTTACCCTGCCAGCTAAAATGAGCTAAATCACTATATAGTAGTTTAAAGAAGCTAGACAGGAGCTGTATCGGGAGAATTTGGAAAAGATAGAGCAGGTGGGGTAAGACATTCATTTTATAAGTGGCACAGTGCTCAAACCAGGTGTAGGTTCCCTTGAACCATCGTTTCAGGTACGATCTGATGGATTCATTGATTTCTATTGGGTCCATGTGTCTATGAAAATGGATAAAGATAGAGAATGTCATTTTTTTGACAGCTGTGAAAAACAATCACTCATAAAAAAAAACAGACATGAAATCAATGTAAGAACTGTTAGAAAAATGGCCGTTACGTGTCGTGTGAATAAGCCCTGATTGAAGCAGCTTCCAGTACTTTCCAAAGTATATTATGCTTAGTTCAGCTTTAGGATGTTTCTTACAAAAAGATTCATGAGTAAAATTCCAGCATCCGGAAAGAATTTTTAAAATATAACTTTTAATGCATGTTATAAAAGGAAATATGAAAAATCCAAAATATCAAGGATTCATGAGAGAATAAGTAGCTTACGCATTTTGGGGTAAGATAAACAGCCCCTTATCTCATAGCTATCTTTTTTGTATGTTACTCATTCCCGCGAGTCCAGGGAGTTTTTCCGTGCATCATATTGGAAATTGTTCATACCTTGTGGTTTAATTTGGTGTAGCGGTGAGAATATTTTTTGTTTGTTTAGGATGTTTCTGACAAGAAAAGAAAGAATCTCTTCCTTGGATTGTGTTTGACATAGAAAAGATGAGAAGAAGGAACAAAGGGTAATATTGCAATGCAATGATAAATGTGTTGCATTGGGTGAAACCTTTGGCCACTCTAGCACTAGATGCACCTTAAAGAAACCAATGGAAATCGGATGAATTTATTGTGCAACTCCACTGATGGTATAAGAGAGTTTGTGGGCAACAGTGGGTAGTGGGCTGGTGGGGGGAGAGGGGTTGAGCAGCTTTATGAAAAGACTTTGAGGTTTTAGATGAAGCTATTGTGAAATAAACCTGGGAAAATACAGCACAGCCTCAGCGTCACGTTTCTTGACGGTTTGTTCTCCACAGGAATATGAGGTAAAGTCAAATCTGTGCCAGAGAATGTGTTTTACATTTCATGTTCCCTTCCAGGCTCATTCACGCTACAGGAGTCAGGAAAATTCAAAGGAGCAAGTTACAGAACCCTCCTGTGCTCCAGTCCCTCACCCCAGACACTGTATTTCATGTGTCACATAAAAGAACTGAGGAGGAGGAGGAGGGGGTTTATCTCACTTCCTATCATGTGTCAGATCAAGGGAGAAGTCAGGTCTCCCCCTTTAATCACATGGAATATGGAAGCATGTCCCCCAATCACATTTACCAGACAATGTCTAAAGAGGACTGAAATTATTATTCCTGTCACATGATCTGTCTTATCACAACATCATTACAAGATCTAATGAAATAAGTATTCTACCTGTAGGTGGTAGTATGACAGTACGTAGATTCTAGTAGATATATTCTTGCACATAGGAACAGGGCCGCTGTAATACATTGGTGGGCCAAGTGCAAAGGTTTCATAAGTGGGTCCTCCACATAATCTAACATCCCCTCAACTGTGCCCCACATAATGTAATGTCCCCTCATGTGGCCCCCACACAATTTAATGTCTTTGCAAGTGGTCCCAAATAATTTAATGTTTCCTCATGTGGCCCCCACATAATACAGTGTTCCCTCAGGTGGCCCCCACATAATGCCCCTTGCCCCCTCAGTGCCTGTTCAATCAATATAATACACACAAATGTAAAAATAAAATACAAATTATGCTCACCTAGCCACCATTCCTTTGACCCTCATCACACCTCCCTGCCACAGACATCATCAGCCAAAGCATGAATGGTGATAGCGCCGTGCTCCACTATTGTATTCAACTTTATCTGTGTCCTAAGGATGCAGATAGAGTTGAAATTAGGTCCTACAGTCTGGAACAGTAGGACAGCACCTGATATGTTGGGCTTTCCAGTTCGATCTGGGTCAGTTAATGGGGCCCCTACTATCAAAGAACCCAATGCAGGTGCACCTTTTTCCCTATGGTTAAAGTGGCACAGATTAGGAGGCAGTATATATAGTAGTGGTATTCTTCTAAGTTGGGCAGTATTATGGTAGTTATATTCTTTCACGCAGAGGACAGTATTGCAATAATTTTATTCTTGTATATAGTGGGCTGTATTATAGTACTTGTAATCTTGTTCATAGGGGGTGGTATTTTAGTGGTTATATTTTTGAACATAAAGGCAGCATTATAGTAGTTATATTTTTGTACATAGAATACTCTTTGCCATTTAACGTTTGTCACATAATAATGTGTTCTTTGGTCTTTTAGGGTAACCTCTAAAAAGGCTCAGTCAGAACAGATGATTTTGATAGAAGCAGACTCCTAGCCTTTGCAAAAAAAAGCTGCTTTTTTGTTGCAGCTTTTACTGTACATTTTTTGTGCCAAAGCCAGGTGTGGATTTAGCAGAAGGGAGAAGTATAAGAACTCCCTTTATATAACCCATTCCTTTTGTAGTCACTCCTAGATTTGGCTTAAAAAACTGCAGAAAAATCTGCAATATGGTAAATGGGGTTTTCAGTGCTATAACAATTTTTTTGGTTGGGTTGTTGAAACAATTTCTGTGGCTTTTTTTAGTGATACATAGGACTTTTAATGATAAGTCATTTTTATTAACTGGCAAAATGTAAAAAATAAAAGAGGAAACGTATTTGTTTTTCACACTTGTCACATTTTTTTTTATAGCACAAAGTAGTACTAAAATAAAATTCACATAGTTTTCACTCTCCGTTATGGTAATTTTCATGTAGGTGACACTAGAACTTGTGCATATAATATACATTTTTTTATTTTACTTTTTTTGTGTGCCGTTTCATTTTTTGTAGTTTTTTTTCACATTGTGCTCTCCTTCCCCCATAAAGTCATAACAGACCTTTGGAGGACAGCTCCTACGGTTCCTGGCATCTGGTGGATCACATTACCACCAGGCCAGAGAGAAGCTGCATCATGGCAGATCCCATAGCCTTGTACACCGTACATTGTTTGGGAAGGCAAGGACAGTAACAAACCCTCCCTGCTTATGTGTGGGATATCTGCTCCTGCATGACCATGTGAAGTCACTTAACTCTGGAGGATGTACAGGTACATCCTTGCATTTGTGTATAGTCAATGGGCAGTCAGCAACTGGTCAACTTTCATTTTTGAGTATTATTTTCCGAAATAAAAAAAGACGAAAAGACAATATTGTCCAGCTGTGACTTCTATTAGGAATTTTTGGATCTACAGCCCGAGGTGTTTACACATATAACTCAATAGCTTTTTTTTGTATGAGAACCATCACAGCTGTCAGTCACACAGTTTATATCCTAACCTTCTTATATTCTTTTAACTGCAACTACTTGTGCAATGCCCCGTTTATGGGAAGCTTTCTAACCTCTGTTTTTAAAGAGGACCTTTCATGTCCTCATGCACATGTGGTTTTATATACCGCTAGAAAGCCGACAGTGCACTTTCCCGTTATGTGGCCCAGGGCTGGAGATATCGGTGCCATTAGTTTCAGCACCGATCTCTGCCCACTGTCAGAACGGCGTTCCTGACAGTCTAGCTGGGCTCTGAGGAATGCCCCCTGCCATAGCCCTGTACTGTCAGCCCAGCAATGACGCTAAGTTGTGAGAAACGTCCCCCCACCAGTACAAGTCTATGGACGAGTACTGTTGGGGGGGCCTTCCTCACACTGTCGACTTTCTAGCGGTATATAAAACTGCATGTGCATGAGAACATGAAAGGTCGTCTTTAAATAAGACTATTTCTATTTACTGACAGCAAGTAGAGATCTTTAAAATGGGGACAAACTGAAAGAGAAAAAAGACTGGCATTATATAGGTTATCATGATGAACTCTGCGCTAGAGTAGTTTGCACCTAATTCATTCAGAGGCATACACACTCTGGCCCCCTGTGCACCACAAAGACAAATATATGCCATCTAGGAGTTGGCTCAGATTTGACCTACAGTTTCTGCAAGTTGCTATTGAAAATTATAATGAAGTAGTCAAGTTGTGAGATGCCAAAACCCCTCCAGCTAAACCCCAGCCACTTCTTAGAAAAGTTAAGATGGCGTCATAAAGTCAAAATATTTTTAACTTTATTTTACACCAGGTAGGTAAATGATGAGGTCCCCCGCAAGGTATATTAGAAAGTCGAAGAACTTTTCATCAATAATTGGAATTCCGCAATTGCTGTATTGGTGATAAAACTATCGCTGCCGTTTGCACAAGCAGTTTACTAGTCAGTGAACAAAAACTAGATAAATCTCTGAAGTGAACCTATTTCAAGTGAACTTAAAAGGGGTTTTCCCATCTCCCTGTTTCAGCAGCTTTGCCTGCTGTCTCTTCTTCTCACTTCCTGTATCTCCCCCTAGCTTGCTCAACAGGACACTATGAAGTATCACAATACTTATTATGATTACCAGACATCTAATATAAATGCAGATCAAATAATATGCACATCTTCTAGAGAAGGACTCAGTGTTATCTGTGTGTTTACATAGAGATATACCAGACAGTGCTTTATCAGCAAACTGCAATTAGCTGAACAGCAGAGCTGTAGATAACAGTGAGAGCAGTGAATGATGTCACTTGTCCTGCTTATCACACAGGTCCAGCATTATGGAAACGCTGTGTAAACAATGGAAGGAATAATTTCACACAGCAGGAAAACAAAGCAGTATTGCTAAAGGAATATATTTAGGAAAACTCTTCAATTTACATAAGCTAGCAGTACAGATAGGATCCTTGAGA
The DNA here is from genome assembly GCA_947044405.1 of Leptodactylus fallax. NCBI lineage: Eukaryota > Metazoa > Chordata > Amphibia > Anura > Leptodactylidae > Leptodactylus > Leptodactylus fallax. Next base: position 4,700,584 of record CAMRHE010000118.1, read on the forward strand.
TGGGAATACCCCTTTAAAAACAATGTATCACTATTTTTTTTAATTAATTAATAAACAAATATATCACTTTTTTTCTCATCTGTTTTTTATTTTTTTTTTTACTGTAGATTACAGAATTGGTAAGTTTCAATCTATTTTAGGCTTAGTGGCCAGAGTAAAAAATTGCAGGATTTAGTATTTTTTAAGCCAATAGACTTCAATCATTTCTTCTGGCCTTAATTCACTAATTTCAACAGCTAAATGTCAGGCAGTAATATGAGAGTGACAGTGATAGCGGAGCTTGCACTGTGGACAGTCCCTACATTTTTTTTTGAGTATGGATGCAGAGAAGGTTTTCAACAAGGTCTCCTGGTTTTTTCTCCACATAACAGTACAGTATAGGGGTTTGGCCCCACTTTTCAGTACCTTGTCAGATGACTTATCATAGTCAATGGGCACAACATTCGGTCAATTTTTCTCATGGCACATGCCATTGGCATAACTGAAGTCTTGTGGGCCCCGATGCAAACTTTGACTTGGACCCCCTACCCCATTCTTACAGTGTATTCTTGTGGGTAATGGTGACCCATAGTAGTGTCCATAAACGCTATTATCAAAAGTACGGTGAGTAAGCAGCGCAGCGCCCATCATATAAATACTGTGTGCTGCGTGATCTGGGAAACAGCTGGTCTGCAGGGTTCTGACAGTTAGACCTCCACCGATCTAAAATCAATGGCCTATCTTAATTATAGGTTATCAATTTTTAAAAGGTGGTTAACCCATTTAACTCAGGATAGGTCATTAATAAGAGATCAGTTGGGGTCCAACACCCGGGACCCCTGCTGATCAGCTATTTGAAGGGACCACACCACTTGTGTGAATGCCACGACCCCTTCATTATTTACATTGCACGCCGTATTTTTTTATAGAGATCATGCAGTGTAATTACAGCCTGTTCTCTTCTATAAGACGAAGCTGTAATTACATTTCACGGCTGCAATAAAACAGACAGCATACAATGTAAATAGTGACCTCTAGCACAGTGACCTCTACAGGCAGTAGAGATGAGTGCCGATCTCTGCTGTTGGAGGTGTAGTATCTTTACAAGGGGGACAAAATAAAACTAGACACAGCAATGTCTGTAAATCAGACTGTTTTTACCTGGGGGTCCATATAACTAAATTACCTGTGAGTCAATACAAGGCCAATGTCATTACATATATTACAGCCCTGATATTTACCACTGTCTTACCTAGGCAGAGTACACTTGCTCACAATTGTTGCGTTCCCTTGTCATTTGAATGTTTTTTTAACCTGTAAAAGCCCAGATTTAAACTTTACCAACATAAGATTATATAATCTAGCTGTTAGAGAGCAACCGATATCCCTCAGTTTACAGTGGCTATCTGGCCTCTTGACTGCAGCAAATGATACCTTCCTTTCAGTTGTTATACGGAAATGGTCCTCCAGATATACTACAGGGTGAAGAAGATGCTGAATGGGTATCTATCCTAACAACAAATGGTTGTGTACAAAGATACAAGAGTTTTGGTCAAGGGTCCATACATTTGCTTTATGGCTCCTCTTGACCTCTTGGACTGGGTGGAGGCCACAGGTAGGAAGGAGACCCAGGTGAGGAAACTTTGACCTAACTTCCTGGTATCAGGAACACCAACTGGTGAATGATCCAACTGTCCTTTTTAGTTCCTGATGTTTGTTAGATTCGCCAAGGGTACCTGAGCATGGAAAAGTAAGTTACTTTTGTGACTCTGTGGGTTTCCAAAGTTACCTTTACCCACGCTCATTCTCCATGGCTGTTTATGTGTTTATATTGTAGAGTGATTGGGGATTGCTGCTTACACTATTTTGTGACTTAAAGGGGTTTTCCGGGCAAAAAAACTTTTTAAAAAAGGTATTTTAGTGTTATTAATGGGTTAATAATTGTACCAAAATACCTTTAGCAGTGTTTTAAGTGATTTCTGGCTTTATCTGGGAGCTCTTAGCATCCTCTGCATTTGTTTACATGACTAGCTTCCTGCTTCCCTAGCCTACAACTCCCATGATCCCCCTCTCACTCCCGCTCTCACATCCCCTCCCTGTTTCCCTAGCTCGCCCGCGGACTACTGCTCTATCTATCTACCTACCTAACTCAGCCCCAATCCCCCCTCCCATCATACTTACCTGTCTTCTGTGTTCTGGAGTTCATTTTCTTCGGTCCCACTAGCATCTTCTTCTGTGGACTTCTTGCGCATGGATTGTATAGCTGTAGGCTAACATGGTCAGTTGCATAATTCAGGTAACTTCTCCTGCTCTCAGCTGTATTATTTTTCCTTATGACATTCCTTCCCCTAAACACTCCTATTGGATTGTGAATGCAGTGTTCACTTTATAATGGATTATGCAATTTGCTACATTGCAATATGTTTTTCACTTGCTTATTCCACACCACATGGGGTGTTATGTCACTATGGTTGAATGTTTTGTTATGTTTTATTTAGAAAAAGTCAATAAAAACATTTACCAAAAAAAAAGATGACAAATCATCACAATCAAAATTTAATTATATATATATATATATTTAGCATACAAAATTATTCTTTATCCTTTAAAAAAGGTATTTCACAGATGAATTAACAGAAGGATTATGTGCTAAGGATTGTAGTACAGGAAAGCTCCCTTATATAATGGTGCCACAGGTTACATGTGATATTCATTCTCCGCAAAGGTATTTTCTCCTATATAATTCAATTACTATAGAACAGTTGGCACTGAAATTTTTTTTCAAGCAGACGCTGAGTACATTTGGTTTTGATTAGCATCTGACGCCGTAGAGAAATGCTGGGAATGCTGGCAAGAGAGAGAGTGGGGACCACGTCAACAGCACAAGCTGGAGGTATGTGCAGAGAAATAACACATAAGAATATATCATTGTCTACACAGTGTCATTCCAGTTCATATATTCTAATCTATATGGTTTTCATGCATTTCCAAGAAGTATCAGTATGCAGTTTCATAAGGCTCAGTTTATATTTGAAAAGTCCAAAAAATTACAAAAGTACATTTAAAAATAAATAAATTAATTAAATAATAAAAATCCATTGATGAATTTCAGTAGGCATGGTGCATTATTTAAAAGCAAAATGAAAGCCAAAAAACCCTGTTGTCTGTCTGGGCTCTGTAAGAACAAAGACACAAAGACACAAACAAGCAAAAAAACTAATTTGCTACAACATGTTTCTGTTATGACAATGGGCCATTTCATTTACACAATCAGATCAATGTTATGCTAGGTTCATACTAGAATTCAAGTCTCCATACGAGACTCCGTCCCAGATTCTGCTTACAATCGACGGAGAGAAAAGCTACTTTTGTAACTACTTTTTAAGCGGACAGGGATTCCATCTTTCGGGTCCCCATGTGGACCCCGAAGGACGGAAACCCGAACGCTAGTGTGAAACTAGCGTCAAAGTAGCAGTATACATTGGATGTTGACCAAACCTGCCAACTGCAGTCATGTGTAAAAGGGGTCTCCCATCTTACCAGATGACAGATTTCAGGGATTTCAACATGATCAATCCTTTCTTAATGTTGGGAAGATACCAGGCAGCAGCCTATTCTCTTCTCTCTATTACAATGGGGTGTGCATGTGCATGGAGATATAAGCATTTACATGAGAGTTATCTAAGCTATATGGGCAGCTTAAAGGGAACCTGTCAGGTGTCTTATCCACCCTAAACTGACCACAGCATGTGCATCTTCAAGTAATGACCCTTCCTATGCTGCCCCTCAAGATTTCTGTTACTGAAAAGTCACAATATAATCTTTCAAAATAAGATTGACATATGCAAATTTACCTTAACTTGTCACAGGGGGGCAAAGAGCAGCTTCATCTAGTCATGTCATCATCGTGCTAAATTACACCCTGTCAGACTGGCAGCTAGGAGGGGTATCAGGATGATGTCAGACAGTGAGGGACATGCCAATAACATCTCACAGGGTGAGATTTAGTGCATTGACTGTATGACTAGATGAAGCTGTCCCCCTCCCCTCCTGACTAGTTAAGGTAAATTTGCATATGTCAATGTATATCTAAGGTTTTAAAAGATTATAACCTGACTTTCAGCAATAGACAGTTTACAAAGGAGCACCAAAGGAAAGGTGATGCTTGATGCTGCACAGTATATGGTGGAAAAACACCTGACAGGTTCCTTTTAAGTTTTATTATCTTCTTTCATAGATTATTATTGAATAAATGGGAAGCAGTCTATCTTTCCTTACATTAACTTTAATGAGAGAGATGTCATATACAAAGTATACAGCAGAAAATATTTCTTTTGTCACGTGAATTTGCCCGTAGACTCACATCAATAGTCCACTGAAAGTAAAAGTATCCATTTATTTCTGTATTGTTTAAGGTATTTATTTTAAATACGAAAGAGGTCAGATATATCAAATTTACACCAAAATAGTTTCGTTTTGTCCAAAAAGTTGTAGTTATTTAAAATTTTTCTGCAGTCTAAATTTTATTCTGAAATTCTGTCCTAAGGCTGTAATAAGGCAGAGACTAAAGAGCCATATAAGTAAGAAGGTGTCCACTTCTGTATCTTTAAAGAATAAAACAAAATAAGTAAAAATAGCCAAAATACTTAAAATATCAGAACACAGTTTATTAGGCATAATAAACCATCTATGCCAGTTTTATTGGGCACGCTTACCTTCTTTGTGCCAGAGATGTGCAACTTTGTTGGTTCTTTGCCACATTCACCACTTTTTATAAAAGTGGGCCATACAGGGTGGAGACCAATGCAGGTCAGGGTGAGGATACCAAAAACAGGAAAACAGAGACTGGTGTAGATTTAATTTCCGGCGCACTGGATCTCTTATGCTGCAACTGAATTATTAAGAGGCCAGAGCCCTTTTAATAATTCTGGTGCATCTCATGCCAGCAAGTGGATGGGCTATGACTGGAGTACGAAGCGCCAGTCTTAATAAATTCCCCCATTGATTGTTATAACATAACTAGGTCAATATTATGATTGCTAAGTCACATCTCCTTAAAGGTCTAGTGCAATTATTAGGTAATAGTGGAGTGATGCATTAATTATGACACATTTTATGACATATGATGATTAAAAGCGAGCCACAACAATTCTCCTGCATTCAGACTGCGCTGTTCTCTGTCACATCATAAGGATATGTCAAAACATCCTAAAATATTAGTATTTTATGATGTATCTTCAACAGAATAAAATGTTTCTATTGGGAACATCAATGTAAATTTTGAACAAATCCATAACAATTAACTTTAACCAGACACCTCAGTGCCGTGCAGTGGACGGTTTGGGAGGAGCATAAAGTGAAATGTAGTTTATAACATGAAGTAGACAGGAAGTCTAGCCAAGTGCAGATTTACCAAATATCCATCACCTGTATGATGTCACCACCCTGGCAATGACCGGATGCTTTACTCTGCTAGTGACAGAATGAGACTCACAGACCCAGGACCCCAAATTACAAAAACACCAATGATTAGCATATTAGACAGCTGCGTAATGAGCAAGTTCTAATGTATGCACGGCAGATCTGGATGTAATGTTATTCATGGCTACAGCTGGGGAACCCTGCCAGATAAAAACATCTTATGTTAATGTAGAGCAGTGAGATATTCATCAGAATTAACTAAACAGTGAATATGTGCTCAAATAACCCTTTTATAGCCATTTCTAAAATAATAAAAATAGACACATAGATCACTTTTTAAATGTTAACAATTTGAAATGCTAATATATATATATATATATATCTATATATACACAGTATAGACAAAAAGTATGGATACACCTTCTCAGTACAGATCGTATATTATACTATATATATTGATAAAAAAAATATGAATAATATATATGGAATATATATACAGTCATATGAAAAAGTTTGGGCACCCCTATTAATTTTAATCATTTTTAGTTCTAAATATTTGGGTGTTTGCAACAGCCATTTCAATTTGATATATCTAATAACTGATGGACACAGTAATATTTCAGGATTGAAATGAGGTTTATTGTACTAACAGAAAATGTGCAATATGTGTAGGGAACTGCCATTTCTACTAGTATATAATGTATCTGGCTTCTTTGCCCCTGCAGTTTGGCTTCGGAGACCCCAGGCATTCAGTGCAAGTTTTGTTTTGTAAATACAGTGAGTCAGACACATGTGAGGCAGAGCTGCTGGGGGGAGAGATGTGAGCAGAGCTGCTGAGACAGACATGTTATGTCTGGGGGAGTCTAAGAGCCACTGGTTCCTCTTTACTTCACAGTATATAGTTAGGTATGTGTTACCCCCTATATACTCACAGGACCTAGCTAGTAACTGTAGTTAGGGATCCAATATATATATAGTTCAGGGCAGTGATAGGTTAGGCTTCCGAAGGCCAACTAGCTAGTTAGAGGCCCGGTGGCACTAGTAGTTTAGCTGGCAGGTTAAGGACTCAGTGTTAGGGTAGTCAGGCCTGCATCTACTGCCGTCACCGTCGCCCTGTTTGCTGCCTGTGAAGAATCTCACCATCATCATCATCATCTCCTGATCGGCTGTCTGTCATCTCCTGGAAGAATCCGAGGATCCACAGTCATCCACAGGGGCCCCTGCATCTCTTCTGTTGCCTGGAGGTATTGTGCACTGGACTCTTGCTATATATTTATATATATACCCGGGTATATAACCTAAGACGGTTGAGGACTTGCTGGTTGTTGTAGTATTGCTGTGTTCTGAGTATATTTTATGTATGTATTATTACCCTGTTGATACTTATAAAGCTACTGTTATAACCTTATGTGATATCTGTATGTATTCTTCAGACTGTGAGATTAGTACAGTGATCCTTGTTAAGGCTACTAACTGTACTTCATGGGTAAGTCCCAGGAAGAGATCCTCCCTGTAATACAGAGGCTCTATCCTGGGTGGAGGCACTGATATATTTCATATATGTTCCCACTCTTCCCTTCAGCGAAGGCTTCAGGTCCTATTATACACACAGGTCAGCGCCAGAGTCTGTTGCGGGAGGGATAATACTCATACCCCCCCCCCCCCCAAATAGGGCTACATTTGGAGGCACTGCTGAGATTTAGAAGTGGGAATAGTCATTGATATGAAGAAGCGATATAGCTCAGAGGGGAACCTCCCACTAGCTACTACATGGGATTACCGACCTCCTGTTCCTCCCCTGGCTCAGGTAAAGGAAGAACCCCGCTCAGCCAGTTACCCCCCCAGTTGGCCGTCGCTAGCAGTTCCTCTTGTGACAGTGCTATTAGCACTTTAGCCAGGCTGACTGAAATGTTAGCTCAGGGCCTGCAGGCCACTCACTACAAGAAACTAAAAGTATTCTCTGGTAATGTCCCAGTACCACAAGGGGAGGAAAACTTTGAGATATGGAAAGAACATACTCTCCAATGCCTGAAGGAATGGTCTTGCTCTGAAGAAGGCAAGCGGCAGCGTATCAGTGAAAGTTTGCGGTCTCCTGCTGCAGAATTTATCCGCTTGTACAGAGACTCTCATGAAGGAGTGAGTGCATTGGACTATATACAAGTACTGTCTGATCACTTTGAGCCATACTATGACCTTGCCCAGATGGTTGCTGACTACCGAATGGTTCGTCAAAAGAAGGGGAAAATGTCTCTACTTTTATTAACCGTTTACAGCTACTTCTTTCACGTCTGGTGTACCACGCAGCTATATCTACTTCAGAGGTAGACGCTATGAGAACCAGTCAGTTGGTGAGAGGGTTACAACCTCATCATCCTCTTGCTCAAGTACTCAAGGTCTTACTATCTGATAGAGTCCTTCCATTTCCTGACTTAATGAAGTTAGTGAAGAAACAAGAAGCTGACATTAGTTTTAGTACCCCTAAGAAAGCGAAAAGCATCTCTAAAGAAGATGTTGTTCCTAATTCAAACAAGGACAAACCAGCGGAGCGGTCAGAACTTAGACAGTCCGCCACTCCACCCACTGCCACTCAACGGAGGAAGGATGCTAGAACCTGTTATAAATGTGGTCAGACGGGCCATACTGCCAGACAGTGTACGGAGGACAGTGAGGGATTGGGACACAGTGCTGTCTTCTCTATTCAGAATCAAAGACACCGAAGGAAGGCGGCCGAGTAAAGCCAGAGGCGCTATCGCGGGCTCCAGGTCCGTTGTCAAAGTCACTGTCAATGGTCATGCCGCTCCTGCCTTGTTTGATACAGGATCTCAAGTGACCCTGATTTATCGCTCGTTCTACCAAAAGTATCTGAGGGATATACCTCTTCAGTCTACAGGACAAATGAAATTGTGGGGGCTTAATTCAGGATCATATCCTGTAGATGGCAGCCTACAAGTAGTTATAGCTGTCCCTGAATTAGAAGATCAGAGTGTCGCTCCCATGAAGATTACGGCTCTTGTCTGTCCTGATACAGGGGATTCTTGTGCAGCTCCTGTGATACTTGGCACTAATTGTCCCGCAGTGCATTATGCTTTTCAGAAGTTTCTTGGAAGAGATTGGAACCCTGCAGCTCAGCCGGTGAATATATCTTCTGATCTTAGAGAACTCTGTGATGCCCTGTCTACTGGCTATCGACATGGAATGGTATATCATATCGGTGAGAGAACCGTGGAAGTTCCTGCCGGCGGGGAGAGAATTCTGAGAGTAGCCTCCAGCATTGCTCCCGATTTGCTTGAAGGGGGAGTTATGTCCTTATGGAAACCCCTGAAGAAATGATTAACCAGAATGGCTGGATGGTGATCCCAGAGAGAAAGGACTGGAGAAATAAAGTGGAGTTATCTACCTGTGTGACAGTGAGGAACTGTTCACCGCATCCGATTGTAATTGGACCATACCAGAATGTGGCCCACTGCTACCCTGTGCTTGGAGTAAATCCATACGCTGAAGTGTGCAGGATTCAAATCCGAGATGCAATCCCTAATCTCAATCTTGACTTGAGTGATCCACATTTACCAGAGGCCTGGAATCAGCGACTGACACAGAAGTTGTCTGAATTATCGGAAGTGTTCTCCATGGATGATATGGATGTAGGTTGTGCTAAAAGTGCTCAACACACTTTCCGATTGACCGATTCTACTCCCTTCCGGGAGCGACCACGGAGAGTTGCTCCAAAGGATGTTGATGAGTTAAGACAGACTCTACAGCAAATGAAAGGTCAGGGGATCATTGTGGACAGTAAGAGCCCCTATGCCTCACCTATTGTGGTGGTAAGAAAAAATCTGGAGCAATTCGCCTATGTGTGGATTACAGAACTCTGAACCGGAGAACCTTACCTGATCAGTATACACTGCCGAGAATTGAAGAAGCTCTGGAAGCTCTGAATGGAAACTGTTGGTTCACAGTGCTGGACCTAAGATCGGGATACTATCAAGTCCCAATGGCACCTGAGGATCAGGAAAAGACGCTTTCATATGCCCCTTGGGTTTCTTTCAGTTCACTCGTATGCCGCAAGGTACAAAAGGGCGCCAGCAACGTTCCAAAGGTTGATGGAAAGAGTGTTAGGTGATTTAGTGCCCCGGGAATGCCTTGTATATCTTGATGACATTATTGTGTTTGGAAAGACGCTGGAAGAACATGAAGAACGACTCATGAGAGTACTCCAACGCTTAAAAGAAGAGGGGCTGAAGTTGTCGGCTGACAAATGCAAATTTTGTAGATCTTCGGTCACTTATGTAGGTCATATTGTTTCTGCTGAAGGAGTTGCTACCGATCCTGGTAAGATTGAAGCTGTGGTGAATTGGCCCCGACCGCAAAATATTACGGAGTTGCAATCTTTCTTGGGGTTTTGTGGATTCTATCGACGATTTGTGGAAGGATATTCAAAAATTGCTCGAGCCCTCCTCGACCTGTTGAAGAGTGATGCAGGAGATCCGGGAAAGAAGAAAGGATCTTCCAAAAGCCTTTTTGGCGATAGGTGGACTGCGGATTGTGAAGAAGCATTTAAGTTGTTGAAGAAGAAATTGACAGAAGCTCCCGTTCTGGTTTATGCTGATGCACAGAAGCCATATGTGCTACATGTAGATGCCAGCTTTGAAGGATTAGGTGGCGTGCTGCACCAGAATACCCGGCCGGGTTACGGCCCATAGCTTTCATAAGTCGAAGTCTTTCTCCCAGCGAGAAAAATTATCCAGTACATAAATTGGAGTTTTTGGCGCTCAAGTGGGCCATTGTTGATAAATTACATGACTATTTATACGGAGCCACGTTTGAAGTAAGAACAGACAACAATCCACTGACATACGTTTTGTCAACCGCTAAACTCGATGCTACAGGACATCGCTGGTTGGCAGCTTTATCCAACTACCAATTCACACTCAAGTATAAATCGGGGCCTAAGAACATTGGGGCAGATGCTCTATCAAGACGGCCTGGATTACCTAGTCCGGAAGTAGTGGATGAATGGGAAGAAGTGCCAAGTCCTGGAGTAGGAGCTTTGTGTGCCATGGCTGCTGTAGTTGAAGACCGAGTAGCCTTTTCTGAAACTCGGCTTATTGACTCTATTGGGGGAGGTCCCGAAGCTGTACCAGACATGTTTGCCTACCCTGCCGCTTTAGGATCCTTTGAGAGTTGTTCTATATCTTCAAAGCGAATGATCTGGAGTCAAAAGACTGATCCTTTAATTGGACCTCTTTATCAAGCAGTGAGTTCTCAAGACAGAGAAATGTTAAAGACATCCCTACCCTCTGAATGCAGTCAACTTCTACGAGATTGGGAGAAGTTTGAAATAGACAATGGCCTACTTTATCGTGTGGTGCTGTATCATGATCACCCTGGAAGGCGCCAACTAGTTATTCCAAGCTGCTTTCAGAAGATGATTTTCCGAAGTCTGCATGATTATCATGGTCATTTGGGACCTGAGAAGACTTATGGCCTAATACAAGACCGATTCTACTGGCCCAAAATGAGAGATACCGTGACTCGTCTGTGTAGGTGCTGTCGCAGATGTTTGCAGAGGAAGACTGTCCCGGTTCGAGCGGCCTTCATGGGACACTTGAAGAGTTCGGGCCCCATGGATCTTGTCTGCATAGACTTCCTTTGTATTGACAACGACTCCAGAGGATTTGGAAATGTATTGGTGGTGACTGATCACTTCACACGATATGCTCAAGCCTTTCCGACTAAGGATCAAAAAGCAGTCACTGTTGCAAGAGTGCTTTGGGAAAAGTATTTTATCCATTATGGCTTACCACACCGGTTGCATTCTGATCAAGGCCGGGATTTTGAGAGTAACCTGATCAAAGAGTTACTTCAGTTGTTGAACATCCGCAAAAGTCGGACGACGGCTTACCATCCAGAGGGAGATGCCCTTCCTGAAAGATTTAACAGGACTTTACTTGATATGCTTGGTACCTTACGAATTGAGGATAAGCGATCCTGGAGTCGAAAAGTGGAGGCTATGGTGCATGCCTATAATAGTACAAGGCACGAGAGCACAGGATATTCACCATACTTTCTGATGTTTGGAAGAGAGCCTAGGCTACCTATTGACATCTTGTTGGGAGTCTCTACCGATGGTATCAGTCATCAAGATCATTACCGATATGTGGCACGTTTGAAAGAAACGCTTAAGAGTGCTTATGAGCTGGCTGAGGAAAATGCGGCCAAAGTGAATGAAGGAAATAAAAGGAGATTTGATCTTCGAGTAAGATACCGAGAATTGAACCCTGGGGACCATGTTCTGCTACGGAATTTGGGAGCATCTGCAAAACATAAGCTGGCTGATCGATGGCGGAGTGAACTCTTTACAGTGGTAGATCGGTTGCCTGGAATACCAGTCTACAAGATAAAAGGACGGGACGGGAGGATCAGGACTTGGCATAGAAATCATTTGTTGCCTGTACCTCAGATTGATGGTATGGATATCTCCAATGATGGCTCGGCCTGCGATTCTCCACAGTCCTTAGCCGATATTCCACCTGACCTTCCTGAAACTCCTGAGAGTGATTGGACTGTGGCTCCTGAAGTTCCTAGATCACCAGTATCTTCTCCTTCAGGGAGACCTATGAACCCTCAAACTCCAGAATTCGTACCTAGATCTGTGTCTACAGATGAGCAGGGATCTAGCTCTCCTACGCCACCAGCACCATCCCCTCCCATGGCAGACAACCCTAGTTTAGGGCCTGGACATGCTAGTTTACCTCAGAGAGAGGTACGGAGAGGAGAGAGAATTAGACACCCTCCACCTATGCTGACATATGATAGTTTGGGGGACCCCAGATTTACTACTCAGCCTCATTTATATCATGCTTGGGTGGGTGCAGTGTCCACTTTGGTCAATATGTTACCAATTTTCGCTCCTGCTGGCATGTATACCTATTAACCTGTTGTGACTCTGTAAATGCAAAAGCAACCATATTGATATTGTCATTGGTAATGTTGACTGTATACTATGACTTTGTATGTCTTTGACGTGACGTAAAGATTTCACCAGAGGGAGAGTGTAGGGAACTGCCATTTCTACTAGTATATAATGTATCTGGCTTCTTTGCCCCTGCAGTTTGGCTTCGGAGACCCCAGGCATTCAGTGCAAGTTTTGTTTTGTAAATACAGTGAGTCAGACACATGTGAGGTAGAGCTGCTGGGGGGAGAGATGTGAGCAGAGCTGCTGAGACAGACATGTTATGTCTGGGGGAGTCTAAGAGCCACTGGTTCCTCTTTACTTCACAGTATATAGTTAGGTATGTGTTACCCCCTATATACTCACAGGACCTAGCTAGTAACTGTAGTTAGGGATCAATATATATATAGTTCAGGGCAGTGATAGGTTAGGCTTCCGAAGGCCAACTAGCTAGTTAGAGGCCCGGTGGCACTAGTAGTTTAGCTGGCAGGTTAAGGACTCAGTGTTAGGGTAGTCAGGCCTGCATCTACTGCCGTCACCGTCGCCCTGTTTGCTGCCTGTGAAGAATCTCACCATCATCATCATCATCTCCTGATCGGCTGTCTGTCATCTCCTGGAAGAATCCGAGGATCCACAGTCATCCACAGGGGCCCCTGCATCTCTTCTGTTGCCTGGAGGTATTGTGCACTGGACTCTTGCTATATATTTATATATATACCCGGGTATATAACCTAAGACGGTTGAGGACTTGCTGGTTGTTGTAGTATTGCTGTGTTCTGAGTATATTTTATGTATGTATTATTACCCTGTTGATACTTATAAAGCTACTGTTATAACCTTATGTGATATCTGTATGTATTCTTCAGACTGTGAGATTAGTACAGTGATCCTTGTTAAGGCTACTAACTGTACTTCATGGGTAAGTCCCAGGAAGAGATCCTCCCTGTAATACAGAGGCTCTATCCTGGGTGGAGGCACTGATATATTTCATATATGTTCCCACTCTTCCCTTCAGCGAAGGCTTCAGGTCCTATTATACACACAGGTCAGCGCCAGAGTCTGTTGCGGGAGGGATAATACTCATACCCCCCCCCCCCCCAAATAGGGCTACATATGCATTAAACCAAAATTTGACTGGTGCAAAAGTATGGGCACCTCAACAGAAAAGTGACATTAATATTTAGTAGATCCTCCTTTTGCAAAAATAACAGCCTCTAGTCACTTCCTGTAGCTTTTAATCAGTTCCTGGATCCTGGATGAAGGTATTTTTGACCATTCCTCTTTACAAAACAATTCCAGTTCAGTTAAGTTTGATGGTCGCCGAGCATGGACAGCCCGCTTCAAATTATCCCACAGATGTTCAATGATATTCAGGTGTAAGAGACAGCCAATGTTGTCCTAAGCTTTATTTGTCTGTATAAACTGTTAATGTTGAATGTATTTCTGTGATTCTGTTCCTTTAAGACAGCAGCCATTGTAATTGTGACATGATGCTGGAGTGAGACCCCCCCCCTTTTATGTCAGCCTGCCTGTTCTGCAGACAGAGTGTGAGCAGAGAAGCAGGAAGTGACGAGACAGAGAGCAGCAGCCATCTTAGCAAGTGTTGTATTGAACTGGTGTGGAGATTTTTCTGTACAGCTAAGCTGTATCTTGGTCCAGAGACAAACAGAGTGTAAAGAGACAACAGGACTAGTGAGTCCACGTGAAAGGAACTGTGCTCAGTGGCTGATCAGTGAGACTGACATTGTGACTGTGTATATGGATACCACAGATAGAGACTCGCAGTGCTGTTGATGTACTGGACAGCACCTGCTAAACCCCGGCTTACATCCCAGCTCAGTGTATGGATTCGGCAGGACTGTCAGTGTGCTGAGTGGAATCTGCTGTTGGATTACATTGCATTCAGTTGGGTTTCCCTGTTAAAGAGGACTTCATTTCTCCCAAGATCCTGATAACCGTGAGGAGAGGACGTTTCGCTATAAAAGAAAGGAACGACTTTGGGCCCCCACCGCGCGCTTCTACGGACTGTAAGCGGTCCACCTGGACCACTGGGGAAAAGGGGGTGCACCCAAATGTGATGTCAGGGTCAGTTAGGGATAGTTTTGAGTATATTGTTCATTCAGTGTCCATACTGCAGAATTGGACAGAGTAAAAGTAGAAACCATTGCAGAATTTGCCTTGAAATTGTTCATGCTATATTGTATATTTTGCTTGTCTTTATCCCTGTCATTTTACCTTCAAATAGCCTTTATTAACTTATAGTAAATATATATTCTTTTCTTGAACTACCGCGTGTGCGTTCATTTCTGGTTGCGGAGACCAAACCACCTGCCTTGCTCTCGGTTCACAAATTGGCGTAGTCGGCAGGATCCGCTTACCAGAATGGACGGTGACGCACCCGTTCGGGAGAATGGTGCTGGAGGAAGAATGCCAGCAGGGGCTATAATGAGTCAGTTAGCTAAATTTGATGGCAATAATATGTCAGTGAGTATGTGGGTGGAACAGATACGAATGATACAGCGAATGTACCAGACCGCACCAGAAGTACTAGTAGAGCTAGCAATATTGACATTACAAGGGGATGCTAAGACCACGGTGATATTGAGGCCATTTGAACAAAGGCAGACATTTGAGCAAGTAGTCCAGATTCTAGAAACCATTTATGGAGAAACTGCATTGCTGGGGTCTCTGCAGGCTCGGTTCTTCCAGAGGGTACAACAGGAGAATGAAAGCCTTCCCCAATATGCAAATGCCCTACAAGAACTGCTCCGAGATATTCAAGTGAAGGAAAGAGGGGGCTCGCCAGCCTTCTGTAACCCTGATCGGACTCTCCGTGACCAGTTTGTCCTGGGGATACGTGACGGCAGTTTAACTGTGACTATGCAGGATTTTATACGACGAGAGACTGATGCTAAATTCCATGATGTACAGGTAGAGGCCATCTCCCGTGCCAATAGTATGTTCCCGAAGCCCCAGACCGCAGTTGGAGTTACTTTGTCACAGGGGGCTAGTTCTGGCTCAGAGACAGTAGAAAAGGGGACGGTGAAAGAAATTCTCACAGTAATGCAGAAACTGCAAGAGCAAATGGAACACTTGCACACCCGTTGTGATGAACATTCTATGAAAATTGCAGACTTCCAGAAAACTGGAGGTGAAAGGGTGAGCCGTCCATACCCAGAAAATCAGAATCACCCACCACCCCGCTGGAGGGGTGAGGATAGGACCTACCGAAGGGGTCCAAATCAGTTAATGCAGTGCTCAGGAGAAATCGAAGGGGCTTACCGAAGGGGCCCAAACAGATGGCCAGAACGACGGGAGATACGCTGCTGGGAGTGTGGACGGATGGGCCACGTTGCTGCTAGATGTCCAGAGCAGCGACAAACTTATGAGAGACCGCCGTTAAACTGAAGTCCCCTGCTGCTGTAGGGCGTGTAGTAGGGGAGACTGACAAGGAGACTATGTGGGGAGAATGCCCTAATGATGACCTGATCGCTGCAAGTCCTGTTATACAGGTGGAAATGGAGGGTATTCCGGTTACCGGGATGATTGACACGGGTTCCCAAGTAACGACCTTGAGTAGAGACTGTTATGAACGGTACTTCCAGCAACATGTGAAATATGATCCCCATACATTCGTACGAGTGGTCGCAGCTAACCAGTTACCAGTTCCAGTCGTGGGAGTGGCCTGGATGAATGTCCGGGTATGTGGCCAAGATCTGGGTAGGAAAGGCATTGTGGTGGTACAGGAGTCACATGAAGTAAAGGTCCCTGTCATTTTGGGGATGAATGTGTTAAAAGAATTAGATCAGATCCTCTTTGAAAAGAAAGGTCACGGTTATTGGAAAGAAACCACCACCCATCGGCCTACTCAAACAGCTTTCCAGCGGCTGATCCGGACATGTGGCTTACAGAAAAGTTCGGATGCGCAGCGTCCTCTGGCTCGAATTTCAGTTCCTTTGCATACAAAAGTTACACTGCCACCCAGTCGGGAGACAATAGTGTCTATGCCCGTAGGCACCTGTCGGAAACTAGAGGGCATAGCTGTGTTGGTAGAACCACTGCAGGCAGCCGAAGGAGGTGTTGATCCGCTAGTGGCCCGTTCCTTGGCAATAGTTCGCAATGGAAGAGTACCACTTCGATGTGTAAACACTCAGGACCAGAGTGTGGACCTGACCCCAGGGAGGCAGCTGGCTAACATCTATGTGACTCCGGAGGAAGTAAGGAAAGTAACTCCAATGCAGCTGAAGCCGACTGAAAGGGATGAGTGGACCGTAACTGTGTCCATGGGAGAAGATGAGGAACCCACCTCTGAATGGAATGGCCGTGCAATTCGAGAACAGATGAAGATGGATGCAAGTTCATGTTCTCTGGAATGTGTGCAGAAGGTAGATGAACTGTTGTGGGAGAACCGAGCCGCCTTTTCACGGTATGCTGAAGATTTTGGATGTACCACAGGGATCTACCATGAGATTCCCACAGGAGACACCCCTCCAATTAGAGAGCGCTACCAACAAATTCCTCCACAGTTGTATCAGGAAGTAAAAGAACTGTTAGCTAAGATGCTACAGGGTGGGATCATCCAAGAAAGCCAGAGTCCCTGGGCAGCTCCTGTGGTGTTAGTAAGAAAAAAAGATGGGTCCATCCGATTTTGCGTAGACTATCGGAAGTTAAACGCTTGCACCGTACGAGATTCCTACCCCTTGCCACGGATTGAGGAGTCCCTCTCAGCGCTGGGGAGAGCCCGGTACTTCTCCTCACTAGATCTGGCTAGTGGGTTTTGGCAGGTGCCGATGGCCACAAAAGACAAGGAGAAGACGGCATTCATCTTGCCCATGGGACTATACGAATTTAACCGGATGCCCTTCGGGTTGACAAATGCACCCGGAACGTTTCAGCGGTTGATGGAGAAATGTCTCGGTGACTTCAACTTTGAGTTCACTCTCATCTACTTGGATGACATTATAGTGTATTCTGCGACCTTTGAAGACCATCTCCACCAGTTGGGGCAAGTATTTCGAAGATTGCGGGAACATGGGCTCAAATTGAAACCCAGTAAATGTCGGTTGTTCCAATCTGAAATTGATTACTTGGGTCACCGCGTATCAGGAGAAGGGGTGAGACCATCAAGAGACAAGATAGCGGCTGTTCAAGATTGGCCAATACCGACTACCCTGCGAGAAGTGAGGGCGTTCCTTGGAGTAGCCGGTTACTATCGACGGTTTATTAAGGATTTCGCCAAGGTAGCAGCACCACTTAATGCTCTCCTACGAGGCACATCCGGTGGTCCAAAGAACCGGTCCGTGAAGTGGGGACCTGAACAGGAACAAGCCTTCCAGGCATTAAAGGATGCACTGACAACAGCCCCAATCTTGGCATATGCTGATTACCACTTGCCGTTCCAGCTGTATACGGATGCAAGCCTGTATGGTCTTGGAGCAGTGCTTTCCCAGCTTCAGGATGGCCAGGAGAGGGTCATAGCGTACGGCAGCCGGTCTTTGAGAGATTCTGAAAGAAACCCCGAGAATTATAGTTCATTTAAGTTGGAGCTGTTGGCACTGGTATGGGCCATGACCGAGAAATTCTCTGAATATTTGACCGGTGCTGAAGTTTTAGTACTGACTGACAACAACCCACTAGCTCACCTGGAAAATGCCAAGCTCGGGGCGTTAGAGCAGAGGTGGATAGCCCGAATGACTAAGTTCAATTACCGCATTAAGTATCGGTCCAAGACAGAGAACCAGAATGCTGACGGGCTTTCTAGGGTAACCGCCCAGACCCCCACAGTAGACGTGGATCATGAGTTGGAGCATGTGGAGGTGCCCGACTTCAGCAGATTTTCACAGGCCTTGACCGCCACTAATCAGTTTGAGATGGAGGGGACTGAAATGGCTCCTTTCTTTGGTCCCTCACGACAGGAATGGGCACAGATACAACAGACCCATGAGGGGCTGGCACAGATGATCAAGTGTGTTGAGAAAGGCCAGAAGCCCTGTAGAGAGGAAAGAGAACGACTGACACGTGAGATATTATCTGTTCTGAGTCAGTGGGAAAAGTTGGAGATGAAAAATGGAGTGCTATGCCGAAAGGTCTATTTACCTTCTGAGATCGACATTCGATACCAAATTGTGGTGCCTAGTGAACTGGCTCGCTCGTTGGCAGTTGAGGCTCATAATAAGAATGGACATTTTGGTCATGAGAAGACCTTTCGTTGGTTACAGCGACTGATTTACTGCCCTGGTCTTCGTCAAATGGTCGAAGAAGTATGCCGCAGCTGTCGAACTTGTGAGATCCATAAGGCAATAGAACAGAGAGCTCCCCTGCAAACCATCGTGACCCAGGAACCTTTAGAAATCGTCATGATAGACTATCTAATGGTGGGCCCATCCAATAGCGGACACCAGTATTGCCTCGTAATGGTGGATCACTTCACCAAATTTGCGGTGGTAACCGCCACCAAGGACCAGACAGCTGAGTCAGCAGCTCGTGCTCTGTGCCAAGATTTCATTCGAGTATATGGGTGCCCTAAACGCATCCACTCCGACCAGGGTGCCTGCTTTGAGGGACACGTAATGAAAGAAGTTCAACGTATCTACGGGATAAAGAAGTCGCACACGACTCCATACCACCCTCAGGGAAATGGGGCCTGTGAAAGATTCAACAGAACTCTGCTACAGATGCTGCGGACTCTGGAGGAAGACAAGAAGTTACAGTGGCCTCAGTTCTTGTCTGAAATGGTGTGGGCCTATAACAATCAGGTCCATTCTACAACGGGGTACTCTCCTTATACACTTCTCTTTGGGCGGTCTGGGCGAAGTGTAGGAGAATTACAGTTGGATGATTTGGATGGGTTCCCTCCGAGGGATCCAACCTCTTGGGTGCGGGCGCACCGGCAGAGACTTGAGACGATCCATCGATTGGTGCGGCAGCGCCTGCAAGAACATCCCCATCCTGATAAGACCCCAGTGCAAGAAGCACCATTGCAACCAGGCGACCTGGTGCTAGTTCGTGTCAAGAAACCCCAAGGGAAATTGGAAAGCCGATGGGAGGCTTTGCCGTATCGTGTTGTTGGCCGCAAGTATGCGAATGGGCCAGTGTACCAGGTCCAGAAAGAAGGAACTGATTGTGTTCGAGTACTTCACCGAAATATGTTGCGCCTGTGTCATTCTGAAGGGATAAATCATGATGGGCCTGCCAATGTGAATGAGCTCCCACAGTCAGAGAATGGAGGTGCGGAATGGGCCTCCGACGAGGAGGATGATTGTTGGCCGATCCCTGCTCCTGGGGATGTTCCACCTGTGACTACTGTATCTCCGGCCTGTGCCCCCTCTGGTGCGGAATCCGCTGGTCCTTCTCAGCCCATAGCTGCAGCACCCCATAATATACCACCGGTCCTCAGACGGACCACTAGGCCAAATGCTGGTATTCCCCCTGTTCGGTATGCGCAGGATGAGTTTGTTTGGCCTGCCATACATCGGTATACTACCACCCTGTGCATAAAAGTACAACCCTCTGGATATACAGTCATAGGCAGGGACTGCCAATCTTAAAGTGGGGGGGGAATATGTAAGAGACAGCCAATGTTGTCCTAAGCTTCATTTGTCTGTATAAACTGTTAATGTTGAATGTATTTCTGTGATTCTGTTCCTTTAAGACAGCAGCCATTGTAATTGTGACATGATGCTGGAGTGAGACTCCCCCCCTTTTATGTCAGCCTGCCTGTTCTGCAGACAGAGTGTGAGCAGAGAAGCAGGAAGTGACGAGACAGAGAGCAGCAGCCATCTTAGCAAGTGTTGTATTGAACTGGTGTGGAGATTTTTCTGTACAGCTAAGCTGTATCTTGGTCCAGAGACAAACAGAGTGTAAAGAGACAACAGGACTAGTGAGTCCACGTGAAAGGAACTGTGCTCAGTGGCTGATCAGTGAGACTGACATTGTGACTGTGTATATGGATACCACAGATAGAGACTCGCAGTGCTGTTGATGTACTGGACAGCACCTGCTAAACCCCGGCTTACATCCCAGCTCAGTGTATGGATTCGGCAGGACTGTCAGTGTGCTGAGTGGAATCTGCTGTTGGATTACATTGCATTCATTGGGTTTCCCTGTTAAAGAGGACTTCATTTCTCCCAAGATCCTGATAACCGTGAGGAGAGGACGTTTCGCTATAAAAGAAAGGAACGACTTTGGGCCCCACCGCGCGCTTCTACAGACTGTAAGCGGTCCACCTGGACCACTGGGAAAAAGGGGTGCACCCAAATGTGATGTCAGGGTCAGTTAGGGATAGTTTTGAGTATATTGTTCATTCAGTGTCCATACTGCAGAATTGGACAGAGTAAAAGTAGAAACCATTGCAGAATTTGCCTTGAAATTGTTCATGCTATATTGTATATTTTGCTTGTCTTTATCCCTGTCATTTTACCTTCAAATAGCCTTTATTAACTTATAGTAAATATATATTCTTTTCTTGAACTACCGCGTGTGCGTTCATTTCTGGTTGCGGAGACCAAACCACCTGCCTTGCTCTCGGTTCACACGGGTGGGGGGGGGGGGGGGGCCTTTCCAAAATATTGTAATTGCCCCTCCGCGTGAATGCGTGGGTGGATTGGGGGGGGGGTTTGGGTTTTTTTTTTTTGTTAAAATACCCCCCCCGGGGGTAAATAAAAATTAGTTGTTTTTTTTTTTTAATTTTTTAAAAAAATTGGGGATAAAGAGGAATCCATGCGACCCTCAACTTTAACAAGTTCCCGGTGCCGGCATTGGCCACACAGCCCCAAGCATGATGGAACCTCCACCAAATTTTACAATGGGTAGCAAGTGTTTTTCTTGGAATGCTGTGTTTTTTGACGCCATGCATAACGCCTTTTGTATGACCAAACAACTCAATCTTTGTTTCATCAGTCCACAGGACCTTCTTCCAAAATGAAGCTGGCTTGTCCAAATGTGCTTTTGCATACCTCAGGCGACTCTGTTTGTGGCGTGCTTTCAGAAATGGCTTCTTTCGCATCACTCTCCCATACGGCTTCGCCTTGTGCAAAGTGTGCTGTATTGTTGACCGATGCACAGTGACACCATCTGCAGCAAGATGATGCTGCAGCTCTTTGGAAGTGGTCTGTGGATTGTCCTTGACTGTTCTCACCATTCTTCTTCTCTGCCTTTCTGATATTTTTCTTGGCCTGCCACTTCTGGGCTTAACAAGAACTGTCCCTGTGGTCTTCCATTTCCTTACTATGTTCCTCACAGTGGAAACTGACAGGTTAAATCTCTGAGACAACTTTTTGTATCCTTCCCCTGAACAACTATGTTGAACAATCTTTGTTCTCAGATCATTTGAGAGTTGTTTTGAGGAGCCCATGATGCCACTCTTCAGAGGAGATTCAAATAGGAGAACAACTTGCAATTGGCCACCTTAAATACCTTTTCTCATGATTGGATACACCTGGCTATGAAGTTCAAAGCTCAGTGAGGTTACAAAACCAATTTTGTGCTTCAGTAAGTCAGTAAAAAGTAGTTAGGAGTATTCAAATCAATAAAATGATAAGGGTGCCCAAATTTTTGCACCGGTCAAATTTTGGTTTAATGCATATTGCACATTTTCTGTTAGTACAATAAACCTCATTTCAATCCTGAAATATTACTGTGTCCATCAGTTATTAGATATATCAAATTGAAATGGCTGTTGCAAACACCCAAATATTTAGAACTAAAAATGATTAAGATTAATAGGGGTGCCCAAACTTTTTCATATGACTGTATATATATATACACAGTACAAACCAAAAATTTGGGCCCCCCCCCCCCTTCCAAAATTTTTTTTTTTTTTTTTACCAAAAAAAATAATAATTCCCCACAAAAAAAACAAAAAAAAAAAAAAAAAAAAAAAAAAATATAATACTTAACAAAAAAGTGTGAAACAACTGAAAATATGTCTTATATTCTAGGTTCTTCAAAGTAGCCACCTTTTGCTTTGATTACTGCTTTGCACACTCTTGGCATTCTATTGATGAGCTTCAAGAGGTAGTCACCTGAAATGGTCTTCCAACAGTTTTGAAGGAGTTCCCAGAGATGCTTAGCACTTGTTGGCCCTTTTGCCTTCACTCTGCGGTCCAGCTCACCCCAAACCATCTCGATTGGGTTCAGGTCTGGTGACTGTGGAGGCCAGGTCATCTGGCGTAGCACCCCATCACTCTCCTTCTTGGTCAAATAGCCCTTACACAGTCTGGAGGTGTGTTTGGGATCATTGTCCTGTTGAAAAATAAATGATGGTCCAACTAAACGCAAATCGGATGGAATAGCATGCCGCTGCAAGATGCTGTGGTTACCATTCTGGTTCAGTATTCCTTCAATTTTGAATAAATCCCCAACAGTGTCACCAGCAAAGCACCCCCACACCATCACAACTCCTCCTCCATGCTTCACGGTGGGAACCAGGCATGTAGAGTCCATTCGTTCACCTTTTCTGCGTCACACAAAGACACGGTGGTTGGAACCAAAGATCTCAAATTTGGACTCATCAGACCAAAGCACAGATTTCCACAGGTCTAATGTCCATTCCTTGTGTTCTTTAGCCCAAACAAGTCTCTTCTGCTTGTTGCCTGTCCTTAGCAGTGATTTCCTAGCAGCTTTTTACCATGAAGGCCTGCTGCACACAGTCTCCTCTTAACAGTTGTTGTAGAGATGTGTCTGCTGCTGGAACTCTGTGTGGCATTGACCTGGTCTCTAATCTGAGCTGCTGTTAACCTGCGATTTCTGAGGCTGGTGACTCGGATGAACTTATCCTCTGCAGCAGAGGTGACTCTTGGTCTTCCTTTCCTGGGGCAGTCCTCATGTGAGCCAGTTTCTTTGTAGCACTTGATGGTTTTGACCACTGCACTTGGGGATACTTTCAAAGTTTTCCCAATTTTTCGGACTGACTGACCTTCATTTCTTAAAGTAATGATGGCCACTCGTTTTTCTTTACTTTGCTGCTTTTTTCTTGCCATAATACAAATTCTAAAACTCCATTCAGTAGGGCTATCAGCTGTATCCACCTGACTTCTGAACAACACAACTGATAGTCCCACCCCCATTTATAAGGCAAGAAATCCCACTTATTAAACCTGACAGGGCACACCTGTGAAGTGAAAACCATTTCAGGTGACTACCTCTTGAAGCTCATCAAGAGAATGCCAAGAGTGTGCAAAGCAGTAATCAAAGCAAAAGGTGGCTACTTTGAAGAACCTAGAATATAAGACATATTTTCAGTTGTTTCACACTTTTTTGTTAAGTATATAATTCCACATGTGTTAATTCATAGTTTTGATGCCTTCAGTGTGAATCTACAATTTTTATAGTCATGAAAATACAGAAAACTCTTGGAATGAGTAGGTGTGTCCAAACTTTTGGTCTGTACTGTATATATATATATATTCTATGCCTCCTTATTAGCATGATTTTACATCCTTGTATATACAGTGGGGAAAAAAAGTATTTAGTCAGTTACCAATTGTGCAAGTTCTCCCACTTAAAAAGATGAGGCCGGCCTGTAATTGACATCATAGGTAGACCTCAACTATGAGAGACAAAATGAGAAAACATATCTAGAAAATCACATTGTCTGATTTTTAAAGAATTTATTTGCAAATTGTGGTGGAAAATAAGTATTTGGTCACCTACAAACAAGCAAGATTTCTGGCTCTCACAGACCTGTAACTTCTTCTTTAAGAGGCTCCTCTGTCCTCCACTCATTACCTGTAGTAATGGAACCTGTTTGACATTGTTATCAGTATAAAAGACACCTGTCCACAACCTCAAACAGTCACACTCCAAACTCCACTATGGTGAAGACCAAAGAGCTGTGGAAGGACACCAGAAACAAAATTATAGACCTGCACCAGGCTGGGAAGACTGAATGCGCAATAGGCAAGCAGCTTGGTGCGAAGAAATCACCTGTGGGAGCAATAATTAGAAAATGGAAGACATACAAGACCACTGATAATTTCCCTCGATCAGGGGCTCCACACAAGATCTTACCCCGAGGGGTCAAAATGATCACAAGAACGGTGAGCAAAAATCCCAGAACCACATGGGGGGACCTAGTGAATGACCTGCAGAAAGCTGGGACTAACGTAACAAAGGCTACCGTCAGTAACACACTATGCCGCCAGGGACTCAGATCATGCAGTGCCAGACGTGTCCCCCTGCTTAAGCCAGTACATATCCGAGCCTGTCTGAAATTTGCTAGAGAGCATTTGGATGTTCCAGAAGAGTATTGGGAGAATGTCATATGGTCAGATGAAACCAAAGTAGAACTGTTTGGTAGAAGCACAACTTGTCGTGTTTGGAGGAGAGTGAATGCTGAGTTGCGTCCAAAGAACACCATACCTACTGTGAAGAATGGGGGTGGCAACATCATGCTTTGGGGCTGTTTCTCTGCAAAGGGACCAGGACGACTGATCCGTGTACATGAAAGAATGAATGGGGCCATGTATCGTGAGATTTTGAACGCAAACCTCCTTCCATCAGCAAGGGCATTGAAGATGAAACGTGGCTGGGTCTTTCAGCATGACAATGATCCCAAGCACACAGCGAGGGCAACGAAGGAGTGGCTTCGTAAGAAACATTTCAAGGTCCTGGAGTGGCCTAGCCAGTCTCCAGATCTCAACCCCATAGAAAACCTTTGAAGGGAGTTGAAAGTCCGGGTTGCCCAGCGACACCCCCAAAACATTACTGCTCTAGAGGAGATCTACATGGAGAAATGGGCCAACATACCAGCAACAGTGTGTGCCAACCTTGTGGAGACCTACAGAAAACGTTTGACCTTTTTCATTGCCAGCAAAGGATATATAACAAAGTATTAATATGAACTTTTGTTATTGACCAAATACTTATTTTCCACCATAATTTGCAAATAAATTCTTAAAAAATCAGACAATGTGATTTTCTGGATTTGTTTTCTCATTTTGTCTCTCATAGTTGAAGTCTACCTATGATGTCAATTACAGGCCGGCCGCATCTTTTTAACTGGGAGAACTTGCACAAATGGTGGCTGACTAAATACTTTTTTTCCCCACTGTACACAGATATTTAGAAACATTTATCAAGCCTCTTGCATCTATTTTCTTCTAATTCTGCAATTTTTTTTAAGTACGTGCAAGATTTATCATGTGTTTGCACCTATTTTGAAGGCTATTACACGAGGCTCGTAACTTTACTTTCATGTCGGAGAAAGTGGGTGTGGTTTTTCCATAGTAACATTTTACAATGTATTTATGACATGCTCTCTTTTTTTTTTTTTTTTTAAAAAGCGTAAAAAAGGGGCCACTGTATTCCAGTACATGGGCAGTGTAAAATAAATAAATAATAGATAATAATAGATAAATATCTTATAGCAGTGGAATCACAAATTACTTGATGTATTACACATTATGTGCCTTCAGAGTAAATTAAGAGCATGGAAATACACCTCCGTTAAAGTCGCATGCAGCTAAAAAGGAACAAAAAGAAGCAAATAATACAATTCTCCCATAATCTACAGAACTCACATATGTGCTTTTTTTTTAACACAGAACTGCTGCTCCACCTTACATCATTTTCATGTCTAAATGTATGTTAAATAAATGTATTAGTTTTCTTGTTGGATAATCCTTAAGGCTGTGCAATGAGTGAGAATTTGTGTTTGCATAGGAAGTGTACCAGCCCAGGACCAAAACTGAAGAAAGTGCCAATCACTTAGCAGAGTTGGGAGTCTGGAGATCATGAAGCTTATACTCCATAACATTTTGCTTTTGGAAATTCGGTAGCTTAATGTGGCAGTAGATTGTTTGTTGCCCCTTACCATGTGAACACATAGATCTTTAACCAGCTCAGGACCGAGCCATTTACCCTGGTTAAGGATTGGCACATTTGTGGGGTTTTTTTGTACATTTGAGGGCTATAATATTTTTTTTTCTTTTGGGTTATTCAAATAATTTTCTCCTCCTTTCTTCAGTAACACATACTGTATGAACAGTAACACATTATTTTTATGTTGCTTTTATTATTGCACATATTTTCTTTATTTTAATATGAAAGAAAATGTAAACAAAAAGTAGGGGAAACATATCTGTTTTTCACATTTTTCATTTTCTTTTTTTTCTTTTTTTTAGCACAAAGTGCTAGTATTTTTTTTAAATAGCTTTCCCTTTTCCTTACAGTCTCTTTTATGTAGGTGACACTAATATTAATAACTGATATTAATGTGTTGTCGAGGAAGGGGCTAGAACATGTGACATGGGTGTGGTAGTGGCATTTTTTGTTTTTCTTACTTTATTTGTTTTTTGGTCTTTTTTTAATTAATGAATTATTAATATTTTATACATTGTACTCCCAATAAGGGGGTATTTTAACATTGCCTTTTTTTCTTGTTGATTATTTCCTCTGGAACTGTGGCTGATACTGTCCCAGTTATGGGAGAAATGCAGCCTCCGGAGTTACACTGCAAGGCTGATCTCAGTAGCTCATACGATTCCCAGGGCCAGCTCCCCGCTCCTGCAGCTGCTAAATCCACATAAGGATGTATATATACTTAAAGGAAGCTTCTGGGAGTAAAATATTGATGAGCTATCCTCAGGCTAGGCAAACAATATCAGACTGACAACCACATTGATCAGCTTGCGTAAGCTGCTGTGACCCGTAGAACTGCACAGTGTACAGAGTCAAGAGCAAATAGTGTCGGATGCTGTGTAGTGGCCATTCCTGCTTATTTCAATTTAGCTCCCATTCAGTTAAATGAGAGCAGTGCTGCAATAGCCAAGCATTGCCACTGGACAGTACACAGCTCTGTCTACCTTTGACTCTGTACACTGTGCAGTTTTGGCTGCCAGGGCTACCGATACCAGCCGATTGTGGTGGGGCTGGGTGTTAGAACCTATTGATCTGCAAAGGATCATTTTATAACTAAAGTTTCTGCATTGTCTTTCTTATATATTTGTCTTCCCATTTTCAAGATGCGTCTGGTGTCATTGAATGAGAACATTTATATTTAAATGCAGGAAACATATGAAGACTTAATGTAGTGTGCTATCCAATTTGTCTTCCAATGCTCAGTTCATTGCCGATATTTTAGAGCTGGTACTATTCAGATGTGTTTACACAGATCGGAGTTGCCACTGAAAAACGGATGAATGGCAATTAGGATGAAGCTCCCACCATTAAAAAACAGAAGACATTTGGATAGCACACTCGGTCCAGTGCATCAAGCCTTGGGCTAAAGGTGTGCTACAATGTATTGAATCTACATAAACAGCTGCACACTGAATCTGGACTCAAGGCTGACGGCTACACTTATGCTTTGTAGCAGACTAGCAGGACAGGAGCAACATTTTGTACTACTGATGTGGTTGGCTGACATACTGTAGTATCTCCATTCACTGAGTAATACTAAAAACTTGCCCTGATCATGTTTACCTGACACAGGAGCATGGTTTGTAACAAAAGCTAAAACATTGTAGCGAGCATGGTACCATTGACTGATTATATTCAGTATGGGTTTTAGCCAGAACCCAGATGATTTTGATGAGGGTTTTTCCTATCTCACACTGAAGTTTTGTCTCTGGTTAATGTTGTAGAATTGATGGATAAAGAAGTCAACATCCCTGGCTCTGCTGCCTGTGACTTTAAATAAACATTTACTCTGCAATCATTGCCCAATTTACAGTGGCCTAAGGAATCCGACTGGAAAAAATCTGCTGTAGACAAAACTGATCATCAGGAAAATGTACTATCTGTGTTTATACAGGGGCAGCAGCTAAAAATATTAGTTTTCCTTGTGCACTGTGAGAACTCTTCAAGTGCAGATAAAGCAATCTGTGCTATCTGCAGTCCCATGTAACACAAAGTGACAGAAAATGTAATGGATGAAAATATGCTGACTATGGTCTTCATATGTCCTGTGCTGGCAGAGGATATGCCTGATTTATGAGGAGGTGAACACAATGGTGAAGCAGGGAGTCAGCTCTCTGCTCTACCATTCAGCCATTGTCTCTGTGGCTGGTATGTGATGATGACATTGTGACTTCTGCCCTGAGTCACTGGCAGCAAAGATCAGAGCAGAGGAAGAGGTGTGTGGGCCACTAAGGGGGCATTAGTCTAAGTGGGAGACACTAAGGGAGTATTATATTCGGTAGAGCCACTAAGGGGACATTTTAAGGTGTGGGCAACACTAAGTGGGCACTGTTCTGTATGGAGGATGTGTGCAGCAATCCTATGTAAAATATGTTGGGGTGCAGCATAGTGAGCCTAGCATTTTATCAGACAAATTAGCTTTGCGTGCTACACTGTTTTGTCTGGTGTTTTCGAACTTAAACAGGGGGTGTGGCATGTAAACGGGGGCCTTGAAAAATTTTACAATGCACAACTGCTTTTATCTCCCTGAAATTAATTTCCAAAAGTTGGAAAGTATGTCTTTGTACATTATTTATATTAAAGGGGATGGTCACTCTCTTAGTAAAAATTCACAACTGCAACCACACACTTATTGAACACCATCAAATGCTTTTTATTTTTGCTGAACATAAGATATGCACTTGTCTGTAAATGTTCGCCAACAGTGCAACAGAACATCATCCATGGAAAGGCATCTGCAGTGGCATAATGTGACTACACCATCCAGAGTGGTCACAATATACACCTGCTTATGGCACTATATTCAGCCCTGGATGATTACGCTCTTTTTGGAAAGACGTGTGTGCAAGAGTTATACTCCAACTTGCGGCTCATGTTCCTTCCAACAGAGCACTGCATGATCATCCAAGGCTGGATGTAGTGTAGAAAGCAGGTGTATCACATGACCACTTTGGGCACTGCAGTTACACGATGCCCCTGAAGATGCTATTCCATGGATGAGACAAGTTCAGCAGTTGGTTACAAGCAGGTGACACATTTTATGCTCAGCAAGTGTTAAATACGTATGGACTGGGGCCTTTGTGGGTGTTCAATAAGTGTGTGGCTGCAGTTGTAAATTTTTGCTAAGAGAGTGGCCAACCCATTTAGTATCTATAGTTTTTGAAGGAACGGGACTATGAAACCAGTGCGGACCAGAACCTGATTTTGTTGCCCCTAGGAACCAATCACAGCACAGCTTTCATTTTTAAAGAGCAGAAGATTAAATAAATGTAACATCTCTGCCTGTTCGGGTCTCTACACCACCCTCCGCCCGCACACGGTGGAGCAGGAGGCGTGTTCAGTTTGATTCCTTGTTTAAGATTCTTGTTGCTCAGTCTGAACACTGTCCTAGACTATGTAATTGATTTTCAGCCACACCCGTCTCCTGCACCTTTGTTTCTCTCTGCTCCTCAAATAGTTAATCTCAGCCTTGCCTGTGTGATTGACAGCCTATCGTCCTATCAAGTCTGGGACGGGTTCTTTCTTCCTATTTATTCTTTGCTCACATTCACATTGGCGCTTGCTATTGCTTTTGCGTACTGGCCTTTACCCCTTGCTGTTTTGTTACTTGTATTCCTATTTCTGACCTCTGGCTTTGACTTTGACTACTCTCTTGGATTTTGATTCTGTACTGCATTGCTCATCTGTTACCGACCCCTTGGCTAGCTGACCTCCTTTTTTGTTGTTCGTCCTGTCTGCGTTCTGTGTTGCCACTTATATTAAGAAGGGACTGTCGACCAGTTGCTGGCTGTCGCCTAGGACAGATCAGACAAGTTAGCCAGGGACAGTTGGGGGGGGGGGGTTCAGCTTTAGGGCTCACTGTCTTCTTGTGCCCCTCCCCCCAGGGTTTTGCAGCAGCACTGGGGAATTGCTCAACTGGCAATTCCCTTACAATAAAGCTGTGCTATCATTGGTTGTTATGGACTTTTCTCTTATACACAGGTTTCTAAATCCCCACTGTACAAAGGAAAAGAACTTTGGTATTTGCCTTGTATTGTGATAATGTGTAAACTTGTGAAAACGTGTAAAGTGGTCTCGTAAATGGTTCCCAGGAAGGAGTTATCAGTCTATAGTCATAGTCATTGGTGGCATGCAGTGGACCTCCAATAGATATGCCAAAACAAGAGTGTGTTCCAAACTAGATAGAATCAAAACAGCTCAACAGATCTGTGCTGCTTTGATGGAAACATGTAAGGAACAATCGCGACTATCAAACGCCATCTTATAGCCAGTGGCTTAAAGGGATGTGTTGCATCTCGAAAACTGTTACTTACAAAAGGCAGTTGTGGGCCAAAAATCACAGGAGCTGGAATAGCTAGCCAGTGGAAGAAGTGTTTTCACAGATGAAGTTCAATTGAAATTTAAGGCATTTAGGTCCAAGAGGTGCAAGTTCCTTTGTTATGTAACAGGTCAGCACACGCTTCATGCTTACATTTAGCCCAGAGTCAACTATGGAGGAGGTCCCATTACGGTCTGAGAGTGTGTTGGAGGTAGTGTGGTTGGTGACTTACCAAATATCAATGGAATCATAGACTCCATGTTCTACTAAAACATGCTTTTGTACCATCTCATCCCTTTGGCTACCCATCTTGGTTGTGGTTTCACACTACAGATAACAATCCAAAACACACCTCCTGTGTTTACAAAAGGTATGTTCAGTCAAAAGGACGAGGATAGGTCCTGAAGAACATGTTTGGCCGCCACAAAACCCCAATTGCAATTCACCCGAACTTCTTTGGAATCATCTGGACAAGGGTGTTCAAAATGTACAAGCCAAAAGCAACTTTGGGAGCTGCTGCAAGATAAGTGAGTGGACTGCAGTCGGAACTGAAACTTTAGACAAGGTGACTGAGAGAAAGCCGAATGTTGCACTGCTGTGAGGCTGCATACTTTGATAAGAAAAAATTTAAGTCAAAGCTGAATTCATTTGTAAACAATGTTCATGATTATAAGACATGTTTATTCGTCACAAAGTAGCCTAATTGGTTAATTTCCAAAATATTGATGACTTGGGGGGGTGTATTGAATTTAATGAGCAGTGGTTCCTTGTAACACCACAAATAAACACACGGTGGCCCCTCTGTCACATAAAGGCTAATACTATCATTAATATCTGTGCCTGACAACTTTATCAATCTACAATAATGTAATATAGAGTACATCTATGTGTATAAGCTCAAGCCTCCTGCCTGCAGTTCTATGCAAAACTACAACTAACACATGGTGATAGCACTATAAGGTGCGCCAAATGACAAACCCAGCTCTGCTACCTCTGTTTGTTTAGGTGCTTTTGCAGAATAGTGCTGCATTATTTTCTAAAACAGTATAGGCTTAGATAGACCAAAAATGTTTACTTTTTCATTTTACAGTAGAATAGATATAATTAAGATACATAGATACAGCTCCTCACAGACCAGATCTATGGAAATTACCCCCAGGAAGTGAAACTAGCAGCGCAGACATTCTGCTTTCCCATGTCATTTGGATGAGAGGAAGAGCAGCGGATTAGCTGTAATTCTGTCCCTGCTGATGATGGATTAATGGTTTAAATTGTTTCACTTTGTTGGTTTTCAAAAATTTTTGTACATGAGGACTGAGATGTCTCTGGGTGATGATAAAAGACAGGAACAGGACCTGAACTCATGCAAAGCCAAAGATATGGGATGTCTTGAGCACAGCTGCAAGGCCTGGGAAAGCTGAGTGAAAACCAATAGGTCCACCATTGCAGGAGTTGTCGCCCAGCTTCCCCAGGCTTCTGAATGACAAATCAGCCTGCACAGGCAGCAATTTGTGGGTGAGGAGTATAAGCGGCTGTTCACACAGACGAATTTGG
This sequence comes from Leptodactylus fallax, assembly GCA_947044405.1. Classification (NCBI taxonomy): domain Eukaryota; kingdom Metazoa; phylum Chordata; class Amphibia; order Anura; family Leptodactylidae; genus Leptodactylus; species Leptodactylus fallax. The sequence continues at coordinate 4,732,668 of CAMRHE010000118.1, forward strand.
AGAGGAATTTGAGACAGGTCCCACAGCGGAAAGCTAAAGAAGAGCTTTGACTTTCAGCCTCAGATACAATTGGAATCATCTGAGTGAGCCTCTTGCCGGAGGATTTGCAGCTAAACCAATCGTGGTATCCGTGGCAAGATCCAGCAGGAGGCTTCTTCCTTCAGCATGTCTAAAAAAGAATTGTCCATCACTGTCACCCTTTGAAATAAATGGAAGGCAGATCTGGCAGGAATTAGTAGCTGATTTTGAGGCGGAATCTACCTCAAAATCAGCTCCAAAGTCCTCCTTGTGAACATACCCTAACACTGCATGAATGTGCAGATCTGCTGCCTGGATTTGAGACCTCTGTGGTAACTCGGCTTTCCAATATAGAGATATAATATTAAAACACTGGGATACAATTTTGACGACTCAATTTTATACGTTATGGTTGGGAAATTTTGGGGGAAATACACTTTATTTGCAACGTGAAGAAAATACAACTCTAAGAAGGCTGAGGCCAAGTTGCACAGTTTTCTGTGGTTTTTTGAGCCAAAGCCAGAAGTGGATTTATAAGAAGGGAAAAGTATAACAGCTTCCTATATAATTTTCTTTTCAAGCCACTCTTGGCTTTGGCTCAAAAAACCCAGCAAAATCTGCAAATAAAAAAAGTGGCTTTTCCGCAACATGCGGCTTCAGCCTAAAAGCAGCAAGCAGTCGGGGCAGGTTGAGAGGTGTAGTACTGCAGTAGTTGAGATCATAAATAATACACTAAAGTAAACATTAAATGTCAACAGTTATGAAAAAAAAAGTAAAAATTAAATTGCCAGAGGGTGGAGACCAATATAATGCTGACTTATTGAATATCCTGAACAGTCAGACATCCAGATACAAGAATTGTGATGACCTCAAAAGGTGCCTAGAAAAACATATCTGGTATTTTGACAATCCTGTACCCACCACTCCAGCATTTGTAATTAAAGACATTGTAGGATTTCTGAAGTATTGGATAGCAGATTACCAGGATCTTTTTGTATTTGCTGTTTATCCTAACACAGCAGATTTTATCTGAGAGCTCTGAGCCTGGGAAGCTCCACGCTCCCCCAGGATTCAACGTGAAGAAAATTATTTCAAGATTGTAAGTGATCTGTGCCAGATGTAATCATTGCCATGTGACATGTTCCCTTTGTCTCAGAGATAATGTAAGCAATGCACAGCTAATAGATGGATGAGGATGGGAACACTTTTCTTTTTTTTGGACTGAGTGCAGAAATCCTGTGGAAATCGAATGAATTATCAGCAACTTCTAACCCCCCTTCCCACCGCAGGACTAGCCATTGGAGCACTGTCTCTCCTTTGTTATGTGGGAATGAATCTTTTCATCGCATTAAGAGATGCAATGAAATTCTGATAAGTAAGAAACCAGGATTGTCAGTATGACGGATTACTAGAAATTTTCAACTATTAGATGTTGCACATGTGTGGTGATGGTAATGTTCAGATATTATACACGTAGGTATGGACTGCTATCCAGTTCATACATTTATTAAAGGCCAATAGAGGTGAAGTGGTCATAGGAATATATTTCTCACATGCTGGATTAACAATTTATTTATCTATACTGTCAAGACAGACATAGGCCTCATTACAAGAGAGATCTAATACACTTTTGCCCTGCATCTGCCCACTGGGCACGACTAGGATGGATTGTTAGTCTTCTTGTACATTGGAAGGTTCTTAAAAAACAGTGATGAAAAAATAGTTCATTAAAAACTTGTAGAACTTCTCAGTACATTGAGTAAGCTTTATGTGTACAAGACTTGGCTGGCCCTTTAAGTAGAAAGACTTGAAAGACAAATATACTGTTATGTAGTTCAGTTATTACGCTTGATGTTGTTGTTTTTCTGCTCATACACAGTTTGTACCAATCTGATCTGGCCTGTTATTCGCTCGCCAACAATTGCTAAGGGCCAAGTCCCTAATGACAGGAGGACTATGCAGACGTTCCAGAGAATGGAGCCGAAGCTCAGACATGTAATTGTTTCGTGCAGAATTAAAGGGAAAGTGCTTGCGGGGCAGTTCTCATTATTAAGTTGTTTCTGCTTGTTTGCTTAATCATAAACACCGCTCAGAAATGAGGCCAGATACAATGTGCACCCGAGCGGCCGCTTATTAATGGTCACAGGCACATACCAGGAAACACTGCAGAAAAAGTGCTCTTGTGGGATTGTAATGGAAATCTTTGGTCCAATTAATTACTAATCCCACAATTAATCCATCAGGTCTGTAAGGGATCACTAATTTATGATACAATAAATGATCAACTATCCCCCTAAAACTCTTAGGAGTTGCAGTCTTATGTCAAATTGTTATATATTTACGTCAACCCTTTCTTAGTTATAAGTGAATTGGGGAAACGTGGGTGACAACCAATACTGCATGTATAGTTCTTTGCAACAGTCTTAGGCAGAGGTGGATAAATGTTGCAAAATAAGAATGGTTTCAAAAATGGTAGTGTTAATTGTTCTTTTTTGTAAGTTGATAACAGTTAGGTGAATGAATAAAAGAGAAATCTATATCACATCAATATTTGGTGTGACCACCCTTTGCCTTCAAAACAGCATCAATTCTTCTAGGTACACTTATACACAGTTATTGAACTCAGCAGTGAGAGTGTTCCAAACATCCTGGAGAATTAACCACAGATCTTCTGTAGATGTAGGCTTGCTCAAATCCTTCCCTCTTCATGTATGCTCAATGATGTTGAGATCGGGGCTCTATGGGTGCCATATCATTACTTCCAGGACTCCTCCTTGTTCTTTATGATGAAGATAGTTCTTAATGACATTGGCTGTATGTTTGGGGTCATTGTCCTACTGCCTCCCTGATGATAGAAATTGCCTTTTGTTACAGCCAAATTTGAAGAAGCATCAAGAAACAGGCAATATTGAGGACCGTAGACACAATAGTCGTCCAAGGAAACTTACTGACACAGATGAAAGACACATCAGGTATTTTTTTTCTTTCAAAATCAGAAGATGTTCAGCAGTGCCATCAGCACAAAACTGGCAGAAAATAGCAGGACCTAGGTACTTCCTTCTACTGTTTGGAGAAGTTGGGCCAAAAGTGGCCTTCATGGAAGAATTGTGACCAAAAATACATAACTTTAATGTGGAAACAAGGCCAAGTGACTCAACTATTACAAAAATAAAGGAAATGGGGTGTAGAGGCAGCAGGTTCTCTGGACTGTTGAGTCAAAATGTGAAATATTTGGCTGTAACAGAAGACAGATGGTTTGCCAAAGGACTGGAGAACAATACAGTAATGAAAGTCTGCAGGCAACACTGAAACATGGTGGAGGTTCCTGCAAGTTTGCGGCTCCATTGGAGTCCTCAATGCTGAAAAATACAGACAGTTACCTAACCATCATGCAATAACATTATAACATCAGGGAGGCATCTGATTGACTCCAAATTTATTCTGCAGCAGGACAACAACTCCAAACATAGAGCCAATGTCATTAAAGATCATCTTCAACATAAAGAAGGACAAGGAGTCCTGGAAGTGATGATATGGCCCCTGCAGAGACATGATCTCTACATCGAGTTTGTCTGGAATTACATGGAGACAGAAGGATTATCAAGTCTCCATCCGTAGAAGATCTGTGGATAGTTCCTTCAAAAACTGTGTGCAAGTGTACCTAGAAGAATTGATGCTGTTTTGAAGGCAAAGGGTGGTCACACCAAATATTAATGGATTTAGAGTTTTCTTTTGTTCATTTACTTAATTTTGTTAATTGACAGAAATAGACTATTAACACTTCTGTTTGAAAACATTCTTACTTACTTACATTTTTTCGCACCTGCTGAAAACTTTTACAGTATAGTACACAGTACAATATAGTACTACAGATAGGTCACTCAGCATTTCCCAGATTCCTAAACAAAACCAGGGAGTGCATTACAGCAGAACTATTAGTTCTGTCATTTGAGATTCAACAAAACATGGGTGAAAAATGCAAACAACCTAAGGTATATGATCAGATTGCAGCTTCAAACCATGGAAGTTAGGGCAATAAAGTTTCCATCAGCTTCAAAGCTTTGAATATTAGGTGAAGACAGGGAGAACCCAGCTCCCCTAAGTCTAGAATTCAGGGCAACCAAAGGTTTGTCTAGGATTAGATAAAAGTCTCTCATTTCATTTCAGAAACAATACCTATCTTCCCCATGGGCTGTGTCCAGTATTGCTGCTGACCCACATTTCAGTCAATGGAGTTGCGCTGCCATACCAGGAAGAGGCTATGGACAAGAATGGTACTTACTGCCCCTGGAGGAAATATAGCACATCTCATCCAACATTAGACAACCACTTTAGAACAAGATGCTCAGTCAAACAGTTATACATGTGAGTTGTTCAGAGTACTATTAATATAATGTGCTTCATTGACAGCTTCAGGTAAAGATTCAGCAGTGGGATCACTCACCTGTGCGGCAGGCAGAACGGAAGCCTTAGGGTTCTGTCAACAGCTGGAATCTTAGGCATTGCCCAAATCCCAAGCACTCAATTGTACTCTGACATTCAAGGTCTTATTAGTTATAATACACATGATAGATTATATATTGTTACCTAATGATAACAGAGTTACAAGATCATCTGCTATATCAGAAGTATATGTTCCCAGTATCACACAATGCATAGTGCCTCTCCTGGACTAAGGCACAAGTCTGTTGAGCCAAACACCAAACAATTTCTCAATTAAAATCACAGAGCAATCATCCCGAAGAGAGGTGGAGGTGCATTATCCCAGTCCAGCCAAGCTCGCTGAATCTCAAGCCAACATTTCACTCACTAAATATAGTCTGCTGAAAGCCTCATACAAAATAAAACACTGTATAGAGAAGAAAGAGGTCATTTTAATGGTGAAAGAGAGGATAGAGTGTAATTATCCATCATTAGTTCCAGGTAATTACAGAGAGGAGACTTCAGACTGAGCTCTGTGTCCAGCATGCTGTAATGCAATACATTTAAACCTTTTTATAAGTTAGATGAGAGTCTGCACCGGATTCATTAATACTTCAATGTGTTCAGTGTTTTTATTGGATGTCAAATTTTTGGTTAATTCAAGTGCAATATGTGATGGAAACAGACGTTTAGGAGGACTCTGCTGCCACCTGGTGCCCATACTGAAGCCTGCAGCATGTAGGACGTCCGGTCAAAGAGAGTCTACCACCTCCCCTAAGCATATTCAACTTCCACCACCATATTACAGAGCACATTACAGATATCTGTTACATTTGTCCCCTTTGTAGATTTGGAGAAAAATAACTTTAAAGTTATATGCAAATCAGGCAGTTGCTGCATTCATGGTGTGCATCCTGAGACACAGATCTTGCCACTCAAGTAGGATGGATGATATCATAGCAGTGGGAGGATCAACTCCCACTATATGGGACAGTACAGGTAGGAGATGGTAGGGGTACTAGTGGCAAGAGCAATGCTCTGGGAGCTAAAGGCCCACACCGACTGAGTCGTGCAAATTACTTTAAAATAATTTTTTTCCATATCTACAAAAGTGAGACATAACACAGGTATGCTGTTTATCATTGTAATGTGCTGTGCACAACAAAGGGCATGGCAGAAGTAAGAATGAAAGACTTAAACAATTAGTCTATTTTCTTTTTATTCCTATAAAAATCAGTGGAAAAACTGCAAGATTGTCCAAAAAGAGCAACAGCTCTGCAGCTGGTGGCACAAAAATCGGCACTTTCTTCCGTAGTTTGACAATATATAAATCTTGGCCTTAGTCCATACGTCAAAAGGGTTTCCCAATAAAACATTAGTTAACATTACATAGAACATGATCACACATTGAATTTATTAGGGAGGCCATTTTCACAGGTTTTCTAGTAGAATACAGAATTCAGGATCCATAAATACTTTGTGACAGCACAATATTTTAAGCTATTTTACTCAATACGATCCACAATAGTGTAAAGAAAAATTTACAAGCCTCCAAAAAAAAAATGTTTCAGAAGATCCCAAATCTTGCAATAAAATTGTAGAAAAATTAACAGAATTTAGGATAAAGTCCCACTAAATCTTTAGGATCTCAGTGCTCTAAGAGAACAGACCGCACAGCTGATTCTTCTTGTATGGCCATTGAACTACTGGAGTGTCCTCTGGTAGAGCCCATTGAGATGTGCCTGATAACACTCATTTAACTTTGTAACTGTAGAGAAACGTTGGGCCACTTGTGTCTCCTGTCATTAAAAAAAAATATCTGTTATTTCTTAAGAAGAGGATTTTCTAATGCTTAAAGAAGATGCCAGGCTAACAGTGTTTGATTTTTCAGATTATTTGCGATTTTACACACATGACAATCAGAGTGCCATATTTGAGTACGTTGTGGACTTGAAAAGGGACAAGGCAAAGGCAAAAAAATACAATGTGATTTACCTTATAGGCTTTTTTTCATAAAGAAACAGTTTCAGGAAGAGTGTCAAGTGCTTCTATTGTAGTGCAGCATTATATTATCACAAAAGACAGGATATGCACTGGAGGTGGAGTCAGTATACACCAGCAACAGAAGATCCTGGATGTTTCATATGTAACATACTCACCTCCTCCTTTATGGAAACAGTTAGTATGTCATGCCATTTTCTTATTTCATTCTGACTGCTTCTTTCTTCCAAGGGTTTGTGAAAAATACCAGAACATGCATTCATCTCCTAAAAATTAGAGCATTAGATAAATAATGCTGATGTAACAAAGTATAGTAATCATATTTTCAATAAGTGATTTTAGGGTAAATGATGAATTGCAAGAGTTATTTCCATTTTTTCACCCTTATAAATGGGCATTACAAAGATACCCAGTTATTACAGATCACCAAGCTTGTCTACCTCTAGTGACTGGACATGACACCCACCTTTTAATGTAAAACACACAATGTAAACAAACATGTTAGGTTCACATCTGCGCTGGGCTCTCCGTCGTTCGGGATCACTGGGACACCCAAACAACAGAGAGCCCAACCACCAAAGCAGCAGTTACCCGCAGACACTGGCGGCCCCCATAGACTATATTGGGGTTTACAGGGTATCTACCGTTTTTATACTGAAACTGGCAGAACTTTTCTCTCTATCGATTTCTGTGGCGGAGTTTCCAATGGAGACTCTGGAGCAGATGTGAACCTAGCCTTAGGTATCCCAATGTGCGTATAAGTGCCCACTATCCCAAAATATTGCAAATTAGTGTATTTTGGTCACCTTGTTTCCCTGCAAAAATAGCGATAAAACGTGTTCAAAAAGTCATATATACCAAAAATTGGTATCAATAGAAACTACAACTTTCCCCGTTGGTAAAGAGCCCTGACATATCTCCGTTACCAAAACAGTAAAAAAGTTATAGCCTCCAGAATATGGTGACCCCAGGAAAAGTCTTTATTTTCAAAAAATTACATTTCATTAGTAAATGAGCTTAAATATAATAAAACCACTAAATATGGTATCACTGTAATTGCAATGACCTGCCGGACAAAGTTGTCATGTAAATTTTAATGCAGAGTGAATGTCATAGAAACAACATACAAAAAATGATAATAAAATTGTGTTGTTTTTTTTTTACATGGACCCTGCAAAAACGTTAATAAAAACTGATTATAACATCTATGATGCCAGATGATAGTACATCTCAGCACGCAAAAAAAAAAAAAAGTCCTCACTTAGCAGAGAAGGAATATATGAAAAAAACGCCGAGAATTATTGTACAAACTACCCTGCATCCTTAAAAGGTTAAACAATTTTTGAATTAGGCACACATCACAAAAAATAAAAAATAAAAATCATCATGTTTTACAGACAACAACCTTTCAGCAAAATTACACATTTATTAATGTGCAGAGGGAGTCCTCTTTCACATACAATTTAATTCAGTGCATTGAAAATGAACATTTTGACACAACTATTGCACTACACAGCTATAATGAAATAGAAGCAAATGGATGATTTTCCTATCCACTGCCATTGGGATGTGACTCAAATGGGCAGTAATTGTGCAAGTTCACCTGGCTGGGATCTTGCAAATGGAATTATTGGTCTAGCTATAGCATAAAGATAGATTCAGAACAGAAATTTTACCTGTAATGTTGCTATCAAGCTCTGTGCCCAGTGCTCATATTCTGCCAGCTTCTCTCTGATCACTTCACTGTCTTTCCTGATACCCTGGACACAAATAAGGACAGTTATATACAGTATGATAACAAATGCATACATTTTATCTTGTTGTCAATTGTCTATCCTAAATATTTCCTGTAGTGCTTTACAGGCAAAACATCAAGGGCATTATCATAAAAAACATCAACTCCTAGGCTGCCTTTATAGCTGCCTGTCCTGTCATCAGAATTTCTTAGTAAATCTGCCTTGGCATGCACCAATATGGGAGTTAAGGAGAGATCACTGCATCTCACAGCAGATTTGCTATTCAGGAATTTGGAAAAACTGCAAAGCGGGAACATTAGTAGTATTGTAACAGTGGCAATATCGACTGTCACTCAGCTTTCCTAGAAACAAATTCTCTAATAACTTGATAGTTGGGACTCTAGGAATGGTGCCACATTTTGATGATAAATGCACTTCTCTTACCACATTAGGGCTGCGGAGTTGGAGTCAGGAACAATTTTGGCTGGAGTCAGAGACGGGAAAAAGTTTCCAACTTTAAAATAAAATTGATTATTTTTAACCCCTTCCCGCCACAGGCATTTATCAATTTTTGTTTTTTACTCCCCTCCTTCCAAAAGCCATAGCTTTTTTATTTTTCCTTTTACAGAGGTTTATAAGGGCTTATTTTTTGCAAAACAAATTGTACTTTGTAATGGTACCATTTAATATTCCGTTCGAAATTTGACAGTCGAAACTGAAAAAAAATTTAGAATGAAGTGGATTTAGAAAAAAACTTTCTTACAGGCTTCGTTTCTATGGGGTTCATTGTGCAGTCAAAATGACATGTCACCTGTATTCTATGGGCTGGTACAATTACGGGGATACCAAATTTATATGATTTTGTTTATGTTTTAACCCCTTAACGACCCAGCCCAAAAGTGCGTTAAGGACCAGGCCTCGTTTTTCAAAACTGACTTGTGTCACTTTATATGGCAATAACTTTGAGACGTCTTTACTTACACAAGTGATTTTGAGATTGTTTTTTCGTGACACATTGTACTTCATGTTAGTGGTAAACACTAATGAATATTTTTGTATTTATTTATAGAAAAATAGGAAATTTGATGGAAATTTTGAAAAAAAAATTGCAATTTTCAAAATGTGAAATGCTCTGCTTTTCAGATAGATAGTCATACCACCCAAATACATTAATACATATTATCTACCATATCTCTGCTTTATATCGGCATCATCTTTTAATCGTCCTGTAATTTATTTTGGATGTTAGAAGGCTTACAAGTGTAACAGCGATTTTGCAGATTTACAAGAAAATTTCCCAAACTAATTTTTTAGGGACCACTTCAGTTCTGAAGAGGATTATAATGGCCTATATATTAGAAACCCCCATAAATCACCCCATTTTGAAAACTGCACCCCTCAAATAATTCAAAATAACATTTGGGAAGTTTGTTAACCCTTTAAGAATTTCACTGGAATTAAAACAATATGGAGGTGAAATTTAAACATTTAATTTTTTCCCACTAATTCCTTAATTTAGCCCTAAAATTAACACATTCACAAAGGGTTAAAGGAAAAAATGCATCTCACAGTTTGTTATGCAATTTCTCCCGAGCACGGAAATACCCCACAAGTGGGTGTAAACTGATGTTTGGGCGAATGGCAGCGCACGGAAGGGAAGGAGTGACACTGGGCGTCTGAAAAGCAGATTTTGCTGGAATAGTTTTCAGGTGTCATGTCTCATTTGCAAAGCCCCTAGAGTACCAATACAAAGGAAAACCCCAAAAAGTGACCCCATTTTGCAAACTACACCCCTCACAGAATTCATATAGGGGTATAGTGAGCATTTTGACCTTACATTCGTTTCACAGATTTTGCTAACACTGGGATGTATAAAAATGAAACATTACTAAAATGTCACTTTATCCCCAAAGTTTTCATTTTCACAATGGGTTAAAGGAGAAAAAGCACCCCACAGTTTGCAAAATAATTGCTCCTAAACACAGCAATACCCCATATGTGGTCGCAATCTGCTGTATGGGTACATGGCAGGGCTCAGAATGGAAAGAGCGCTATTTAGCTTTTGGAGAGCAGATTTTGCTGGAATAGTTTTCAGGTACCATGTCGCATTTGCAGAGCCCCCAAAGTACCAATACAGTGGAAACCCCCTAAAAGTGACCCCATTTTGGAAACTACACCCCTCACAGAACATATCAAGGGACATAATGAGCATTTTGACCCTACAGCTGTTTCACAGATTTTATTAACATTGGGACATTAAAATGAAAAATTACTTTTTTTCCAATAAACCGTCAATTTAGCCCCAAATTTTTCATTTTCACAAGAGGACAAAGGAGAAAAAGCACCCCAAAGTTCGTTACACAATTTCTCCTGAACACAGAAATGCCCCATATGTGGTTGTAATCTGCTGCATGGGTAAATGGCAGGGCTAAAAATGGAAAGAGCGCTATTTAGCTTTTGGAGGGCAGATTTTGCTGGAATAGTTTTTGGATGCCATGTCGCATTTGCAGAACCCCTAAAGTACCAATATAATGGAAACCTCTCAAAAGTGACCCCATTTTAGAAACTACACCCCTCAAGGAATGTATCAAGGGGTATTATCATTTAGAGCCTAAAAATGCTTCCCAAAAATTAATGTACAAAGTGAAAATTAAAGTTTTTAAAGAAATATCCAATTTCAGTGCCTAATACGTTGCGGCCACTTTGTGGTATCAGAGACATGCACTCCTAAAACTATTAAGTGGGCTAACCCAGGGACAAAAAAATTATATATGTGGGTATAAACTGCTGCTTGGGCACGCAGCAGGGCTCAGAAAGGAAGGAGCACTGTGGTTTTTTAGCTTTTGGAGCACAGATTTAGAGGGACTTTCTGGTCGCCATGATATTTTTGCAGAGCCCTGGAGATGCCAGTAAATTGGAATTCCCCAAGAAGTGACCCCCATTTTGTAGGGGCAATTTTAGGGTCTCTGCAAATGTGACATGGTGTCCAAAAAAACAACAATCTAAATATGCGCTCCAAAAGCACAAAGCGCTCCTTCACATTTGCGCCCTGCTGTGTGCCCAAATGACAGTTTATGCCCACACGTATGACGCTGGTGTACCCAGGATAAAGTACTTAATGCCATATGTGGGTATAAACTGCTGTTTGGGCACAGCCAGGCACAGAAGGGAAAGAGCGCTATTTTGGTTTTTAGAGCACAGTTTGCTTTTTGGACACCATGCCACTTTTGCAGAGCCCATGAATTGTCAGTAAAGTGGAATCCGCAGACATGTCACCCCATTTTGGAAACTACACCCTTCAAGGGATTTATCAAGTGGGGTAGCGAGCATTATTAACCCTTAAGTGTTGCATTCTTTTAATTTCCAAAAATGAATGCGCAGCTGATAATGAAAAGTTAAAAATGAAATTTTTCTATAGATATGCCATTTCAGTGCCCAATATGTTGTGCCCAGTTTATGTCTGCACAGACACACACTCCAAAAACTGGTGAGCGGGGATCCCGGGCACAACAGCTTTTGGAGCGTTCATCTCTGATACAAGCCGGGCACAACATATTACGCATAGAAATGTCGTATTCCTGGAATAATTGTCATTTTCACCTTTCATCATCAGCTGCCTATTCATTTACGGATAATAAATTATAGCAATACTTGGGGGTTAAAAATGCTCACTGTACCCCAGGATAAATTCCTTCAGGGGTGCAGTTTCCAAAATGGGGTGACATGTCAGGGGATTCCACTGTACTGGCATTTCAGCTCTGCAAAAGTGCAGTGGCGTCCAAAAAACAAATAGCGCTCCTTCCCTTCTGTGCCCGGCTGTGCCCAAACAGGAGTTTATACCCATATATCACATTAAGTACCTTATCCTGGGTACACCAGTGTCATACATGTGGGTATAAACTGCGGTTTGGGCACACAGTAGGGCACAGAAGGGAAGGAGCGCTATATGGCTTTTGGAGCGCAGATTCAGATGTTTGGGATCTGGATGCCATGTCATGTTTGCAGAGCCTCTAAAGTACCAGTAAAGTGGAATCCCCTAGGGAATGACCCCATTTTGAAAACTGCACCCCTCAAAGAATTTATCAAGGGGTGTAGCGAGCATTAGTATCCCAGACGTGACTGCACAGCGGATGGGGAAAAGTGAATATGTAATCTGTGCGTAGTACATTGGGTACACTAAATTCCCTACTATTTCCCCAGTAGTTCCTATTATTGGGGGGTCACTCTGGGGGTCACTTCTGGTTTAGTATCCCTCGTAAGCTCTAAATCTGGGGTGTACCCTAATATACGCTCGCACAGCTTATACATTCCCTTCCTGCCGCAGCCAGTTATGCTCTAATGATTTGGCGATTTTTGGGGTTTTTGTCTTCACATTGTACGAGTTATATTTTCTTTATTTCTCTGGTGATGTAGCCATATGAGGGCTTGTTGTTTTCAGGGTGAGATGTATTTTTTAATGACATCATTTTTAGGTGCTTACAACTTATTAAATAAATTTTATTAACTCTTTCTTGGTGGATTAAAAAACAACCCCATCAATTCTGGCACTGCGTTTTATCTTTTAAATTTTTCACCATGCAGCATAGAGCATAAGTAACATGTTATCTTTATTCTGCTGGTCGGTACGATTATGGCGATACCTCATTTATACTGTTTTTTTATGCAATACCAATTTTGCAGAACAAAAACCCATTTGGGGACATAAATTAATTTTTTTTGCATCGCCATCTTCTAAGATGCGTAGCATTTTTATTTTTCAGTTTAGAGAGTTGGTTTAGGGCTTATTTTTTGCGGTACAACCTGTGCTTTTTATTGGTACTGTTTTGGGGTACATATGACTTTTTGATCACTTTTTATGGCATATTTTGTAAGGTGAGATGGCGAAAAATCGTTACTTTTGGCGGGTTTTTTCCGTTTTTTTTTCCCCGACTTTCACCGTGTACATTAAATATGGTTTCAGTTTTATTGTACAGGTTGTTACGGACGCAACAATATCAAATATGTATTGTTTTTATTAATTTTTAGGTTTATTTTTTATATAATTAATTTTATATAGGAAAAGGGAATTTTTGGGGCTTTATTCTTTTATTAATTTTTTTCACATACTTTATTATTTTTTTTTTTCACTTTTTTTTACTTTTTCTTGTGTCCCATTAGGACACCTGAGCCAGCAATGCTTTGATTGCTGGCTCAGCACTATAGACTGCAAGACACGAGCATACACGTGTCTTGCAGCCTATACAGGAAGTCAGCGCTATGGAAACACAGCGCTGACTTCCTGATGTCTCGGCAGGATCAACCAGGTACTGGGGGCTCCAGGCAGCCTGGGGTCACTTGGCAGACCCCGGGCTGCAGATTAGAGATATCGGCACCCCCCGATCTCGCCGGGGGGGGGGGGGGGGGTCGGCAAGACGGCGGAACCCCTTGGATGCCGCGGTCATGTTTGACCGCGGCATCCAAGGGGTTAAAACCGCCGATCGGAAGTTATGGCCGACCGGGGGTTATGGAGCAGGGTGTTAGCTGTCAGATACAGCTAACACCCGGTTCCGATACCGCCCGCTCAGATAGTGAGCGGGCGGCCGGCCTCGGGTGTAGTATTACGTCCTGGTGCGCGAAGTACCTAGCGCCCAGGACGTAATAGTACGTCCAAGGTCGTTAAGGGGTTAAAAAAATCTAAAACTTTGAAAACAAATTTTCTTGGAGTCACCATATTCTGACACCCATAACTTTTTTAGATTTCTGTGTACAGAGCTGCATAAGACATTTTTTGTGGGGCCAGATGTACTTTTTATTTATACCATTTCGGGGGAATTTCTGATGTTTTCATCACTTCTTATTCCAATTTTTATAAGAGGTGAAAATGCGAAAAAATGGATGTTCAGCTCTTATAATTCTTTTTTTCCGCTACAGTGTTCAGTATATGTGAAAAATATATTTTTAAATGTTTGTAGCGCGAGCATTTTTGGATGCGGGGATGCATAATTTGATTTTGTTTGTTTTGTCTATTTTTATTTCAAATCTAGGGAAAGGGGGGTGATTTGAACTTTTAGATTTTTTTTTTTTAAAGACTTTATTTATTTATTTAACAGTTTTAAGAGCCCCCCTAGGGGTCTTGAATATTTAAAAATCGCTTGTTTCATAAACTGCAATACTACTATCGATATTGGTGGTCATAGGAACAGGATGGTTCCCTCAATCTTGCAGTGTGGGAGCTGTCCACACAAAAAAAAAAAAAAAAGGTACAAGGGCAATGTACATTATGTAAATCAATGCCCGCAATCAGAGAGAGTTGGAATTGGTGATTTGGCCTACCGACTCCACAGCCTTGTACTACATTACCAGTAACAATGAAAAATGTTGTTGGAAATCACTATTGCTGCTACAGGTTGTATGGTGGAGCTTCTCCTGAAATTCCAGAGCTTCAGACAGCCAAATCTTCAATGCCATCCCCTTCACAGTAAACTCTGATAACTGGTGGTGTGCCATGTTCAGAAGGTGCCTCCTGGTGACAAAGGTAGGATAAGTCACTGAAAACAGTAGCATAAAATCCTAAAAAAATCAATGTCAATACTATCATTGCCCCCCCCCCCCCCTGCTACTTAATACTAACTTAAAAAATGCAGTTTACTGTTGCAATTGGAAATGGGAGATGTATAAATCCATTTGCAAAGAGCTTCTTGTAGTGGTACATAAAGTCAGAATTTCTATTATGTAATGCTATTGCAATGTATTTATTTATTTCTCTTACTTGTATAGCGCCAACATATTCCGCAGCATTTTACATGTCGGTCACTCTCCCATATAGGGCTCACAATCTAAATTCCCTATCAGTATGCCTTTGGAGTGTGAGAGGAAACCAGAGTGCCTAGAGTAAACCCATGCAAACACAGGAAGAACATATAAACTCCATGCATATGTTGTCTTTGGTCAGATTCGAACCTAGGACTCCAGCACTGTAAGGTGCTAACCAATGAGCCACTATGTAACAGTAAGAAGGAGATTTGGGCCTCTGTATCTGAAAAATACAGCTTTGACCCCTATAAATCTGCAGGACACACTGCAACTGACCGTAGCTCCACATAAGCCTTTGTGTGTTGAAACTTGTCAATTACATCCTGAAGTCGCTTGGAATCAGTCATGGGAGAATGGAAGTTGTGGAGAACCTGGGTCTTTAAAGAGTCAATGATGATCTGAATCCTCCTCAGCTCCTTAGAGGCAATCTGTGAAAAAATAAAGACTATCCTTTAAGGGTTTTCTCAACTCAAGGGTTGACCTGCTCTCCGTTCTCCTCTCCCCTCTACTTCCTGATTTCAATGACAAGTTGGTGGATGGGTTTAATCTGAGTGATGTACAGCTCAGGCCAGTACTCCCGAGACTAAACTGCACACTGTTATTTTTGGATTAATATACAGACATGACCAAGGTACTGACCAAGCACTGTTTTAGCCTTTATAAAGGCTCAGCATCTAAATGCACTTTGAAGAGCTGACAGACTATATTGGTCATCATTCACACTGAATAAAAAAGAATAGTGTTGCATAGCCCAGCCCGGTAGGCTAGGTAGCTGAGGTTGTCTGCAACATAGACAGTGATCTGTGCAGATGTAATGAGTTGTATCTGACAAACAGAGGAAGATAGAGCAATGAATTGGGTAAAACCCTTCAGTTAGCTTAAGCTACAAGTTAAAATGTGACCCCTTTAACATAATGGCAGGAGGTGTACCCAAAATAGTACCAAAAATCATTAATCATTATTGTAAATAAAAGCTCTTAGTCTGAAGTTCATGATAGAAATTTGTGATACTGCCATGTGTAGTTCACACAGGACTGTCTACACACATGACAATGTACAGGTCGATTTTCAGTTAACTATAACATTCATAATATCTGACAAGTCTCAGAGAGTTACCGTGAGCTTGGAAATCTTTTCTTCTATTGATTCCAATTCTGTTCCCAATGTTTCCTCTTCATACAGCAAGGAATGAAATAACTTAACAAACTTCTCCGCATTCACAAGACTAGTCACAGCAGAGGACCTAAAAATGAGACATTAAGTACAAGTCTCATTCTGTCTCTGAACCCCTCACAATGCCCCTTTTGGAAGTAGACTCCCTTTTGGCTTTTTGTCCTGCCTCACCCCTCATATTTCATTCAGGTCATTCTTGCACAACCAGGGTATGGAAATGCCCACTCCTGCAGAGCTGGGATGCATTAACCCCTTCCTGCTGGCATTTCTCGATTTTCGTTTTTGACTCTCCACCTTCCAAACACCATAACTTTTTTATTTTTCTATTTACAGAGCCATATGAGGGTTTAATGCTTGAGGGACAAATTGTTCTTCATAATGGTGCCACTTATTATTCTGTACAATGTACTGGGAAGAAAAAATCCAGAATGTGGTGGAATTGGAGAAAAAGTGCATTTCTGCGGATTTCTTATGGGCTTTGTTTTTACGGCAATCACTGTGCAGCCAAAATGACATGTCACCTGTATTCTATTTTTCGGTATGATTCCAAATTTATATAGTTTTATTTACATTTTAACTCCTTAACAAAAATCCAAAACTTTGCAAAAAAACCACCTTTTCCTTAAAGTCGCCATATTCTAACACCCGGAACTTTTTTATATTTCCGTGTACAGGGATGCATAGGCTGCCTTTTTTTTTTGGGGGGGGTGAGATGTTCTTTTTAGTTATACCATTTTGGGAAATGTCTATTGGTCACTTTTTTATTCAAATTTTTATCAGAGGCATTCACTATATGGGAAAAATATTTTTATTTTTTTAGACTGGCATTTTCAGACAGTAATTTTTTTTAGTTTTATGTGTATTCTAGGGAAAGGGGGGGTGATTTGAACCTTTAGTTTTTTATTGTTTATTTTACATTTTTTTTTAAATTTAAAAAAAAAAAAAATTTTACTATTTTTTTTAGTCCCCATAGGCAGGCATGTCAAACATGCGGCCCTTTACAGGCATATCTGCGGCCCGCACAAAAGTCTCAAACTTTGTCTCTAAAGTTTAGAGACAAAGTTTGAGACTTTTGTGCGGGCCGCAGATGTACAAAACTCACGATCAGCACTTCAGCGAACCCCACAATCACTGCTATCATTATACTCCGGGGTCTTTTGAGACCCCAGGGTATAACGATCGGGGGCCCAGGGGAGGTGAGAGAACATAAAAAACACCGTAACTCACCTATCCGCCGCTCCGCAGGCTTCGGGTCTGTTTGGTGACATCCCAGACGTCAATATGCGTCGCGACGCCGGCCTGGATCGCACGAGATCCGGTCCGAAATTGAAGATGGCCGAAGTAGCGCACGGGAGTGCACCGGAGCGAGGAAGAGGTAAGTTGCAGTGTTTTCTATATTTCTATCCTCCCCTGGGTCTCCGATCATTATACTCTGGGGTCTGAAAAGACCCCAGAGTATAATAATCGTTCATGGGTGGTCCACTATGGGGCATAATACTGTGTGCAGGGGCCACTATGGGGCAAACTACTGTGTGCAGGGGCCACTATGGGGCAAACTACTGTGTGCAGGGGCCACTATGGGGCAAACTACTGTGTGCAGGGGCCACTATGGGGCAAACTACTGTGTGCAGGGGCCACTATGGGGCAAACTACTGTGTGCAGGGGCCACTATGGGGCAAACTACTGTGTGCAGGGGCCACTATGGGGCAAACTACTGTGTGCAGGGGCCACTATGGGGCAAACTACTGTGTGCAGGGGCCACTATGGGGCAAACTACTGTGTGCAGGGGCCACTATGGGGCAAACTACTGCATGCAGGCGCCACTATGGGGCAAACTACTGCGTGCAGGGGCCACTATGGGGCAAACTACTGCGTGCAGGGGCCACTATGGGGCAAACTACTGTGTGTCGGGGGCCACTATGGGGCAAACTACTGTGTGCAGGGGCCACTATGGGGCAAACTAATGTGTGTCGGGGCCACTATGGGGCAAAGTACTGTGTGTCGGGGCCACTATGGGGCAAACTACTATGTGCAGGGGCCACTATGGGGCATAATATTCTGTGCAGGGGCCACTATGGGGCATAATACCGTGTGGAGGGGCCACTATGGGGCATAATACCTTGGTGAACACCAAAAAGAACAAATCCTACAGACGCCCATTAAATAAATATGAAGTAAATAAATACATATTGAAAATTCATAATAATAATATAAATAATAATATAATATAATGAATAGGCCTATTAGCACAAAGCACAAAGAGGTGTCAAGCCTCAGGACAAAACACTAAAAATGATTGAAAAAAATGATAGCAAATAAATGTTTAGTTTTTAATTGCTGTATTTTTGTTAAATATATTAGTTGCTGTTGCGCACTGCAAATATATGTTGCTGTTACATATTACTACTTCATATCTTGTTTTCATGACTGCTGTTAAAATACGTGTGTGACATTAGCTGCTGTGAGCGGCCCTCGCAACAACCTCTTGTTACTCATGTGGCCCTCGGGGTACCCTGAGTTTGACATGCCTGCCCATAGGGACCTGGAACCTGCAATTGTTTGATTGCAAGTCCCATAGACTGCATGGAATATAGAACACTCTGAGGTGGAGCTAAACAACACGTTCACGATTCTAATGAAAATGTCCTTTGTAATAGCAAATTTGTCCAGCCATAATTACTTTTCTATACTTTAGGTGGCACCCATGTGGTCACTGGGTTGGTGATATTGCATAGGCAAGATTTTTTTGGTTCCATTTATTGCACACCAAGGTTTGTTTTTATTTCTCTACTTCATCTGAATACTAAAGGGGCGTTCACACTACCGTTGGTTACCGTCAGTAGTGTCCGTTGCTATTGTCCGTTACAAGATTTTAGCATCAGACACTAGCTGAACCTTCAGAAATCCGTTAAAATTTCCATTCATTTCAAAGGGTTTTTATATTGTGTCCGTTTACACCCAATCCATCAGAAGTCCATTTTTTTTCGTGGACAAAAAATCCTACATGCAGGACTTTTTTGTCCGTTTGGAAAAATGTATTCTTGAAGGACAGCAAGTGTCCGTTATTTTTTTAAAATTGAAGTCTATGGGTAACGGACTTATAACCATCACTTATAGCCATCAGTTACTGTCCGTTATTTTATGTCCATTTTTTTTCTGCGCATGCTCAGAAATCAAAAACAAAAAAAAACGGACAGTGTTAAAACGGACACTAACTGATGCTAATGTGTCCTTTTTTTTAACTGATCCATTATTTGGATCAAGTTAAAAAAACGGACACATTAACATCAGTTAGTGTCCGTTAATGTCTGTTATGATAGATGTCTGGTTTTTTTTTGGTTTTTTTTTAACGGACACCTTCATAACGGAATCCAACGGTATTGTGAACCCTGCTTAAGTTGTGTACTGCATCTTGATGTTTCAGCATTTAGCCATGTTGTGAATTTACCTTTCTCCCTTCCTATGTTCATTCATTTGCCCCTCTATCACAATTACCCCCCCCCCCCCCTTTTTTTCTTTTTTGCTTGCTGTCCCTTACCACACTTATCAGGTTGTAAAAACTGAAATGTTTTTCTTATATATCATATTATTATGTTGATGGTGTATACATTTAGCTGGGCTGTGTGTGGCCTAAATAGACTCAAAATAGAAATGTTGTATTATAAACTGTCCATCCTACCCCTCTCTACAGACCCTGTTTAAAAGATAAGGCCTCAAAGCCAAGCTGTAACCCATGCACAGGAATAAACTTCCTTCAAGAGTGTATGAGATATTATAGTCACCCCGAGCCAGATCTCCCCTGATGTTTAATGAATACATTGAGATAATTACTATCCAATTTCCGTTCATGATCCTAATTGATCTTGATTAATCTTGTCTATAAATACTAAATGTTATAAGAGATTAGAAAGATAATCCTAAAACATATTCAATGGGAAATGCTCATTTAACATGAAAAATGAGGATGCAGGAAGTTTTGGCTGGGAAGTAATCCCATTAAATTACATATAAATGTACTAGTTAATCTTCAGTAAACTTAAAGCCTTAACTTTAGAAATCTCAGAAATATAATACTGGACCTACCAGAATCTGAGAAAATATTTATATATTTTTCAGATGTGCCCCATATTGAGATAATGGCACACAAGGTATGCAAATTTGTAGTGATAACACCAAACGTGGCACCTATCCTGGCTCAAGTGAGTTATCAAATATTCTGAATTCACATCCAGTCATACAAAAACTGAATTGTAAGGGAAACTTTTGGAAATACAAAATAACACAAAATCTGCTCCTATTTTTAATCAGAGAAGTGATTTGGTGCTAAATTAATAGAAATTCTGGATTAAAAGACTTTCCTAGTATTGACATAGATCCACTAAAATCATTGAAAAACAACAAAACTACAAATCCCAGCATGCTCTTTCGCCGGTCAGAGCATGATGGGAGTTGTAGTTTTGCAACAGCTGAAGTAGAGGTAGGTAGGAAGCCGCAGATCACTGCTGTAAAGGGCATCACCAACTAATAAAGAATCAGATAAATGTTGCAGCAAGTATGACAGGAGTGAACATTTGCTATACAAGGACTTTATGAAACAATTGGTAGAAAATACACAAAGGACACTTAATTAGTTGCAAACATAAGCAGCCCACAAAAGATACTTACTGTCTTGTGACTTTGCATCTTGAATTTTCTTCCACCTAGAATGAAGGCAGACAATTAGGAGAAGTACAAGGTCTACATTTCTATGATAGCTTCCTGGCTGCGTTATATTGGTAAAATTTCCTATTAACAGTCTAGATGCATATATATATATATATATATATATATATATATATATATATATACATACATATACATACACACACACACAGTACAGACCAAAAGTTTGGACACACCTTCTCATTCCAAGAGTTTTCTGTATTTTCATGACTATAAAAATTGTAGATTCACACTGAAGGCATCAAAACTATGAATTAACACATGTGGAATTATATACTTAACAAAAAAGTGTGAAACAACTGAAAATATGTCTTATATTCTAGGTTCCTCAAAGTAGCCACCTTTCGCTTTGATTACTGCTTTGCACACTCTTGGCATTCTCTTGATGAGCTTCAAGAGGTAGTCACCTGAAATGGTCTTCACTTCACAGGTGTGCCCTGTCAGGTTTAATAAGTGGGATTTCTTGCCTTATAAATGGGGTTGGGACCATCAGTTGTGTTTTTCAGAAGTCAGGTGGATACACAGCTGATAGTCCTACTGAATGGAGTGTTAGAATTTCTATTATGGCAAGAAAAAAGCAGCTAAGTAAAGAAAAACGAGTGGCCATCATTACTTTAAGAAATGAAGGTCAGTCAGTCCGAAAAATTGGGAAAACTTTGAAAGTGTCCCCAAGTGCATTGGCCAAAACCATCAGCAAGGGCATTGAAGATGAAACGTGGCTGGGTCTTTCAACATGACAATGATCCCAAGCACACCGCCAGGGCAACGAAGGAGTGGCTTCGTAAGAAGCATTTCAAGGTCCTGGAGTGGCCTAGCCAGTCTCCAGATCTCAACCCCATAGAAAACACCCCGGTCTTGGAGAGGAGAGTCCTTGAAATGTCCGTGTTGCCCAGCAAAAAGGGGGGAAAACCGGGGGGGAAAAAGGGGGGGGGGGGGGACAACCCCAAAACATCACTACTCTAGAGATCTGCATGGAGGAATGGGCCAACATACCAGAAACAGTGTGTGCCAACCTTGTGAAGACTTACAGAAAATGTTTGACCTCTGTCATTGCCAACAAAGGATATATAACAAAGTATTGAGATGAACTTTTGTCATTGACCAAATATTTATATTTTCCACCATAATTTGCAAATAAATTCTTTAAAAATCAGACAATGTGATTTTCTAGATAGGTTTTCTCATTTTGTCTCTCATAGTTGAGGTCTACCTATGATGTCAATTACAGGCTGGCCTCATCTTTTTAAGTGGGAGAACTTGCACAATTGGTGGCTGACTAAATCCTTTTTTCCCCACTGTATATATTTATTTAATCATATCATAAGTAAATTTGTTATTGTTTTTCAAGCAAGATATATGGATGGCAATGAAAGATTGCATAACTGTTCAGGTTCACCTCCGGACACCTCCACGAAGGGCCTGATTACAACAATTTATCAGCTTCTATCTTCCCCAGCGGGGCCTACTCCCCCAGTCCAAAGGTACATAACTAGGTGGGAAGAAGCGCTGGGTCGCCCAATTTCCCCAGCCCAGTGGCAGATTATCTGGTCACGAGCAGCTAAGTCCTCTACCTGTGTGACGCATAAGGAGTCTCAATATAAACTCCTTATGCATTGGTAACCCAATGCATACCCCTGCCCTTCTACACTTCCTGAATCCTATGATTCCCTCGGTGTGTTGGCGATGCAATTCCGCTGTGGGTATACTTTTACATATATCCTGGAATTGTCTCTTGATACAAGTCTTTTGGAGTGAAGTTAGGAGTGTCACAAATACTCTCTTCCTACAGGTATTCCCTCTTGACCCCCTTATTTATCTCTTAACTTGCTCCAAGACGAATGGGTAAGAAATCCGCTAGGTTGTTTTTATATCTATGTATAGCAGCCAAAACTCTCATTGCATTGCACTGGAAATCAACTACTCCCCCGACTGCCACTGAACTCCTAGCCCACTTGGAATATGTGACTGCCTCCATGAACAATACTGTTCCTGCCTTTGACACGGCCTGGTCCTCATGTGATACCTACTGCACCTTACAGAATCTCTTTCCTCCCCCTCCCCTAGTCCCTCCCTCTCACTTTCCCCTGCCTGTTTTCTCTGTTTTCTTTTCATTTTGTTGTCTAAGTTATATATTATTCTCGCCTAACAAATTCATTGCACTGATTTTTTGATTGTATAGTTCAGCTTTGTTCTCCGTCCACTTGTTACTTTAAAACCTTGTTTCAATAAAAATTACAGTTAAAAAAAAAAACAAAAAAACCCCAACATGTATGTGATAACAGTGGACACCTCATAGTTCTAGTCCCACCTCCCAAGAAGAATAAACTATACATTCAACCTCTATGTCTAACTTTGGATAAACAGTATTAGAATATATTCACACACAGCAGGTTTGTTGCACGTGACTAATAATCAGCTACATACATTTTAGTGGAGTGGTCTTGGTGGCAAGCACATGGATTTCTATACGCTTCACAGCTGAAATTCCCCAGAACTCCCATACAGCCTGCACAGAGCTTGCTCTTTACATTTGCATTTTAGGAAAATGTCTCTGTTCAAACTGATTGTACTCCTTTATCATGGGAGCTCATTTAAGATGCTGGGAGGGGGGGGGGATCTATCCACAAAATTACACTTTCTAAACACAATCCCTAGGAGAAGGAGAAAAAAATCTGCACAGGATAAGTCATAAATGTATACAGTGGCTCCGCCAGCAGGCTAGTGAGTACAGCTCTGGAGCATAGTACAGGAAGTAAGTCAGGATAAGTAATGAACGGTATTTACAAAGTGACTTTTTATATGGGCTCTAAGGCTGGATTCACTAGGCCACTCTACATCCATATCATACAGACCATATTACAGTTGCCCATCCTAACCACTGCACTAGCAGAATCATATTGAACTATGCTGCTGTAATTTTGGGTCATTAGAGCCATGTTCAGGATTTGCAGCTGTAATATAGTCCATATAACATGAACATATTATGGCTGTGTACATCCAACCTGACTGTTAAAAGTAGTTCACAGTAAAACTACTATTAAACAGGAAATATATTATGAAGTATGTATACCTGACTGTATATGAAAGTTAATTCAGACTTTGCCAATCCCAAATCGCTAACATAAGTTAGATCTAGGGCTGGGCCATAAAGCTATATCACGATTAATTGAACAATTTACTTAGATTATGATTAATAAACGATTATTTTAGGACATTCTCCTTTTTATATGCCGTTCTATGCCATTGAATTTTGGTTTCAATTATTCACATATCAGCGATCCTGAATGAATAGCGTACAGTTAGTGACATATCCTTTAACCAATGGCAATGTGAGACAGGATGGTATAGATGTGAAATAATCAATGTCAGCAAGTTTACAACGATCAATTGAGCTGGCTTTTTATTTTGGTTATTTTTCAATGAATTGTCCAGCCCTAGTTAGATCACAGCTCAAGCCCTATGCAATTCCTTTTACAATTCTGCAACAAACTGCTTTGAAATCAATGGCAATATTGAAGGTGGAAATCTTTGACAAGCAGCCAAAAGTTTCCTGTACGTCTAGGGCTAGCAATACCAAATGCATTGTTCCAAAGATCATCTTAATTTATATTGTGTTGCTTCCCTTTACATAAAGTTCATGTACATTTACACCCATTTACTTTCATATTTTCTACTTACTTTCTCGTTTTTCTTCTTTATGGTTTCCTCAGATCTGTGGACGTAAAAAATACTGAATCCCCACAGCAGAAGAAGGGAGAAATAATTACAGAAGAAACTGTTAATGAAGATGCAGAAAGTCACCATATATCCAAATGTGGAGGCAATACAGGAAACACATTCTCTATAATCAACCAGTCCATTGACATGGGTCCAGCAAATGAATGTCAGAGCACCCAGAATGCCAACCCCAAAACTAAACCTGGAATTCTCCTGCCCCCTCTTAAATATAACGGCCATCCAGCCATGCAGCTTTAGGTTCACTTCTGGCAAGGCAAATGCTGCAAGATCGCTCATGTCCTCAAGCAGGTCTATATTGCTTGGTCATATATACATCCTATAGAGCATTTTAAATCCCATAGATGTTAATATGATGGCTGCTGCACAGTAGATCTTGGATGGAATGGTGCAGAAGTTCCATGGATCTGTATTGTAGTTTTCAATAGGATGCAGCACTGGATATGTGAGATTTCCAGTCAGTATACTGCCCCCTCACCACACTTAGGAAGAATAGATGTATTGTATCTTCTGTAGTGGTGTATGTGGGTCTTCTCCAGATTTGGGATAAACCATGTCTGTATAGTTGCATGTACTTTCTTCATCTGCACTCACATGGAAACTTTGTGTAGATTACAATTCTTCAATGACAAAAAAACATTGTCGTTGCTAGTTACTTTCCCAGCAAATCTCATCTATTTTACAAATGTAGTTGGTCCAGAAAATCAAGATTTTAGGTTAAAGGTCACAAGATGCTCAGAAGGCATGAAACTAGTAAACAGGGAGGGTTCGCCTGAAAATTAACTTACTCAGCCAAGAAAGGAAGTACATGTCAATTTTAGACACAGACCTTCTGTGAGTTCAATGTATTTTAAGAAACACACTAGTCCTGGGGTACTGCGAAGCATAATGCTATTCTGTGCAGCCCCAAACATCTCTGGCATCCCTATATTTAGGACTATTCTCTGTTCGGTACACCAGAGAGGAAAATATGGTTGTGTTTAATGTGGCTCTCTCCATTGTAGTATATGGAAGGTGTAAAAAGCTTTGCAGTGTCCATAACTCTCAAACCACAATAGAGAAAGCCAAACTTATGTGACAAATCAGGAAGCAGGAGATCCCCGCTCTGGATACGTGTAAGCTTTAGAAATATTGTTAGATATTTGGAATATGCCATCAATGTGTCCGATGTGAAAACCTCATTAAAAGGGGTTATCCAGTTTCTAATAATGTTGGTCTATTCTTAGGACACCCAGGACCCTTGCAGATCATTTGCATGGCTCTCGGTAATGTTTACATACCATGAGCTGTGCTGCTTACTTGCCTACAAATTATAGCAGAGTGCAAGTAATGCAGCACTGAAGTCTATGGCTCCCGCTATGTAAACATTACTGAGAGCTGCACTGTCTGGTTACAGGTGATCTGCAGGCATGGGCAATTTAACCCCATGCCAACAATAGTACGGCAGATGCCGGATCTTTAAAGATGGTGGCCGATCATAGCCACCAGGTCTCCACTGTATTGCACAGGGGAGACCCTGAGGTAATGAACTCTGATTGCAGGCATTGCTGTTTGTGATGCCCACCAAAAGTAAAATTTTGCCCACCACCATGTATCTTTTCCGTTGCAGGTTGGCTCCCATCCTGTTCCTATGGCAGCCCAATAGGGCGTTCACACAGCGGAAAATGAAGAGGAATTGTTGATGCAGGGCATCAGCATTCAGTCGCGGCTTTCCACTACTGATTAGACCCAGATGAATGTGCCTAATCAGCAAGCAGTATTGAGCCGTGGATTCCACGACTGAATCAACCACGGGATTCACAGCAAAATCGAGCAAGATGCTTATTTTTTTCAGCATGCTGCTAACTCTGCCTTCCATTGAAAACAATGGGAGGCAGAATCTGGGCATAATCTGCCACTGATTCAGCATCCCAAATCAGCACCAAATTCCTGTGTGAACAGCCCCTAATGAAGGTTCTCAGGCCTGTTATAGGAATAAAGCTATTGAGGCTGGTCTATGTGCATTCATTGCCCAATGTAAAAAGCCCTTTGGTTTATCACATCATAAAAGCGACTTTATCATGGATTGTTTTCATCCCAGTTTCCTGCCACACAAGGCATGATAAATCAGATAAATTGTTCTATTCTATTGTCCAAACTCCTATAGGGTATATGTCCACCTATTGAAGGCCTGGCATTTATACTCCAACCGCTTTTATACTGGCCCATACAGACACATGCTGGTCTCCATGTTTTCTCTTCTCCAGCTTCTTTTCTCCTTCAATTTTTTTTTCCTTTGCCACTCGGTGTTTTGACCCTCTCTAGTATGCCTGTCCAGTGCTTTATAACTGTGCTTTAGGGTGCTCAACATGAATTCAACCTGTTGTGTCTATACTGTTCTATTATGGTTCTTTGTATGTTATACTTGCTGCTTCTTTTCCTTTGTACTTGTCACTTTATCTTTCTAGGCACATCCTTAAAGGGAGTGCGACACGAGAAGTCAGCATATAAATCCAGACTTGCACATAGGTTAGAGTCACCAGAATAAAATGGTATTTTCTCCTTGTTAATTGGTGCCTCAGTACTGCACTTTTTGTTAATATGTCACTTACCTATTTGGAACAGTGGCAATGACCTTGTTGCTCCAAAAGACCACCTTAGCATATTTACAAAAAAACAAAACCTATCTCAGCAACTGAGACCCAATTCACAGAGTAAAAAACACTATGATTCAAGTGACCCTAACCTATCCATCTGTGGGCCTGGTACCATATCATATTAGTACCATACAATATTGAGTATATATGTATGCTGTATATTCCGATTGACTCACAATATTTATACCTTATGATTTAGGATTGACTTTACATGTACTGTACAGCCATTTCTAGTGATTTTTCTGTAAGAACATTCAATCTGTGTTTAGGCCATTTCTCATACATAGCCTGTATATACATTTTTGGAGGGGTTTCACATACAGTGGGGAAAAAAAGTATTTAGTCAGCCACCAATTGTGCAAGTTCTCCCACTTAAAAAGATGAGAGAGGCCTGTAATTGTCATCATAGGTAGACCTCAACTATGAGAGACAAAATGAGAAAACATATCTAGAAAATCACATTGTCTGATTTTTTAAGAATTTATTTGCAAATTATGGCGGAAAATAAGTATTTGGTCACCTACAAAAACAAGATTTCTGGCTCTCACAGACCTGTAACTTCTTCTTTAAGAGGCTCCTCTGTCCTCCACTCATTACCTGTAGTAATGGCTCCTGTTTGACATTGTTATCAGTATAAAAGACACCTGTCCACAACCTCAAACAGTCACACTCCAAACTCCACTATTGTGAAGACCAAAGAGCTGTGGAAGGACACCAGAAACAAAATTGTAGACCTGCACCAGGCTGGGAAGACTGAATCTGCAATAGGCAAGCAGCTTGGTGTGAAGAAATCAACTGTGGGAGCAATAATTAGAAAATGGAAGACATATAAGACCACTGATAATCTCCCTCGATCAGGGGCTCCACGCAAGATCTCACCCCGTGGGGTCAAAATGATCACAAGAACGGTGAGCAAAAATCCCAGAATCACACGGGGGGACCTAGTGAATGACCTGCAGAAAGCTGGGACTAACGTAACAAAGGCTACCGTCAGTAACACACTACGCCGCCAGGGACTCAGATCCTGCAGTGCCAGACGTGTCCCCCTGCTTAAGCCAGTACATATCCGGACCCGTCTGAAGTTTGCTAGAGAGCATTTGGATGTTCCAGAAGAGTATTGGGAGAATGTCATATGGTCAGATGAAACCAAAGTAGAACTGTTTGGTAGAGACACAACTCATCGTGTTTGAAGGACGGCAACGAAGGAGTGGCTTCGTAAGAAGCATTTCAAGGTCCTGGAGTGGCCTAGCCAGTCTCCAGATCTCAACCCCATAGAAAACCTTTGGAGGGAGTTGAAAGTCCGTGTTGCCCAGCGACAACCCCAAAACATCACTGCTCTAGAGGAGATCTGCATGGAGGAATGGGCTAACATACCAGCAACAGTGTGAGCCAACCTTGTGAAAACGTTTGACCTTTTTCATTGCCAGCAAAGGATATATAACAAAGTATTAATATGAACTTTTGTTATTGACCAAATACTTATTTTCCACCATAATTTGCAAATAAATTCTTAAAAAAATCAGACAATGTGATTTTCTGGATTAGTTTTCTCATTTTGTCTCTCATAGTTGAGGTCTACCTATGATGACAATTACAGGCCGGCCTCATCTTTTTAAGTGGGAGAACTTGCACAATTAGTAGCTGACTAAATACTTTTTTCCCCACTGTATCTGATGTAGTCCATCACTTGCACACCAGTGTAGAAAAGGGGGTTGTGACAACATTTTATGCAGTAAAAGCAGCTACACATTTATGATGGGGAAACCTGCAGTTTCCGTATGTATAAAAATCCAAGTAATTAATGGTATTTGCTCATTCATCCACTCAGTGCAGAACACACCTGCAACATTCTTTGCATAGATGGCATGCTCTACACCCTACCGTAGAGAAAAATCCTGTACATATTTTTGCAACTTTGACTACCTTACACTTCTGGTATTTGAATGCAATGAATTCAATCAGGCAACTGCTAACTATGTAAATACATCCACCTATTTTTTTTCCAGCTATTCTTCTGAGTTGGGTTTATTAAAGAGTATTTTTGTAGTTGGTAATAAGTGTCTTCTTGGGTGTGTACTAACCTTTTGTAAAAAAAAAAAAAATATACTGATATATATATATATATATATATATATATATTTTAACATACACACACACTATATATACATATATATCCAACTATATACCTAAGAGAAGGTGCCACAAAAAACAAGATATAGCACAGATCAGTACAGTAGATTCAAGTCTACATGACAAAAATGCCATGCAGAAGTATACGATAATCTGATATTTAATTATTATTTTAATGCATGTGTATACACACACACACACACACCAGGAATGAATGCAAAGCACTTATTCCAAGAAATATTTTCCCTATGGATTCTGTTTGAAAATAAGAAAGCAAACCATGTAAATTCAGTGTTAGGCTATAGGCACTGTCAGGATCTGGGGGCTGCTGTGAGGTTGACATGGACACAGACTCCAAGTTATTGAGTTTTATTCACTCAAACACTCGTTGGTACATGCAGCATAACCAAAAACATAAAATAAACACCTGCCCGTCTGGGCTCTAACTAAACAGAAGTGGGTTACCGCACCTAGAATAAAACAGGTTCAGACAGTCAGGTTTGTCTCCAGCAGCAGCAACCTTCTTTGTGGCTTTCCAGCCAACCTCTGCCACAGTCTGCTCTCCTAGCAGACTTCTTATTCCCCCCTAACGAGGACAATCCCAGTCAGCTGGGTTTCTCCAGACGTGTCCACAACGTGTGGACTGGAGGGGATGGGAATGGCAGGTCCCACTACCAGCCTACCTGCCATTCCATAAAAATCCAGCCCAGTGCACAGCACTTAAATAATGCTCAGCAAACATAGTTGTCTGCTGAGAAACAAACTCTCTGGATTTCCCTCATCTCAACCATCTGAGCAATCTGGGTTAGATGTACATCCCTTCCAGTATCTTAGGGTGGGTTCACACTTGCGCCGGAGTCCGTCCGCTACGAATCCGACTGAAAATCTCGGGAAACTGTATAGCGAAAGGTTAGCGACGCATTGCTTAAAAACCCATTCACTTGAATGGGTTTTTAAAGCAATGCGCGGGTGTGCGCTTACACCCACTGCGACACAAATCCAGTTTTTTTCGCTGGAAACAAAGTCCTGCATGTCGAACTGTGTTTCCAACGAAAAAAACTGGATTCGCGGCACAGAGGGTGTAAGCACACACCCGCGCATTGCTTTAAAAACCCATTCAAGTGAATGGGTTTTTAAGCAATGCGTCGCTAACCTTTTGCTATACAGTGCCTATACAGTTTCCCGAGATTTTAGTCAGATTCGCTGCGGACGGACGGACTCCGGCGCAAGCGTGAACCCACCCTTACCAGCCATTGGCTTACAGCACATATTATAGACCTGTAAAACATGGATTCATCGTCATTTGGCTAAAACAGTATAGTTGGTAATAGATAAGGGTGGGTTCACGTTACCATTATTTAATGCCCTTTGCTCTCCTCCGTCTCAGGAGGAGAGCAACGGACATTAAACAACAGATGCAGACAGAGCCCCCTCCTTCTGGCGTTCAACTGCATTCAACCCATTGTTTAAAAAAAACAAAACAAAAAAAAAAAACAACATGGAAGCTTTCTACCGTTGCACTTTACATTTCTGACAACAAACATGACAGAAGAAAGTGGCCATGATATTTTCTACGTTATAGTCAATGGGAATAGATGCTGATGGAAGAGGTTCTGTTTGTGTTCGTTACTCTACCACCATTAACCTCTTAAGGACCAGGTCATTTTTCGTTTTTCCCTCCCCACATTCCAAGAGCCATAACTTTTTCATTTTTCAGTTCACAGACTCACATAATGGCTTATTGTTTGCGAAACAAATTGTACTTTGCAATGGCACAATTCAATATACTGTGCAATGTACTGGAAAGCTGGAAAAAAATTCAGAATGAGGTGCAATTGGAGAAAAAAATGCATTTGCGCCAACTTCATATGGGTTTAATTTTTACGGCGTTCACGGTTTGGTAAAAATGACCAGTTACCTGTATTCTGTGGGTAAGTACAAATACGGCGATACCAAATTTCTATAGTATTTTGCAATGAAAAACTTTGCAAAATAGAAAAAAAAAATAAATTTGTGTCGCCATATTGTGACACCTGTAACTTTTTCAGATTTACATGTATGGAGCTGCGTATGGCGTATTTTTATGCAGGACAAGATGACGTTTTTACTGATATCATTTGGTGAAAGATCTGATAGTTTGATCAGTTTTTATAGGAGACAAAGTGTTGAAAAAAACGCTATTTGGCTATTTTGATTTTTTTTCGCCGCTACGCCTTTCACCATATAGGATAAATATTTTAATAGTTTGGACATTTTGGAGCGTGGGGATACCTAATATGTTTGTGTTTACTTTTGTTTATTTACTTTTATATCTGATCTAGGGAAAGGGGGGGGTGATTTGAACTTGTTTTTTATTTTTTATACTTTTAAAAACTTTTTTTTTTCTTTTTACTTTTATGATCAGATTCCCTATGGACCTTGAAACCTAGGGGGTCTGATCGCTCATACTATTCACTGCAATACTACTGTATTGCAGTGAATAGCAAAATGCCTCTGGCAGCTAGCAAAAGATCTAATGCAATGACAAGCCTGGGAGCCTTCAATAGGCTCCCGGCTGTCATGGCAACTGATTGCCGCCCTCCGATGACGCTCAGGAGGGTGTCGATCAGTGCAAAATGGCGGCGCCTGCGCAGTTTAGACGCCGCGGTCCTGTTTGACCACGGCGTCTAAAGGGTTAACAGCAGTGATCAGTGAAGGCACCGATCGCTGCTGTTAGCGGCAGGTCCTGGCTGTTATACGTTTTTAGAACGCATTTGTGTGAGCGACGGTCTTCTATGCCATTCTCTCTCAGTCATCTACAAGCTTCTGATTGACTCCACTGAAGGGTTTGTTCCCCCCTTTATGTTGAAGTGGGAGGCGGATCTATCCCTTTTCCTCTCCCATGAGCAGAGGAGACATATTTTCCGCCTCTCGCACAAGGCCTCCGTCAGCTCCCGCATCCAGGGGGCCAGTTTCAAGATCCTGTCCCATTGGTATAAGGTCCCCACAAGGCTACACGTTTTTCCCGCAGGTTCCCCAGACGTGCTGGAGGTATGGGCGAGAAGAGGGTGACATGCTTCATGTCTTCTGTTCCTGTTCTGCCCTGTCCCCATTTTGGGATGGTGTTAATTGGATCATTTTGCAAATTACTGAGACGTCTCATCAGTTGGGCCCTACTTTGTGTCTTCTCCACCATTGCGAACCTACAAGTGCTCACTATTCTGTTTTTTGGTCCTCGCAGCCCGTGCTTGCATTCCGCAATACTGTAAGTGAGTAGAACCTCCTCACTTCTCCTTCTGGATTCTAAAGGTCAATGAGATTATGCGCATGGAAAACCTCACTTCCTTCTTGCATGACATGGCTGAAATCATTAAGAAAACCTGCTTTTTCTGGTTGGAATTCCAACGCTCTGGAGAGTATCAGGCGCTTCTGGGCACTGGGCCTTCCTTTTAGACCTGAGCGTTGGGCTCTGTGCATGGTTTCCACCGTCGGCTTTGGTACTATAACTTTATATTTTAGTATCTGACCTTATATTGCGCATTATAGGTCCTTCTGCTGTGGACCTGACACGGCTGGTCCTTCGGACCCTCTTTGAGGCCCTTATATGGTATATCTTTCTGTTCACCCCTTAGTTGCGCCCCCCCCCCTTTTTTTCCCCTCTCTTTCTTTTCTGCTTGTATTGCTTTTTTTGCTCTCCTTTCCTTCTCCTTCCATCTTTTCTTCTTCAATATTCCTGTTGCCTTGCTGGCTGGGTCCGTCTTGGGGCACCCCTCCGGGTGGGTGGGTGGCTCCGGTCCGCATTGTTTGTGTTTGTATGTTTATATTTTTATATTATTGGTCCGTTTTGGACTTTGTTGTATTATTATAAAAATGTAACATTTGAATTGAGAAAAAAAACAAACAAAAAAAAAAAAAACTAACAGCGGTAGTGTGAACATAACCTAAGGCCCCTTGTACACGACCGTGGGCTAGGTCAGTGTGCTACCCAGGTTTTTCCCAGATAGCACACTGACCCATTTAATTTCTGTCAGGCCACACATGACCGTGTATTACACAATTCGGGCTGCAAAACTAAGGACAGGTCCGATTCCTGACTGGTTTTGTGGCCATACTTCCACAGCACCTATTCATTGAATGAATAAGGCCGCGGAAGCAGAGTCAGCACACGGATGACATCCATGAGCAGCCCATGCCGTTCAATCATGGCCAGCACACGGTCGTGTGCAATTAGCCTAACAGTGTGTTCCTATGAGTATTTGTGTGCTTACAGGCAAAATTAAAAACATACAAATGCAAAAAGCATTTTTACCCAAAAAAGTAAAACATTTATTTATTATCAACTTACATTTAATAAACTCCATACATTCGCATTTTTTTCAATGATACAGTTAAATCATAGCATGTGTCGATGGTCACAATTGTATTAAAGGGACTGTATCACCTCCCCCAAGGATATCCAACTGTCACTACTGTGTTACAAAGGACATTACAGTGATAAATTTCATACCTTTGTTATGTATGTCACTTTTATAGATTTGGAGAAAAACAACTTTGTAGTCTTATGCTAATGAGGCAGTTGGTGCAATTGGGACAGGCCTTCAGCTCCCTGGAGCACTGCTCTAGCCATTCAGACCCCTATCATCTCCTGTTTGCACCACCCCGTTCAGTGAAAGTTGATCCTTCCACTGCTATGACCTCACCCATCCTACTTAAGCAGGGAAAACAGTTCTCCCAGGACTGAAGGCCTGCCCCTAATGCACCAATTGCCTCCTTTGCATTAGACTTCAAAGTTGTTTTTCTCCAGAACTACATAAGTGACTTACATAAAAGATATTTGATTTATTACTGTAATGTTCTCTGTAATGCAGTGGTAGGCGTTAAATATGCTTGGGGGAGGTGGTACTCTCTTCAGACAACTTATAACGAAATGTAATTTGAGAGAAAGAACAGTTTATGTATTGGGTCACCCACAGTTAGCCATCTCATAACAGTAGCTTTGAACAAGGTAATCTCTGGTTCTTATCGGGTTCACAAGAGAAGCAGCCATTCCTCCTGAACAGGTGTTTTTAGTCTACTCAAGGGCTCACTATCCACTGACGTGAACCATATAAGGAATTTACAAAGTTGAGAAAACGTTACATAACTGGTGCAGGACTGTGTTCAGAAACGTCATTGAGAAAACGAGAAACGTGTAACAAAGAAAAAATACAAAAAACAAGTGTCCTTTGCTTCACTCCCTCATATATAACATACAGTAGAGCCCATGACAGAATTCCAGCATGTCATATGCTAGAAAATAGGTGGGGCTCTACCCTCTCCAGAACTCATCTCATGGGAGCCGTTCAATTTCCACTGTACACATCAGCAACTACTCACCTAACAGTGCCAGATTAATATAAGGAAATCAAGAACTAGTACAAAACAGCAACAAGTCTGTGGTCCAAGTGGAAAGAGGTCTCAACCCGTTCCCAACATGATCATGTGATAGACACAATAACTTTTTGGTTAGCAACTATGTCATCTAGTTTCTTCTTTATCTTAAGGAAATGTCTCTTGAATTCCAGACCATCACCCTGTAAGTAGATTAAAAAATGTTAGTGGGCAAAAAAGGAGAAAATATCTAGAAGTGCTAATCAAATTTATGTAGGCATATCCAAAAAAAGTTAAGGTTCTTCAATAGATTCAACCTCTACTGTAAAGCTTTTAACTGGTGATGCAGTCTCTAGGCTACACCTATTGCTTCTCACAAATCAAAAACAAATGGGGAATGGGCTTGCCAGATTACCATCCAGTGCATGCGCTACCTGCATCCCTGACCTGTTCCATGGAAGGGTCATCTGGCACCCAACTGTTTAGCTGAATCAACCATTTGGTCTATATCGGCCATTCCAAAATGACTACATATTTTCAATGATAATGGGCAAAAGGAGAGGTCATTCGCAGATTCAAGATCTTTCATGCAACTTTCTGACAAAAATTTAAAAACACTGCCAAAAAGATGGGGTGTCACTGGTTGGCTAAAACAATTGTTTATTGTTAAATGCGTTATGGCTGAAAACTAACAGCACCGATATCTCCGGCACACAGACACATTCTGGCAAAGTTGACAGAGCGCAAAATTTTAGCTGTATATAATACCGCCCATCTCCAAGGACATGAAAGGTCCTCTTTTAAGTAAACTTGTAAATCAAAATCCGATACAGATCTTAGTTGTCCATGTCTGAGGTATACATGTGGAGCAGTCCTCGAAAAATACATCTGGTGGAACTATCTAAGCTATGCCAATAAATAAGTATATGTAACCATAAGACGGCCATTGAGAGTACACACATTTAAATATTTTAAACTACATGACAACTATACCATACATACAGTTGTGACTCAGATTGCTATATAGGTATTATAATTATTTTTTGTAATGGCAAGTTACTGTACCTTGGAAAGGCGGAAGTCCAATAAAATTCGCTCATCCATTTCCACCAAATTAACTTTGAATATCAGCTTGTTGTTTCTTCGGTCAGTGGTTGAAAGAGTCACCTGATAAAAGGAACTAAATTAAGTCACTGGTATTGAGACCATTTAAAAGTACACACTTACCAACGTCTTAGAAGCCCACTGCCTCAGACACCTTTGATTCTGCCCATGCATCCAAGCCCTTAACACTTTTTAACGCCTCAAACTCGAAAACACGTCTGTAATCTGCTCTCTCCTCTTTACTGTGAGTCAAAACAAATGATAGTCAGCCCTCTTACTCCCTGCAAGATCCTTCTCTGTGGCCTCACAAATACTGTTTTCACTCCTTTCCAATCTACCCTCAATTCTTCTGCCTGAAAATCTACAACTTCCCTTGTTTCTTATCTACCTTTACCCTTTTCCAATCCTTTCACTGGCTACCCATTGCCCATCTACAATCTGCTCCCTCCATACATACATTTCTGACAATTTCCTGATACCTAGTCACACATTTTCTGATCCTTACAAGACTTTTACTGTATGTCCTTCCAGGCAGGGTCTTCCAGTTGGTCTAGAAATATTAATGTCTACTTACAGACAGCACACCTACCTGGTTGACACAGCACTTCTTCCAGACATAGCCCATCTTTTCACAAGTCTCTTTTAAAGTCTTGTAGGAGCTTTCGGCATCAACTTTAGTAAAAAAGCGAGTCATCCTTTTAACCAAGCGTTGCCATGGGTTCTGAAAAGGTGCACAGTAATGATTGTAAATATATTACAATGAACAAGCCAGAGGTCAGAAGGCCAGTATTAACAACATTTTAAAATTACCTGTGAATTGCCTGGGGTTCCCAGTAACTGGCTGCTCAGAAGCATGTTCTCAGGACAGGCCGGCTGGGAGAAACTGATTCCTTTACCCTGAACCAGTTTATCAATATGAGGAGAACTGCTGTCCCAGGTGGGGAGGGCAGTGCGGGGTTCTGGCTGTGTACTGGAAAAAGTCACCTTCTCTTCACTGCAAGGAAATTATAGAGCTTTACAAAACTTTAGTCAACTGGTTACTGCTAAAGTAAGCGATCACTCTACTTCTGCAATACATTAGCTTACTGTGAGCCATACTTCTGGAGGAGATAGAATATAGATAGGCCTATATATATATATATATATATAT
Source organism: Leptodactylus fallax (assembly GCA_947044405.1). Lineage (NCBI taxonomy): Eukaryota > Metazoa > Chordata > Amphibia > Anura > Leptodactylidae > Leptodactylus > Leptodactylus fallax. Next base: position 4,769,636 of record CAMRHE010000118.1, read on the forward strand.
ATATATATATATATATATATATATAAAAGATTAGAAGCCAGAGTATTTTAAAATGCAAAGCTTTCTTTTTTGAGAAAGAAGCACATACCTGTGAAAGAATGACAAATCCATATCAGACCGAATGTGTTTGCTGAAAAGCCCAGATGTTTCAGATCCCCCTGAAGACCCAAGGTTCCTCTTTATACCTAATACCAGAAACACATAATACTCCTTCAGAAAATGCCTAATATTGCACTTCAGATGTTAGCCCTTATGAGACTAAGCAACCATTGTTATCTGACAGACAAAAACAAAACAAAAAACAAAACAAGAAAAAGAAAGAAAAAACCCACACATACCTTTCTTGGGTGGTTTGGTAAACCACCGGTCTTTTTTGATGTCAGGAATAGTAAGCCTTGAATTGGGGTTTTCATTTAGTATCTTGCAAAGCAATGCTAGAAAGGGAACAGAGCTCAATCATTACTGCAGTTCTGTGTGGCGCTCTGGTTTGCTAGTCATTTGCCTCAGTTGGACAATTACCACAGAGATTACTACAGTTGCCAACTTTATAAATGAGAAAACAATGCTTACCTAGAGGAGCAGCATCAATCTTTTTCCAAGGAGTCAGGTAGTGCTTAGATTCCTTCCAGTCGCAATATTCTTGACACACATCATTTGGCTGATCCCATGGTAATTCTGCAAATAGAAGTTAAAGGGGATTACAAAAAAAATATATAAATAAAATAAAAATGTAAATACATGGCTTCCTTATTCAGCATCATCATTGTCCATGGATTAGGTCTGGTATTGCAAGTCAGTTCTTTTGAAATAAACAAAACTGAGCTCCAATACCAGACACAACCTGCACATGCATGCATGTATGTATGTATGTACGTACATACATACATACATATATAATTTTTTTAAATTTATAGACACATACTCTATAAAACGAAAAGTAAAGTGTGTTAATAGACAGCACTAAAGGTGTTCAAAAAAAAGCAAACAAAAAAAAACAGATATAGCACCATGGGGTATAGACCTGGCCACTAGGAGGCCGACACTAGGAATAGCAAAAGATGTCAGGTCCACCACTGGGCTAAACTCTCTCCACAGACACGATGCTAGCCAGTTTGTATCACTGCAGTAGGAGAGAGAGATAAATAAATATTAAGAAAAAAAAACCCTTAGAAAACCAAACAGAACCACTAACATGTCCTGAACCCGAAAACTAACCATAACAGCCCAGGGCAATAATGAAAACAACAGGGTGGGATTTGTGTTACCCATTGAATACAATGAGAAACGATTTTATGGCGAATACAAAAATTCATTTTTCTGGCTTATTTCATTGGGGGGGGGGACAGGACAGCACCATGGGATGTCCTAAAGCAGTCCCATAGGGTGAGAAAAATACAGCCACACGACAACTTAGGTGGGGTCGACAGAGGCCACAGAATGGATCTGGAAGAACTTTGTAAAAGTGTGAACAGAGGCCCAGGTGGCACCCTTGCAGACCTGGGCAGCGAAAGCCTGATGCCAAACAACCCAGGAAGCTCCGGCAGCTCTGGTAGAATGAGCCATCACACAGGGAGGCAGTGGTGGCCTCCCTTTGAAACAAAAAAAAAAAAAAAAAAATAGATACAGCACCTGGTCACTAGGAGGCTGACACTAGGAATAGCAAAAGATGTCAGCTCCGCCTCTGAACTATACTCTTTCCACAGACACTATGGACACCACAGACACCTGTAGGCCTCCCTGAAAGCAGACCAAATCCACAAGATGAAAGCCTGAGAAGCAGCCAGGCCCTGCGAGGGCCTCCAGGGAGAACAAACAAGACGTCAGAGTGATGGAAGGGGTCTGTACAAATGTGTGCACACCGACGCTTGGGGTCTGAGCAAAAGGAAAGTAAAACAATGTGCTCATTGATGTGGAAAGGAGGAAAAGCACCTTAAACAGAAAAGACGGTGGATGGAGGACGACCCTGTGAAGATCCTGCGGAAGGAAAAGACAGCCACCAGGAAGGCAACCTGCCAGGACAGAAGGTGAACAGAGATCTCCTGCAAAGGCATGAAGGGGGAGAGTGCTGGAGGGTCCCAAGGACGAGGTCCCATGGAGTAACCTGAGGACGGTTGGAAGGAACACAGTGCCACGCCCTGCTGGAAAGTCTTCACCTAAAGACGATAAAAGCCAGGGTCTTTGAAAGAAAGATGGAAAAGGTAGAAAGAACAGCCCTTAGCGGAAAAAAATAAAATAAAAAATTATGTATATATATATATATATATATATATATATATATATATATATGTGTCCCTGGTCTAGGCTAGATGGGAGGAAGCCAGGATCCTGGGAAAGGAAAGAAAGCGGATGGTGGCCAATACTTATGCACCACTGCATGTAGCCTTCTACATGTAATGAGAGAACTTTGCAGGCTTTGGTTTTCGGGCCTTGAGCATGGTCTGGATAACAGACTCCGAAAAACCACAAAGCCTCAAGGACCTTGCAATAATCTTTAATAAGTCATGGGAGACAGGAGTGGTCCCTCTAGATTGGAAAAGGGCAAATGTGGTCCCCATCTACAAAAAGGGGAATAGGGACGACCCAGGAAATTATAGGCCGGTAAGTCTGACCTCGATAGTAGGAAAAATCTTTGAACAAATCGTTAAAGAACATTTAATTAGGTACCTGGATGGGAAGGCTTTAATTAATCAAAGCCAGCACGGCTTTATGCCTAATAAATCTTGCCAGACTAATCTTATTTCCTTCTATAATAAAGTCACTGAATGGTTGGACCAGGGGAATGCAGTGGACATAGTATATCTTGACTTTAGTAAGGCCTTTGATAAAGTATCACATAACATTCTTATTGAAAAAATGATCAAGTATGGCTTTGATAAAATATCAGTGAGGTGGGTTCACAATTGGCTTAATGATCGGGCACAACGAGTAATTCTAAATGGCTATACATCAAACTGGAAGAAAGTAAAAAGCGGGGTGCCGCAGGGCTCTGTCCTGGGCCCAGTACTTTTTAATATTTTTATAAATGATCTGGATGATGGGGCTAATGGGGAACTAATAAAATTTGCAGATGATACAAAGATAGGAGGAATGGCCAACACTAGAGAGGAGAGAGAGTGCATCCAAAAGGACTTAGACACACTGGAACAATGGGCTGAGGTGAACAAAATGGTATTCAACAGGGACAAATGCAAAGTTCTACATCTGGGTAACAGAAATGCAAGAAGCATATATAGTATGGGAGGAATAGTACTAAGTGAGAGTACAAGGGAAAAGGATCTGGGCATAATAATAGATCGCAAACTCAACATGAGTCAACAGTGCGGTGCGGTGGCTAAAAAGGCTAACCAAATTCTAGGATGTATCAAGACGAGCATTGTAGCTAGATCAAGAGAGGTAATTATTCCGCTGTACTCTGCCCTGGTCAGACCCCACCTGGAATACTGTGTACAGTTCTGGGCGCCCCAGTTTAAGAAAGACATCGATTCATTGGAGCAGGTCCAGAGAAGAGCAACCAAAATGGTGGAAGGTCTACAAACCATGTCCTACGAGGAGAGGCTAAAAGAATTGGGACTGCTTAGTTTGCAGAAGAGAAGGCTAAGGGGAGACTTAATAGCGGTATTTAAATATCTGAAAGGTTGTCACAGTGCAGAGGGATCTACCCTATTCTCATTAGCAGAAGGAAGCACGAGAAGTAATGGGATGAAACTAAGGGGAAGGAGATTCAGATTAGACATTAGGAAAAACTTTCTAACAGTAAGGGTAGTGAGAGAGTGGAATAGGCTGCCACGGGAGGTGGTGAGTTCTTCATCAATTGAAATCTTCAAGCGGAAACTGGATAGGTATATAGCTGGGATGTTTTAGGAATTCCTGCTTTTGCAGGGGGTTGGACTCGATGGCCCTTGAGGTCCCTTCCAACTCAAACAAACAAACAAACAAACAAACAAACAAACAAACCTTGACTCCAACAGCTACTACAGTCATGGCCAAAAGTTTTGAGAATGACACAAATATTATATTTTCACATGATCTGCTGCCCTCTGGTTTTTATGTGTGTTTGTCAGATGTTTTTATCACATACAGAAATATAATTGCATTCATATTATGAGTAACAGAAGCTTATATTGACAGTTAGAATGAGTTAATGCAGCAAGTCAATATTTGCAGTGTTGACCCTTCTTCTTCAGGACCTCTGCAATTCTCCCTGGCATGCTCTCAATCAACTTCTGGACCAAATCCTGACTGATAGCAGTCCATTCTTGCAGAATCAATGCTTTCATTTTGTCTGAATTTGTTGGTTTTTGTTTGTCCACCCGTCTCTTGATGATTGACCTCAAGTTCTCAATGGGATTAAGATCTGGGGAGTTTCCAGGCCATGGACTCAAAATCTCTATGTTTTGTTCCCTGAGCCATTTAGTTATCACCTTTGCTTTATGGCAAGGTGCTCCATCATGCTGGAAAAGGCATTCTTGAGCGCCAAACTGCTCTTGGACGGTTGGGAGAAGTTGCTCTTGGAGGACATTCTGGTACCATTCTTTATTCATGGCTGTGTTTTTAGGCAAGACTGTGAGAGAGCCGATTCCCTTGGCTGAGAAGCAACCCCACACATGAATGGTTTCAGGATGCTTTACAGTTGGCATGAGACAAGACTGGTGGTAGCGCTCACCTCTTCTTCTCCGAATAAGCTGTTTTCCAGATGTTCCAAACAATCGAAAAGGGGATTCATCAGAGAAAATGACTTTACCCCAGTCCTCAGCAGTCCACTCCCTGTACCTTTTGCAGAATATCAGTCTGTCCCTGATGTTTTTTCTGGAGAGAAGTGGCTTCTTTGCTGCCCTCCTTGAGACCAGGCCTTGCTCCAAGAGTCTCCGCCTCACAGTGCGTGCAGATGCACTCACACCTGCCTGCTGCCATTCCTCAGCAAGCTCTGCACTGCTGGTAGCCCGATCCCGCAGCTGAAACACTTTTAAGAGACGGTCCTGCCGCTTGCTGGTCTTTCTTGGGCGCCCTGGAGCCTTTTTGGCACCAATGGAACCTCTCTCCTTGAAGTTCTTGATGATGCGATAGATTGTTGACTGAGGTGCAATCTTTCTAGCTGCAATACTCTTCCCAGTTAGGCCATTTTTGTGCAGTGCAATGATGACTGCACGTGTTTCTTTAGAGATAACCATGGTTAACAGAAGAGAAACAATGATGGCAAGCACCAGCCTCCTTTTAAAGTGTCCAGTGGTGTCATTCTTACTTAATCATGACAGATTGATCTCCAGCCCTGTCCTCATTACCACACCTGTGTTAATGGAGCAATCACTGAAACGATGTTAGGTGGTCCTTTTAAGGCAGGGCTGCAATGATGTTGAAATGTGTTTTGGGGGATAAAGTTCATTTTCTAGGCAAATATTGACTTTGCAAGTAATTGCTGTTAAGCTGATCACTCTTTATAACATTCTGGAGTATATGCAAATTGCCATTAGAAAAACTGAAGCAGTAGACTTTGTAAAAATTAATATTTGTATCATTCTCAAAGCTTTTGGCCATGACTGAACATTAAATGCACTTGAGGAAAGGAGGGGCGGAACAGTGGACCCTGAGACAGGAGGAAGAATGCAGAGGATGAGGCCAAGGTGGGTCCACCAGCAGAAACCTGAAAGCAGCGTACCAGGCCTTGCGGGGCCAAACTGGAACTGCCAGGATAGCCAGAACCCCCTTGGTCTTAAGAACCCGGGGAAGAGGAGTAAAGATAAGGAAGGCAGAAGACCGACCAAGGGAGCACAAGGGTGACGGCGGTGGTCAGAGGGTCCAGAGACCTGGCCATAAGAGAGTGAGCTTGAGGTTTAAGTGGGAAGTGAAGAGATCGACGTCAGCCGATTCCCACCAGGAGAGCAACTGTAGAAAGATCTGCTGGAGAAGCAAACACTAATATGTAGGTATGAATAAAAAGGCTTTTGATAGCGTCATACCCATTCAAATGACGATAAAAAAGTCATAGTCTAAAAGTATATGTATTCATTCAGTATAGTGATGGATAAATCTAAATCTTGCAGTCATATTATCCAAAATTACGGATCAGTAATAGTGGATAATATACTGATTCATTAATTTCTATGACACCATACACACATCCATATTTTCTATAAATGTGAGTCTGGGCCATAGAAAAGAGCCGCAAAATATTAAGCAGGTCCTATACCTGTCCAATTTTGTGCCTCTATCCATTCATTCAAGTGTATGGGTCTGTGAAAATCAAGGATGGAAGCTAGTACAAACCATTCTTTCACAAACACTCAAAGGCATACTGAATGACTAGGTGATGGATTTTATACACCTGTACCAATGGGACTAAATTAATCCCAATCCTTTTGTCCAAACAGTGTATATTAAGCCTTCCCATGCATGGTTTCTGCATCAGGAGTGGATTAAAATAAAAAAGGAGTATCATCTGTCATTTATACTTTATCTCCCTTTATTGTCTACACCTGGTTTTGGCATCAAAACTGCATTAGAAAACATGATGCAGGTTATACATTAGACAAGCAATAAATATTATGGGCATATTCAAGGTTTACCTGGTGTCACAAAATTTCTGCTTATTTACCTCCAGCCAACATGGCAGTAAGGACAATTCCACACGACCAGACATCCACAGGCTCAGCATGAAACCCTCGAATCTTTATGAGCTCAGGAGCCACATATGGCAGTGTCCCACACATCTTGCTCAACAGACGCTCCCGCCCATTATGTCTAAAGACAGTAGCTAGTCCAAAATCAGAGATCTTGAGCAGATCTAGATAAAAAAAGGGATAATTAATAGGAATGTATTGCCAACTTTTTTTAAATTATTGATTACAAGCAAACAGTGAAATCAATTTTCTAATTGTAGCATTTTTCATTCTAATTTTCTGTATATGATTAAAGGGGTTGTGCAGGACTTTGAAAACATGGCTGCTTTCTTCTTCTCAGGAAGTGACATCATGTCCATTGGTCATATGGCTATGCTGCAGCTCAGTCCCATTCATTGCCATGTGACCAACGGATGTGAGGTCACTTCCAGAAAAGAAGAAACCAACCATGTTTTTGAAGTCCTGCACAACTCCTTTAAGGGGGCTGTTACCTTGCCAGAGCTTCTCCTCTGCTGTGTTAACAGCATTTAGTGATATCCATTAAAGCATAGTCAGGGCCCATAAGCAGAAGCAGTCTGCAGCCGACTCATTGTGGTCTATGGGAGAGTTTTCTAGTCACAATGAGAATGAAGGGTCACTAGGGGTATTATCTGTAGAGGTGTGAACTATTGTCATCTTGTATGTCTTGTTTGTTATGTAAATGAGGTCACTGCTACAATGTAAGAATTAGCAAGTCTAAGGATGCTCCTAGGCTTTATTGGACACCGTGAAAATTGCAAGATATTGTATTTTTATTATTTTTTTAATGTAAATAGTGACATGAAAAATTGTAAAAAAAAAAAAAAAAACCTTTAAAAATATGTATTTCTCATAAAAGCTTAAAAAATAGGCAATTTTTGGTGACAAACTCCCTGTAAGGCAATATATAATAGAAGATGGCAGATTAACCTGTGCTCTGAGTAGCTACAAACTGAAAGACATTTACAATCAAGATTACACAGCTGTAATTTTTGCTTTTTTTTCTGCAGTGTTAGGCTGAAGCAACACACTGTAGAAAAACTGTATTTTGTACTTATCGTAAAATCCCTTTCTCGATGTATTCATCGGGGGACACAGTAGCACGGGTATAGGCCCGGGCCACTAGGAATATAAGAAAGTTTTGACTCTGTCCAAGTGGGCTATACCTTCTCCACAGACAGGAAGTTAATCAGTTTTGTACCAACAGCAGTAGGAGAAGACAAAGCGCGGAGTAATCACCAATAGCCCAAGAAGAGAATCCAAGGACAACAGTCAAGAACAGAATAAGCAAAGCATGGGACCTGTGTGCCCCAATGAATAAAACTATAAAGGGATTTTACGGCACAAAAATCCAATTTTCTCGTATAGATCATTGGGGGACACAGTACCATGGGAGGTCCTAAAGCAGTCCCAGAGGGTGGGAAGAGAAAATGTCTTGCAGCTGACCAACAGCACAAGTGGAGGATTGGCCTAAGCAACCACTAATCCAACAATGCATAGAGACCTAGAGGCAAAAAAAACCAAAACACTTTAGAGCGAGTCCATAACTCAGTTGGGAGAAGATGTGGACAGAGGACCAAACAACAGACCTCAACCAGAAAGAAGGCACATGGCATACAGAGGCCTACAGTATCGGGCCTGGCCACAAGGAGCTGGGCGGGAGGCCAACAGTCTCAACCCAGCAAAAGGATCTAGGTAGTGCTTACTGCGAGAGCTTGAGGACAGACAATCTGCAGCTTCAGAAGAACCATGTAACTTGAGAGGACAGTGAACTGAGAAAAGAGACTGCAGCCAAGCAGGACTACACTGTAGAACCTGCCACAGAACAGAGTAAATTCCATAGTTGAAAAGTAGGAGAGGCCAGGCCCTTCGCGCCAACCAATTGCAACTGACTGAGTGTGAAGGTCCACTGTCCAGGACTGAGTGGTCCTAAATGGATCACTCAAGAGCTGGGACAAGACAGAATGAACAAATGAATGAATGAGGGAGCCCCAAATGCAGATTTAAGTGACCAATGTGCCTTGTACGCTGAGATAGCAAATAGTGAGATCTCGAGTAATTTCTGTGGCTGAAGTCCCTTGGGTGGGGATACAGAGAAGAGGCTGCCCACTCAGATCGCCATAGAGAGTGGGGGGGGGGGGGAAGGTTCCTATCAGGAAGCTCATATCCATGAGAAGATAAGGCAAACTAGGGACAAAGGGAATGTCCTTCAGAATATGTAGAATGCCTATTTAATAGCAGAAGGGCAGTCGAGCCAAGGGATGGCGGTCTGGAACTAGCCCCACTAAGGGGAGAGAGACCACCCAAGAAGTAGCATGTCGAGATGGACAAGGGAATGTCTTAACTGATGCAAGCCAAGTGGGAAGTGCAAGAGTGTTCCAGGGAAGCAGAGGCCCCCTAATTGGAAGAGGCAAGGGGTGAATTCTGACTGAAAAACAAGACGACCCCCCCCAGGTAAGCCTTGATGTGGTGGGGAAAAAAACAAAAACAAAAACACAAAAACAGGGGGCCTTCTTCGATGGGGATGAGGCCAGACAGTGGTAGAGACAGCTACCGCCAACCCCATGATGCAGGGAATGGGCTAGTAGGCACCTGGACCTGGCAACAACCGGGGAGGTAACAGAGCCAGGACCACTACATAGAGTGGCTCTTAGAATAAGGAAGACTGGGAATGGTGGGCAGCTGAGGCCCCGGATGACTGCCTTTGGCAGGGCATGTGAGAAGAGGACAGCTGGTTAGAACCTGATGTCTGAACCAGACAGGAGCATAACTGAACCCAGGTCATGTAAAGAGCTCATTAGATCCATTCCCTCAAGAGAGGATTACCAGGATGGTTTGGAGAGGCCCGAATGGCTCAGGGGAAGATATGCAGGAAGACGACAACTAAACAAGGCAGGTCAATTCAAATAAAGTACTGCTGCAATTGCCTGGCCAGACCACCTCAATGGAGGTATTTGGACCACTATACACGGACTGCGCATATCCAAAGGTATGGTACAGTAAGCACACACAACGCGTTTCGGGACCAGCAAGTCCCTTTTTCAAGTGTATCACACTACAATAAAACATCAAACAACATTAAAATCCATAAATATCAAATTGAAAATATATGATAAAAAATGAAAAATAAAAAATATTAGTATTAAAAGTCATTGTGGGAATATGCAACAAGTATGACTTAATATATAAAAAATATCTAAATAAATAACTAAATAAATAAATGAATGAATAAATAAATAAATAAAGAATGAATTAGTGCTCAATAGTTCCAAAGAATCCATTAGCATTAGCAAAAATTCAAGCAAATAAGTTTAAACAGTGGATTAATGCTATAGAATAAACATCTTTTGATAATCATAAGCTCAATAGGCAGGTTAATTGCATGAAGCAACATTGATATATAATGATTGATTGCTTAAGGTAACAAAGGAATACTATGATGTGCCTCTGTCATGTAAATAGTACAAAATTAGCATAAACTTACCTCCCTCCAAGAGGAGTTTTAGATCTCACCAGAACTGTTCAAGTTTGAAGTGCCATGGCATTAGCATATAAATAGTGTTCCAAAGTTTGCATTGCGCATGCGCTAAAGCACCAATACGCGCGTGCTCATTGAGGCCAAGATGTAGATGGCTTCAAAAGGAATACTGGGCATGCTCGAGGGGTATATACGAGCATGCCCAGTTGCTTCATGTTACGAACTTATGAAATGAGCGGTGAAATTGCTCGTTATTCAGAAATTCCTACACCAAATGGATATTTAAGTTTAGGAATAAGAATCTCTCACATTGAGGAGAGCACCAGTGAAGGTGTGTAGAAATTTTAATTGCCTTTTGCCCTCTACTTAGCATCTACATATCACAAGGCATTATGGGAAAGGAGCTGGGGAGCTCATGCTCCCTCTGTTGGATGTAACAGATCCTCAATTTGCTTTTGACTCACCGAGCCTTGAGACAGCAAAAGTGATTTTAGCCAAGCCAATTTCACTTATGTGAAATTGGCTTGGCTAAAATCCCTTTTGCTGTCTCAAGGCTCGGTGAGTCAAAAGCAAATTGAGGATCTGTTACATCCAACAGAGGGCGCATGAGCTCCCCAGCTCCTTTCCCATAATGCCTTGTGATAAGTTTAGGAATGATAGGGGACTAATATAAAATATGTTTCAGAAGGATTAATAGATTGATTTAATAGGTGGAAAAATAATGAAAATGAGAGGCTCTCACAGATATATGAAGAGATAAGGAGTTACTATGTTTTCCTTATATGACATTAGCTATAGAATAAATACATAATTAATGGACAGTAATATTAGCACTGTATACAATACACATCCATATAAAAGGAATCCATAAATACACCCATATAAAAGGGTATTGTTATGTTGCCCCAAGAGTGCTTGAATGAGGAAAAAAAATAAAATAAATAAATATTAGTATACAGAACCACAAGAATTATATCTTATAGCGTTCAACATATTAAGTGTGCTCCGTTTTATAAAATATTTAACATTATTTAACACTGCAAGAATCCCGTTATATCTTCCAAGGCTTCATTGAGCCCTTCAGGGGCCAAGGTTTTCATTTTAAATATCCAGAACATCTCTCTCTGTTTCAAAGTGTTGAATCTGCTGGAATTTTTTGTATTAACATGATCAATTGGGGTTATCATAAAGCCTTTAAAATCATTCTTATGTTTGAGAGAGGCATGATGGGACACACTATGCTTTTGGAAGCCATTAGTTACATTTGAACGGTGCTTGTTGATTCTCTCAGGTAGGCACATTGTAGTTCTTCCTATGTATTGGAAGCCACATGGACACTCCAATAAGTAAATTACATAGGAGGTAGGAGCAAATTTTCTCTACCTTTTCTTCCTTTCACTCTAAATGATAATGCACTATGCACTGCTCGGTGCTTTTTTCTTCTGTTTGTGTGCAGACCACCTCAATGTCGCTCTATGAGGACGAGTAGGTAGGTGAGAGAGCCAGTTGCAGGGATGAAGACCCCAGCAATATCTGAACTGACAACCCCTGGTCTAACCCCTGAGCAATGGTCAGGCATAATAGGTCACTAAGGTCTCTGCATAGAGAAAAAACCTCTAATGACAAAGTACAGGAAGAATCCCCAGGGTAGCCTAGACAACCAGTAGGTGTCAGGAACCTATGGCCTGCTTCTAACAGGCAGCCTAATGAATGAACAGCATTACTGAATAAGAAGAGTAAAAGGGCCCTTTCACCATTTTGCTTATTCTTGTTGTTTCTCTCCTGTTGCATCTTGTTCAAACGTGGCTCCAAGAGTCAGACCAGGAGGTTAGAAGTTAGATGTTCATCCATATGCCACACCAGCACTCTATGCCAGCTCAGACATGGATTAGTATGGTCCCTAATGTCTCTCAGAATGATACATTTGCACAGTTCACTGTAACAGGAACTGAAAAAGGGACACACAGCCATGCAGCCTGAAAAGAGACATACAGGCATAGTAAGAGGCATGTTAGGTGGCAAGAAGCAGCAAGACAGGGTGCCTGCAGAGTCACATCTTCAGTAAATGCACACTGAAAGTGGGATTACTGGCACTCCAGTTGCAGCCATGTTGGGGGACTGGGTGTCCGGCGGTGAGGGGAGACACAGGCCTGTGCAGGGATACCCTAGCTGCCTGACTCCTAGCACCCACAGAGGGGTATAACTAATGTGGTGCAAACAATGATAACTCCCCTGTAACCTGAAAGATAAAATTAAAGAAATACAACTAAAATAATAAAAAAGCAGAAGACCTGCTAACAGGACATGTCGGCCTCCTATGGACACTAGGCTAAAACTGAATAACTTTCTGTCTGTAATGAGGGTAAAGCCCACTTGGGCTGAGCCAACACTTTCTTTTATTCCTAGTGTCCGCCTCCTAGTGGCCGGACCTATACCCATGGTACTGTGTGTCCTAATGATATAAATGAGAAAGCTATTTTTTTGTTGCAGATTTTGATGTTTTTTGAGCTGAAAGCCAAAAGTGGCTTGAAGAGAAATGGGAAATAAAAAGGTAGTGCTTATATTTTCGATTCTGTTATATCCACTCCAGGCACAGCTCAAATAAACATCAGTAAAATCTTTAACATAAACCACAGCTTTTATGCATTTGGCCTCAACCACAGACTGGTTTCTTGCAGCAGTAATATTTTAGAGTCTCTAACAGCCAAAAGACCCCATATTATGAACTAAATGTACATCACCATGGAACCAAGTAATCATCAATGCTCAATTTAAAAGAAATGTTGAGGAATTGAGGTGTAGCAGCTATAATAAGGACCCTAAAATGTGGCTTAAATCAGACAACAGTCTCATTTAATAAAGATGGTAATTCTGGACCAAAATGTAATGCAATTTATTTAAAAATATTGCTGTTTTCTGCCTGAAAAACTTCTCTCAAGTTGCTACCACTTGGTGTCTCCCTTCTAATTTGCTATTCACTCCCTGTCACTAGAGAAGGTCTTTCCATAGATCAGGTTTAAGATGGGAGCATAGTGAGTAGAAGGGGAGGGCCTATTCTCTCTTCACACAGTGAATGCAGAGAGGAGCTGTTTTCCTCACAGTTTGTACAAATCTGCAAACTATCATGCCCGGTATTTGCAGTACAATGTCCCTGGATGTCCTATATTATGGTCACTTGGGCTTTTCTCAGCTATTTGTTTACTATTTTACAGTTGCTTCTGGCAGAATTAAAGGGGTTGTCTGGGATAAAATTAAATCCCTACACTAAACTAAACACCCTCCCCGTGCCTACTTTCTAAATGACATAATTAAGCAAAAATGTATATTTACCCACATTTTCTGATTATCCAGTGACGATCCGTTTCCGGAAACGGAACGTCACTACTACTCTTCCCCCATCCACCCAATCATACTTACCTATGTTCTTCCTGTCCAGGCTTTCTTCTGTGGGGAACAGCACCTCCTCCTCCTGTGACGTCACCCCGTGCATGCGCAAAAGAGCTGGAGTCCTAGCTTTGCGCTAAAGCCGACACTCCATCTCTATTGTGCAAGCTGGGAGCCTGAAGTAGTAGCCACCCCTGTGCAGTACAGATGGAGTGAGGGATATAGCACAGTGCTGTGACTGCTGCGCTCTGGCAGAGTCACAAAAGAAAGGAAGCCTGGACAGAAAGAAGACAGGTAAGTATAATGGGGTAGGCTGAGTTAGTTGGGAAGGCCTAGTAGAGGGAGGAATAGCTAGGGAGACAGGGAGGGGGTGTTAGAGAGGAGGGGGGAGGAGTGAGAGGGAGACATTGTGAGAGCCTACAACTACCAGAATGCATTGCATCAGGTAAGGCAATAGGAAGCTACACCATGTAAACAAATTCAGAAGATGCCAGGCATTCCCAGAGAAACCCAGAAATCACTGCAAAAGGTTTTAGGGTGCACTTATTAACCCATTAATAGTACTAACAGACCTTTTTTAAAAAATTATTTTTGCCCGGAAAACCCCTTTAAATGTAAATAAACCAGTATTAGTAGTAGTAGTAGTAGTAGTAATAGATGGGTAGAGGGCAGACTCAAGTATTGTACACACCTCCTCCCCTCAAGGAGAAAAGTAAAATGTACTGCAGTCATAACATGCTGCCCACCAAGATCCTGCAGATATTTCAACTTCTGATGAAAACTTAGGTACCCTTTAAATTATGGGTGTGTAAAACACCCCATTATGAAAAACACCCAAATTTTCATCACAAACTAAACTAAAATAATGGCCATTTATTTTATTGTTTAACGTGGACTGCTGCTAGGCAACTGCAAGACAAATGCTTCTTACCTCGGTCATCAAGGAGCAGATTCTCTGGTTTTATATCTCTGTGGGTAATACCCATACCATGCAGATATTCCTAATATGATAAAATATAAAAAAAAGAAACTGTTTCAAAGAAAAAAAAATGAAAGACAAAAAGTGAAAGCATGAACTTAACATACACACACACACACTGAGGCAGATTCATAGGATACATGCGTTTAGGAGTCAGCAAAAATGGCAGCACAGATAGCACAGCTATCTCGAAATTTTAGACACAGTGGAGAGAAATTTATTAAAGAGTAATAAAACGTTCAGACAGATTTCACAGAAAGGAGCCGAATTTGGTTAATAAAGTATATTATAAAATGTGTTAATGACACAAATGTTGCTAGAAATAGAAAAGTCTGAAAGTTTTCCATCATGAGTTAGGCTAAGTTTACATCAACTTCTTTTAAGTCTGTTCTGATCTGTCATCTATCAGAACAATGAACTGAAACACTAATAGAATGATGGATGCAGGTGGAAGCACGTTTGTCTGCATCCGATCATTCATAGTAATGTAAAAAACAAAATGGAAGCTTTCTTCCATCTGGTTTCTTTATCTTACAAAGATAAAGTCCTATTTGCAATATTTTACCTTTCATTTGAAAGGTAAACAAACAAGATGGAAGAAAGCTTCTGTCTTGTTTTTAACATTACTGTGAAAAATGATACATGCAGACAATTGAAAAGAACTTAAAAGAAAATAATGTGACCTTAGCCTTATAGTGAATCTGTAAGGCTGTGTTCACACCGAGTTTTTTTGGCAGAGGATTTTGACACGGAATCCGCCTCAAAAAAAACTCCTCCCATTCATTTCAATGGAAGTCAGTAGCTTTTTTTCCCCCCCAGTGGCTTTTTTCCGCCAGCGGAAAAAAAAAAGCAACATGACCTATCTTGCCGTGGATTCCGCCCGCGGCTCGAGACGCGCTCCTGATTAGGCCCATTCATCTGGGCCTAATCAGGAGCGGGATGCTGCAACGGAATGCTGATGCACTGCATCAGCATCCCATCGCGGCGAAAATGATTTTCATTTTCCGCCGTGTGAACACACCCTTAAGGCTGAGGGGTTCCCCATCCCACACACAAAAAAGAAAAAACTTTGCACCAAAAAATGTCATAATAGCTTTAATGATCATGCAGTATGCCACTTCAGAGCTGGTGTACAATAACATCAATAAATTACGCATGTGCAAAATTTGTCCTTTTACACACAGTTTATTGCCTGCAACGTCAATGGGCAAAAAAAAAAAAAAAACAAAACACTACTATAATAAAACAGGAAGCTTTGAATATCCTCACCACTCCTGCGATGAGCTGTTGGAAGAACTTCTGTGCATCCTGCTCAGACATTCCCACATCTGGCTCTAAAATAGACAACATAACTATGATAAACTATCCTACGGTAGTATATAGTTGTATACATAATTAACTACAATAGACATTTTGATGAACAAAAAAATAAAAGCAATCCGTAACAAAGCTATATTTGAAATAATGAAACTCGAAGCTGTGGTCACGCTTTATAAAACATAGAAACATGTTAATCACCTTCCCCCCACATTTTAATGAGGACCTTTCATGTCCTCTAACATCATGAGTTATATGCCACTGCAAAGCTGACAGCATGCGGCATTTAGCACAGTCAGTTTTGCAGATATCTCTTCCAAAAACCAAACAGTGCTCCTTCCCTTCTGTACCCTGCTGTGTGCCCAAACAAGTGTCACAAATGTGGACATAAATTGCAATGTATTGCAACTGCACACAGCAGGGCACAGATATGTGGGAGCTCTATGTGGCTTTTGGAGTGCAGATTTAGATTGTTTGGTCTTTGGACACCATATCATGCTTTCCAAGAACCTAAAATAGCCTCTAAAAATGCAGTCACTTCTCAAGGAATTCCAATTTACTGGCACCACCTGATCTCTGCAAAAACATGTCGTAATAACATCTGTGAAACAAACGTTTGGCCAAAATGCTGACTATGCCCCTTGATATATTCTGTGTGGGGTGTAGTTTGCAAAATGGGGACACTTTAGTGCGGTTTCTATTGTACTGGTACTTTAGGTGCTCTTTCCATTCTGAGCCTTGCCAGCAGTTTCAAGGAAATATAGGGTATTGCCGTGTTCAGGAGAAATTTTGTAACAAAGTTTGTTGTGTTTTTTTTTCTCCTTTAGCCCCTTGTGAAAGTGAAAAATTTTGGAATAAAGTGACATTCTAGTAATTTTTCAATTTCACGTACCAATGTTAAAATCTGTGAAACAGCTGTGGGGTCAAAATGCTGTCTTTAGCCTTTTATAAATTCCTTTAGAGGTGTAATTTTCAAAATGGGGTCACTTTTGGGGGTTTACATTGTGCTGCTACTTTAGGAGCCCTGCAAAAGAGACATGGCACCTGAAAACTAATCTAGCAAAATTTTCTTTTCAAACACCCAGTGTTGCTCCTTCCCTTTGGCGCGTTGCCCATACATCAGTTTACATCCACATGTGGGGTATTTCCATGATTGGGAGAAACTACATAACTTAATGTATTTTCTCTTTTAACTCCTTGTGAATGTGTAAATTTTAAGGCTACATGAATGTATTGAAAAAAAAAAATGAAATGTCTAAATTTCAGTTCCATATTGGTTTAATTCCCATGAAATGCTTTAAGGGATAATCTTCACAAATATGATTTTGAATTATTGTAGGGGTTCAATTTTGAAAATGGAGCGATTTATGGAGGTTTTTTAATATATAGGCCTTTATAATACCCTTCAGAATTGAAGTAAATCTGGAAAATCACAGTTACACTTGAAAAGCCTTCTAACGTTCAAAATAAATTCAATGACGATTGATGATGACAAAGATGGCAATATAAAGCAGAGATATGGTAGGTAATATTTATTCACATATTTGGGTGGTATACATTGAAAATTGTGAATTTTTCCAAATTTCCTATATTTTTTTTATAAATAAATGCAAAAAATATTGATCAATGTTTACCACTAACATGAAGTAGAATGTGTCACGAAACAATCTTAAAATCACTTGTGTAAATTAAGGCTATGTTCACACAGAGTTTTTGCAAGTGGATTTTAACACGGAATCTGCCTCAAAAACACCTCCCATTCATTTCTGTGGGAGTCAGTAGCAGTTTTTTTTTCCTCTAGATGTTTTTTTCAGCTAGCGGAAAAAATAGTGACATGACCTATCTTCAAGCGGATTCTGCCTTGAAAAACCCATTGAAGTCAATGGGAGGCGGAAAAAACGCAAGCTTTTTTTGACGCGGTTTTTGGCACGTTTTTTTTGCAAAAATCACGTCAAAAACTGCTAGTGTTTTTTTTAAAGAGAAGTTTCCAGGTCCATAACACAATGTGCTGGAAGAAAAAAAAAAAAAAAAAAACGCGGCAAAAAAATGTTTTCTAATTACTGAAGCTGATTTTTTCAGCTTGCAAAAAACTCTGTGTGAACACACCCTAAAGCTTCTCTAAGTTATTGCCACAAAGTGACACGTCAGTTTTGAAAAATGGGGTCATGTCCTAAATGGTCAACCCTTTTAACTTTTAAATCAGCCGGGGACATTGAAAGAAAATTTAAAAAATGCATACTCACCTTTCCACGGTACTCCGGTGTCCTCCTGGTGCGTCCCGCTTCTTCTGCTCTGGCAGCTTCTCGGGTCTCTTCCAGAGTTCCGCTGAAGCCACTGATTGGGTGGCCTCAGGAAGAGGACCCGTGATGTCACAGGTAGTGACATCGCATGCCATCGCTGATTGGCCTCAACGGAACACCAGAAGAGACCCGTTCAGCAGAAGAACCAGGATTCGTCAGGAGGACACTGGAGCATTTTTTATTTTTTTCAATGCCCCCGGCTGATTTAGATGTTAAAAGGGTTGTCCATTTTTGCCTGGACAACCGCTTTAAAAAGGACCTTTCACCACCTTCAAAAAGTCCAACTCATTACATCATTTAATATTTACTACTCCACTGACTCTGGGACAGCTGGAATTTTGTCTCCAGCCCCCAACATTCTAGAGGAATAACTTCTGTTAGTATTTCAGACACCAAAACTATTAAGACTCTGTACTGTCAGGAGGTCAGTGTCAGGCAGGAGCAGATAAGGGGTGTGATTCTGAGCTCTGACACTGATTACCTCTGACTGGAGCTCTAAATCACACACCCCTTCCCGACACTGCCCTTCTGACATTGGAGAGCTTAAATATCACATCAGACACCAAAACTTGTAACTGATTGTTACTCTGGAATGGTGTGGACTAGACCAGAAAATTCAACTGCTCTGGAATCAGTGGAGCGTCATCTATTAACTGATACTAACAACTTGAATTGGTGGAGGTGGTGAAAGGTCCTCTTTAAAGAGGACCTTTCACCACCCCAGGGCTGTACAGTTTTTTGTACCTTGTTATAGGCGCTGCTGCACAGCCCCTGGGCAGTTTGAATTTTCGTCCTAGCCCCCACAGTTACGGAGTTATGAACCCCGTTATTAAAGCGCTTCACTGTCAGAAGGGTGTTCCCTGACTGTAAGTGAAGGGCTACGTCATTTGCATCGCTCCGACACTGTCCAATTAGTAGAGGGCAGTGTCAGAACAGCTTCGGCTGTGTGATCTCATGAGAAATTGCGAGATCTCGCAAGATCACATAGCCGAAGCTCTAATACAGTCCTCTGTAAGTGAAGGAATACGTCATTTGCATTCCAATTAGCACAGGACAGTAATTGGTTTCATTTTACTGTGAGTAGAAAAGAAAAATGAATGAATGAATGTATTAGTATACAGTACAGTATACTTTAGTATACTGTACAGTACTGTAGGGTAAAGTTTATTAATATTTAGGGCAGTGGGCCCTGCACACGGTATATGTCCCATGGCGGCCCCTGCACACGGTATATGTCCCATGGCGGCCCCTGCACACGGTATATGTCCCATGGCGGCCCCCGCACACGGTATATGTCCCATGGCGGCCCCCGCACACGGTATATGTCCCATGGCGGCCCCTGCACACGGTATATGTCCCATAGCGGCCCCTCCAAACAGTATAATATTCTAACTTTTATAATATTCCAATTTTCACCACTCAGTAGCTATAATTATACTGTGGGGTCTCTTCAGACCCCAGAGTATAATAAGTGGAGAGCCAAGTGAGGTGACAAACATGAAAAACAATGTTACTCACCTTCCCTGTGCTCCACAGCCGCTCTGTTCTCTTTGGGCACTTCTGCCTGTAGTCAGCGACAGCTAATTGGGTCTCACCCCTGATGCCCTGTCAGCGGTCTCTTACTTCAGGCAGAAGCACCTGCAGAGCAAAGAGCCGCCGCGGAGCGCAGGAAAGGTGAGTAACATTGTATTTTTATGTTTGATCACCTCCCATGGGGCTCTGCTTATTGTACTCTGGGGTCTGAAGAGACCCCGAGTATAATAATAGCAGTTTAGTTTCGGCCGTGTTTGGTCCGATCAAAACTGCAGGGTTAGGACTCGGGTCACCGTGCCAGGGAAATAAGCCTTGCGTGCCAGTCATGGCACGCGTGCCGGGGGTTGCCGACCCCTGATTTAGGGGTTAAACTTTAGAAACCAGCATCAATTAGCATTGTTAGTGCGCGTACCAAACATTCGCGAGTGCTCGCGATCCGTGACTGGCTCTGGAACGTAACCTCACGAATGTACGAGGTATTACTGTATATCTTGATGAGACTGAATAGGTTACAGCTACATACCTATTCTATCAAAGAGTTCGCCTCCACGGCAATATTCCAGGAACAAATAATGAATGTTTCCTTCCTTGCGATGTCCGTAGAATTTAACAATATTTTGATGGTTTAGCATCTTATTGATGCATATCTCTTTCTTTATGTTTTCTGAGCAGTCAACTGCACGCTTCATATCTATAATCTTCACTGCTACTGCCTCCTCCGTCTTCCGGTTCACAGCCAGTTGTACCCTGACAATGATAAACTAAGAGTCAAGAAAGCCAGATGAACACTCAACTATCAGAGTCCATGCAACAGTACAGCTGAAAAACACCTACCAGGTTGTGTTTACCTTTGAATACCAATTATCAAAGTTTGCGGTTACCAAAAACAACCAGCAGAATACTGTGTAGTTCTGGAGTAAAACTCAGGATCAATACAGGAGACATAATGTATGTACACAATGACTCCATCAGCAGAATAGGGAGTTCAGCTCTGCGGTATGAGCCATGCTGCAGCTAAGGCTTAGTACAGATAAGTATGTATATAGTGTCTCCACCCAAAGACGACTGAATTACAGAAACTTTACAGTGTAATACAGCCTGAAATGCAAGATAAGTTATGGATAAGTATTGTCATGGACACAAAAGTGCTCCATCTATCAGAATAGTGAGTGAAGCTCAAACTGCACATTGTGGAAACACAGCATTTTTGGCCGCAGCAGAAATGCATTTACAGGTCCAGCAAAGTGAATTAAATTGTATTTGAAATATAAGGGTATATTCACATCAGTCTCAGACTCCTCTTCATTTTCCTGACTACCGTGGCAGAATGGCAAAGCAGAGCATTGGAATTCCACCGAAGATTAGGCCCAGAGGAATGGGCCTATTCAGCATGATGTCTCAAGTCTATGGCTGAATCAGCCTCAGAATCTGGAGCAAAGTCAAACAGGACGTTTAATATTTCAGCATCCTGCTCTGATTTCTGCTTCCCATTGTATTTTTATTTTCTTATTTTACTATTATTTAGGAAGATGTTTGGTGAACATTTTTGTTATGAAAACAGGCTCTTAAATTCTCCCTAATAACACTAAGGGGTCGTTGACACTGGTGACCATCAGTAGTGTCCGTTGCTATTGTCCTTTAGAAGATTTTAGCAACGGACACTAGCAGAACCATCACAAATCCGTTAAAATTTCTATTCATTTCAATGGGATTTTATTTTGTGTCCGTTAGTGACTTAGTGTCCGTTTTACAGCAAATCCATCACATGTCCGTTATTTTTGGCGGACAAAAAATCAAGACATGCAGGACTTTTGTGTCCGTGAAAAAAAAAAAAACTGTTTCATGACGGACGTCAAGCGTCTGTTATTTTTTAACATTAAAGTCTATGGGTAATGAACGGGTTGTCTGTTATTACTGTCGTCTTTTTTCTGCGCATGCTCAGAAAGCAGAAAAAAAAAAAAAAAAAAAAAAAAAAAGAGACACTAAGTGATGCTAATGTAACGGATCCATTAAATGAATTAGTTAAAAAAAACCAGACACATTAACATCAGTTAGTGTCCGTTAATTTCTGTTATGATAGGTGTCCGGTTTTTTTTTAATAGACACTATCATAACGGATACCCAATGGTAGTGTGAACCCAACCTAAGCATTGCCAAGGAGATGTGTCCCTTATTATTCACTGTCTATTGTCAGTATGGACAGATATAGCAGTTTCTAAGGTGGGGGGAGGGGTCATTTCAAATAACTAGCTCCAGTTTAATACAACCTAGTGCTTCTGGTGTCACTTGCCGCCAAGACTGCAGTTCTAGTGTCTACTGCTTTTTTTGTTCATTTTAGTGCAACACATACTTAGAGTGAACTTTAGAGCCTGATTTCTACTAAAAGGAAGTACAATAGGTTAATAAAGTATACTACAAAAAGTATACTACACCAATTCCCTCCCTGCACAATAGTTAAAAAAAAAAAAAAAAGTGAAAAAGTTACACTTCTCATTTCCACAGCGCAGAACAAAAACTCTTGCATTTTTTAAAAATGTAACACGTTAATTTTACCAGTAAAAATGCAAACATTTTTGGGATTGCATTTTCCATAGCAATTTTTTTTATCTGACTTTACCTTTATGTGACCTCTGACAAACTACTTTCTATACCCCAAAATATTGTTCTTTCACACCAAATGAATATTAAAGCAAACCGGTCTTATTTTCCCAGAGAAAATATAAGGTTACTGCCCCCTTGAATAAGAGAATAAGAATTAGTTTACCAATAACTTAGCAGGGGCAGTATCTTGTTTAAAAAAAAAAAAATACCAAATTGTTCAGGTGCAGAGACAATCAAATCATGCATACTATTAAGCATTTTGTTATGGGTGACATAACATAAATACTGAACTGAATTCTTCTATGTGTACCATGTTTATGTGCAGGTGAAAGAATTCAGTTCTAGTGCAGAAGTGCCTCTTATAGTTATTAAGAAGTATATATCTGCAGAGCACCATGACTATACCGCCTCCTGCAGTCTTCAGGACGGAGAACATCACTCATTTAGTTTAAACCCAGCTCTGAAGCTTGAAGAATTATTAATGCACCTATGGAGTATAATGCAGGCAGTAACTCAGGATCAGTACAGAATAAGAAATGTAATTTCAATTTATTTACAAAGTGACTCAACTCTTTATGTAGTTTATTTCTATTGGTAAACTATAAAATGGCGTTAAATCACTCCCGCCAACACTTCCACCATCTGTTTTAATAGATACCTGTATTCCGCGTGACATAAATTTGGAACATCTTTATGTATAACTCTGTTCTGCCATTCCCCGGTTATATCTTCTGGAAATGCATGAATAAATTGACCACTGGGCATCACTGCTTCCTTTATCAAAGAAGTATATCCTTACACAATCTGATACTATAAGCTTTATAATGACAGTGTCAGACGGTAGGAATAATAAATGTATAGCTATGCTAACACTGTTGATGACTTTTCACTGCTCTAATCTGTCAGAGGATTATAACAGAAAGAAAAGCTTCCATCATTAACAAAAAGACAGCTCTCTGTCTGTATCCATCATAATTTACTTCAATGTTAAAAATAAATAGACCAGATATAATTTTTTATTTTAACATTGAAGTGAATTATGACAGGTCTGAACTGAAAGGCAATAGTAGTGTGAATATACCCAGAAAAGGAACAAAACTAGGACAATCCTTTCCCACATTCCTTATGAGGCTAGCTTCAAACGTGACAGAATTGCTGTGCAGCTTCAGCACTTCAATATTGTGTTAATGTACCACATTTAGTACTTGTTGATTGTGTTTTTGAAACCTGATCTACA
Source organism: Leptodactylus fallax (assembly GCA_947044405.1). Taxonomy (NCBI): domain Eukaryota; kingdom Metazoa; phylum Chordata; class Amphibia; order Anura; family Leptodactylidae; genus Leptodactylus; species Leptodactylus fallax. Next base: position 4,793,097 of record CAMRHE010000118.1, read on the forward strand.
CATAACAGAAAAATTCTGCACATACATATAGGCATGCTACAGTATTAAAAGTCTGCACCTTGACCATTCTTGTGCAAAAATCTTGCAGCAATTTAGTTTTGCTTTACATGTACAGGACGAAATCCACAGCAAGTCTTCAGCACACTAACATACACATACTGATGCAAAAAATTGTGGGAAAACAAGCAAAATGGCATAAACAAGTCACAAGGGGGAGAGAGCAATCGGCATTATGCTAGATGCATGCGTGTATATATCGGCTTTAGGTCTACTGTACAGAAACAATAGGCATAACAATTTCCAGTCGGAAATGGATTTTTCCTGACAATCTTCAATTACATCAGCACAAATACTTACTCTCCATAGGCTCCTTCTCCAAGAGTCTGCACCAAATCCCAATCTTCAACAAAAGGAACGGCCATGATTACTTATAGCTATCAAGAAAGAAATGAGTTTTAAGTCAAACTGTTACAAACAACACAATCAAATATTAATGACAATCTTAACATGGTTATACAGTACAGCAACAGAAAACTACAGGAAAGCTAAGGGTTATGTTATGATCTGCCTGGCCCAGGAAATCTCTCTCATGTTGCCGGTAGACCAACTATTTCACACCACTGACAGTTGGGCTATCCTGCACCTCCCTATCCCACCGCAGCATTGACAACTCAGGTAACCCCTCCTCCCCCCACTGTCCTGACAGTCCAGGTAACCTCTCCTCCCCCAGCGGCGCTGACAGACCAGCGTAGCCCTCCCCCAGCGGCGCTGACAGCCCAGCGTAGCCCTCCCCCAGCTGCGCTGACAGCCCAGCGTAGCGTAGCCCTCCACCAGCGGCGCTGACAGCCCAGCGTAGCCCTCCCCCAGCGGCGCTGACAGCCCAGCGTAGCCCTTCCCCAGCGGCGCTGACAGCCCAGCGTAGCCCTCCCCCAGCGGCGCTGACAGCCCAGCGTAGCCCTCCCCCAGTGGCGCTGACAGCCCAGCGTAGCCCTCCCCCAGCGGCGCTGACAGCCCAGCGTAGCCCTCCCCCAGCGGCGCTGACAGCCCAGCGTAGCCCTTCCCCAGCGGCGCTGACAGCCCAGCGTAGCCCTCCCCCAGCGGCGCTGACAGCCCAGCGTAGCCCTTCCCCAGCGGCGCTGACAGCCCAGCGTATCCCTTCCCCAGCGGCGCTGACAGCCCAGCGTAGCCCTTCCCCAGCGGCGCTGACAGCCCAGCGTAGCCCTTCCCCAGCGGCGCTGACAGCCCAGCGTAGCCCTTCCCCAGCGGCGCTGACAGCCCAGCGTAGCCCTTCCCCAGCGGCGCTGACAGCCCAGCGTAGCCCTTCCCCAGCGGCGCTGACAGCCCAGCGTAGACCTTCCCCAGCGGCGCTGACAGCCCAGCGTAGCCCTTCCCCAGCGGCGCTGACAGCCCAGCGTAGCCCTTCCCCAGCGGCGCTGACAGCCCAGCGTAGCCCTTCCCCAGCGGCGCTGACAGCCCAGCGTAGCCCTTCCGCAGCGGCGCTGACAGCCCAGCGTAGCCCTTCCCCAGCGGCGCTGACAGCCCAGCGTAGCCCTTCCCCAGCGGCGCTGACAGCCCAGCGTAGCCCTTCCCCAGCGGCGCTGACAGCCCAGCGTAGCCCTCCTCCAGCGGCGCTGACAGCCCAGATAGCCCCAAAGTCACTAAAAGTCCAGTAACCAAGCAGCACTGACTAATACAATCAGCATAGTACTGGGTACCCGAGACTATTACTTAATATTACGGAGAGCCCTGCTAACTCTCACACTCAGCTTTACCACACGTCCCACAGAATAAGTCCTCAGTCACATACCACTACATTTCGTCACACCGCAGCTTCTTGTAAGCTTCACCTCATACGGGTGACAACACCCCACAACTCACCCGCTCTGCTGTTTTCCCAAATCACTTACTGTGCCACAAACCCGGCTGCGCTCAGTTTTCCCGCCCATTAGGCTTCAAGCAACCCGGCAACAAAACACGTCATTACGCCGGCGTCTCTAGAGCGTCATACGCTAAGAGCACGTGACTCTTTGAAGTATATAAACCTGTCTGCAGCGCTGCGCTTCAGATTTCAGAATGTCAGGGTGACAGAAAGGGTTTATGTTTTTTATGCCGATACGATGTGTATCAGTATTACGAAAGTGTTAGCTCAACATCTGGTGATATCATTGTTCTAAAATATATCTGGAGATACTATTATAGCATTTAAATATAGCTAGAGAGCGATTATGTCATTATAATAAAGCATACTTATATCAGGAGAGCAGTGATGTCGTTGCTCTAACATATCACTATGTCTGGAGAATAGATATATTATTATAGCACCTAAATATAGCTAGAGAGCAGTGATATTATAAAATACAGTTATACCTGGAGAGCAGTGATGTCATTATTGTAAAATACAATTCTAGCTGGAAAGCGGTGATGTCGTTATTATCAAATAGAATTATATCTGGAAATCAGCAATGTCATTATTATAAAATACTAGCAGAAGGACCCGGCTTCGCACGGGTATATTTCATTTTTTGTTTGTGTAGTGACCCTATAAGAATTGGGCAGTTTTGCACTTGGTCCCTGATGTTTTTTTTTTTTTTTTTTTTTTTTAATAGGCCGTTACCTGCTGGTGTAACACCAGCAGGTAACGGGCCCTATTTACTTACCGATCCCCGCTCCTGCTCACAGCTATCTGCGTTTCACCTTCTGTAGAGGCGGCTGTGAGCAGGAGCGGGGATCAGTAAGTAAGGCCTGCGGGCCGTGAACCCCACAAACACTGCTATCATTATACTCTGGGGTCTTTTCAGCAGGCTTCGGGCCTCCTTGGTGGCGTCCCAGATGTCGGTGGGCCAGTCCGACGTCATTATGCGTTGCGATACATGCCTGGCTCACATGACATCTGGTCCAACATTGAAGAAGTAGCGGGAAGTGCGCATAATACTATATGAAGGAGCCACTATGATACTGTGTGCAGGGGCCACTATGGGGCAGAATACTGTGTGCAAGGGCCACTATGGGGCCTAATAGTGTATGCAGGGGCCACTATGGGGCATAATAGTGTGTGCAAGGGCCACTATGGGGCCTAATAGTGTATGCAGGGGCCACTATGGGGCATAATACTGTGTGCAGGAATGCAGTTTGTGCTGGGGGGGGTTGCCGGGGGGGGTCCCATGTCAAATGTTCGCCTTGGGGCCCTGCCATTGCTAGTTACGCCACTGAGTCCAGTATAGGTACAGTCTATTTATGGCTGTGTTGTTATGGAAACCTGGTAAATTAAATGTGAACTTATATTGGCTGATACACGTGATATGACTGAAGGTCCTGTGAACTGCTATTCACTAATACAGGTCATACATAGCTTGGTTGCTATGGAAACCTGTGTGCCTGAGGAGAGTAAGCGCCTGCGAGCTTCTATTGGCTGATAAGGGACATGTGACTGTGTGTATGGCAGTTGGAATATGAGTGAAAGACTTGCAGGCTTGTATAGACTAATGCTGGTCATATTTTGGGAATACTGTACCTCAGGAACGGTACGTCCAAGAGAGCTGAGACCCAGTCTATAATATTCCCGGACACCTGATGTACATGTGTGCCAAATTTGGTGAGGATCGGTCCAGTCGTTTGGTCGCGCATAAAGAACAGACAGATAGACAGACAAACAGGAACTCATTTTTATATATATAAGAGACTAGCAGAAGGACCCGGCTTCGCAGGGGTATATTTCATTTTTTGTTTGTGTAGTGGCCCCATAAGAATTGGCACTGGTCTATTTTGTATGTCGTTTGTGTGTAGTTTAAATACGTTGTAATTTATAAGAATTCTGTTATCCAGTATGGCAGTCCAGTATAGGTACAGTCTATTTATGGCTGTGTTGTTATGGAAACCTGGTAAATTAAATGTGAAGTTTTATTGGCTGATACACGTTATACGACTGGTATTTAAGGAACTGCTATTGACTAATACAGGTCATCATAGCTTGGTTGCTATGGAAACCTGGTGTAAAGCTGTGTGTATGTCAAGACTGAAGAACCTGCAATTTTACATTGGTCCATAAGTGTCATGTGTAGCTCAGTTTGGATATTAATGAAAAACCTACGATTGGTTGTTATGGAAACCTGGAGTAAAGCTGTGTGTATGTGACCACAGTGCCCTACCCCTTTAAAGCTGACCTACAGCAGTGCAGACAAATGGCTAGGTTGTTATGGAAACCTGGAGTAAAGCTGTTTGCATGTGGAGACTAAGCGCCTGCGAGTTTTTATTGGCTGATAAGGGACATGTGACCGTGTGTATGGCAGTTGGAATATGAGTGAAAGACTTGCAGGCTTGTATTGGCTAAGGCAGGTCAGTTTTTTGGGAATACTGTATCTCAGAAATGGTACGTCCCAGAGAGAGCCGAGACACGGTCTAAAACCTTCCCGGACACCTGATGTACCTGTGTGGCAAATTTGGTGAAGATTGATCCAGTCGTTTGGTTGCGCATAAAGAAAAGACAGACAGAAACACATTTTTATATAAATATAAGAGAAGAGATACTTATATCTGGAGAGCAGTGGTGTCATTATTATAAAATACTAGCTGAAGGACCCGACTTCACACAGGTAAATTTAATTTTTTGTGTAGTGGCCCCATAAGAATTGGCCAGTTTTGCACGTGACATCCAGTATGGCAGTCCAGTATAGGTACAGTCTATTTATGGCTGTGTTGTTATGGAAACCTGGTAAATAAAATGTGAACTTCTATTGGCTGATACACGTGATATGACTGAATATTTAAGGGCCTGCGAACTGCTATTGACTCATACAGGTCATAAATAGCTTGATTTCTATGAAAACCTGGTGTAAAGCCGTGTGTATGTCAAGACTGCAGAACTTGTGATTTTCCATTGGTCCATAAGCGTCATGTTATTATGTGTATCTCAGTTTGGATATCAGTGAAAAACCTGTGATCAGTTGTTATGGAAAACCTGGAGTAAAGCTGTGTGTATGTGACCTTGTGTAATCCACAGCGCCCTGACCTAGAGCAGTGAAGAAAAATGGCTGGGTTGTTATGGAAACCTGGAGTGCAGCTGCGTGCATGTGGAGACTAAGCGCCTGCGAGCTTCTATTGGCTGTCAATGCCTTGTCAGATTGAAGACGGACTTGGGTCTTCTGAGAGTTTTCATTAGCTCGAGCAGCAGCCATGCGTTTTGCTGCAGGAGTCTTGTGTCTAACTGCAGTTTTCCTTTTAGGAGACATGAGTAGTTTAAAAACATTTCAATTTATAAGAATGCTGACATCCAGTATGGCAGTCCAGTATAGGTACAGTCTATTTATAGCTGTGTTGTTCTGGAAACCTGGTAAATTAAATGTAAGCTTATATTGGCTGATACACGTGATATGACTGAATATTTAACCCCTTAACGACCTTGGACGTACTATTACGTCCTGGGCGCTAGGTACTCGCGCACCAGGGCGTAATACTACGCCCGAGGGCCGGCCGCCCGCTCACTATCTGAGCGGGCGGTATCGGAACCAGGTGTTAGCTGTATCTGACAGCTAACACCCTGCTCCATAACCCCCAGTCGGAACTGAGTTCCGATCGGCGGTTTTAACCCCTTGGATGCCGCGGTCAAACATGACCGCGGCATCCAAGGGGTTCCGCCGTCTTGCCGCCCCCCCGGCGGCAAGATCGGGGGGTGCCGATATCTCTAATCTGCAGCCCAGGGTCTGCCCAGTGACCCCAGGCTGCCTGGAGCCCCCAGTACCTGGTTGATCCTGCCGAGACCTCAGGAAGTCAGCGCTGCGTTTCCATAGCGCTGACTTCCTGTATAGGCTGCAAGACACGTGTATGCTCGTGTCTTGCAGTCTATAGTACTGAGCCAGAGATCAAAGCATCTCTGGCTCAGGTGTCCTAATGGGACACAAGAAAAAGTAAAAAAAAGTGAAAAAAAAAAATAATAAAGTATGTGAAAAAAAAATTAATAAAAGAATAAAGCCCCAAAAATTCCCTTTTCCTATATAAAATTAATTATATAAAAAATAAACCTAAAAATTAATAAAAACAATACATATTTGGTATTGTTGCGTCCGTAACAACCTGTACAATAAAACTGAAACCATATTTAATGTACATGGTGAAAGTCGGGGAAAAAAAAACGGAATAAACCTGCCAAAAGTAACGATTTTTCGCCATCTCACCTTACAAAATATGCCATAAAAAGTGATCAAAAAGTCATATGTACCCCTAAACAGTACCAATAAAAAGCACAGGTTGTCCCGCAAAAAATAAACCCTAAACCAACTCTCTAAACCGAAAAATAAAAATGCTATGCATCTTAGAAGATGGCGATGCAAAAAAAATTGATTTATGTCCCCAAATGGGTTTTTGTTCTGCAAAATTGGTATTGCATAAAAAAACAGTATAAATGAGGTATCGCCGTAATCGTACTGACCCGCAGAATAAAGGTAAAATGTTACTTACGCTCTACGCTGCATGGTGAAAAATTTAAAAGATAAAACGCAGTGCCAGAATTGATGGGGTTGTTTTTTAATCCACCAAGAAAGAGTTAATAAAATTTATTTAATAAGTTGTAAGCACCTAAAAATGATGTCATTAAAAAATATATCTCACCCTGCAAACAACAAGCCCTCATATGGCTACATCACCAGAGAAATAAAGAAAATATAGCTCGTACAATGTGAAGACAAAAACCCAAAAAATCGCCAAATCATTAGAGCATAACTGGCTGCGGCAGGAAGGGAATGTATAAGCTGTGCGAGCGTATATTAGGGTACACTCCAGATTTAGAGCTTACGAGGGATAATAAACCAGAAGTGACCCCCAGAGTGACCTCCCCAATAATAGGAACTACTGGGGAAATAGTAGGGAATTTAGTGTACCCAATGCACTCCGCACAGCTTACCTATTCATTCACTTTTCCCCATCCGCTGTGCAGTCCCGTCTGGGATACTAATGCTCGCTACACCCCTTGATAAATTCTTTGAGGGGTGCACTTTTCAAAATGGGGTCATTCCCTAGGGGATTACACTTTACTGGTACTTTAGAGGCTCTGCAAACATGACATGGCATCCAGATCCCAAACATCTGAATCTGCGCTCCAAAAGCCACACAGTGCTCCTTCCTTTCTGCGCCCTGCTGTGTTCCCAAACTGCAGTTTATACCCACATGTATGACACTGGTGTACCCAGGATAACGTACTTAATGTCATATTTGGGTATAAACTGCTGTTTGGGCACAGCCGGACACAGAAGGGAAGGAGCGCTATTTGGTTTTTGGAGCACAGACTTGGACGGTTTGGTTTTTGGACGCCATTGCACTTTTGCAGAACTGAAATGCCAGTACAATGGAACCCCCTGACATGTCACCCCATTTTGGAAACTGCACCCCTGAAGGAATTTATCCTGGGGTACAGTGAGCATTTTTAACCCCCAAGTGTTGCTATAATTTATTATCCGTAAATGAATACGCAGCTGATGGTGAAAGGTGAAAATGACAATTTTTCCAGGAATACGTCATTTCAGTGTGTAATATGTTGTGCCCGGCTTGTATCAGAGATGAACGCTCCAAAAGATGTTGTGCCCGGGATCCCCGCTCACCAGTTTTTGGAGTGTGTGTCTGTGCAGAAATAAGCTGGGCACAACATATTCGGCACTGAAATGGCGTATCTATAGAAAAATTTCATTTTTAACTTTTCATTATCAGCTGCGCATTCATTTATGGAAATTAAAAGAATGCAACACTTAAGGGTTAATAATGTTCGCTACCCCACTTGATAAATCCCTTGAAGGGTGTAGTTTCCAAAATGGGGTGACAAGTCTGCGGATTCCACTTTACTGACAATTCATGGGCTTTGCAAAAGTGGCATGGTGTCCAAAAAGCAAACTGTGCTCTAAAAACCAAAATAGCGCTACTTCCCTTCTGTGCCCGGCTGTAGCCAAACAGCAGTTTATACTCACATGTGGCATTAAGTACGTTATCCTGGGCACACCAGTGTCATACATGTGGGCATAAACTGTCATTTGGGCACACAGCAGGGCGCAAATGTGAAGGAGCGCTATGTGCTTTTGGAGCGCATATTTAGATTGTTGTTTTTTTGGACACCGTGTCACATTTGCAGAGACCCTAAAATTGCCCCTACAAAATGGGGGTCATTTCTTGGGTAATTCCAATTTACTGGCACCTCCAGGGCTCTGCAAAAATATCATGGCGACCAGAAAGTCCCTCTAAATCTGTACTCCAAAAGCTAAAAAAAACCACAGTGCTCCTTCCCTTCTGAGCCCTGCTGCGTGCCCAAGCAGCAGTTTATACCCACATATATAATTTTTTTGTCCCCGGGATAGCCCACTTAATAGTTTTAGGAGTGTATGTCTCTGATGCCACAAAGTGGCCGCAACGTATTAGGCACTGAAATTGGATATTTCTTTAAAAACTTTAATTTTCACTTTGTACATTAATTTTTGGGAAGCATTTTTAGGCTCTAAATGATAATACCCCTTGATACATTCCTTGAGGGGTGTAGTTTCTAAAATGGGGTTACTTTTGAGAGGTTTCCATTTTATTGGTACTTTAGGGGCTCTGCAAATGCGACATGGCATCCAAAAACTATTCCAGCAAAATCTGCCCTCCAAAAGCCAAATAGCGCTCTTTCCATTCTGAGCCCCACCATGTACCCATGCAGCAGATTATAACCACATATGGGGCATTTCTGTGTTCAGGAGAAATTGTGTAATGAACTTTGGGGTGCTTTTTCTCCTTTGTCCTCTTGTGAAAATGAAAAATTTGGGGCAAAATTGACGGTTTATTGGAAAAAAAGTAATTTTTCATTTTAGTGTCCCAATGTTAATAAAATCTGTGAAACAGCTGTGAGGTCAAAATGTTCACCATACCCCTAGATAAATTCTATGAGGGGTGTAGTTTTCAAAATGGGGTCACTTTTTGGGGGTTTGTATTATATTGGTACTTTAGGGGCTCTGCAAATGCGACATGGCATCCAAAAACTATTCCAGCAAAATCTGCCCTCCAAAAGCTAAATAGCGCTCTTTCCATTTTGAGCCCTGCCATTTACCCATGCAGCAGATTACAACCACATATGGGGCATTTCTGTGTTCAGGAGAAATTGTGTAACGAACTTTGGGGTGCTTTTTCTCCTTTGTCCTCTTGTGAAAATGAAAAATTTGGGGCTAAATTGACGGTTTATTGGAAAAAAAGTAATTTTTCATTTTAATGTCCCAATGTTAATAAAATCTGTGAAACAGCTGTAGGGTCAAAATGCTCACTATACCCCTTGATATGTTCTGTGACGGGGTGTAGTTTCCAAAATGGGGTCACTTTTAGGGGGTTTCCACTGTTTTGGTACTTTGGGGGCTCTGCAAATGCGACATGGTACCTGAAAACTATTCCAGCAAAATCTGCTCTCCAAATGCTAAATAGTGCTCTTTCCATTCTGAGCCCTGCCATGTACCCATACAGCAGATTACGACCACATATGGGGTATTGCTGTGTTTAGGAGCAATTATTTTGCAAACTGTGGAGTGCTTTTTCTCCTTTAACCCATTGTGAAAATGAAAACTTTGGGGATAAAGTGACATTTTAGTCATGTTTCATTTATACATCCCAGTGTTAGCAAAATCTGTGAAACGACTGTAAGGTCAAAATGCTCACTATACCCCTATATGAATTCTGTGAGGGGTGTAGTTTCCAAAATGGGGTCACTTTTTGGGGTTTTCCTTTGTATTGGTATTCTAGGGGCTTTACAAATGAGACATGGCACCTGAAAACTATTCCAGCAAAATCTGCTTTTCAGACGCCCAGTGTCACTCCTTCCCTTCCGTGCGCTGCCATTCGCCCAAACATCAGTTTACACCCACTTGTGGGGTACAGTATTTCCGTGCTCGGGAGAAATTGCATAACAAACTGTGAGATGCATTTTCTCCTTTAACCCTTTGTGAATGTGTTAATTTTAGGGCTAAATTAAGGAATTAGTGGGAAAAAATTAAATGTCTAAATTTCACCTCCATATTGTTTTAATTCCAGTGAAATGCTTAAAGGGTTAACAAAACTTCCCAAATATTATTTTGAACTATTTGAGGGGTGCAGTTTTGAAAATGGGGTGATTTATGGGGGTTTCTAATATATAGGCCATTATAATCCTCTTCAGAACTGAAGTGGTCCCTAAAAAATTAGTTTGGGAAATTTTCTTGTAAATCTGCAAAATCGCTGTTACACTTGTAAGCCTTCTAACATCCAAAATAAATTACAGGACGATTAAAAGATGATGCCGATATAAAGCAGAGATATGGTAGATAATATGTATTAATGTATTTGGGTGGTATGACTATCTATCTGAAAAGCAGAGCATTTCACATTTTGAAAATTGCGATTTTTTTCCAAATTTCCATCAAATTTCCTATTTTTTTTATAAATAAATACAAAAATATTCATTAGTGTTTACCACTAACATAAAGTACAATGTGTCACGAAAAAACAATCTCAAAATCACTTGAGTAAGTTAAGACGTCTCAAAGTTATTGCTATATAAAGTGACACATGTCAGTTTTGAAAAACGAGGCCTGGTCCTTAACGCACTTTTGGGCTGGGTCCTTAAGGGGTTAAGGACTTGCGAACTGCTATTGACTAATAGAGGTCATAAATAGCTTGGTTGCTATGGAAACCTGGTTTAAAGCTGTGTGCCTGTGGAGAGTAAGTGCCTGTAAGCTTCTATTAGCTGATAAGGGACATGTGACCTTGTGTATGGCAGTTGGAATATGAGTGAAAGACTTGCAGGCTTGTATTGGCTAATGCAGATAATTTTTTGGGAATACTGTATCTCAGGAACGGTATGTCCCAGAGAACTGAGACCAAGTCTAAAATCTTCCCAGACGCCTGATGTACCAGTGTGCCAAATTTGGTGAGGATCGTTCCAGTCGTTTGGTCGCTCATACGGACGGACAACCCCTTTAATGTGTCACGTGGGTAAATCCCTTTAAGCAATATATACTAATATAAATCGACAACTTAAAATAAATACTGAACACCAGGTTTTATCCCCATCTTTAATTGACCACACTGTAAAGTCGAAACCACAATTTCAATCATTTGGTAACACATTCATATTGATAAAAAGCATTCCAACTCAGTTACAGGCGTTGAACAGTGCAAGTTCTACGGCCAATAAAGTTCCATTCTTCCCGTCAATAGAAACAGTATAAAAATCTGGTTCACAGGCGAGGGTTCTTTTCAGTGCTGTTTGTTTTAAAGCTGAAGGCATCGTTATGTCCGTGACAATCCGCGGTTATCAAGATCTTTTACCTGTTTAAGTGGCAAAAACACAGAAAATCCCTCAGAATAAGATACTTTATTAAATCAGATAATTTGGTAGTGACTTTAATGGCTGTACCTGTTCTAAAGCCGCACAACCTTTCATATTCTATCACATACGAACTGCAATTTTAACTACTATTCCAGAACTTCCTGTGTCCCATTAGGGTGAGGACACATATAGCAGCCATAACACCACTTTTGCCACATGGCCATACAAGTCACCCTGGTCTTCTATTACACAATTTACAAGTTACTGCATTTTGTTTTAGTTTTTCTCTATTTTGACTTAAAAAGTCATAACTTTTCTATTTTTTTTTTGTCAACATGACCACATGAGGGCTTGCTTTTTTAATGATAATATGTATAAAATTTACTGAATAACTTCAGTTTTCTTTGTATAAGTGGGAAGGAGGTAAATGAGAATGCAATCATAATGCCATGTTTATTTTATTCTGTTGGTTAAATATTTAATGTAGCTGTATTTCTAATAACTTATGTTTTACTGCTTTTGCACAATGAAAGCACCAAAAAAAATTTTTTTTTTTTTCCCCATCAACTCATGGGGAGTTTATTTTTCCATAATAAAGCATTTGGAAAAAGCTTATGTTTTTATCTTGTTTTTTTTAAATGCTCAATATGCTCGTTTACATTTTATTTTAAACTATATTTATTAGACCAACAAGTGAACTTTGTCAAGCGTAAATAGTCTTGTGTATTATATAGGCAGTCTATTACAGGCAACTTATAAAGCCCAAACTCTGGTAAAAGGGTGACGATGGGCTGAGAAAAGAAGCCATCTCCCTCTGAAAAACTTCATCATTTAGGCTAGGTTCACACCTGCGCCTGTTCTCCACTGGGGGATTCCGTTCCCAATTCCGCTTAAAAAATGCAAGCAGCGCTTTTCTCTCCACATTTTTTGACCTTTTCGGGCATAAACCCGGCGGACCCCATTATAGTCTATGGGATCTGCAGGTAACCACTTTTTTAAGCGGATTAGGTTTCCATTCGGGAAAGAGGGAGGAAGGGGTCCCCAAGCGGACCCCCCCTAACAGAAATCCGAACGCAGGTGTGAACCTAGCGTAAGCAAGGCATCCAAGAAGTTAAGTCCCTCAGGATCAGGGCTTGCTGGGCTGATGCAGAACTGTATCACTTCCAAGTTATACCTGACCCCAGCTGATGACGCAGGCTCACCTGTCAGCGCTGTAAGTGTACAGCGCTTTGCAGGAAGTTAATTAACTGGAGGATAATTCATATTTTATCATCCCCGCACTCAAAAGAGCCTTTTGGATCTCTGCCCGGTATCTATCAAAATGAACTAAGTGTTTCTTCTGGATAGTTTACATTACAATTAAGAAATTTAGAATACATGCCTTGTATATTCTGACCAGCCAGTGCTCAGTGGTGTAGGCTTCCTCCAAGACATCAAGCTCAAAGTCTTTGTTTCCAATTTCAGCATTTCTCACACGGTCATAACCAGGAGGTCGCTCTGAAAAGAAAAAGGTTCACATTAAAAACTTTGCTTCTCAGTCCAATTAATAATTTCCTGTCCAACATAGCATCTGCCAACCTGCATCTCCCGCTGTCAGCACAAGGACATTTCTGTCCTTGACATTCTTACATTGCTAAATATTAGGATGGGTTTTTGACCTCTGGGACCATTTACTAATAGCAAGTAGAGATTGTAGAATGGTGTAACACAATTTTTCCTCTGACAACACTTACTGGCTTCTGTGTAAACTTGTCCAAATCGGTAGTAGCACATCTTATACATAAGGCAATTGAGAAGAACTGGAGAACCTTCCCTGTCCACACGGAACTCCCCTGTGGGGGTGTAGTAATCATGTTCTTTTATGTGTTTACCAGTATCTGTGCTGCCACCAATTCTCACCATCCACAGAAACTTGTTAATATCTGAAAAATTTAATTAAAAATAAGTTTATTATATACCAAGGAGTGGAGTGTAGAATCCATAAATAATCACATAACTAGATAAGGAACAGCTCTCTCACCATCTGATGAATATCCAGTCAGGCCTCCGAATATAACAAGGACATAACTAACATCTAGCTCTCTCATAATCTCATAGGCTTTTTCCTCAGTGGACGCCATAGCCTGGGAAAAGAAAGGTTAAAAACTGTGTATCCCACATATTTACTGGAGAAACACACACAATATCAGGGTTCATAGAACTTGTAGTTCATCGGCTGTTGCAGTAAGTGTTTTTTTGCAAAAGCTGGAAAGCAACAGGTTGGTATTGTGTAGAGATCTAATACACACCAGCCACAAAGTGGATCTAGCAGGTTGCAGATCTCAGGGCGTGCAGTATTACAACTGCTGAAGAGGAACACAGTGAAGATCAATGTATATGGATCACATATATAGTCTCATTGAGAAGCTTGCAGATTTCATTATACAATTCTTATTTTTCCCCTACTGCTTTAAAAGTGTATTTCAAACTCAAAATGATCCTATCTATTCTGCTAGCTTATGTCAATTCAAGTGGTTTCCTAAATACATTGCTTTAGCAATGCTGCTTTGTTTGTCTGCTATATTAGATTATTCCTTCCATTGTTTACACTGCGTCTCCTTGGTCCCCGTCCTGTCCTGTGATAACAGGTCTGAGGGATGAGTCACTGCTTTCTGGGGGTGCTGAGTGCTCTCAATGTTATGTACAGCTCTGCTGTCAAGACAATCAGTTCATCTAATTGCAGTTTGCTGGTAAAGTCTCCAGGAGCCTGTCTGTTACCTCTCTATGTAAACACAAAGATAACATTGAGTTTACTTTAAATCCATTTTCTGTAGAAGCATGGTAAGTTCTCTACAAACCTGTGCAATGTAATATACATTTAGTGTGCATATTATTTGATTTGCATTATTAGAAATTCCTAGTAATCATAAAAAATACCACCTCATGGTAAAGTCTAAGTCTATATCTATTGAGACACTTCATAGTGTCTTGTCCATCAAACAATCAAAGTCCGCCCACCAGCTAGCTGAAGAATACAGGAAGTGAGAAGGAGAGACAGCAGGCAAACTGGTGAGAGAGGGAGATGGGAAAACCCCTTTAATAACTGTCAGCTCTATGCCAGATCAGCCAAACACAGCCTTCTGACCTTCAATATATATGCTTGCTCAGTTTGGCTGAGTGCTAATGTTCTTTTTGGGGAGGAGAATAAACCACTGTCAAGACACATTGGATGGCTTAACTCTCATGACAACATGAGATCAGGCATGTTGAATTCCAACATGCCCCAACCTTCTTTGGCCAGTCCTGCCAAAACCAGTGAGTTCAGCAGACTTTGCTCTTATATATGGCCATGTTTAGAATCAGAACTGCATTAGAATATACTTTGCAGAAGCTTTTGCTAACAATTATGTGGATAATGAAAAATAAGTCTTGAATGAGTCTTACCTGGCCCACTCTGGAAATGTGTGTGTTATTCCAGGTGTTATTGTCCACAAGGATCGTTCTATTGGCCATGGCTGTTATCTGGTATCCATAATCCCACCATGACATCACCTTAGCATCCTAGAGAAAGCCAATTAGAGTGAAGTTACTAGACAATGTGTCATTTTGTCTATTTTCCATAACCCTTTCAAACCCTAGTTACTAATAAGGGTATTAACCTACATATAGTTTCAGAAATAGCAGAGGCTACAAAATGGCCCGATTTTTCTGATCTTTGCTAGCAGCATCATGCCCAACAACAATCTTTGCAATGGCGTATGTCCCTAAACCACTAGTCTGTCTCATATTACGCAGGGCTTCAGCTCAACACCGAACCTCCACTCAACTAAGGACACAGACAAATGAAGCAGACTTGGCAAGATTTAAATCGGCAACTTTCTCCATCTCCTGCTGACACATTAACCCTATGTCCGTGAAACTAACACTTAGTAGGAGTCTCCTTATAAATATTACTTTATTATATAAACCATATCACAGCTCAGTCTAACACAAACCATTATATGTATACACACATACAGCTATCCCAATATATACTCCCTCATCAGAGAATGTCAGTGATACTAAGTAAAGATATTTTGAGTATACTCACCTCAGGGGTGTTGTGCCTCAGCCAGTAATAAGCCTCTCTGAAATCATCAAAGATTATACGGCTTCCATCTCCACCACGGGCAGAAAGCACAATGGAGGGTGAGGAATACGCTTCACTAGTGACCCAGGTGGAATGGAATGTGTAAGTGACCAGGAAAAAGGCCATGACCATAATCATCCCGCTGGCAACCTGGCAACAGATAACTATATTGTTAGGATGCTTTACGAGATCTACTTTAATTTGTTTAATTTTTGGGAGAGGGGGAAAAAAAGGCAATAGTTCTGCAATATTACAAGGGAACAGAAAATCTTACCTCATTTTTAATGGGGTACGTGGAATCCTGTTGTTTCTTTGACTTCTTATCAGGACGGCTTATATCAAGGTTCTTCATGTATGTGGATAATACCTGAGATACACCAATACCAGACAAAATGCACATGACAGGAGCCAAGACCAGCATCAAACGGACCTGTAAAAATGAAATACAGCTGTAATAGATGGCGGATTATAGGAAAGTCTACTATATGCATCAATGGGACCTGATAGGCTGTCAGAAGGTGAAATGGTTTGTCTAGCTCCCAGATTTTATTTATTTATTTATTTTTATTTACCAAAAGCATACAATGTTGTAAAATATCCAGCAAGTAATACTGACCTTACCAGACCCTGCTAGTTTCTGTATCCTTATCTCCAGCAAAAATGAGATGTAGATCTTAAAGCACTAGTGCAACTTAGTTTTTTATTTTACAACATTGTAAGAGTTGCTAAAAGTGCTAGACAAGACCTTTAATACTTGATATCACAGGTACTGGTCGCATTATCCCACACAATCGTGTACAGATTATGATGTCTTACTGCTAAGGAAAATAAGACTACGCACCATGACTGCAGAGAAATACATGCTGGTGACTCCATACATGATGATGAATATTCTGGCATCAGACAGGTTGCTGAAGCAGTAATAGAGACCCACTGAACAAAGAGGATGACAGGGATAACAGGATTGAGAACTTGTTGCAATATATTTTGAACACAGACCATGCACATACTGATCCTAAAAATGACTTAGTCCTGGGAATCCTAGTGATCCTAATGTCAGATGTCACTAATATTTACTCCACTTACGAAAGGTGAGACATCCTACAATATTCATATTGTACTACTGTAATGAATTCTAAAACACCCTAATACTGTTGAGGTGTTGTCTCATACTGGAAACTCATCCATATATCCTACTGGAGTACACTGGTGTCACAATGCTTAGGCCAACTCTTATTAGCCAGAGTAGAGAGGTACTCCCACTCTGAAGGACTCGGCACAAGCATGCATTACATGATCATGCATTCATTTAAATGGGAGTCACAAAATAGTAATTTCCACCTGCAGCCACTGCAATAAATGTTCTGAACTTGCAGCCTGCTCGCCATGCCTCATGAAACCAGCAGCACAGGAAGGGACTGGATTCAAAATTGAGAGCTACATAGGTTGGTACATTGCTGGTAGGCACAACCAATTTTTATTGTACATATAGTTATATTTTAAAAGCATGGTGTGTATGTGTAAAGCATGCATTAATTCAACAGAAACTAAAGTGTCACCATACCTGGGAACATGAAGACAAGAAGCTGCAGATCAAAGTAGTAGGAAGACCAGGTAGTCGGCTGATGTTCAGAAACGGACGCAATGATAGGAATGTTGTTTTTGGCATAGGAAGGATCCAGGAGGGAATAGAAACGACCAGTCCATGGGGAGATTTTACCTGTCGCAGAAGAGGAAAAAAAACAGTCAATATCTGTACTAATACACAAGATTAGGGAAATGTATTATGAAAACATTTGGCTCATCTTTCTAGACACTTCGTCAGCATAAGCCACCTCTTAACGGAACATGTCAATAATAAATCTGGCATATTTTTCACTTCTCTCAGACTTTTTCTTTTTCTAAACACTTTTCAAAGCTGTCTGCAACACATAATAAGGTTGCACATTTTGCTGAGTAAATCACTCCAGCTTTTTTCTAAAACTGGAAAGGTTGTGGTTGAGCCTCAAGATAGCAACCATTTAGTACTGGACAACCATTGGCACATTCCTCCCTAAACTGGCTATAGCTATCCACCAATATGCAGAATGCAGTCAACTTGTATCCAATGTTTGTTTTTCAGATAACATGTACTGACTTGCTTTGGTCTGTGGTCAGGGGGAAGAGAGTGATGAGAGACTGGAGGCTTTCCTGAATTCTTAAGTGTATTTTTCACTCTCCCCTCTTCGCTGGTTGTAAGTCATCTGGGACACCGCCTTTTATTCTCTTGGAAATGGACTCCTCATTATGAAACTAACCAGCCAGCAGACAGTTTTCTACAACTCTCTGCTCGTTCTCATGCATAGACAGAACTCCATATAGGTTGTCTCTAAACAACTTCCTTCTAAGTGAAGCGAACTTAGTAAGCGTTTCGGTTTTCCCCCTAGCTAAAAATGTCACCTTTCCTGACACAAACACTTACTGACATACTGCACTAAATGACAAACAGTGACACACATTATTACTAACTAGTATTTTATTATGATGTAGAGTTGTCCTGTCTGTGCTGCACATAGATAAAAAAAAAAAAATGATAAAATAAATCAAAGCTTGTACAATCCATTTGCATCCCAAACTACACCTAATAGGACATATTTCAAAGATATTTACACCAACAAATGAGTCAGAAGAGTGGTATAAGAAGATGGCTGCCAAGACAGTGACTACTGTGCATTTTCCAGAAAGATCAAAATGGAAGAAAGACTGCACATACAGAGGTGATGCAAATATTGGAGGGACAATTACAGTTAAAGGCATTTTCCCATTTACAGGACCATAGTCAAACTGGTTAGCCTAAGATACCAAATGCATTGTTTTATCTATCTTACTCTGTTTTCCAGATGCAGCTAAATATCCTCAGTGCTTACAGCTAGATGCCTAAGTTACAGACCACCTCTCTGGTCAGACTGAGGACTTCCTACTTCTGGCCATTTTCTATTCTCTCCCTCTGCTATCAATTGCAGAGTCCTCATAAGGACTAGAAATATTTTCTTGAGCACTGCCTTTTATCTTTGCATGTAAATTCAGATATGCCTGTGCAGTTTACAACAAGCATGAGCACACTGCAGGACTGAAGAAAACCAGGAAGTGGAAGCCTTTAAGCAAACAAAAGCAGCATCGCGCTTGTAGGAAGCAGCCCATGATCTCCGTTTTGGATCTTTCCCACTTTTCTAACCATCAGCTAGTCACGGAAGATGATAGAATGAGTCAGTCATGTTAATAGCAGTTTGGGATTTCCAGAGTCTCTTGTGGGACAAACCCTGCAAGTCTATTTGTGCTACAGAAATACAGTAAAGCCCAGTCTTTTACCTGTCAGCATAAGCACAGCTCCCACAGTGAGCAGGATAAAGCCCACCAAAGAGATGACACTCCGGAAGAGGATCTCAAACTGCTGGGGATTCAGCTTACTCCGAAGATAGTCCACAAAGGCATGGATCTGACACAATCCAAACACTCCTAAGGCAGCCATGTGCTCAGAGGACAGGACAGGCTGTGTGTGACAAAGAAATGTATAAGTGAAGACCAGAATTGATGCAATTTGCAATGTTAGGAAGACCGAAAAAAACACTGCCTCTGAGGTAATTACCTGGAATCCAACAAAGGAGATCTGCATGGACAGGATAGTGCCTAAACAATACACTGTGCAATAAGCCACATAGATGCGATGAGAGAAGCGTCCAGTCAGCATCAAGACAAGGACATGAAGAGGAATAAGATTGATCAGAAAGACGTAACCTCCCCAGGATGACACCTGTATACAAGCAAAAAAAAAAAAAGTAGTGCCATAACAATAGTGACTGATCTAGAAGGTTGTAACGTTATACTAATCTTTTTAAAGATGACCTGTTATTTCTCTCGACATGTCTATTATAGTAAATAATTGTAATCCTCATAATTCTACAACACAAAAAAAAGCTTTGTCTTTCCTTCATTATTCCTCCCTATTATGTATGAACATATTGAACCAGTTGGGTGTTCCCCAATACAGCAAGACACTGCCAAATCAGTGCTGACAATGCCAGATTGTGTAGGGACATAACCAGGGAATGAGAACATCCAGTTGTCAATTTATTCATAAACAAATCAAGAAGAACAACAGTAGCAGCACCAGAAAAGAAGCTCCACAATTGATATTTCATGGTGAACTACTAGAATTTACTAAAACAGTTCAGCTTTCCACCAACTGTACATCAATGTGTGCAGTAATTTAGCACACCTTGACATACAGTTACATCAGGATGATCATACAATGCTGACTGCGGCATTAAAGGAGTTCACTGAAGGAGATGACTCCTTACTCTTCTTCATCGACACCCCCACACTGCAATTATGGTGTGCTGATGGTTGTTGCTGGGGGCTTCACAAAGCCCAGAGATATGGCCTCATGTTTCCTGTCAGTTTAAGACTGACAGGCAATAATGGCTTGATATAATGAGTATATCAGTGATCAAACAATAGCACTGTGACACCCTCTAGTAGGGCTTAAAAACGGTCATTCAAAAATACAACTTGTCCTGCAAAAAACAACCCTTCAGAAAGCTATGCCAATAGGAAAATAAAAAAAGCGCTAATCAGGTCTTGAAAAAAATACTATTATGGGGAAAAAGAAACAGTTGGGTTGTGACGCTCGCGCCTGTGTGTCACAACTCCACATGATGTTGAGGCCCAATCAGCGGCCCCTGATGTCAGCCAGAAGTGCCGAAGACAGCAGGGAGTTGCTCTGGAGTACAGGAGAGGTAAGTAACACTGTTTATGTTTCCTCACCTCCCCTGACCCTCTGCTTATTATAATGATAATATGCATGACACTTTCTCAGAACATAAAGTTGCCTTTAAAGGCATCCATGACACCTGTAAAGGCATTATTGTGACCTCTGCTCACAGGGTTCATCTAATAGTCTTCAACAGACCCTTTGTCACTATGACAACGCATCGGCACCCCATGATCGTGATACAGGGGTGCTGATGGGGATTGGGGCAGACACTTACAAACCCCTTAGATTAGCAGTCCCTATTTACTGCAGTATCTAAGGATTTAAATGGCTGTTCTCACAGATCATAATTGACTCCAATTTCTGATGGCAACGTCTGTGCTGTCGCCATCATCATGTATTATGACATTTTGTATGACTAGGACGACAGTATGGAATTTTGTTTTAGTAAGGTGTTAAGGAGTGGGAAGTGGTTATAAACTTGCGCCATATGGATCATCAAGTTTAATGGAATCTGTGTGAATTCATATGCAATTTGTTCCCCCAAACTGGAGTAGTAGGAAGACAATTTTATTTTTTGTTTTAATTGGACAGCCTCATCTTAGAATGAAGCTGTAACAGGATGGTCATAAATGCAATGGAAAGAGTTATACATGTTAACTGCATAGTGTGGGTTAAGAGGTATCACAGGACTATATACTTACCATGTAAAAATAGGCAAGAGCGCACATTGCTGCCCAGTAGATGGAGCCTGTCTTTACTGCCTTGATCCACATGTAGTATGTGAGCAGCATGCAAAAAATGGCAATACCTAATATCATGAGAAAAAAGCAATACATTAGAAAAAAAACAAACAAAAAAAAAAAAACAACACACAGGTCCTAAACCACAAGTTTTCTTGAGTCTTCTCTCACCTTCATTATCATATGATCCAGCCACAGAACGGGAGATGTATCCTGGAACAACTGCAATCATTGCAGCAGCCAACAGTCCAGCACCGGCATCCTGTGGGAGTAGAGAACACAAAGAATAACTCTCTCCTGCAGGGCACTATACCTGTGTCAGCTGGAAATAACTACAATCACTCTCTTACTATGACAGTAACAAAAATGTTTTCATTCACTGAATGCAAGCATAAACACTAGAAATAGTAGGAAGACAGAACAAAGTACCTTAAAATGTTTTAGAACTTAACATTATTGCCATTTAGATAAAATAGGAAACCTGGTCCAAAGGGGCTACTTACTTTCAGCTCTTTGGTCAGATGGTAAGTGACAATAGTGGTGAAGGAGGAGAAGAGAGGAGCTAGGAACACGCATACATTTCTGATGTCGATAGTGACGTGAAAAAAATGCAGAATATGGTAAAACGCGGCTGATGTGATCATCAAACCTAACGGAGAAGAAGAAACGTTGAATGAATGGAAAGTTCCTGCATCACTTTCATCCCCACTTTCTGGCAATACTGGTAATTCTGAAATACTTCTAAGGTCTTTTGCAAATGAAGTCTCATTTAGACTCCAAGAAGCAGCTTTATAAGGCAGAACTATCCTGAGCCTCACTTCATTTGGGGCAGTCGTGCTCCAATGAACATGGAGGTCAAGAAAAAAAAAAAAAAAGTTTAAATGGGCAACTGTTCAGTATAATGCGAAGCAGAAGCCAAATCCTACCTGGGTAGATTGTTCCCCCTATAATTCTTCCCAGTGGATACCATGCTCGGTCATCAAACCAGTTATGGAACTTATAAAATCCTTCTTCTGCCAGGAACCTAGTGGTCCGATAGTTGAAATACCTGAAATTAAACATGAGGCAAAAATGCTAGTCAGTCATAGTGGTGTGTTTAACAACCAGGTAAAAGTTTCCAGGCAGCTTAATGTATAATTTTGTATGTCGCACTGTATGTGAATAGAGTACAATGCCTGATATTATTGCATGATAGCTAAGATGAAGCCCAATGATGACTAATGAATTGTGGTCTACTACTATGTTCTATATTAAATTGTACACAGTTCCTAGTGTAAAAGATTTACCTCCCAGAATTTCATATATAGACATTGGTGTAGTGGGTGCTTAGAGCTTAAAAAAAATGTTGAATTTTGAATACAGCTCTGACATAGATAGGAGTGGATTCATATGTATTATACAAACCCAATTACAGCTGGAAATGTTGTCTTAGCCATTGGTCTAATGATCCAAACTAGGCGGACTATAGGCATCTATGATTCTGTAAATTCAGGTCATTAAACCTACAGTCAGGACAGGATTTACAGCTGCTATACATTTGTATAGTAGGGCTGGGCGATTATAACCTAAATAAAAATCACGATTAATTGAACAATTTACCTCTATTACGTTTAATGAACGATTATTTTTATGACACTTTCTTTTTACATGCAACAGAATTTTGGCTTAGTTTTGTTCATATATCACATATGACTGGATGGCATACAGCTAGTACTGCCAATGACAGGTTGACATGGATGTCAAATAATTGAAATAATCAATATGAACAAGTTCATATCAACCATTTGATCTGTCTTTTAATTTCAGTTAAGGTTTCCGTTGAGGTTTCTTCCAACTACCAAATGTGCTTTGTCGATGAGTCTGTCTATCTTGTTCATGTCATCCCCCCTGATGGCTCTGTAGAAAAGGGCCACTGCCATTACAGATTGGCAGAAGGTTTCGCATAGAGTCCTGTAGACATTAAACAACTTTAACTGCCTTTGGAAGAAGAGTCTGCTGGCACATTTCTTGACTAGCTTGTCAGCATTGAGACTCCTGTCCAGTTTATTACCTATATGTAGGCCAAGGTATTTGTATGGGTTTACTGGTTCTACAGCTTAACAGTTACAGGTTATAGATCAGTACGAATATCACATTTATATAGTTTGTTAGTTTTAATAACTTTTAAGAAAAAAACTTATATTTTCAAAACATAATTTTCTTTGCATCACCACATTCTGACCTCCATAATTATCTTATATTTCTGATTACAGAGCAGTGTAAGGGCATTTATTTTTTTGCAGGAAAAGCTTACATTAGTATTGATACCACTATGGAGTACCACATAGAACAATTTTGATAGTTCAGCATTTTTGGACAGAGATAATTAATGTGTTAATTATTTATCTTTATGTGTATGTACATGTATATGGAGATATGCTACAGGCTGTCACGACAACTAGTCCCCTATTATGATGTCCTGCGGGCACTAATCTGTCCGTTTCAATATGGCAGCACTCATCTCGCAGACTGAAGCTTAGAGGCAGCAATCTCAGTGGACCATGGCATCCAAGTGGTTAACACCCATAGCCGCTGCTGTCACCATTTGCAGCTGTTACAGGTGGATATCTGTTGTATAATATAACTGTCACCCGCCATGTATGAAGAGGGCCCAGCATCAAATGTCATCAAACCTGAATACACAGTCTTTGAAAATGGCTTTTTTAAAGGAAATAGTGCATCTATTGGGTTATTGAAAAGTATGCTGGTGCTCAGAATTATGTCCCTTACAATGCCAAGGGAACTGGCTTGGTATCAAGTTTTCTGGTGACAGATTCCCCTTACGATGTACCCCCTAGCAACAAAATTTTAACTCATTAAACATCTAAACCAAGTAAGTCAATGAAAAAATGGCATAAAATTAGATAAAGATTTCTAAAGATGTGCCAAATTTATCATTCAGCAAGAGCAGCCGCAATAAATTAGGAATGTATAGTCTAGATGAAAACTCAAAGGGTTTGCCCACAAGAGCAACTTATTCCCAATCTACAGGATAAGTTGCTGACTGGTGGAAGTCTAACTGCTGGAACCTCCACCCATCACAACAGGGGTGCCTTGCACTCCCATCCGAATTGAGCAGCGGTCACACTGCCTCTCCATTCACTTCTATGGAACTGCTGCAGATAGCCAAAGTAGATGTGCTTAGCTTCCTGTCGATAGGGATAAGTGGGCAAACTTCTTTAAGATGTTAATGATATATGTGCCCCAATAAGTTTTAAAATCAGTTTCAGATCAGTGCAGAGTAGCTGCATGTTGTATGGTTCGCACATTAAGACATATCTACATAAGATTACAGCTTATAAAATATGGCCCAAATGGCGAGCCTTGCTTCAAGTAAGAATTTCCTATTAGTATAACATGATGCGAGAATGCAGAACAAACATTAGAAGGATTCTGGGTGTGGGATAAATACATGACCATTATAGCTTTCATCTCCTGCTCTTAAAATCTACATCAACATCCTTATAAAAACTGGTCTGCCCTGTCGGACTACTTTGTTCTACATGGCCTCGTGTGTAGAGGTAATAAACAAGAACTTACGGGTCAAACTCATGGATAACGCTTTCAAATCTCAACACGGAGAACAATCTAGTGGAAAATGCTGGAGAAGGGAAAAGAACAAACATAAATACAGTATGAGGAAGGTGCTAAGTATTGGGTAGAAATGAAGACACAGAAGGGGAGAGGCAGATGAAGGTACTCACAGAGAATTGCGGCCATGGACAGGATGAGGAGTTTGAGAAGAGTGTCCTGTTTCTCATAGGACAGCCGCAAGAATCCTAACCGAGTCATTTTCACATGTAGGGAAGGGACACACAACACTCAAACACCTGGAAGACATAATTAAAGAAAAAAAAAAAATTATATATATCAGGAAAATCTGCATACTCAAGCAAATAGAAAGTTATCGACTGACATAGCAGGAAGAGTATTTCAGAAAAGAAATGTGCCAATTTTGTGAGAGGTTACCAACCTAGAATTATAGGGACTACAGTGAAAGAGCATTTCTGTATAGATACGTGCTGATCTTCTGGGAGGCCACAAGATAACATGTATAGGTACTGGTACTTACAGCAGCACAGAGTATTTCAAGTGAGGTGTGTGCTGAGAGGTCACAGAGATGGGAGAAGTTGGGCACCTAGCAGCACAGAATATTTCAGAAAAGGAATATGCTGTTAAAGGTTACTAACTCAGACTTACGCAGTTGAAATGGCAGTATACCAGTACAGAATAGCAGTACAGAGTATTTCAGGAGAGTAGTGGGCTGCTCTGTCAGCACAGGGTGGGAAAATTATTACTAAACATAAAACAAGCACAAGAAAATGGTTGAAAAATCTAATTCATTCATTTAGAGATGTTAGATAATGGCTGCACTTTGCAGAGGCTTTTAACTGGCACCGAAGATGCAGTACATATGTATACGGAAAACACTTACCCAGCATGCAACATGGGATTACAGATCTCTAATTGCTTGGTAAACACAAGTACTGCCTAGTGCTAATTGAATTAATATGATTATTTCTCCATTTCAAAGAAGCACAATTCAGATTTTCACCAGAATTGTGAGAAGAACCCCCTGGTATATTCCTACATTTCATGCAGTCTCTCTCCTCCTGCCACAAGCTATGGTCAACAGTTTCTTCACAGTACTGAATAATTGGATCGTAGGACCAGGAAGCCTGCATTAAATATATATGACTTCTTCTTATATTTTTTTTAAGCTTTTTTTTTTTTTTTGTGGGTGGGGGGGGGAGGGGACAAGAAAATCATGTTTAATATTGCCCAAAAGCGTGGGGAGAAAAAAAAATTAAGTTTTATTTTTAGGCAAATTCGGCAAACCCTAGTATATAGACATTGGTGATGACCTAGAGCTACTGCGTGTACATGAACCCTAGTAATATCCTACACAGAGCAACCATCAGCAAATGTCGCAATTACCAGGCACAGCAAACTAGGACAAATTCCACCAGCAAGGACTCCAATACTTCCGAACATGTAGATTACTCTAAAAGCAGATGTGAAACTACAACTCCCAGCATGGGAACAATTTTGTTAATATTCTTAAAATGCTTCATGCAGTCTCCTGTGCATTCCAGCAAGTGTTGCGTTTTAGGCCCCATTCAGATGGCAGTATCACGGTCACTATTTTCCATCAATATCAGGAGTGAAACCTAGACACAATAGCTGCAAATCTTTCTTCTAGAAAGATTCGTCTCTGAAGGATTCACTCCTTTCCAACAAACACTTGTGGAAGAAGTTGACCAAAATACTGGTATATTGGGCCATAGCCTGTATTATTCACTGAAGCTGCACTTAAAGGGGTTGACCAATGCATTTATATTGATGGCCTATCCTTAGCACTGAACCCCCCACTGATCAGCTGTGAATGCTGTATGCCATTACATAGCTGTCCATGTGCTGAATTCAGAGCACTTTCAGTTTGGTTTATCAGCTGCCCTTTTCCAGAAAGATTGGTGCAGTTAGTTTCAGCTAGATATTGTACTGTCAGGGGGGCCAGCTTTACAGCACAGCATCATCGTTTGCCAGTGGGGAACATCCCTTCATGGTACAAGACCCACTGGCTCACAGTACAGGGATATCGGTACTCTTAAACTAACGGCACAGATATTGACAAAAGAATGAGCTGAATTTAGTGTGCCAACATCTTTGTAATGGTATATAACATTCCCTGTGTTAGAGGACATGAAGATGCTCTTTAGTATCCTGCTTGTGAATTCACCGTACGCATATATTACATATCTTGTAATGCTTCAGAGTTGCACTCTCTTTTCCCCTGGTGGAATCACCATCTACATACATTACTGATCCTGTACTGATCCTAAGGTACATCCCGTATTATTCTCCAAGTCTGCCATTTCTATTTTGATGGCAGAGTCACTTGGGGATATTTCTGAAGACTGGCATTACTCATGCCAGTCTTCAAGGCCCCAGAATCATCAGAAGATGCACCTCATTTATGACAAGACGCACGTGTCCTCATAAATGAGGCACAACCTCTGCCGTGCACCTTGGTAGAAATGTATACCAGCTTGTAGCTAGCGTACATTTCCTGATCATTTATGCCAGATTTCTGGCATAAATGATAAAATTGGCAGGGCCTATGGCCACGCTCACTGTGCCTTCACCACAACCCATTTTCGGAAAAGTGATGAAGGTGGTGCAGATTTTTAAAAAAGTCAGAATTTTTATGCCTTGTACGCTAGAAAACTGGCATACAAGATATAATAAATTTACTCTACTGAGAATATAACATTACATATCCTGTACTGAACCTGACTTATAACCTGTATTTTACTCCAGAGCTATTCTGCAGGCTTCAGAGTGTCTGTCAGTGCCTGAGGGGTACCGCTGTCACACCTGCTGGATGCTATGGCTTCACAAAATCAGCTCTGTTAAAGTAGCTTAACTGGGCTGAATGGAATAGAAAATTTCCAATGATGCCGCTGTCAGAGACAACTATCCACTATAGGTTTATAACCTGGTGCTGCCCTTTTCGTAACACAGACCACTGCTGGAACCTATCCATTAATATTTCAAAACCAATGCGTTAACCAAGGTAATGAACAACATGGCAATCACAGAGTCTGAAAGATAGTATTTGGTAGTAGTTCTCTACTCACTAGAAGTGAAGGAGACCCACTCGATTAACCCTGGTTATGCTAATGGTGCGTTTCACCAGGAAATTACATTTAGGTTCCAAGCACGCAACCATATTCATTTTCCATATACTGTAGTTACAGTATTTGTATTACTCCAAGGCCAAGTTTCTCACAGGTCATTCATTGAAGTTGATCTGTCAGTGAACAACATAGATAAACTGTTGCCACCCATTCCGTTTTTCACAGAACGAAGGGCCTACTATCTACAGAGTAGATGAATGACTCCAATTACAAGCAGCAGAGATTTAGTAGTAGGGTAGCACATGTGAGGGGCAAACAAATTCCCTGCATCTGCTTTCTCCAGCACTTGTATTCACAGTCTCCTCTATACACTGACAGTATACAGGTGGTGTAGACTATTTGATTTCCCCACATCTGCACTGTCTTGTCCCACCTGTAGAGGGGGGTAAATAGGTTTGCTGGCTATTGCTGGAAATGCAATTCCTTAACATTCAAGCAAAAGATTCCAAAAGTAAAGTGAATGTCAAGACAACTTAAATGCCCCATTCTTTAATAGAGTCCTTAGTGGTACATTTGCAATCATTTCTATGGTGTGATAATCCAGACAATTTCTATGGTGTAATAACTTGACAAATCCAATTAGTGCTTTTTTAATGAGATATATATTATATATTACACAAACTGTATACATAGTACATAGAGGACACATACTTTACACTGTGTACATAGCAATATATGCGAATACATACATGCATAGGGCGCACTTATCCGTGTAACATTATACACAGCAGATATACAGAACTGCACTACTGCAATAATATCCTATACAAGGCACATGCATGCAGACATATCCTCCATACAGAAGTCTATACAGGATGTCACACTATACTGCACATATACAGGGCAGAATGGTCTATAAGGAGGGCTCTCTCACACAGGCTGCTACAGACATGCTAGTATCCCGTACAGTAGCGCCAACAGCGGCAGCCCTCCAGCCTTCCCCAGTTCCTTCTCTCACCTGGCAGCGGCCGCTCCTCTCTCCTCACTCTCCCCATCAAACTCCCCACACTTTCTCAACCTACCCTGACACTCAGAAGACCCCGCCTCCGCTCTGGCTCCGCTAGGCGATTGGCTAGCTGTAATCGTAGGCATATTTGCATTGGTCAAAACAAACAAGGTTGGCTGAGGGAAGCCGAAGGGGCATTTTCTTATTGGCTATTTAAAGCATGCGTCACCGTGAAGGCGGTGTTTCCTCGTGGACTGTCAGATCGGCGCATAAAGGTAGGCCAGGTTAGGTTGAGGTGCATGGAGTGACGTGTCCATTCCAGCCAGGCGCGGAAGAACTATGCGGAAGCAAGTGAAGATGCAGCACCACCTGTTGGACGGGAGGACTCGTTTGAGCAGCACAATGTGCATTGTTTAAAATGTTCCCTTCAAAAGGCAACGCCACCTAGGGGTGGAGAGAGGCAGTTTCATCGCGCTATATTCTATTGTTTCATCTATCAGAGATTCCTCATAGAAGTCCAGGCCTTTGTATCCTATGTGTGTGTGCAAGAACTGTGAGGGGAATAAACTAAAACTAAGATTTAGACACTGTTTCTTCCGACAACAGTGTCATGAGTCATGTCGCACTAGAAAATCTGGTGAATTTAAAGGGAGTCTATCTAAAAATGGGAATCAGAATAATTACAGTACTTTGTAGGGTGGCTACACTTTCTAAAGATGCCTTTCTTTTTCTGCATAACAGCTTCATTTTCCTGTAAATCAACATTTTAGTCTCATGCAAATTAGCTGAAAAGGGGCTTTAGGGGTATTTCTTCTCTAAGGCTTCACTCTCTGCTCTAGATAATCACCCCTAACTACTAACCAGCTTCGCCTTCCCTTCCCCCATTACTTGAGTGTCATCTTCCTCTTTGTCAGAATTTACAGTTAGGGGCGCTTATTTAGAGCAGAGAGTGAAGCTCTTGCAGGAGAAGACAAGCTCCCTAAAGCCCTTTTTAGCTAATTTGCATAAGAATAAAACACCAATTTTCATGAAAATGGAGCTGCAATGCAGAATAACAAAGACTCTTTGGAAAGTGTAGAAGCCACCCTACAAGGTACTGTCATTAGTATGATACTGATTTTCCGGTGGACAGACTTATTTTACAGAATAATTGAGTGTCTTACGCCAGTTTTGAAGTGGTCTTTTTTGTGACTAAAACTCACAGTTTTGCCTTTTAGTTTCAGAGACGTCAACCTGGGATAGCCCTACACAGGGTGATTCACAAATGGCAGATCATGGCAAAAGTGGGAGTGGCCTTTTCAAGGGGCATGGCCTTTGTAAAAGAGGATAGCGCAATATATTTAAAGGGAATCTGTCAGGTCAATCTGGGACACTAAACCACCCAGAGGTCCTTATAGACCTGGGGTTTAGTGTCCCAGATCGCCCTGTTGTAATGTAATCCACAGGCGCATTAAAAATAAAAAACCTTTATACTTACCTAGAGAAGGGTCCGAGAACAGTCCAGCTTATTCTTGAGATTCTTTGTTGGCACGCCTCCTTGTGCCTGCGCTGTTCTTCAGTGAAGCCGAAGATGGACACCCCGGCTTCACTGCGTAATTGCCAGAGGTACGGGACATGCGCACTGAAGCCAAGGTGTACTACTCTGGCTTCATTGAAGAACTGCTCCGGCGCGGGGAGTACAGCGCCAGGTGAGTATAAAGCTTTTTTATTTTTAATGCGGCCATGGATTGTGTTATAACAGGTTGATTTGGGACACTAAACCCCAGGTCCATATGGATGTGTGGGTGGTTTAGTGTCCCAACTTGCCCTGACAGATTTCCTTTAACAGTTACAGTATTACCAAATATGTCTATTTACTTACTATGTATTGTGAAAGCCAGTTAATAAAGTGTATTTCTAATATGGTTTATTGTAATTTACTGTCACCAGGAATGAGCACAGTAAAGTAAACATATTGTCAGATACCATAGGTTCAGCTTAATATAAGGTTCCTTTCTTTTCAAATTCAATCCTCAGTTGTCTGCTAATTTTTATAAATTTGATTATGCAAATGAGAAACCTGGGAACAGAGGGCGTCACAAGCATTCCAGTCTAGCAGTGAGCTTTCACATGAGTATTGTACCCAACCCCTCTGCTGTCCCTGGTTCTGCTCTCACACTGCCACCAATGATCAATATGTCACCCCAAAAGTGCTACTGCAGAAGTGGGGAGGCATGGCTAAATCCATTTGAGTAAATGCAGATGGCTGACTTTTTGCAGCACATAGATGCAGCAATTGGGGGGCATGGATGGAGCACTTTTGGGGGTGTCACTGATGCATAAAGTAGTGGGCATGGCTGGAGCAATTTGGGCAAGAGTGAATGGCTGACTTTTGGTGGCACATGGATGCAGAAATTGGGGGGGGGGGGCAGATGGAGAACTTTTGGGGGCATCACTAATGCAGAAAATGGGGAAGGGCACAACCGGAGCAATTTGGGCAAGCATGGATGGCTGACTTTTGGTGATGCATGTATGCAGCATTTGAGGGGGGGGGCATGGTTGGAGCACTTTTGTGGGGTGACTGATGCAGAAAGTAGCCAGGAAAGAATGAATCACTTTATGAGCACATGGATTATACAAATGAAGGGAGGCATAGATGATGCAAATGGTGGTGGTGGGGAGCATGAATATAAAATGTTTCATCCATGCCTTATAATTCATGTGCTCACATGTGCCACATGGATGATGCAAATAGGAGGAAGTGTGGATGAAACCCTGTATAAGCACGTGAATGATTCAAATGGGGGGAGGTATGGATGAAACACTTTAGGAGCACATGGATGATGCTAATGAAGGGAGGCATGAATGAAACCCTTTAGAAGCACATTGATGATGCCAACTGGGGAGGCATGGATGAAACACTTTTTGGCCACATGAATGATAGAAATGAGGAGACACATGGATGATGCAAATAGAGGGAGGAATGGATGATGCAAATGGGTGGAGGCATGGATGAAATTTATCAGCATATGGATGATGCAAATGCGCGGATGCATGGATGATACAAATGGAGGGAAGCATGGATTAAACACTTTTTGGCCTTTTGGATGATGCAGACATGTGGACGCATGGATGATGCAAATGGCGGGAGGCATGGAAGAAACACTTTATCAGCACATGGATGATGCAAATGTAGGACGGCATAGATGAGGATGAGGAGGCCAGAGAAGGTAAAACCTGAAAATTTAATTCATTCTCTCCGGTGTCTGGCACTTCAGCACTGCACACAATTGCTGAGGCCCAAACAGTTACAGGCAAGGAACCGGTGATGTATGTGATTGACGTCAATGGTTCCTTTTCTGATTGGCCTCAGTAGTCTCGTGTGGCGCAGGACTTCTCATGAGGGACCCCATTGAGTATAATGGATGCCTTTAGTTTCATGATGAATTTTTTAAACACTACCTTTGAAAGAATTCTGATTCTAACCTATCTTGCTTAGTTAATTGGTGTGTCAACAAAACTGGGCTAAGGGCCAGAATGAAAACGTCATATTGCAGTCATATGGCAGTTTGTCATAGTCTTTAGTCAAAACCTGATTTCTCATTGCCACTCATAAGAAAAAAAACATTCAGACTTGCCTTTCATCTCAGAAGCTAAAAATATGGATCAGGATAAGGACTCTTGTTATGTGCCACAGGAAAGCAGTTTCAACCAATCTAAACTAGATGTATGAGCCTCTTTTTCAGAAAAACCCCCATTAGCAACTTACAGTTCAAGGACTCAATCATTACACTGTGAAGTCTTGGGAAAAAAACATTTGATGCCTCATAATGTAAAATGAATGGGGTATGTATGTTTATCCACAAATTCTTTATATTTGAAACACAGCCCAATATAGGCAGTTACTCTGCAAGAAACATATTGACGGCATCTGCAATCTTATTTTCCAGATTGAAACCTACTACAGGTACAATAGTACGTTTTTGTTTCCAGCGATTGATCTTGCCTGGGACAAAGAAAAAATTGTTCAGGAACAGATAAAAGCAAACCCATTGTGTGTGTCTGGGGACGGTCAGTGTGATTTCCCTGTACACAATGTAAAATATTGTGTCTACACGGTTATGGACAATGTAACGCAAAAGATTTTACATTTTGAAACTGTACAACGTACTTATTGCTCCTCTTCTGCAGCAATGATGAAGCATGGGTTTGGTATAGTTATGCAAAGACTTCTGGACAATGGATATAATCTCAAACTTTTTTGCTCCTCATAGACATCCTGGAATAAGAAAAAAATTAAGGATTGATTACCCTGCACTGGATTTCCAATATGTGGCATTATTCCAATCTCACAAAAAAATGAGTAAACCCAGTAAATTAAAATTCTGCAAAGAGATCAATCCTTGGGTTGATAAATGCTTTCTCCATTTTTGTTGGAGTATCCAGACTTGCAAGAACCAGACTATACTACTGCAGGAGAAATGGATGTTACTGCTTGAAAACATAACAGACAATCATACATGGGATGGTGAACTTTACATTGCTTGTTCACATCCTGCATATGATGATGAGGAACCAGAGATTTTATGGCTGAAGCCTGAAACCCCACCATATAGGAATATAAAAAAAAATTGTTAGTAACATACAGATGCTAAGTAATTTGCCTCACCTGGCATATAGCCGCCATACAGGGCAACTAGAGAATTTTCATAGCATGGTTTTGTAATACTGTACTAAACACATACACTTTGGCATTGATGCCATGGAGGCCTGTACAAAACTAGCCGCTCTAACGCACACAAATAATGTTGGACGTGAGAGAGCTGGAGGCAGGGTTCCCCCCAAAAATATAGAGCCTAAGGGAACAATTCAAACCACTATGGTAATTCCAAAGGGGTAAAGCAGATGTCTACAAAAAAGTAAATGTCAATTATTTGGAAGAACTTACTTTACCACCTATTCTCTTGAATCAAGAACAACCTTGCAAGGAGGATTTAACAAGACAATATTCTCGTTTACGATGTGCATAAATCCCAGAAGTGTAAAGTGCCAAAATATTTTACCATGATGTGTTAACTAGACTGATCACTTATGCTTCCATTACTTATAGAATTATTTTTAAACTTTTTCTTAAAGTGAGTCTGTCACCATAACAGTATATCAAACCAGCTGTACATATAGCTAGGTTAAGGCCACCTCAATCAAATCTTGTTTTCCCCTTGTAATTCGGTGTATAATTTGCTGCGCTCACGTTAGTAGCCAATATGCCAATGAGTTCTTTGCAGCTAAGAGTGCATCGCTTTTTATCTATTTGGAGCAATGGTAACACACTTTTCTCAGCACTCATGCAAGGAGACTGCCCATCCTAGCACAGGGAACCTGAGATGATAAAAAGGTCCACACCTCAGCTCAGGTTTCCTGTCCTGCAGATAGTAAGTGCCTGTGGGAGTTCTGAGCTCCTTCTAGAGAGAGTGGATTGTTCACACCCTTGGACTGAGGATCAGGTCTTCTAAACCGTTTGAGGTCTTATCCCTTTAGGGCATCAGTCTTTCTATGAAGATGCCTATCTGTAAGTCTGCCTTCTCCCTCATGTTTCCTGCTTGTCCCCCACAGTTTTATGCGGAGTCTGCTGCGGCCGTGTTCAGGCAGCCTCGGTCTGAAGTTCTCCTCCTTTTGGATGGCAGTATTGCGGTGGTATTCCCTTTTTTTCTTAGAAAAGTAGTTTGGTTAGGTTTATTTTGCTCTCCTCTTTCTCGGGTCTCCTCCTGTCTTTGGTCAGCCTGGGGCAGGTGCAGGAGTATTCTGTTTTTCAGTACCGTAACTTTTTGCGTAAGATAACAGACCTTGATTTGCACCTAGGGAGTCTTTTGGTTGTGAGCATAGTTTTTGTTTCTGTGTTACTCTGTCACCTGCCAGACCTAACTATCCTAGACGCTTCTAGGTGGAGGGTTGTTGATGACCAGGTGTTTTTGTTTTTAAGTCTACCTGCCTACTTCAAATGTTCCTCAGATGCTTATGATAAGTTATAGCTTTGTGGATTTTTCTTACATACACCAAGTTGGTTGAAAATAAATGACAAGTTCAACAGTTTTAGACTTTACTTGTGTTAATTGTGTCAAGTACATGTAGATTGTTCATGTAAGGATATAAAATCATACAACAAAATTTAGGCTAAGTTCACATCTGTACCACCTGGAACACCGACGTTTTCAGTTACAAAACAACAGCCACCAAAGGACCCCATTACAGTCAATATAGTCTGAACCTAGTTTAAGTCTATCTATACTGAAGTTAGGATACTTTCACAAAGCTGTCATTAAAAGGGTTATATAGTTTCTAAGATTGATGGCCTATCCTTAAGATAGGCCATCAATATAAGATCTGCGGGGGGTCTGACACTTGGGAGCCCTACAGACAGGGGCGCACCTCTAAAGAGGCGAACTGAGGCGGCTGCCTCAGGCGGCACTATCAGTGCCTACTTGGAGGGGAGGCATTTTTACTATTTTTTTTTAACCTAAACCAGCCTAAGACAGGCCACAAAAAAAAAAAGAAAAGCTGCACGGTACCTGTCCTGGGCTGGCTTAGGAGACCTCTGCATCTCGGTACAGGCAGCGGGGCTATGACATTATCGTGCCTCCTGCGCTGAGACGCAGACGTCCTATGCGCGGGTGATGAAGAGGAGGCAGCGGCTTCATCAAGGGATCACAGGTAGGTGAGGATAACTTATTTTTTTTTTCTAATAGGCCGTTACCTGCTGGAGTAACCCCAGCAGGTAACGGGCTCTATTTACTTACCTATAGGATGCAGAAGGGGAAGCAAATGTAGCTGTGAGCAGGAGCGGAGCCCACGAACCCCAACAAATACTACTATTATTATACTCTGGGGTCTTTTCAGACCCCAACGTATAATAATCGGAAACCCAAGGGAGGTGATTAACATAAAAACCAATGTTACTCACCTCTCCTGCGATCCGAGGTTACTCTCAGCAGGTTTCGGGCCTCTTTAGTGAAGTCCCATACGTTACGTGAGCCAGGCCGATGTCATCATGCGTCTGTGCCGACATTGAAGAGAGCCGGAAGCTGCAGGGAGTGCGCCGGAGCCCAGGATAGGAAAGTAACATTCAAGGGTTCATGGGTGGGCAACTATGGGGCATAATACTGTATGTAGGGGCCACTATGGGGCATAATACCATGTGCAGGGGCCACAGTGGGGCATAATATCGTGTGCAGGGGCCACAGTGGGGCATAAAATCTCCAGCATCATATTAAAAAGGTGGTTATCCTGGACAACCCCTTTAAGGTGGCAATTGGGCTTTAATAAAGGGACTTTTCAGCTCATTTTTATTGATCTATTCTTAGGACAGATCATCAATAAGAGATCATTTGCCCCCCCTCCCAATCAGCAGTTTGAAGGGGGCCATGGCGCCTGTTTATATCACATGCGGCCTGTTTATAGTGACCATGTGATGTAATTACAGCCTTGTCACATAGACGTGTATAGGACGAGTCTGTAGTTACATTACATGGCCACTATGGGATGAATGACACTACGTAAAGAGAGAAGCGATCACGGCGCTTACACAGGTACCATGGTTCATTCAAACAGCGGTTCAGTGGGGGTCCAGGGTTTTCGAGCCACGCTGATTATTTTATTAATGACCTGGAAAACCTTTTCATTAGGAAACCTATGGGGCATTGATAAGGGGCACTATTTATACAGGGTACACACGGACATTATTAATATAAAGATGCACTTGGGGGTATTATTCATTATGGGGGGTTATATCATATATTTTATAATTGGGGTAGCAGCAGGATGGGGGCTTTGTGTAGGTGAGGACAATGTGGGTCGATGCCTGAAAAAGTGAGGAGCCAAAGATGTCTGTGTTGCAAACTTTACAGAGACAAGTCACAGCTGGAAGAAGTGGGCATGACAGTCCAAAGGGGAGAGAAAGGGAATGTGAAGGAATAGTCAGAGACGTCACCTGTAAGTCACAAAATGTTACTATACTGTATTCATCTAAATGATAGAGGATAAATATTGATGGGGGTCTGTCTGCTGAGACCCCCACTGAGCCTGAGAATTGGGTTTTTTCCCCCCACTGAGTGGGAATTCAGCCTGACCGCAGCCATATATATAGGTGTGTCACTTGGTGGATGGACAAACCCGCGTGGCTCTTATTCAATTCAATGGGAGTGCCAAAGCTACCCGAAGTCCAGTACTCAGCTATCTGCGGCGCTCCTATTATAGAGAATGGGGGCCATGCGGGCTCGTCCATCCACCAAGCAGAAGATGTGTGAAGTTATTTTCATTGTTAATGCCGTGTTATTGATCTGATACTGAAGTAATACAGGAAGAAGCATTCTTAAAAACTGTTTTATAACTTTGCGTATTGTGTATATTGTGCGACGATAGCAGCGTGTGAAGCTAG
The DNA here is from genome assembly GCA_947044405.1 of Leptodactylus fallax. Lineage (NCBI taxonomy): Eukaryota > Metazoa > Chordata > Amphibia > Anura > Leptodactylidae > Leptodactylus > Leptodactylus fallax. Next base: position 4,830,093 of record CAMRHE010000118.1, read on the forward strand.
TAGCATGTAAGCTCAATTTTTTTATTTTTTTTTTTTGGGGGGAAGGGGAACGTCTTTCCATAGTCCACATCAGGCAGCAAAGAGTTCTAGGTTCACCCCTGCCTACAGGTCACCGTTACCAAGGAAGCACAGGAGAGCCAAGCTGCTGACTTGCCTTACAAAAGATAGCAGTGAGTGTAGGTACTGCAGCACTGCAATACCTACACTCGCCACTACATTCTGTTTTGCTCTCGAGCTGCCTCGGTAACACTATCAAGTGTACAGTATGGAGCTTGCAAACGCATAGTGTGGTCCCAACTTTAAATATACTCTAGTGCTGTGACTCCACCGATTTGGGGAGGGTCCCATAGGAAGAAAATACATATTCGATAAAACTATTAAAAACTTCACATCAAACTTTAATTTCATCTTAAAGAGTTTGTCCAAGCAAAATGTAAATTTTTATATAGGCCGGGGGAGATGAAAAAAAAAAATTCATACTCAACTGTCCCCAGTGCCCTCCCAGCATGGTCCGATCCTGCTGATCTGGCGTCTTCTCAAAGTGAAACTGCTAGCTGTCTGTGACGTCTCTGATCCCTTCCACTGAAGCCGCTGATCAGCGTCCTCAGCAGACCTCAGGAAATGACCAGTGAAGTCACAGGTATTGACATCTCATGCCCTTCGCTGAGGCCACTGATTGGCCTCAGCAGTCACGTGTGGCTGGGACTTCAGCCACACGTCAACACTGGACCGAAAAGACCGGACTGTGCTGGGAGACACCAGAGCATTGGGGAAAGATGAGTATAATTTTTTTTTTTTTTACTTTTTTCACTGCCCCCAGCCTATTTAAATAATAAATTTAATGTCCACTTTTGCCTGGACAATCCCTTTAAAATGTCAAAGGGGTAAATTCAACATAAAAGGGGACATAAAAATCTCATGAATGGTACGACTGGGGTCACTTACTGTGCATGATCGGGCATATTAGTGCGAAATAAGAAAGAAAAGGCCTTCCTGACCACTCAAAATCCTACTTTAGCAATATTTTACCATTTCCAAAAAAAAAAAAAAAATCACAAGAGCCAAATAGATCCTGCTGGTAGACCCATCATTTCGTACATGAATTCACTAATATGCAATCTTTCCCAGTACATTGACATTCATTTACAGAAATTTGTGGTCAAGCTCCCATCTTACTTAAGGGAATCATCACATTTAATAGAGGACCTCCTCACTATGTCTTTGAAGACCACATATAAATTGGCTACTCTAAATGTATCTTCGTTATACAGCAATATTCCACATGACAAGGGATTGATTGCCATCTCAGCCTTCCTGGAGGTGGATCCTTTAATGCCCACCACCCAAAAGATTTTATTTTACTCAAAAGTATCTGTTTCATCTTGGAGCATGATGTTTTTCATTTTTGGCCAAAAAACTTTTTCTAATTATGCGGCACAGCTATGGGTACCAGATTTGTCTCTAGATATGCCAATTTATTTATGGGTAGTTTTGAAGACTCAAACATCAACAACCACCTCTGGACCCAACAGGGTCTACTACAATAATCTACTACAAGAGGTACATAGATATTTTGTTGTTCATCTAGAATGGGTCACAAGAAGAGTTTACGACCTATACTACACACCTCAATAGTAACAACTGGGTAATTACACTTTTAGGAAAATGTTAATCTCCAAGTATGAAATACATAGATTTGGTTCTAGTGGGTGAAGGAGAACACATATAGACTAGACCCTACTTATAAAAAGTAGATTGTAATGGACTGTTAGATTAGCCTCCATTACTAGAAATGGAAGGATAATGTTCTGTTTGGGCATTTCCGAAGGATAAGGAGGAATTGTGCAGAAAACTGCGATTATGTGGCACAGAGTGCAATCCTTTCAAAACACTTCAAAAAGAAAAAATTTCCCTATAAGGATAATTGAAGCTGCGTATCAGAAGGCCGTTACCTTTACACAGCATGAATGTTTGATCAAGGGAAGAGGGTAGCATCTGATAGATTCAAATATAATTTTATCACCACCTACAAACGGGCTCATAATTCTATTAGGAGTATTTTAGCCAAACATTGGCCAATACTGCTTAATGACCCTCATCTTAAATCCGAACTTCCAAAACAACCGGGGATTACTTTCAGGAAGGCCAAATCTCTTAAGAACATGTTAACTCCAAGTAAACTAAGAGAAAAAAAAAAGTTCTAGCAAATACTGTAACCCAGGGAGATACCATAGTGAATTTGTGAATGTAACCATAGAAAATATAAATGCTGCATATCAATTAGTCATTGCATAGATAATATCACCAGCAGTTCAACAGGATCACTATAAAAAAAATTTCCTCCACTGCTTCTCTTCCTATGTCATTTATGTATTGGAAATTCCATGTGGATTACAATACAGTATGTAGGGAGGACCAGTATGAGTCTTAGAGAACGCATCAATAAACATTGCTATAATGTTCTGAATAATTACCCTAAACATATCGTGTATCGCCATGCCACTATACTGTATATCACGAGAGCAGCTTCCAGAATTTTCAGGTTACCCCAATTGATCAGATCTCTGACTTCTCATAAAACTGGTTCGAATAGTTAAGAAACAAGGGAAATGTACTGGATTTACAAACTGAACACCCACTTCCCAGTTGGCTTTAATAAGTCACTAGAAAAAAGTTATAGGGTAATTCCCAAGGATCTTGACTCTCATGTCAGAAACTAAATGGATTCCACATTGAATTTATGGACTAGTCCTAGAACGCCCATTTAATTATAACCATGAAGCACGGAGAAGCTGACCACTCTAAGATGTTTCAGTATAAGTATAGAAACATCTTTATTTTTATATCCTATTTGTATATGAGTAATTACAAGGTTTGTAATGTTTCATGTAAGTAATTCTAGACTATTATTTAAAAATATTACAAATATAGTTATGTATGTTATCTTTTATTATGATCCAAGCTGATTTCATCTCATATTCATCTTCTAACCAACTGCATATGAAGCTATCTATGTGACATTTTAGGTCATTAAGTATATCAGCAGTTTTGAAATACCTATCACTACTGTAAATTTAGACTGATGTATAATGCTTTAATGTTATTTTGTTTTATTGCAATAATTAATTTCAATTCCATTCCTTTTTTCCCCTGGCTCATTCTTATGTCGATTAGATTTTCTTTGCTGATAAGTTCAACTATGTTTTTTATGGGATGATTGATTCTGAAATAATAGATTTAGTAATCAATAATGAATCCCTAATAATGTCTGTATTGAATTCTAGAAATTTTTTTTAGCTAACTGATTCAAAATAGATTACTGTAGCCTCTAAACCGATATGTCTAGCCCAGTTCCCTAATATAAAAAAAACCTCATTTATTGGAAATAACCCTAAGGCCTCATGCACACAATGGTGTGCACAGTCAGTGTGCTAGCTGTGTTTTTCAAGGCTAGTACACTGACCCATTCATTTCTATGGCCCCATACACACGTCATTTTTACAGTCCAGTGACAGGGCCGTGAGCAAAACTCAGGACACATCATATGCCTGTCCGTTTTGCATATTGTTCTCACTGGCCCCAATGAATGGGGCCGTGGAAACAAGGCCGCAGCACGGGCAGCACACGGATCAATCACGGCTCGGCAACATGCACACGGTCATGTGCACGTCGTCTGTGTCCATTGTTCTAATAAATCTTCTTTCAGGTCCGTATAGAGGCAGTGACAGACACAACCAGCACCTCCATCTCTCAAGTGTTGGGAGCCAGATTGCATCTGCATACCAGCTACGTCATGCACCCAGCTGAGTATCTAGTGTGCATGCACAGCTTAGGCTGGCTCACGGAGATGCACCAGTTAGTATTACTGAACAATGTCAATATGGCCTTTTGAATCCAGTGCGCATGCGCGGCACTAACATGACTGCACATGCACAGTAAGCGACTTGGGACAGTGAAAATTAGTTTGGCTACAAATAGTACCCCAGTCAAACCATTCATGGGGTCGTCATTCATAGTCCCCCTTTTATGTTGAACTTACCCTATTTGATGTGAAGTTTTTAATGGTTTTATTGAATATGCATTTACTTCCTATGGGACCCACTCCAAATAGGTGGTGTCACAGCATTAGAGTGTATTTAAAGTTGGAACCATACCATGTATTTGCAGGCTTCATACCGTACACTTGATAAAGGGGACTGTTACTCCATAAACACATTGTGTATGGGGATTGAAATAAAGCCTTAATTCTTGGACATTCTGGATAAGTGCGGCCCTTTAATTTTTTTCTGCTTAATGGCCATCCACGGATCCATCAATATCTGATGATTACCTCACACCTGTGTTTCCACGCTGTGGCGACTGTGGTCCTTGCAGCACTGACCCTACATTTGAGGCTCATAAGGTTGTTGTGGCTCAACACAACACCAACATGTGAGAGCACTATTTATAAAATTTTTTCTGTATGAAACAGTGTTACGCTATGTGCCGCTCTGTGCTGTTTTTCTTCTACTTTTCTACAGTCATGGCCAGAAGTTTTGAGAATGATACAAATATTAATTTTTACAAAGTCTACTGCTTCAGTTTTTCTAATGGCAATTTGCATATACTCCCGAATGTTATAAAGAGTGATCAGCTTAACAGCAATTACTTGCAAAGTCAATATTTGCCTAGAAAATGAACTTTATCCCCCAAAACACATTTCAACATCATTGCAGCCCTGCCTTAAAAGGACCACCTAACATCGTTTCAGTGATTGCTCCATTAACACAAGTGTGGGTGTTGATGAGGACAGGGCTGGAGATCAATCTGTCATGATTAAGTAAGAATGACACCACTGGACACTTTAAAAGGAGGCTGGTGCTTGCCATCATTGTTTCTCTTCTGTTAACCATGGTTATCTCTAAAGAAACACGTGCAGTCATCATTGCACTGCACAAAAATGGCCTAACTGGGAAGAGTATTGCAGCTAGAAAGATTGCACCTCAGTCAACAATCTATCGCATCATCAAGAACTTCAAGGAGAGAGGTTCCATTGGTGCCAAAAAGGCTCCAGGGCGCCCAAGAAAGACCAGCAAGCGGCAGGACCGTCTCTTAAAAGTGTTTCAGCTGCGGGATCGGGCTACCAGCAGTGCAGAGCTTGCTGAGGAATGGCAGCAGGCAGGTGTGAGTGCATCTGCACGCACTGTGAGGCGGAGACTCTTGGAGCAAGGCCTGGTCTCAAGGAGGGCAGCAAAGAAGCCACTTCTCTCCAGAAAAAACATCAGGGACAGACTGATATTCTGCAAAAGGTACAGGGAGTGGACTGCTGAGGACTGGGGTAAAGTCATTTTCTCTGATGAATCCCCTTTTCGATTGTTTGGAACATCTGGAAAACAGCTTATTCGGAGAAGAAGAGGTGAGCGCTACCACCAGTCTTGTCTCATGCCAACTGTAAAGCATCCTGAAACCATTCATGTGTGGGGTTGCTTCTCAGCCAAGGGAATCGGCTCTCTCACAGTCTTGCCTAAAAACACAGCCATGAATAAAGAATGGTACCAGAATGTCCTCCAAGAGCAACTTCTCCCAACCGTCCAAGAGCAGTTTGGCGCTCAACAATGCCTTTTCCAGCATGATGGAGCACCTTGCCATAAAGCAAAGGTGATAACTAAATGGCTCAGGGAACAAAACATAGAGATTTTGGGTCCATGGCCTGGAAACTCCCCAGATCTTAATCCCATTGAGAACTTGTGGTCAATCATCAAGAGACGGGTGGACAAACAAAAACCAACAAATTCAGACAAAATTAAAGCATTGATTCTGCAAGAATGGACTGCTATCAGTCAGGATTTGGTCCAGAAGTTGATTGAGAGCATGCCAGGGAGAATTGCAGAGGTCCTGAAGAAGAAGGGTCAACACTGCAAATATTGACTTGCTGCATTAACTCATTCTAACTGTCAATATAAGCTTCTGTTACTCATAATATGAATGCAATTATATTTCTGTATGTGATAAAAACATCTGACAAACACACATAAAAACCAGAGGGCAGCAGATCATGTGAAAATATAATATTTGTGTCATTCTCAAAACTTTTGGCCATGACTGTATATAAACCCATGTCCTATAGGAACAGGAAACAGAAAGGTTAAAAGAGAGGCCGATCCCCTTAGGATGCCAGTCTTAAATTACCAAGAAGGCATCATAATACACATAGGGAGGCAAATTACGTGTGCTTCCCAGACAGCATAAAGCTCCCAGAAGTTTGAAGATTCCTGAGTCTTTTGAGACCACTTACCTTGAAAAGGTATGGTTGTCTATGCATGCTTCCCATCCTCTCTTACTGGCATCCGCCACTAAAGAGAGAGATGGTGTTGGGTGCCAAAGGACCCATTAGCAAAGATTTTACCCGAGGAGGAAGGAAAATCTTTTTCTCTAAAGATACGACTAGATTTTGAAGAGGATAGCCTGAATGCAAACAGTCGTTGACCCCAAAATACATATTGCACTTCTTATTGTTACCCATCTGTGTTCCTGAAACAACTTAGTCTCTCTCTTCTTTTCTGGCAGAAAGGATGTTTGACATTCAGAATTTAACCTTTTCTGGACTGACCATAGGCTTTATACGTTTGGGTGGTCCACCTATAACCTTGCAGAGACATATATGTATTTGTAAAGTTAACCTGCTGCACAAAATCGTACAGCTATGGGATCGGGATTCCGGATATCCCATAGGGAAGGCAGAGACAGTTTATTAAGTTAAGATAAGATAAAATAAAATAATCCTTTAATAGTCCCACCATGGAGAAATTCAGTTTGTTACAGCAGCATAGATAATACAACCACAAAAAAACAATATATACAGAAACTCCAAGGTAGAGGTATTACACTGACAGTAGGTACAGAGAGAAAGGTACAGGTAAAAAAGTAGTAGAAGGGATATCACAACTGAAGATCTTACAGTTCTCTGTATGGAATGATCTCCACTTAGGTCGGTGTTGGTTGCAAAGCCTAACCGCAGCGGGGAGGAAAGAGCGCTCCTTCTCACACTTCTCTCAGGGTGAAGCAGTCGGTCATTGACAGTACTGCCCAGTGCTATCACCGTCCCTGCCTTATTGATCGCTGTGTACACAGCGCTCAATGAGCACTGTGTGCACAGCTATGGAAGCCGCCATGATGTGGTTCCCCTTTGACTCGGTGGTCATATGACTGCTGTGGAGACAGGAACTCAGAGCTGCTCTGGAGTACAGCATAGGGGGCTGTATTCCTTCTGTATCTGGGGCTGTATGTGTCAGCATCAGTTACAGGAGAAATCTTAAAAATATAATAATAATAATAGTAATAAAATGACCGTAACATAGAGGGAAAATTATTTTAAAATAAAACACGAAAAATGTTTACATTTTCTTAAATATTAAAATAAAGAAAATACGTGGAAAAATAAAACCAACATAAAAATCCCAGATACTGTTGCTGTTTAGTCCCCATCCCCCCCTTCCAAATTTTTTTTTTTTTTCCCTCTTCTCCCCCCCTCGGTGTTGTTTTGGTGGCCCCGCCCCCCCCCCCCCCCCCCCCCCCCCCCCCCCCTTCTTGTCCTTTGGCCTCTACTCAAGGATCTCCCCGCTATTAACAGTATAGAATGTTACTGCTGCCGTTGCAGTTATATGTTTTCACTGTATTTTCTGTATTCTGTATTTTATGTCTTTTTGAAATTCAATAAACTTTGAATTGAAAAAAAAAACCAAAAAAACAAACATAAAAATAAAACCCCATTTACCACCAAATAAAGATGCAAAAATTATTATTAAAATATTAAATTATTAATTACCCAAAGGAAAAAAAAACATTATAGCATTCAAAACCGCATGTACGAAAAAATCCAGAAATGTGTCTGGTCCTGAACCAGGAAAAATAGCCCGGTACAGAATACTCAAAAAGACCTTCTCTGTGGATGGAAGAAGATCCGATTTCTCTAGATTTATTATCCAGCCTACTTTGCATGTCTTCTGTATGTGTAGATTTAGAAGAATTTGGTATTTTTCCATAATCAAAAGATCATCCAGATAGGCTACTATCATTGTCTCTTGTCTTCTAAGAAGGAATGCGACTTCTGTAATTTTTGTAAAGATCCATGGCACCAAACTGACTCCAAAGGGTAGGGAAGTAAACTGGAAAAGTAGAATAATTTTTTATCTCGAACTATACATTGGGTGAATGGAAACATGATAGCAGGCTTCCTTCAGGTACACTGTTCCCACCAGAGAATTCTTCCTGTTAAGGGGGATGGTCGATTTCATAGATTCCATCTTGAAACTGTGGTACTTGACAAACTTGTTAAAAGGACTTTAGATTTATGATTTATTTATTTTTTACAAGGAACAGGTTAATAATAATATAATAATAATAATAATAATAATAATAATAATAATAATAATAATAATAATAATAATAATAATAATAATAATAATAATAATAATAATAATAATAATAATAATAATAATAATAATAATAATAATAATAATAATAATAATAATAATAATAATAATAATAATAATAATAATAATAATAATAATAATAATAATAATAATAATAATAAACTTCTTCTGGGCTTGGAACTGGAACAACCACCTGGAGATCTAGAAGTCTGTTCACACAATAGAATTTCCTGAGTGGACCTGGAACTCTTTTACTCACGAACGTTGGAGAAGGATAGTAAGAAAATTGTACCTTGTAGCCCTGTCGAATTGTCTTCAGAATCCACTGGTTCTCGGTTATCTTTTTCCATTTTTGTATATAGTTTGAAATCTTCACTCCTACCTTGGTGTTATACTGTGTTTTGATTTTGGCTATTCCATCTGCCCTATTCCCATTTCCCTTTGTAGTCCTGGGACTGAAAATGGGAAGGACGAAAATAACTTTTCTTCTTAACTGGTTTAGGTTCTGACAGTTTCTGTTTTTTATCTGTTGCTTTTTCAAGGTTTTTCTCTAAAGTTGGACCAGATACACGATTCCCTAATGAAGGGATTGGCACATAATTTAGGATGTAGAAGCATTAGCTCCTGCACACATTTTAAGTCACAGGGCTCTTCTAGTACAGTTAGACAGAGCAGTACCATGGGCAGCAACACAAACTGACTCAGCAGACACATGCACTAAAAAGCTCATGGCATTAAGAAAAAGAAGAGAGGCCTAGATGTCATCTTTAGGCATACCCTTATATAAGTGAGATTCCAATTAATCCAATGGAAAAGAGAGTGGGCAACACAGGGAATATTTGTTTTAAGCAGAATAGTAGAAGATTCCCAGGATTTTTTTTAATAAGCTCCTCACTTTATGATCAATTGGATCCTTGAACTGGGATACATAATGAAAAGGGACAATAATCCTTTTTCCCCACTCTAGCCACCTAAACGTCCACTCTAGGTGGTTCCTTCCAATTTTATTATAAATTCTCAGTCAAAGGGAAATCGTTCTATCAAATCTAATGACATAAGAAAGTTTTTTTTTTCGGTTCTTCCCATTCATTCTCACTTTTTAGATATTATTATGCATAGGGAAAACTAGTCTCTTTTTGAATCCCAATCCAGCAAACATTTCATCCTGTACAGGTTTTACTTCCTGCACCTCTTCCATCCCCATAGTGCTACGTATAGCCTGAAGCAACTCATCCATAAATTCAGAGAATCATCCATAAATTCTAGCTGCTGTAGTATTTGAGCAACTTTGCCTTCCTCCAGGGGTTCACTTAACCCCAAAAACAAAATCAATTTCAGAATCAGATGATACCAGGTCCAAAACTTCTGCTTTCCTTTTCTTAACACACAAAATGGAAGGCAGAAGAGGATTATGGCTAGGGATGGAAGACAGCGAAATTTGAATTATTTGGAATATTAGATATTTTATATCCTCCATAGCGGAGGGTTGTTCCTCCTTTGGCACTTTTTAATACCAGATTAACATAGGTGCCTTTTCATATTAGGAGCTAGTTTAGTTTTATACATCTGCAAGCTTGTGATTTCCCTCTAGGTTTATTGGTCCAATCCTTGTCTCCCTGGAAAATAGGGGAGAGAAAGAATGAGAAGGGGTACTAGGAACATAATAGCACTGTACTTCTCCCATCCCCCTTCCAGATTACTCACTGGGCTGGGGTTCACACCCTACCAGATCACCCACTGGGCCTGGGTCCCTAGTTGCCACAAATCCAGACTAAGATAGATCACACTCAGGCTTGATAGAAGTTCTGTCCTTGATAGTGGTTCTCAGGTCAGGCAGCGATTTAACCTTTGGTGCCAGGACAGAGCAACTTCATCTACCAACAGGAGGGCTTCCCCTGGATAATCAGCTGCTCAGACACTCCTATAGGCTGTTCAAGATGGCAATCTTCCAATACTGGAGCAAAGGCAGTATATGCAAGAGAGTTCTAGGATGCCAAACTCAAAAAGCACTAGAGAAGAATCTGTGAATGTCAATGATGTCATTGCACGCCAAGAAGGCCTTGCCATGCGTTCCACCATCTGGAAGTTTAGAGTTCCAGCCAAGGCAACAGCATCCCAGGGATCAAAGGGAGACAAGACTGGGAGCACAGTGAGAGACCCAAGCCTGTCATCAACTCACCCAGCATTACCCAGAGGCACAGGTGCATGAGAGATACTGGGAACAAGAAGGAAGGAATGTTCCGTGGGCAATCAAAATGTCCCCCCTCCCGGTAAGAAAAAAAACAAAAAGCCTTTAAAATGGATCATACACCAGTCCATGTTACTGATGCATTTTGTTCTTGTACAAGTGCTGGCAATTTTCTACTACAAATTTCATTGCAGGAATGATAAATATTCTGCATATATTCTGTGCAGTTTTGCCTAAGCCTTGATGCCTTACAATAATGGCAGCAGGAATTGGTAATTGATAAATGGTACAGCGGGGAGCGGTAGCTTTTGGGAAATGACATTGTGGTATTTTCCAATATGCCCTAAATCATACCAATTACAGATGCATCTCAATAAATTAGAATATCTTTGAAACTTTATTTCAGTAATTATATTAAAAAAAAGTAACCCCTATATTTTCTAGATTCTTTACACACAGAGTCTTCTATTTTAAGTGTTTTATTTCTGTAAATGTTGATTATGGATTACAGGTAATGAAAACCCAAATCTAAGAAAATTAGAATATTGTAAAAAAGTTCAGTATTGTAAATTCAGTGTGTCACCTGCCAAGGTTTCCTAAGCCTTTAAATGGTCCCTCAGTCTGGTTCAGTAGGACACACAATCATGGAAGACGCTGATTATGAACTGAATTACTGAAATTAAGGAATGTGTCACAGATATTCTAATTTATTGAGATGCACCTGTATCTGCAACATTTTAGCTGTAATGCCACAGCTGAGCCCTCTCAATATATGGTGTATATATAGTCTGTATTATACGGCAGGCACCTGCTGCTAACAGCCATGATCCAACAAAATTATCAACAGCGTCTGTTAACCACTTAGACGCCAAGGTCAAGTTACGGCGGCTGCATCTGAGCAGTTTGGATGCATCGTCGCTGCCATATTGGAGCAATCACTGCCCCCTAGAATGTCATGGGTCATGTCAAAGGTCCCCAGGCTTGTCACTGTATTGCTTGCATTACACCCTTCCGATTGCACCCATTACAGTCCTAAATGCTCAAAAATAGGCTGGGGCCATATTATCAAATGTCCTGATTTATCAGACAACTATAGAAAAGTATGAAAGATTTTAGCTCATCTTACTCTCCAAGCTGTCAGAATTGCTGGACCCAAGGATTGAGCTCGATAGGTACGGGACCCCACGTTGCGAAAATGCAGCAGCAAAAAATGAAGTGTATTACAGTACCTGCAAAGTGGATGGGATTTGGGCTAATCCCATCCACACATTGCAGAAAAAAAAAAAAACCTGCAGTGGAAATGCTGCAATGTCAAAAAGTCCCGTTTTTGTAAATTGCAGCATGTTAAGTCCGCAAGGAAACTCTGCAGACTTTCTGTGAAAAGTGGTGTAAAAAAACAACACACAGTCTTTTTCACAGCGGATTTTGGCTGCGGCTTGCTACGTGGGGCCTTAGCCTCTAAGGGATTCTGCTGAATTTATTTTTACTACAATGTGATGGTGAATGGCGAGTGTGTCACTGATTTCTGGATTTTTCATCTACTGATTCCCTGTGTAATCCATAGGAAATAGACGAGATAACAACATGACACATCAGTCACATAGAAATTGTTCATTTGCATTTTTTTTTCCTTTGTAAATCACAAAAAAGTCAAATTCAGACAAGTTTTTTTTTCTCTTTTTTTTGTCCATAGCTCAATTAGACACAAATAATTAACATCAAGGTATTTAAAAACAGTAATTAACCCCTTCCATCCCTGAGTGATGAAGCCCGAGTGCTTAGTAATTACTGGATACCCACAATTGAAAAAAAAAATATATTTTTTCAGTTCAATCCAGTCTGCGACAACAATACAGACTGAAATTCATTGTGGACAGGACACTAATTGATTGTGAGATTACCCACAGTCACAACAGATGTCAGTCCATAAAGTATTCATCAATCTCATTTATGTACAATGTCTTCCCTAGATCAATTCACCAGTGTTTTTTTTTTTTTTCAGAGGTTGGGGGAAAGTGTACTCCTTTCTTTTTTTCCCCTTCTTCAGTTTTTGCAGATAAATAAGGAAATGTGTAACACTGTACTTTAAGGAGCAGCACTGGGTTACTCTGATCTTTTGGAAGTGGGGAGGGTAAAAGTAGCTTCTTTGTCGCATTTGAAAATGGCTGGTTGAACCTTCCAGATTTTCTTACAAACCGTAAAAAGTGGATAATCCAGGTCAGGGCTGCACTAGTTTGACACACGCAAATGTTTTACAAACGTGCAAAAGTCTCAGGACTGAGGGGCCCAGCAATAAAGATAGATACAAAAAGAAAGACATAACGTAAGAAAGTGGCAGCTAGTGCAGAGGAGACAGAACACTTGTGCCAGTCAAAAGAAAAAAAAAAAAAAAAAAAGTTAAACATGGCGGTTGTTGGGGACGGACTTCTTTTTCCTCAAATCAATGTCCCAATGTGGCCTTATGTTTGGCAGGAGATGGGTGAGGGCTGGTAGTGGTGCTCAGGCTGGACTGTAGGTAGACAGTCTTGTGAAAGAGACGATTGCTGAGGAAGACGACCAGTGAGAAGAGACGCAGCTGGAAGTGACTGTCAATACAGAAATATGGAAGACAATCAAAATGCAAACCATTTGTGCCAGTTCCGATACATCCGTAGACACAGTATCAAAAGCTGCCTATTTACACAATCTGCATAATGACATAACAACATGGTTTTCTGATCTCTGCTTGCTGAGAGTGAATGAGAACATTCATGTTCAGATCCAGAAACTGAATCCCTGAAAGTATATAATGAAGGTTTCTACTGAATGACAGCAAGCAGTGATCTCAAAAACCACAAGGAATTGATACTGAAAGTATATTGTAGAACTGTACAACTTTTCATTACACCGAAAATACATATTTGTTAGAACCAAAATACCATTTTAAGTTGTGTTCTAGGCAACACAATACTTACTACGCTTTCCCAGGTGTCTTAGCTTCATTTGCACTGATGATAAAGAGAGGAAAGAGAATGGAAAACAGGCAGCCGCTGCAAAAGAGAGAAAAATATCATCATCATCAACTTGGTGAACCCTACAATCATCTGTTACCAATGTGATGTGATAAAATCCTTAAACCATTACTAAAGCTCAATATGCTGTACGTCGAAAAATTAATAATGCAGCCAGTTGAAACCATCGACATTACAATACACCATAATAAAAAAAAAAAAAAGTGCCAATAAACACTGCAGATATATGACCTCTCATGTGACACCTTGATCCCAGGCCCAATGGTAACGTTATACATCCATAGGTCACATTACATCTTCATGGACTGTACTTATTTACTGCCAAGACACAATTTGGAATCACTTTACCTGATGATATAGGATGACTGCATGGCTGTGAGTGAGGCGAGAGGTAACCCAAAGCCAAAGTAATAGGGCCAGTTACGCTCAATGTTTGATAAACGCTGATGCATCTCAATCCCTTAAAAAAAAAAAAAAAAAAAAAATTTATACACACAATATATATACACAATGTATAATAATTATAAAAACTAAGACATATAAACATAAAAATGAACAGAGCAAGACAGGAAGAGACAAGAAACATTAAAGGGGTTGTCCGGGATAAATTGAAAATTATTCCCCAAACTAAACCCCCTCCCCCCGCCTAACTTCTAATTGACTTAATTTAAAAATCTGTATTTACCTATATACCTGGGGCAGTCATGCGGACCGCCCCAGGCACATTTTCTGATGATCCGGTGACATTCCGTTTCTGAATTTCCGGAAACGAAGCGTCACCAGTGCTCCCCCTCCCATCATACTTACCAGTCTTCAGTCTTCTGGCACGAAGCGTCACTTCCTCCGCTTCTGCCGGCACAACAGAGCTTTATTGTACACTCGCCGGCAGAAGTGAAGAGCGCATACCACACATGCTGAAGAAGTCCACAGAAGAATATGCCGGCGGGACCGAAGAAACTGATCTCCAGGATGCAGAAGACAGGTAAGTATGATTGGGGGTGGGCTGAGTTAGGTAGGTAGGTAGCTAGATAGATAGGACTAGTAGTCCACGGGCTAGCTAGAAAAACAGGGAGTGAGTGTGAGAGGGAAATCATGGGAGTTGTAGGCTAAGACTACAGGAAGCATGTAAACAAATGCAAAGGACGCCAGGAGCTCCCAGAGAAAGCCAGAGATCACTCAAAACACTTCTAAAGGTATTTTGGTGCAATTATTAACCCATTAATAGCACTAAAATACCTTTTTTTTTTTTTAAAGTTTTTTTGCCTGGAAAACCCCTTTAAAGACACAAAGGAGAAAGAGACAATCAGATAGGCAGACACAGAGACAGAAACTGAGGGGTTTTGACATTAGTATACAGATTAGACAGGTAACTGCTGTTATTAATTGACCATCTCTACAGAATTATATGGTTACCTTTGTTGAACCATCTGTATTCAAAGCAGTAGAGGGAGTAAAGCAGAGACATGTGCAGCAGACTGATGAGTTGTCCAATAACTTCTATCGGAAAGAGACTGACAAACATGCCCTGTAGTCATTCAAGACAAATGTCAGTACAGTCCATGTAAAATACAGGCAATCAAGAATAAAAATGCACTTACATCTGGCCATAAGAGCTGTGGCTATATGACTCTGATCATCTATAGCCTAGTAACATAGCAGCTTGGTAATTATAGTCCTGGTTTATTACCTGGATGAGGAACAGTGCCTGCAGCAGAAGGTTAAACAGCATGTCAGCAATGATCTTACTGACGCTGGGGAAGGGTTGTGCTTTTCTACCAGACATCTCAAAAGCCAAATCTGCAATGTCCTAGAAGTCAAAACAGAACATAATATCTTATGCTGAAAATTGACTTTTTACCTAATTAATTATATCTAACTCTCCATATGGACAGAGTAATAAATACATCTTATTCAAACATTCATGTCTTCTATGTCATATTAAGTGCACCTGCACTTAAAAGGTATTTTCCTCAGGATAGGTAATAAATATCAGATCGGTGGAGGCCTGACATCCCAACCGAACAGATGTACCTATGCTATATGGAGAACAGAGCCAGAAGCAGGTAACACTGCATTCCGTGTAGTGGCTGCGCTGAGTTACTGCAGCTCAGCTCCTATACAAGAGAATGGAAGTAAAGCAGCAATAACTCAGCACAGGTAACTGGGATGCGCACAGAAGAGCAACCTCAATAGCACAAAGCTATTCTGTATGTAGAAAGCAATTTTTACTTGTGGGAGAAAATGAAGTCCTAGCCTTATATATAGCAGAACTTCTCACCTGAAACCAGATGGCATTGACCACCTTGCTAAGCACAAAGAGGGGAAGGACCCAAAGGGCACTGAACACAGAGGTGAGGATAAACTCCAACCACGACCAGACATCTCCGTGCAAGGATGGGTCACCTGAGGAGATACGCAACACTTAGGAAACTAATATAGTGCTAAAAATCATATTAGAGCTTTACATCAGTAATCTACATCTATAGGCTGGCAGCATGAGCAGGAACTTTGCAGATAAATGTTAATCTTGATAAATGTAAAGTAATGCACATGCTGCATGTACTTTAGATGAAAAACAAACAAAACTGGGAACAACAGAACAAGACAGTGACCTGGGAATTCTAGTTACTAGTAAGTTACCAGCAGTATCCAATGATAAGCAGCTGCTGCAGCAGCAAATAAGATTTTAAGGTGTATAAAAAAATAAATAAAAATTATGATAAAAACCTGTGGTCAATCTAAAAAGCTATTCAATTTTGGGCATTACATCGTAAAAAGGATACAGGAGAACTACGAAGGGTTCAAAGACAAGTCTTGGAACCCTCCTGAGCTTCAAATGATGATCTATCTTAAAAATAAGTCATCAACTAATAAATCTTGGAAATCCTCTTTAACATGGGCTGTTACTCACCAATTATTCTTGCAGTGACTGATTGGAGCAGAGGGATAAACATTCGGTAGAACAGGAAGAGGCTTAGCTGCAAGAAAACCATAGACAATCACACTGACTCTGACACTAAGCAAATATTCAACTTTATTTATGACTCGCCATATTCAGAACGCAGCAAAGATACAGTAAGTAGAGATAAGAGATTAAGGGTCACATTTATAGAACCAGTTACACGCTTAGCATAAAAATGTAACAACCACACAAAGCATCTGGCTGCTAGTTTTTCCATAGTTTTAGATGGGGAATAAAGCCCAATTTGTTATGTATTTGCATAAAGTTTATAAAATATTACCAACATTTCAAAGGATAAATTACAAACAAGCCTATATTAGGACAAATCCATCATCGACTTTCTAAAGGACAATAGGTATGTGTAATTTGCCCCATCAATGCAAAATTTTGGATTTACACCATTTCTGATGAAACTTGCAGAGCTTGATCTGCTGCAGTTTTTCCTTTCTGCATGTAACAATTCATTCTGTGCTCTCGTAATGCATCTCAAAGGCAGGTCAGAAGATTGATTCACTTCTATAAGTAGGTACATACCCAGAAGACTCCGCCATTCCAAGCACAACACTGAAAAATTCGGGTGACGATGCGAGGCTCACTGTGAACACAAAAAAGTTGCTTAAAGACAGATAAGATGCACACCCCCTCCTTACTGCTCCCACTGGAATCATCACACAGCTTTATAACAGGAGTAGTAAATCTTCCTAGTTATGCAGCAATAAAGAGGGGTGTATTAAGGCATCAGTAAACAGATACGTCATTCAGTGGCCGGGAAAGATGGTTGACAACTCCCAAATGTAACCATATTGGCAAACAGATAAAAATTAACAAAAAGTCATGCACAAACTTCAATGTGCAAGTAGCATCAATCTCATAGTTATGCACTGATACCCTCTGGCTCTAACATGCAGCTGGGAATCCTAGGAGTGGCAGTGTGGCAGCTGTACAATGAAATTGTGATGCCCACTGCTGCTAGAGAACATCAATTATGGAAATTAGAACTAGGCTCACTTCTCTGGTTTTCGCTCTTCGCTTTGAGCTCTGCGCTGGGCCAATGCACTACTTGCACGCCTCTTCCTCTGCTCCTCTCGCCTCTGCTGAATCCGAGCATCCAGCTTAGAGATCGTACATATTCCCCAAATGGAGTCTTTAATACCCTGCAGTACATAATAATGTGTAATTAATAATTGAAAAGCCATTAAATAGTTAATTAAAAAATAAAATCCAAAACACAACCAAACTTCAAGACTTACTGTGACCACAAACAAGGTATCAGCAGAGGAACATAGTCCATACTTACGTAGCCACACCTAACCTTTCAAACAGCTTTTCATTTTCTACCAGCATTCATGCCATTAATTCATTTTGAAATAAACTTTATTAATGGATTTTGGCTCCTTTCTATCAAATTCTGCACTGAAATCCACTCTGGCCCCTGTTTCTCTTCTGACATGAAGTACGGGGCATACAAAGGTAATACAAAGAAGCTGAGGCTGGGGAGGGGGAAGAAGGAGGGGGAGGGGAATCGCTTCAAACGCTTATATCTCAGACATTATAAAAACAGAACCATGCCTCTGGAGTCATATGAAACAACCAGTATTGTAGTTATACTTGTATAATTTCCAGATATATCACCAGATGATAACACAGTCAGTATATTGGAGCTGTATGGGAGAATGACATCTTTCATATGATACTAGAAGTACAATACGCTTTAGAGGGAAACTGTTGAAAATATGAAGCGATGTGTTTGTTTATAGTAAATCCACTAGTAAAATCTTCAGTTTTTCCATCCTGTCTGGATTCACCACCATCCTCGTCTAGCTGTGGCCTATTTAAAGGGGCTATAGAGCAGAGATTTTTTTTCCTTGGTATTTTCTGACAATCTTAATTTTACACTTTATACAGTACAAAAACTGTATGTGCAAAACTTTTAGGCAGGTGTGGAAACATGATGCAAATTAAGATAGAATTATAAATAAATTAAATATAGAATTAATAAATAGTCAATGAACAGAAACAGAAGCTTAAATGAAATCAATATTTGGAGTGACCACCCTTTGCCTTCAAGACGGCATCAATTCTTTTAGGTACACTTGCACACTGTTTCTGAAGGAAGTTGGAAGGGAGTTTGTTCCAATTATCTTGGGGAACTAACTAATGCTGCTTCTGATGATGCTGAGATCAGGGCTCTGTGGGGGCCATATCATTACTTCCAATACTCCTCCTCCAAAGGGTGGTCACACCAAATATTGATTTAATTTAAAGTTCTCTTTTCTTCATTCGCTTAATTATGCTAATTGACAAAAATAATCTATTAACACTTCTATTTTTAAAAGCATTCTTAGTTTTCAGAGATTTTTTTTTACACACTTAAATCTGCTCAAATCTTTTGCACAGTACAGAAGATGTCTGCCACTACTGTGCATATGAGTTGGTGTGGTATAGCAGCCAAGGTACTGTTGGAGGCTGGCTCCATGCTTGATGGGTCAAACAATCCTCTCTACTGGTGCTCTATTTGGGCTGTCCCAAGCCCGTTCGACGGGTGCCCTCATGTAACCACTGTTACCAACACTTCCTGACTGAAAGACCTCTTGTGGCAAGACCCAGTATTTCATCAGACCACACTTGAGACATAACTGCATGTGGAGTTTTTCAGCAATCCAACATTTCTATCTCGGTGTGTTATATATCTCATTGACAAGAAAAATATCAGTGCAACTCTGTATTATAATACAGGATGTACTTTAAGATCAGTACACAGGGCAGAATGAAGGACATTCGCACCCTTGAACACCTGACGGCGAACATTAATAACACTGTGGAGGTGTTCCAGTCTATTTGGTCGCAATGGGATATGTATTGCACTCTTCGGGGTCTTTAGGTTGCTGACAGGTCATCTACTCCTCTCCTTTTCGATATTATTCCCTCTTGTTTTTCCCTACTTGTCTGTCTCCCCTCCCCCCTCCTTTTTTTTTTTCCTTTTATTGTATTTGCCTGATTATTGTTCCTTGTTAATTGACGGGGGAGGGGGGTTAGCAATTATCTCTCTCTTGTTTATCTTTCGACTGAAGTCTTGCTACCTCCTGTCCTTTTATCAAAATGTTAATAAAAATCACAGTTTATAAAAAAAAAAAAAAAAAAAAAAAAAGATCAATACACACACACACATATATATATATATATATATATATATATATATATATATATATATACACACACACACAGTAAATTCACCTACAAAACATTGAGTGTAGCTGTAGAGTATAATGCAGGCTTTAAATAAGGAGCAGTTTAAGGAAACTTCATGCCTTATGTAGATCATTTGTATAAACAAACCAATAAACATCCTTTTTAAAACCAACTTACCACCTGAATTTGCTTCCCTTATACAGGGACAGATCTGCTCTTCTGTTAGTCAAAAAAACATGTTCAATGTAGCTAATAGCAGTGTTGAAAGAATATAGTCAAACAATAGTTATAAGTCCACAGTATTTATCAGGGGAATACTGAGGATGTTGGTATACTTTCATTGATCCTATTAGCCAAATGGAGCAATATTTTGTTGTGCTATTGTGGTTACTAGAGGAGCAGACCTTTGCCTGTGTAAGGTCAGCATATTCACATGACAAATCCGTTTTAAATGCCAAATTTAACCATAATAAATACAGATATATGTTCTTATATGACTTAGTATTGGACATTCCTCGGCGTGTAAATGAGCTTTAAATTAAAAAAGGTCACTGCCTTTATCTATACTGGTATAACAAGTTTTCCTTCTATGTGGTAGACAATCCCTGGTCCTGCCTAAAATCTGTGAACTTACCCGAACAAGATCCTGGAGGAAACTTTTCAAGCTGTCAGCCATTTTCCTTTTCTGTACCCTTTGTGTAATTTGACTATCAGCTGCATGGAGAGGAGAAGTGTGATGGGCCAGAACAGGTCATCATGGGGGAAGACTGTGCACCAGCAGACCTGCAAGTCAGAACAATGGAGACTTCACTGAATGGTCAATGGAGACAATGAGGAATGTGGCTAAGGGATCCACCTCCCATGTCCCTGTAAGAGCCCTACAGAGGGGGCACAGGGGATTGTAATATGGCCACTAGGTTCTTTTCACTCTTCATGTAACAAGTTCCTTCAGGAGCCCCCATAGACTGTAAGCTAAACAGTGAACGGAGAATAATTCAGAAAACAAGTATTATTGGATTCAACCAGATTTTAACATTTACCCCAAAGTCCTCACTTGGTGAGATGGCCCTATTTTAAGAGAGGGCTGATGTGACTACCAGCTCATTTCCTTGTGTACTCTTGGAGACCAGATGTTCTCGCTGAGGTATGCAGGACCTTGTAAACATGTAGATGAATGGCTGACCATATAACGTATGGACGCAGGGTGTCCATCAAGGAGGGAGCAGAAATCATAACCATTGTTATATTACAGAGAGATTTATTCTCCCAGAGGAATCTTTGGGGAAAAATATCAGCACCGCAGACGTCTCCGTAAAGATGGATTTACATAAAACCAAAAAACCCTTTCACATTTTTCCTCCCACGGTAACCCCTGCACTTTTATGCACAACTGCCCATTACATCCACACAACATGGCAGCACCACAATAACACAGTAAGATCCCAGAAAGCCCTTCCATGACAGGACAACTAGGACATCATAGCTACAAGGCAGGATTCGATGATACACAGCATCACACACTATCCACCACCATAACAGCAGCTCTACTGCTCACCAATACCGAAATACTGATCTACTGGTCAGACACAGGCAGCAGATCCCCTCAGCTGCTCACCTACTGGAATCTCCCTCTAGCTGGATCACAACACCCGGGCCCCTCCTCCACTGCGCATGTCTCACCGCCCGCTGCATGGTGGGAAATGTAGTCCTCTACGCACAGCATGCCGGAAAACAAGCATCTATACCGGCTACACGTTAGGAAATGACGCATTCGGCACCCGTTGCATGTCGGGATATGGAGTTTTGCTCGTTCGTTGTAAACTGGAAGCCTGAAAAGTAGCATGCTAGCTTTCGGATTGTGTGGACATGAGGTGAAGGGCTGCACACCGTACAGAGGATAACATTCAGTATGGAGTCCTGACATAAAACCAGCAACTCCGACTGCTCTTATCCCTCAGCCCTACTCTGAGCCCTGCTCTCACTCCTACTCCTTGTGGCTGACAACCATGGGCGGGCAGAAGCAATAAAGATCCCCTGATTTATTAAACATCTAGTGATTTATTCCCTAACAAAGTAAATATCAAACAAACTATGCATCGAATTATACAATATTAAAAATTGTATAATAGAATTAAAAATAATAATTTTATTTAGAAGTCAGAGTGGGTAACTTTTTCCCCACTCCACCCAAAATTTGTCCCAAATCCGACTCCGACTCCACAGTCCTGATTTTCTGAGAGGCTTTTTCCACTGTCTTGTGCTGTTGTGGACCAATAGTAAGGCATGCTGCAATGCACACAATTGGTTTTTGTCCATGTGCAGACTGTTGGGGGCATGTATGAAAACTGCCCTTTGGTTACAGATGGGTGGTCTCACCTGAAACTTTTTCTCAGTGTGCAGAGCGCACTGTTCTCCTGCAACTTCATGCCCAAATGTTGGCAAGTATGCCTTAACCCCTTCCCGATATGTTGGATCTTTAAATAAGGTACTCATTCTAAAGTAGAGCAAGCGCCATAACCACTGGGTGGTGTGTAAAACAGAGGATTGCGGGCATTACCTTATTTTGTGCCCTTCCGGGGCCCCCTTCACAAGTCCCTGCCACCCCATTTCCACTGCAGAACGGCTCCCTTCATGGCAAGATTGCAGACACATTAGGTTATGTTCACATGGGAGAAAATTTAAAATAATTTTTTGCCCCCCAAGCTGCCCTTGGCTTTCTGTCACTGACGCTAGGTTCACACTAGTGTTCGGCTTTCCGTTATTCAGGTCTGCTTGGGGACCTGAAAAACGGAAAGCTAACCCGCTTTAATAATAATAATCCTTTAATAGTCCCACCATGGGGAAATTCAGTGTGTTACAGCATCAGAGATAAGCAATACAAATACAACATATACAAGAATGTTCCAAGGTAGAGGCATTTCATTGATAGTAGACAGACAGATAAGTAGTGGGGGTGGGATATCACACCACACAGAAAGATATTTCAGTTCTCTGCATGGAATTATCTCCATTTAGGTCGGTGTTGGTTGTACAGCCTGACCGCAGCGGGGAGGAAAGACTTCCGATAGCGCTCCTTCTCACACTTAGGGTGAAGCAGTCGGTCACTGACAGTACTGCCCAGCACTATCACGGTCTCATGCATGGGATGGGAGTTATTCTCCCGCATGGAGCTCACCACGGACAGTATCCTTCTATCACCCACCACCTGCACTGGGTCCAGGGGGCTCCCCAGGACAGAGCTGGCCCTTCTAATCAGCTTCTTAAGTTTATTTCTATCCCTGGTTGATATGTCCGCAGAGACCCGCTGACCCAATAGACTATAATGGGGTCTGCCGGGTTTCCACCTAAAAAATGCTAGCAGGACTTTTCTCTCTGAATTTTCAAGCGCTATTGTGAACCTAGCCTTATTAAGCCTAGGTGAATGGGCATAATCAGCAGGTAGTCTTAAGCCATGAACTGCAGAATCTGGGCAAGAGCATGCAAAAGCAAAATGGCCAAACGGCAGTTTTTTTTGCCCTTTCCCCTACCAAAAAAAGCGATCGGTATAAACACAAAGTCCATCTGGCTCCGCAAAAAACAGACAATTTATGCAGCCCCATATACAAAAATATGAAAAAGTTACAGGTGCCAGAATATGGCAACTTCAAAAAAAATTTTTTGTCAAAGATTTGGATTTATGTTAAGGTATATAAATGTTTCAATGCAGTTACAGTCAGAGGTCACACGACATTTTTTCTAGAACAGTAAAAATACTTCTCTTCACATTCTTGACTGTAACTCACAGAGGAGTACAAAATTTGTAGTAATGACAATAATAATATACATACATAAATAATGCTAAGAAATCACTACTTATGCAGGGAACCATTATTGTAACTGTCTTCCATGTACAAACAGTGCATAGCTATGAGAAGGAGACAGTGGTAGCCATAGGCGGCTGAAATCCTGCCTGCATGTGTCTGCCAGTGATTGCACAACTATACAGCATAATAATGCACTGATTGGCAGCCGCCTACGGGGGAAGTTCCAGCCACCTACAGCTACCACTGTGTGACCATGCACCCTTACACTATGTTCACACTACCGTTGTGTTGCCTGTTGTCCTGGTCTGTCTTTCCTGTTTTAGTATATGTATCTGCTAAAACAGCTCACACATACGGAACCTAATGGACTCCATTGACAATAATGTTTTAAACTAAAACCACTTTTTTCGTCCGGAACTTTGAGCTAACACTATGGTCTCCAAACCAAGACTCCAACGCAGAATGTAGCCTTAAGTTCACTGGTTGGCAGCTGCTGTGAACATGCACCCTAAGTGACAAAGTACAGAGTCAGACTATGGCACAGTCCAATATAGCGTTTCTGACACGTGTCACAGAAAGGAAAAACAATTATTAGTACATTGAAGAGGTAGTTTGTTCCAAAAATGGCCTGGAGTAAAGAACTTTTAATATGGCCAACTTAGGGATGCTGCCACAGCCGCACCTTGCTATTCACAGTGACTTTAACTGGCACAGAACAGGTTAACAGATGCTTAAGGGGTTAAAGTCCCTGAGATGTCTTAGTCCTCCCATTTAAAGAGGACCTTTCACCTCCTATGCCAAGTCCTGCTCTTTGCATCATTTAATAAGCATTACTCAACTGGTTCCAACATAGGTGATTTTTTTTTCTCTAGCCCCCACCAGTCCTGATTTAATAAGTGCTGTTAGTCTTGGTGTCTGATATGTTTAGTCTCTGTACTGTCAGGTGGGTGGTGGCAGGAAGATGCAAGCAAGAGAGTGTGACTCAGAGCTTCACTCAGAGGTGGGCAGTGTCAGAGCTCAGAATCACACCCCAATGTGTGGCCTGACACTGTCCACCTGACAGTACAGAGCCTAAAACTACCAACAATTATTGGGGGCTAGAGAAAAAATACCAACTGTGCTTGAATCAGTGGAGCAGCACTAAGAAATGGAGGTGGTGAAAGGTCCTATTTAAGACTAAGGCCACATATGGCAGATCCAATGCGGGTAGCAGGAAATTGTCTAGTTTTTTTCTGTGCTGGGATGGTTTTCAACATTGCATTGCAAAGTTTTAAAAAAAACACACTGACCCTGCAAGAAATTTACTATGCCACATGTTGCCCCAACCTAACCTAAGGCCTTATTTACATGTCCACATTTTGCAGACATATGATCTTTATGATAGCCACAGACAGTACATGACCCTGCTTATTTTCAGGTTGTGTGCTTGATCTGTTTTCACATATATACTTTTTGGTGTCTGTGGGTCCATAAAAATGAACAGCATGTGGATGGCATCCGTAAGATGTCTGTAATTTTCACTGGCCCATAGACTTTAATTGAATCTCCGTCCTCTGCAAATGAATCAAGATAATGTCTCCTTATTTTTCCACAGACCAATGGTCTGTGGAAAACAAAGGGACATCTGCATGCAATCTGTGATTTTCACAGATATAACATGTAAACAAAATGCGGACTTGTGGGGTGTTTCCTGGCCATGGAGAAAAATTTTCAATTTTTGTTTACTTAGTAACCACTTTTGTGACATGGTGCTCCATCATGATGGAAATAAACATATTTTTTATCACCAAATTACTCCTTGATGGTTGGAAGAAGTTGCTTTTGGAGGATGTTTAGATACTATTTTTTATTTATGCCAGTCTTAGGCAAAATTGTAAGCAAGTAATCCTAAGTAGGAGCGTCATTGCCTAAAATAGGGTCGTTGAAACTAATAATATTTATTAATACTTGTTAAAAGATAAACCAATCCACAAAGAACACTGAGCTCAAAGGGACCAAAGACAAACATAAGACATGAACACAACCAAGCATCATATGGAAGTGTAAAGGGTGGGGGGGAGGGCAGTAAGTCCGGTCAATGAGAAGTCCTAGTAGCAGACCACTACACAATAAAACACTCCTCGGTAGTTGTCACAAAAGTATAAAGCTTCAAAAAATATATAGAGCCTCTTGACTATTCTATCACAAACACAGATCAAGGAAAAAATGATCCAAATGAAACTGCATCGGCAGTAATATCAGTAAACTGGGACCATGCTCTGCAATAAATGGTCTATTTCTAGATAAATAGACCACCACAGTTTTGTTGAGAACTGTAGAGGTATTAATAAGAAAGACCAATCAGAGGTTTTGCGTATTCCTAGATCACATTAGTAGGACTAATCACTAAATGTAGCGATAGATATTTTCTCAGAGTTGCAACAGTGTATTTGTTATCAACTGTAGTAGCCTAGTTGCCACTGTCTTACACTTGGTTCACACTAGCGATCGGACTTTTCTCTCCGCATTTTTCGGGCAGAAACCCGGGTTTCCACGGGTAACCGCTTTTAAAGCGTGTTAGCTTTCTGTTTTTAACACTCCCTCGCTAGCTCCGATTGTCCTACTCCCACAATCCCACCAACATCTGTAAGGCAGAGAGGTAATCCTCATCAAGTCCCATAAGATTACAGTTTCTCTTTTCATGGATTTTGAAGAACTTCCTCCATTTCAATTTCCTACAAAACAAGTTGAGATCCTTCACCCATAAAAAAGAGATCAAATAATGGCGTGGGGATGAAGGATAAACCTTTTTTCAAAATATTCTCTTCTGGTAATGTCAATCTCCTGGATGAAAGATTTATAATCTGCATTTCATCTTCAACCACACTCCTACATACCGTCATTTCCGAGTTCTGAGGAGATATTCTTATATAGGGGGCCCATAGGATAAAAAAACCTCCCCATGTAGTTGGTGCTCTCCAATGGATTCTACCCCATCCAGAGTTACCTGTTGGGGGATTTTGTGACCTCCCAAAGTTATATCTACCCCTTTATCTATTGGACCTGGAAGTTTCGCTATCGGATCCCTCACATTACAATGAAGAGGGTATCCAATTTGTGTCTCTTCCCGCCTTTGGAAGAAAAATCTAAAATCTTTCCTTCCTTAAAATCTTGAATATCTTGTTTGTACTGAAAGTGTTTTGTCTCTTTTATGTATACTATAAAGCATTCCACTGTTTGTGGTAGTGTGGTTTCTGTGGATTCAGAGCTACTGGAGGATTTTTTTACTTGTTCAATCTACTCCTTCAATTCCTGTGCTGTGGTGTTTAACAACACTTTCTCCTCCTCTAGTAACAAATTCATCAAGTGCAGAGAAGAATCATAAGCAAAAAATTGTAAGCAAGCCCACTCACTTGGATGAAAAGCAACTTCACACATGAATGGTCTCCGGATGCTTTACTGTTGTGACACAGGACTCACAGCAGCACCTCTTTGCTGCCGTTCTTGACACCAGGCCAGACTTGAAAAACACTTTCCAAGAAAAACATCAAGGACAGACTGACATACTGCAGAGTATGGTGACATCTGGAGGTGAGCGCCACCATGAGTCCTGTGTCATGTCAGCAATAAAGTTACATCATATTGAAGTGCATAGAGTCACAGTAATGAAACATCAACAACTGCTGCATCATTCATATCCCATAAGCAGTAATATGCGTTCCAGCAGTACTAAGAGAGCGAGGTAAATGCAACATTAAAGACGCAACGTTTTTCACAACATATAAATGATGCAGAAAAATTACAAAGATCACAAGCGTGAATGAAGTGTCATGTAAAAGAAGTGCATTCCTGTCATGTCTTTCCATTTTAATAAGCATCCTGACAGTATAATGCATGCATACTGGGAGCTGTTCTCAGCACCCGTCCTCAGATACAGGATGCTGTTATCTAGATCATGGTACATACACAGCATTTCTATTTATAAAGCACTTAAAACATATGTATTTTACCTCCACTCAGGATTATTTCTCACCCAGGGGAACGCTGACTTCTCGTTACTATGGAAACTACATTAACATGGCAACCCTGTGAAGGTCTGTGAATGGGAGCAGGATGCATTGTGGGAAAACTCATAATAACGTTCAAGGAAGGAGGTGAGTGAATTCTGTCATTTCATCTTTTGTTCTTATGGCTGAATAATTAGACCATAAAATAGACAGATGTGAAATGCTTTGTCTTTTGCTCATACATTTATACATGACAGCAGAAAAGCAACCTATAAATGTATAAAAATGTAGCAATTTAGAATTACTGTACATTGGATGTAGTAATGTCAAACTGATAAACAAATGCTGAATTTAATATCTATAGACAACAGGGGGCGCCACATTGCCTGCTAATTTGTTTAATAGTCTCGAAAGACAAAAAAAAAAAAAAAAGGAATATGCTGCGGTATTGTGATAAAACCTAAAGGCTACAAACAATGTGTGTTGTTCTGATGAGCAAAAAGAGAGGATCCTCAGGAGACAGGAAGTGTCAACCTATGCACATCCAATGTCAGTCTGTAAATGCACTTGAATGTATTTCAGGTTGGAGATAAATTAATAATGCTAATAATATTTTATATCTGACAGACAATAGTTTGTGCCATTGCTTGATAAATTATATACGATCCTTGCCAAGTGCATTAGATTTTTTTTCATAGGCACCAGTTTGGTAAAAAGAAGCAGTTTCAGTGCTGGAAACATCACTGAGACTATGGCATGTCACAACACACCGATTAGACCCAATGATTGGGGCATATTAGCATGAAGACCTGCAACAGTAACCGTGGCAGAAATACGCGGTTCATCCCTGAGTTTCTGCCGAGGGTTCATGCTTCATATTTTTCCAATGCTTACTTAATACTTTGTGAACATACCCTAAAGGTTCTGAATAGCTAAAGCATGATTTTTTATATAAAAAAGCAAACAAACTTTAATTCCTGCACATGGTGTATTATCACGAGCTGGTCTGAAATTCTGTGCATGTAATGTTGTCTTCTAGTTGTTTTTCTGTTTTGACTATTTGATAGTATCTGTTACATGTGCAGTGAAGCTGGGTATACTTAACCAGGCGTCACCAGTGCACTGCACACTGAAAACCAAAAACCTGTCAAAATAAAAATAAAACTAGGGGGCAACAGCAAATGCATGAAACTTTGGACTGGCTTGTGGTTAAAGGCCCCTTTTCAACAAAATCCTGCTTCTACTTTGGCTAATAGGGATACTTTTAACAGTTAGTGGTGGCAATATACAGAGAAACAATCTTCTCACAGGTTCCCTTTCTCTTACATTAACATAGTACCCCTTCTGACCCACATCTATGACCTCTCACCTAACAAAAACAGTACCTTTCTTCGAACTGATGAGGGGCAATAATCACTATCTGCAGATGAGTCTCTATTCCTTTTGGAACAGATGTTCTAGTTTGGCTTTAATCCTGATCAGTGTCACTAGGTTTGTTAGAAAACCAGGCATTGATCTATAATGATCTATCTTCTAAAAATTGGCACTAAAGCAGGTTTTCCTTTTTCCATCAAGGAGAACTTATTTACATATTAACTTACCGATATAACTGGATATAGTCACAGGTGACATGTATTGTGAAATCATCCCATTACGTTCTTTTAATATTGGTTCAATATTGGAGACAAAGATGTAAAACTGTTTTCATCATATCTTACATGTCTGGTAAAACACATCTGGAAATCATTTTAAAGTAACGCAGTTACATAGTAGGATTGAAAGAAGACATGTACATCAAGTTCAACAAAGGGATAGGAAAAGACATAGCTGAAGGAAAGGGGTATGGGAAACAAGAATCTTATACACCTACATAAGCATTGATGTTATTTTATTGTAAGGGTATGTTGACGTAGTGGAATCTGGTTTATTTTGAAGTGGATTACACCTAGGGAGGGGCCATTAATCGAAAAATAACCAAATCAAACATCAACCAGGGTAACCAACGTGATTTTGTTCACGTTGGGTATTTCCATTCATTTACTACAATATCTGCAGTTTCGTAAGGACCAAACACGGCCGAACCAAAACTGCTATAATTATACTGTAGGGTCTCTTCAGAGCTCAGAGTATAATGAGTGGAGGGCCAGGGGAGGTGAGGAAACATAAAAAACAGTGTTACTCATCTCTCCTGCGCTCCAGCGCGACCCCCTATGGTCTTCGGCACTTCTGGATGATGTCAGGGACTCGCTGACGTCAAGTGGCATCATAACGCTTGCATCTATGTGTCACAACGCTATGTGTTGCTGCGGCTCAATCTGCGGTCCCTGGTGTCAGCCAGAAGTGCTGAAGACAGCAGGGAGTTGCACAGGATAGGTGAGCAACACTGTTTTTTTATGTTTGCTCACCTCCCCGGGCCTCTGGTTATTATACACTGGCTATACTCTCCCCACCTTACAATAATAGCAGTTTCGGTTCAGCCGTGTTCGATCCGAACAAAATCGCCGGGCAAACTTCACAGGATTCACCCATCACCCACTCATACTTTAACTAGTCGAGGTTTAAAAGGACCTAAATAATCGTCATTAATTGTAATCAAGATAAAATGCTCAGTTAATCGCCCAGCTCTAATTCCATTCCCAAATCAGTGGCAAATTCTGCAATGATTCAGCATCCCATTGTTTTCAATGGCAGGCAGAGATTATAACAGGAAGTTGAAAAAATAAGCGTGCTGCTCAAAGTTGCCACAGATTCTGTGGCTAATTCAGCTGCAGAGTCTGTGGCACAAGACAACCAATTAGGCCCTTAAACCTGTTTTTTGAAGTTGTCCAGTATGCCCAGCTCCTGAGATGACAATTTGCAATTTACATACAGTTCATATGGTAAAGAAGTCCTGTTGCCTTTGGAGATTGGAGTCCATACCTCTTTTACTACATGACAATATCTTACTGGCCTTAGAAGCAGATATTACTGTTACTGATATTAGTACATACTATTCAGTCTAGGATCTACAAGTACACCCACATTAATCCCATGTACTATATCATTAATGAATAAGTTAAATAACAGGATACCCAGGACTTGGTGTACACTAAATATAACTGGAGATCACTGTGAGTAGGAAAAAACTACAATACTGCAGCCAGTTGTCAGTCCTGTCATAAATTATCTTTGTGTGTATCTTTCTAAAGCAATAGACCTTGTCTGACCATTAGGCATCTATAACTGACAGTGCAGAGTCCAAAAATACAATATAAATGGTTGCCCATTCCTCACAAATCCAGTTACTCTGACAACTTTTGTTGTTAGTAAAATCATGATTTCAGTTACTTATAATAGTATTTACTATCACATACTCCTGTATATTGTTACCTTAAAGAGGTTTCCCAGGCAAATGATCCTTAGTATAGGACATCAATATCAGGTCGGCAAGTGCCAAGAACAAAGCCGGAAGCAGATAGCTCTGTTTTCCATGTAGTGGCTATGCTGAGGTACTGCAGCTTGGCTCCTATAAAAGTGAATGGGACCTAAGCTGCAGTAACTCAAGGCAGAGATCTGAGCTCTCTGCTTCTGACTCTTCATCATCAGTATTATTTGCCCACAAAACCCCTTTAACAGCATGGGCACCACCTCCTCCAACTACATTCTTTGTATATATAGTGCTAAAGAACTCATTTAATAGTCCTACCTTCTTTTGCTCCCTAGTGACCAACTCCTGTATTATCCCGTATATATTACTCCGGTATTATCATTATTTAGGGGTCCTACATGCTCTTTCTTTTTTGCATTTAAATATTTAAAACATTTTTGGCTTTGATTTGGTTGACGTTCTGTCATCTTGTTATATTTTTTTGCAAATTTTATTTTCTTTTTGCAGATTTTATTAAACAGAATGTATCTTTTTTGTACCTTTATTCATTAAAATAAGTTTGTGAAATATATCACTTATATCTAATCTCTTTTTATATTTATGCTTTTTCAATTCTATTTTCTGTATATGGGGCTGCCAACTTGCCTGAGCTTCCCCTCTGCTCTATTAACAGCATTTAGCTATATGGTTCACAGCAATCTCATGACTGTAGGCAGCAATAGACCATATCAGACTTATTGGGGTCTATTAGCGAGTTTCATTGTCTGTGCAGGGACAGTGAGTCAATAAGCTGTGACATCTTCTATTGTTAGTAGTAGATTCAATGATGGACCAGTGTTGTTATATAGGGAGGTGTTACCTTCTGTTGTAATCCTATCTATGATATAAATTATGTGATTGTTGCAAAGAAAACCCCTACAAAATTGGCAGTGTCAGTCTTTTATTTTGTTTAATGGAACCTTAACATTAAAATAATCAAAAATTCTTAATAAATTGTTTAACATAAAAACTTAAACTTAACTTTAAAAAATTAGTAGTTTTTGCTGACACATTCTTTAAAGGGGTTGTCCAGTCTCAGACAAATATTGAGAGACAAATGTTATTGTCTGTATAATGAAAAGTTATACAGTCACGTGACTGCTGAGGCCAATCAGCGGCCTCAGGAAAGGAACCCGGGGACGTCACAGGTAGTGATGTCTCCGGTTCCCTTCTTTTTTTTTTTTTCACAGTTTAGATGAATGTAATTTCGTTGTGGTCAGTGTTACCAAGGTTTTCACAAGCGGCTATATTTTCAACAAGCTCAGCGATGTTGGAAATGACCAGATCTAACAGAGTTTCACCTCTAGTAGGATTTAATACAAACAAATTTATCTTGCAACAAACACAGGAACCTTCTTCCCCCAGAACTATGACAGCAATCAATATCCAGGTAGTTAAAATCTCCCATACTAAGTATACGGCCGGAAGCAGAAGTAGAAGTATAGTGTCCAGAGCTGCGTACCCTAGCTGGGGTGTCTGGAACGGCAGTCCCTCACTTGAATAGGAGCAAGGCTGCTATGCTGGAAAGGCAAATAAAATGACAGGTATGCTTTAACACAAAGCCAAGCACAACAATATGAAAATGGGAGAACTCAACCCAGTAAACAACCACTGATGAATATTTTATTAAATTTCTTTCATCTCCACAGCCTAGAATAGTATAAACTCCTAATGTGGGTTACTGCTGACAATGATGGGTAATGTGCTATAGGTTTCATTGTTTGGTGAACTCATATAAAGTCTCCATCCCTCCTTAGGGAACAGTCTTGGAGTACATGTGTGTAAGAGTCTAGAGGGACAGTCACAGATTACATTAGGGCTGTAATTATATGGGGGAAGTCTCTGCAATGTCAGACTAATGTCTTTTCCTCTAAACCGCAGATAATAGTACATATCTTGTTATTTTCAGCAGTTTCCCTCCTCTCTGTGCTTGGAACACTGCAGTATTGTTGTGACTGAATTGAGGAAATTAGTCAGCGACTCCTCCTCTTCTTTCTCCAGCCACTGGTGACAGGACTGCGGTGCCAGTATACGATGATTCGGTTATATCGGCAGGTTGTCAATATATCACACCGGCTTACCTTAATTTACTTCACATATATAATATATAAACCGCCTTAGAGGGAACAAGACTTATTTTCTGGAGTGGTAGGGGTGTGCAGATTCTGTATAAGCTCTATGTTTGTATATACTTGTAGTAGATAGTTGCTACTTATAACTCCTAGGCCTACAAATGTATACATTTTATATACAAGCTACTCTTGCGCATTGTCTATGCCTTTATGTGGAATTGTTCCAGAATATTATGTACTTTTCGGTGTTGTGGTCTTTTGAGGTGAATACGGTGATGTAATGGCAGGGTTGTGAGCAATTTGGGCCTTTGGCAGGGAGACTGTGATGGGCCTTGTTTGGCTTCAGCACCTTCAGGGATTTCTGTCTCCATGGAAACAGAGCCAGGGGCCTAGTTGCTGAGACTGCAGAGATGAATGCAAATGTGTGCATTGCTCCACAGAAAATTACATGGTTAGAAGCAAGACAGCTCGCAATGATCGCAAACAGCTGAAGTTCAGTAACATCGCCTGCTTTGTGATGTTTATTTACAGTTGACATTCTGAGACGTTCCAGCGCTGCAAATCCTAAACATAAGTAATGCTGGCCTGACACATTCATTTTGTCCCACTGATTTTAAAGGGATCTGCTAAAAATCTGTGTGTGCACAGCCTCATATAGCAAATAGGGGCAGCAGAAATTTCATTTTACCGTGCCTGATCCTATGAGCCCCAGTGAGATAAGCAGCATCATGTGTTTATAGCAGCTGCTTATCCAGTTTCCAACTTGCTCAGCTGTTCCTAACATTCTGGTTAATGGAGAGATATCTGTCAGATAACAAATGTGTTTATATTATACTACGTTATGTAGATCAAAGAAAATTAATACATTTTTCATCAGTGGTCATTTACTGAATCAAATTTTCCTATTTTCTGGACTTCTGCTTGACTTTGTGTTAAAGTGGTTTTCCAGTGCAGAAAACAGTTAAAACAGTTCAAAGGTGGTTAAAAACAATAAATGAACAGATGCATGTCTTTCACTGGTTCCCTGCTGGTCTGATTCACATGTTGCCTAGTTCCCTGCTAGTCTGTACTTCTTGGTGTATCTTGGCACACAGGGAATACCCTCCCAACACAAGCCACAGTGGCAACCCACCACTGCTACCAATATACTGAACAGACATCTTTAGGCATTTTCTATGTGTGTCCATACTTCAGCATGTAGAGACAAGTGAGACCTGGGCAGCATCTGAACCAGAGCAGAGGGGATCAGAAAGAGGTGAATATGTGTTATTTTTTTAACCACATTTGGATATTTTTAAAACTGTTTTTTAATCTGGAAAACACCTTCTTAACATCTTTGCATAAATGAATATCACATGTGAATATAAGAAACTTTGTAATATATCTTATTAAATATCTATAAAGTGCCTGCAACCCCATAGAAGTGAATGGAACGCTGCCATTCACAAGGAGATCCTAGGGGGACTTTGGGTCCCCCGTTACCCTGATCACTGGGGAACCCGGCGATCAGGCCCCCTGCTATCAGACACTTATCCCCTGTCCGGGCATTGGATAACTGTCCATAGTGACACGACCCCTTTAAGTAATCCAGAAAGACAAGTACCAGAATTTCATAAATGGGGTGGATTCCCAGTAAGCAAAGTAAAATTGGTACTTTAAACAACAAACAAGACAACATGAATAAACCAACTAAGGCTAGGTTCACATATGCGCACGGGTCTCTGTTGTTCGGGTCCACCGGGGAACTCAAACAATGGAGAGCCAGACCGCTAATACAGTAGTTACCCGCGGACCCAATAGGGTATACTGGGGTCCACCTATTGTCCGTTGGGTTTCCACTGCTTTTATACTGAAACTGGTGGAGAGAAAAGTTTGTGCAGGACTCTCTGTGGATTTTTGGCAGTTTCTACGGCGGAGTCTGCAACGTAGACTCCAGTGCAGATGTGAAACTAGCCTAAGAATTGTATAAAATGTGAACAAAAAAAGAGAGTAGGTGGGAAAGAGGAGGGGGAAAGGGGTCGATGTCTCCTGTGGTGCTAGCATAGATTGAGCCCCGTTACATATGACTGAGGCTAGGTACCATTGATTAACCAACCTTGAAAAGCCAGAGAGCTCCAAAATTAAATCCATGGTAACCACAAAAAAAAAAAGGTGGAATCGATGTTGTTCTCAGAGACCCTATGATAGTCTAGATAGAGCTTTGGTAGATTTCTACACTCTTGGTATAATTGGCTGCACTGCCAGCACAAAATGTTGCAAGGGCTTTGCAAGGGCTTTATAATCTTTGAGATGCATCAGGTAAGCATGGAAAGTAGAGCCACTTCAGGAGACAGGCATATGGAGGACCCACACAGAGCATTGTGGAGCGCAGAAATGTCTTGCCACCACCCCTGTGCACTCCCACCAAATATGTAACATGGAATCAGTCACACCACAGCAGCACAAGGAAGCCATACAGGAGAATCTTGTGCAGTAGCAGTGTCATTTATTTCATTTCAGGTCATTGCATCCATACATTTTGAACTCTTACTATGGGTAGCTGTGACATATGATCTCCAGTCACCCAGAGCTCGCTCTTCTGTCAGTTTCCCCTGCATGGTGGAGTTATAGTGAACTACAGGAATACATCAGCATCTATCAAATCCCTCCTGGCAGCTCTCAGATGCCTCCCTAGCTAGCTCCACCCTCCTTGTTCTTCTGTCTGTCTCCCTGTAAATAAATTGCTACAGAAGATATCATTTTTGTTTTATCTAAGAGATAAATGCAGTGATATATAGGTTAGTCCACGTACTGATGAGCAATAGAGTTATAAAACCACTGACTCACATTAAAGGGGTTTTCTTAGCTAAGCAAGTTATGCCATATCCATAGGAGAGGGGAGAACTTGCAGATTGGTGGGGTCCAACCGCTCAGACACCCACTGATCTTGAGAATGAGTACTTATGTCCTCTGTTCTAAATAGAGTGGTTGTCGATCCGCGCCCCACTGCTCCATTCAGGTCAATGGGTTTTCCGGAGATAGCCAAAGTACAGCTTTCTGCTTTCTCCACCACTTCCATTGAAATGAATGAAGAGGTGCACGTGCTGACTGACCACAGTCCCCTCTCAGTGGGGTCATATCATTTTTCTATGTATAGGGGAGAACTTGTTGATCACTTTGATTATCTTTTTAGTTGCCTTTACTCTCTGTGTGTACTTTGTGCACAACCTCCACTGTATTTCTATGAGGCGCAGCTTTACACTGCTCTCTCCTTCCTCTTGCTTGTAAGAGCTTGCAGAGAGAAACTTATCTCAAGCAGGAGGTAGGGGGACAGACTGAAGCCCCATCACAGTATACTTTGAGACTCTGCAGTATGGGTATGAATTAAAGGGGTTGTCCAGTTTCAGACCAATATTGAGAGACAAATGTTATTTTTGTATAATAAAAAGGTATACAATTTTCCAATATATTTTCTGTATCAATTCCTCACTATTTTTAGATCTCTGGTTTCTGTCATTCATTCTGCTTACTTCCAGTGGATAAAAATCAGTCCATGGTCATGTGATGTGATATACAGTCCATGGTCATGTGATAAACACACAGGTATACAGCTCGTTACCAGGCAGACGTTTGAATACCGTGCTGTGACTATATCATAAAGGTAGTCCAGGTTGCCCCCGCAGTATAATGTCCCCTTTCCAAGTTGCCACCTGTATCATGTCCCCTTTTCAGGTTGCACCCCCAGTATCGTGTCCCCTTTCCAGGTTGCCCACCCAGTATCATGTCCCCTTTCCAGGTTACCCACCCAGTATCATGTCCCCTTTCCAGGTTGCCCACCCAGTATCATGTCCCCTTTCCAGGTTGTCCCCCCCAATATTATGTTCCCTTTCCAGCTTGCCCCTTCCCCCCCAGTATCATATCCCCTTTCCAGGTTGCCCACCCAGTATCATGTCCCCACTCCAGGTTGCCCACCCAGTATTATGTCCCCTTTCCAAGTTGCCCCTCCCCCAGTAACAATCAAACAAAGAAAAAAAAAACTAATACTCACCTTTTCCCGTCCCTCTCTTGTATTCTGTCTCTACTGCCATCAGATTCAGGGGGCAGCTTCAGGGGACAACTGGCACAATGTAAGTGACATCACTGCCTACTCTTCCTGAGCAGTACAGTGAGAGCAAAGACAGTAGCTGAATGGTGAAGCAGGGAGCGGACAGCTCACTATTGTACTCAACTCGTTTGCATCGGGAGGACACAAAATGAGTTAGAGCTGTGACATAGTGGGGTGGTCCGGAACAGCGTAGAGAGCCCCTGCTACCACCGCAATCCTGCTGCCTTGGCTTTCTGCCATGGGTTCCACAGTTGGAACACTCATTGGATTTTTCAACAAGTATTTTGCCTGTGTGAACTTACCCTTAGCAGCCAAAGAAGCTGTATTTGAACAGTGGGCATTATGGCATAAATATAGTTTTCTATGGCAGCCACTGAAAAATGAGTGACCCTCAACTCTGGCTCAGGAGGAGTATCCCAAATGGAGGACTACTTTTTCATTCAAAGGCTGTGAGCTGCTTATTATTATAAATTATAATGTATTCATTCAGAAAGCTGTTGTTTTATTATTATATATCATAACTTCTTATGTCTGTCCACAGCTTATATAAATCTTAATTCTGACAATTAGGCTTCTGAACGATGGCCACTGCTAAATGTTAGGGTACATTCTCACTGAGGAATTTGCAGCAGAGTTGAGGGTGGATTCCACTCCGAAATCCGCAGCAGATTCCACCCAGATTGAAAACAATGGGAGGCAGAGATCACAGCAGGATACTGAAAAAATAAGCTTCCTGCTCAATCTTGGGTTGGGAAAAACAGGATGAGTAATATAAGTATGGTGTTTTTAGGGTCTTTAGGAATTTTTCTAACATACTTTATTGTTTTCCACTTAATTTTTCTGACTGGGCCTCCATTTAAATGGTCACTAACTTTTCAGACAACTTAGTCTCATTTCATAGAGCATATGGTTCTGGACCAAAATGTAATGTACTATAATTAAAAATGTAGCTGCTAATTTGCTTTTCACTCTTTTATTACTAAGGAAGTCTGTCCCTGGATACATTCCATTCCTTCCTTTTCTCTCTTCTCACAGTAAATGGGGGGGGGGGGGTTATTCTGCTAACAGCCTGCACAGACATGTGTGCAAACTGTTGCTGTGTGCAAAAGACTGAGGATCCTGGAAATCTCAGAGATATAAAAAAAAGTCTATGTACTTTTATCTACTTCTTGCTGCTTCTGTGGTTACAGATGGGATATTATTCACAGACAGCAACAGCTTTACTGACTGTGCTCATATGTTGTTTTTTTTTTCTTGTGCTTTATCTGCTTGGTTGCATGGATTTGCCCTGCAATTACAGTCCAGTGTTCCTGTACCTCCTATATTATGGTCATATAGGCATTTCTCAGGTATTTATTTGCAATTGTATAGTTATTCCTGGAAGAACATTATCAGCAATGGATGGGAGAAGGGGCAGACTGCTCCTTATTGTACATGCCCACAGCCTGAGAGATAAATAATAAAATGTACTACAGCCATAATGTGACTGTTAGATGCAGAAATCTTATAGGACACCATGTATGAAGGCTTATACAGTCATAGAACAGACTGACCAGCAAGACCCTGCTCATATTTCAACTTTTCATGAAAACTCAGGTACCTTTTACCCTGACTCAGGCTAGGTTCACATAATACAGACATCTATATTTACTGTTAAGAATGAATAGCTCCCCTGAGATACTGAGGAGAAACTCATGTCCTTCAAGTTCAACCAGGAGATTGCAAAGTATTTTGTTGTAATATGCTTGATTAGAAAAAAAAATTTGTATCTGGTCATGGGAAAACCTTTGGGATAAGTCCTTGGCATTTCATCTGCAGCTCCTAATAAAATTTCAGGCTATGTTCACATCTGTGCCGGGCTCTCCGTTGGAGACGCTGTCAAAGTGTCAGAAAAAATCGGCAGTGGAAAAAGTCCTACATGAATTACTTTTTCCTCCGCTGGTTTCGGTTTTAAAACAATGGATACTCAGCGGACCCCATTATAGTCAATGGGATCCGCCGCGCTGCTATTTTAGTGGTCTGCTTCTCCGTTGTTCTGTTCCTCCAACATAACAGAACAATGGAGAGTCAGTGCTAGTGTGAACCTAGCATCAAATGTTTTCTAATGTTAGTACAAGTACCTCCAACAGTATTGAGGCCGTTCCTGTACAACATTATTGTAACACATTGATAAACCTTTTAAGATTTATTTTGAGTAGAGACAGTACATTTACGTTGTAAATGAGATATTTAAACTGCTTGCTGATGCTGTGGTGCTTGGATTTCTCCAAGAGGACAGTCTCTTTGCAAGAGGACAAGTCATAAGCTGACTGCTTATAACAAATCCCTGCTCTGAACTGGTCTCCATTGCTATTTCCAGAACATGATTCATACTTCCTATATTAGTAAACCTCATTATAAGAGAATCTTCATTATGGCATCTGCTGAGTAGACAGCCTTTTATCAGGATGCTGTCTACCCTCATACATTTATATACACACTAGTATTTTGTAATAACCGAAGATGTAAAGTGTGCAGCATTAACCCCTTTCAGGCCAGTGTGCAATGGGTTTGCCTTTCTTTTTCTAAATTATCACTGGAGCTGTAACACATACCCCATTAGGGGTTCTCACTTAGGCTTAAAACTCTGGACGGGTTGTGCAAATTGTACTGTTTATGGTAGGACTAGATAGTGACTTTTTGTAATTGTAAAAGTTTGAGTTGCTGTGGCCATACCTGAATTCTTGCGATTGGCAACCAATTTTTTTCCCTTCTAGGACATGCCAAGGTAACACACCGATTTTAACTGAAATACTGACCTGAAAAAAGGTGAAGATGCCTTGACTTAATATATCATCATAAGAAACGTTGGCTTGAGTTTGCAAAAAAAGTACAAAACAGTAATGTAAATGTAAACCTTTCCGTATTTAGAATCCTTAAAACATACCCTCCTCTGTTTACGCTCCTGCATTACCTCACAGGATATGATGCCGTATCAGACTAACTTTATATGTCCAGACACCATCTGCATGTTAAAGAACACGACTGGTGATGGCTCATACAGCTTTATATATGTGTAATGACAGTAACCTCTATTACAAAATTGTCTGACCATTGAATAAGCAATGCTACGTCTGTTGCCGCCCCTGCTACCTCTTGTGTCACCCCCTCTACCTCATAGATTGTAAGCTTTTGAAAGCAGGGCCCTCAGTCCCAGTGTGTGAATTGACTATTTCTTTGTAATGTATCTTTTTTGTCAGTGTTGCGGAATATGTTGGCGCTATATAAATAAAATGTAATATTATTATAAAACAGTACTGTAGAAGATTGGAAACGAGAAATTTGGAGCAATGAGAAGAAAGTCAATAGGCTTGTCTCTGATGGGTTCAAATGGGTCTGGAAGAAACAAGGGAAATTGGGATAATGGATCAAGAAATTGAAGGAACTGTCAAATTTGGTGGAGGAAGCCTGATGGTATGGGGTTGTTTCACAGCCAAGGGCGTTAAATACTTGACCAGGATCAATGGCGGTCTCAATGCTGAGCTATATATGAGTATCCTACAAGACGAGTTACTTCGTACACTTGAGTACTATGGGTATGAAAAGGACGACATAGTGTTCCAGCAGGACAACAACCCAAAGCATATGTCGAGATTAGCAAAGAAATGGTTCAATAACAATGAATTAGAGGTGCTGGATTGGCCACCACAGTCCCCAGACCTCAAGCCAATCTAACACTTGTGGGTAAAGCTGAAGAAAAAACAGTTTTTGTACCCAAGTGAATCAACCAGTGTGCACCAACATTGGGAACTTGTAGAAGAGACCTGGGATCAGATTTCAGTCGAGACATGCTTGAATCTGTCGAGAGTATGCCCAGAAGGATTAAGGCAGTGTTGAAAGCCAAAGGTAGATTTACAAAATACTAACAAAATAATAAAAATAAAATGTTATATTTTTAGGAGCAAAACAGCAACAATGCATTTACATGACAAGAATCTGCAAAACTAATCATACAGTATGCTAAATAGTTGCAAGTTAAATTTATGTATGAGATAGCCAATATTATTGTCTATAAAATGATGGTCTCACGTTCAAAGCTGTAGTGAATGGTGAGGTATGGAGACGGAAAGTCAAAAGTTCAAAGCATTGTTACCCTTTCGCTCATCAGTGTAAGTAATTCTGAGACTAATTTTGTATGATGTTCCTGCCTGGAATCAAACCCACAAACTACTGCATTAGGAGGCAAGAACTGTAGGCTCAACTGTTGCCTATGAGAGTATTTTCTCAGTCTAAACTAAGTTGTATTCCAATTGTATGTTGGGGGAAAAAAGGAAGAGAAAGATAGCACTACTATGGACTTGAGCAGCGAGGAGTGACTTAAGTTATTTCTGTGACCATTGTGGGTTTTTCTTTCATTAAACGAGGGGTACCAACAATTTTGTCCACGTGTGTATTGACCCAAGGCGTCCAGACCTTATCAAAAGTCGGACGGGTATTGGATATAATGGAATTAATCTTCTCGTGAAGCATAATGGTATTGACCGTCACATAACCTCGGTCACTGAGTGAAAAGATTTTCTCCAATTGGAGGCAATGTGAATTTAGGCAGCCAATAAAATGTATTGTAGCAGCTTAAATTGGGCGTACTTCAAAGTAGGGGGCTTGAGATTAAGAATAAACATAGAAGCCTGAAATGGGAAAGACTGTCCAAAAAGATGTTGCGCAATCCTATGGATAGCCAGACAATAGCGTCAGGCATGAGGACAGGTCCACCACACATGGAGGGTAGTGCCTAAAGCATTGCAACCCCTAAAACAAAGGGGTGAGACAGTAGCAAAAAAAGTGATGAAATCGAAGAGGGACCAGATACATCCTATGCAGCACTTTCAAAGAGCACTCCATGAGGGTGACGTGCCAACTGCATTTGCTAATCAATGTACGGCAGACAACCCATTGGGCTGGGGTAAGGTTAGTGTCAAGGTCTCGCTTCCAGGCCATCATAAAGGCAAGCTTACCGCCAGGGGCTCGGGCATTAAGCAAGGTATGTATAAAATAAAGAGAGTCCTTATCAGCTGCTTTAAACAGGCACAATCTTTCAAAGATAGTAGGGTAGACCTCTGGATTGAGAGGTGTGAGAGAATGTAAGAAGTGGAATATCTATGCAGTCCGAAAAGCCTCTGCAGGAGGCAGAAAAATTTGCTATTGAAATAGTCTTTGGGGAAGACCCGCCGGTTGCAGAGGAAGTCATGAAGACAGCGGAACCGGGTGTGTCTCCACCAAACAAATACCTTGGGGAGAGAGACCAGGGGGAAAAAGAGCATTATAGAATATCGGAATTATCGGGAAAACCAGACTTTGTAATCCATACTGAAAGCGAACCCTCCGCTACATTTGCAACATGTAATCAGTCACCTTAGCAGCAACCGGAAGAGTGCGGGCCATTGACCTAGGGGCCCACAGGAGGGCCTGTAAGGAGGCCAGGGCCACCAATTCAGATTCCAATGTAACCCATTGGGGGCGGACGTGTTCATTATAGATAGCACTCAGTTGAGAGAGTCTGGCGGCTACATAATATCTATAAAGATTAGGAACCGACAGTCCGCCCAGCCTCTTATGAAAGTACATGACACGGCGTTATATACGTGGTCTCTTATAGGCCCAGATAAAGTTAAATATCTCAGTTTGCAAGGGAGTTAAGGAGGCAGAAATAGACACATTTGTAAACACAGTTTTTACAACACAGTAATGCTTTTTTTGTAGAGATGACAGGAAAATATATTTATCATTCAAACAAAATATAACATATATAACATAGAAAAATATGGAACGGCACCGCTTAAAGTCTCAAGCCAAAACAATAGGCAGCACTGGAGCGACTCTACTCAACTTTAGGGGTGCTCCACCTCCAAACAAAGACATCCACAATGCAAATGTAGTGAAGTGGAAAGACGAGGGAGCACTCACCAAAAGTGATAAAACTTCCAGCTTTATTCTTCTTCCACTAAAAGAACATAAGCAGATGGAGAGAGGTGCCAGCAGTTTCGGGGTGATAGCCGTTTCCCACAATGATGAGCTTTGTCTGGCTCTACCATACATACCCATAGCTCCCCATTACTAAAGTTTCGCATTGCGTATCCCCACAGTAACGCTAGACACTGTAGCAACCATGTCTACGCCACTATGGATACCTAGAGGCTTATATGTAGAGAAAAGAGACGAAACCGCTCCTGATCGTGAAAAATTTCCGCTAGTAATACTAGCTTAAACTTACAAGGGGATAATGTTTGCCAAATTTAAAACACAGGAGGAACCCTTATAGTGTGC
Source organism: Leptodactylus fallax (assembly GCA_947044405.1). Classification (NCBI taxonomy): domain Eukaryota; kingdom Metazoa; phylum Chordata; class Amphibia; order Anura; family Leptodactylidae; genus Leptodactylus; species Leptodactylus fallax. The sequence continues at coordinate 4,873,508 of CAMRHE010000118.1, forward strand.
ATCTATAAACAAACAGCAAAAACTGTTATAAAACTTCTATTGTGCCTTTGTTTGTGCTGGGGCCACACCATAATTGTGCAGTGCTACCTGAGTTGTCATTATCACAACTCTTAGTTGCCAACAAAAAAAAATGAAATAAGGGCACAAATTTGTTATGACTGAGAGTGCCAGCCGCTGGCGTACATTTCCCCCCAGACAGGGGCGTAACTACCGGGGTAGCAGTGGTAGCGACTGCCACAGGGCCCGGAACATTACGGGGCCCGGAGCCCTGTGGCAGTCGCTACCGCGAACCCCACAATCACTGCTATCGTTATACTCTGGGGTCTTTTGAGACCCCGGAGTATAACGATCGGGGGCCCAGGGAAGGTGAGCGAACATAAAAAACACCGTAACTCGCCGCTCCGCAGGCTTCGGGCCTGTTTGGTGACGTCCCAGACGTCAGCCGACGTCATTATGGGTCGCGACGCTGGCCTGGATCGCGCGAGATCCGGTCCGACATTGAAGATGGCCGAAGTAGCGCACGGGAGTGCACCGGAGCGAGGAAGAGGTAAGTTGCAGTGTTTTCTATGTTTCTATCCTCCCCTGGGTCTCCGATCATTATACTCTGGGGTCTGAAAAGACCCCAGAGTATAATAATCGTTCATGGGTGGTCCACTATGGGGCATAATACTGTGTGCAGGGGCCACTATGGGGCAAACTACTGTGTGCAGGGGCCACTATGGGGCATAATATTGTGTGCAGGGGCCACTATGCTGCATAATACCGTGTCCAGGGGCCACTATGGGGCATAATACCGTGTGCAGGGGCCACTATGGGGCATAATACCGTGTGCAGGGGCCACTATGGGACATAATACTGTGTACAGGGGCCACTATGGGGCATAATAGTGTGCGCAGGAATGTAGTTTGTGTGTGGGGGGGGTTGGGGGCGGCGGTTTGGGGGGGGTTGGGGGCGGCGGCTTGGGGGGGCCCCATGTCAAATGTTCGCCTTGGGGCCCAGCCATTCCTAGTTACGCCACTGCCCCCAGACACACCCTCTGCTGGCTCCAGGCTATGAAGACTGGCGAAAACTTCCCATGTGTGTTTACCCCAGCTTATAGAACTTGGAAAGCTTATAGCCAATTTAAGTTATTTTTTACTAGCCAGGCAGGAACATCCATAGATATTAATAGAATCTAAACCATGAAGCATCAGAATTTCTAGTTGCTTTACCAACCCGTCTCCCAGGTTTCATCCAGACCTCTCTTTTGTGATCATTGCATGTGCTGGCTAGAGAACCCCTGTACAGATTTTGCATCAAGACCAAGAGCTTTAAGCTACATTTACTATGTTAGTCTTTGGCAATAATTTAGACTACATTTGTGCTTGTGGTTGAAGGTTCACCTGTGATAGCAAATGGTAAATGGTATACATTAATCTGACTATACAGGACTGCATGATACTCTGGATATGTGTAAGGCTAAATGATCATTTGGAGTAGGCCTAGAAGCAGAATAGAAAGCAAGTTGTGATGGGAATTCTGATGTCACAGCCCTGTGTCATATCTAGGGTAGAAATATAACAGCACCATAAGTACTGTAGTTGCAATATCCAGGTCATAAATTCCATCAGTATCTAGTGTGATCTAAGCAGAACATGTTAGTTGTGGGGATATGTACAATATATTTTTAGCAGCCCCCCATTTCAATATGCCAGAATAAGATGAATTGTCCTCCCAGGACTGCACCCGCTTTCTTATTGAGGACAATTGAGGCTGTGATTGCAGTGAATTAGACACATCTCACTGGCTCCATCCGCAGCTATTCATGCTCCTGCCTATCTCTGCCTGCCCTGGGAGTGACTATAGTCTTGTCAACAGTGTTGTGGAGGGAATGAATATTCATGAGCAGCTGAAGCAGGGCTGGGCCGCTGGATTGCTTCTTCCGAGCAAGACTGAGCCATCATCATCACCATTGCACATTTTATCTGCTTTTCCAGGGAGTGCACTAGAAGCAGGCAGAATCTGACAAGGCTGGAGAAGACATACTGAATAGGATGCTGAGCTAGGAAGGACCACTCTCTCCTGCAGTCTTTGTCCTGATGCTGAGAATCTGGTGACTGGACCTGTGATCTCTGCAGGTGATAATTCTGTCCTTCTGCTCCCTTCGTCCTCCCCATTCCCTGCAATTGATCCTTTATGTGCAGATGTGATCACATCATTTGTATAAGGCTGTGTAGCTCTCTGGCTTGAATTCCAGAGTGCTTAGGTTGAATTCCCTAGAAACCTACTGCACCAAAGGGTCTCCAGCTGCACAACAGGGCCACCTATTTATTCTAAGGGTATCTGGCCAGTCCTCATGGCGGTATCGTGTGTCATACTGTACCACTGGTCTTGCTGAATAAATGATGTATTGTTTATCCACCGGGTAAACAGAGCATGAATGTAGTTTGCATCACGACTGTGATCCAATCAATCTTAGCAAGGAATAATGTGGTGTAATTTGACCTATGTGCTGTAATGAGATATATATATACGTGGAATACATGGGTGTTGTATAATGTATGATGAGCCCTGTGGTAGTGGCGTAAAGGCAGGACCAGACAGGTACAAAATCCAGCCATTATTTACTCCTCACATACTACATGTTTCTATTGCTTCAGAAAATTTCCTTTATTAACCCCTTGGGAAATATCTGTGTGATGGTACTGGGAAGAAAATGCTAATATAAAGGAAGTGGCGACTCCACAGGAAACGCAGTTAATTGGAAATGTTTATATGAGCACTGAAATAAAATCTTAATGTAGATGTCTGTTCTTCATGGTGGATATATTATATGAATATTATATTGCATATTCCTGTATAAGTAGTACCAGGCAAGGGACCTGGCCTTGTAGACCAGTGCACTGTCCTTCAGCCATATTGTTGATGATGTAGATGCGTTACCTGAATGAAGTGTATTGATCTTTTTTAACTCCCATATTCCTATAATATAGGCTGTGAACATTTGTTTCATCAGTAATAAACTGGTTTGCAGATTTCCAGTGCTCTGCATTAAGTTAGTAGCCTAGGCCCTTGTATCCATCCTCCTTTTTCTATTAACTTACAGAACCTGTTTTTTTTCCTTTTTTTTGTAAACTGTTTTATATTTGCAAATGGTGGTCGATCTTTTACATGTTTCTCTGTCTGAGAATATTTAGCTAAAAACTAGATTTAGTAACGTTTTCTCAGGGCGGTAAATAATTGGAACCTGAAAACATCTACCACTCTCAGAGAACCAAACACCTTTCTGGCAATAGCTGAATACACAATTTGTAAATAATTTATTTTTATTGTTTACATGGTGCTACTGTAATTTTTAAGCAAATCCAATACATTTTCAGGCATATAAACTTTACATTGATATTGGTGTGATTGGTTAAAAATTTGGGACAAAACCTTTGAGTGTAAATACTGTTAAATCTGTCCATACACAAACATTTCTGATGATATGATCAACATGACATCTGATATCTGGTTGATTCAAAGCTCTTCTTCGGATCATTTGTAGCAGGGCCGTTTTAACAGATTGTTGGGCCCATAGCAAAGTTTTCATAGGTGGGCCCCCCCATCGCGACCACTTAGAAATACCTGAGCCACACAAATTATAATGCCCCCTCAGAGGCCTCCACAGAGTATATTGTCCTTTAGTGGCCCTCACACAGTAATGCCTCCCTAGTGGCCCCATACAATATAATGCCCAGTCAGTGGCCCATCACACAGTTAAATACCCCTGCATGCATCACATTTTAACATGACCCCCCCGTGGCCCCTCAAACATTATATTATAATGACACCCTCTAGGTTTCCCCCACTGTTTAATGTCCTCCCACTAGGTTGCCCTCATAGATTCATGTAACCCTCCAGGTTGATCCCCACAGTGTCATGTACTCTTCCCCCAGTTTCCCCCCATAGTTTAATGTAGTCCTCCAGGGTGCCACCATAGTTTCATGTCCCCCTCCCCCCAGTTTGCCCTCCCAGTTTCATGTAGCCTTCCAGGTTGCCCCCACAGTATCATGCACCCCTAGGTTTCCCCCTTCAGTATCATGCCCCCCTTCAGTTTCACCCACTGTGTATATCAAACAAAGAAAAAAAAAACCTTAAGGCTGAAGCCCCACGTTGCGAAACGCAGTGTATTTGCCACGGCAGAAACACGGTGGCAAAAAATGCTGCGCTTCACAGTACCTGCAAAGTGGATGGGATTCTGGCTAATCCCATTCATAAATTACAGAAAAAAAATCCACAGCGGAAAAGGTGCATTTTCAAAAATGCTGGCATTTTCCGTATAAGTATAATAGGGGCAGAATGTCAGGACACTGGATGGTGAAGCAGGGAGTGGCAGCATCGTACCCGCTTCCCAGAACAGCAGGGCAACAAATGCAGGACTGTCCCATTGTCCCAAGGAGGCCCCCGCAACCATAGGGCCTGGTGCAAGTGCACTTTTGGCCCTGTGGTTAAAGCAGCCCTGATTTGTAGCACATAATTATTGCACATTTCCATCTAAGCTTAATTGAATCTGCCAAAAAAGATTTTATGGTCATGTTTACAACAGTTGCAAAAAAAAAAAAAAAAGGCACTTTGTGGTTATTGCAAAACATGTTGGGAAAGGGTCTGCTGTAAGCTTGTACGTTCTGTCAGCTTACAACTACTAAACACATGGCCAAACCATGCCCCTCTATCAGGGCATGACAGATTCCAGCCTTTGACCTCCTTGGTGTGATTGGTCTTATTAATGAGGCTTCAAACATTATTTATTCCTTCACCAACTTTCTCAAGGATCATTTTGGTTTGTGAATGCAACATGGTGGCCATAATAATAATAATATTAATAATTAATGTATTAATAATAATATATTAACCACTTCCATACCGCCCATACAACCAAGGGGTGGTGGCCTTGTTCTGCAAAGACGTACAGGTACGTCCAAGCAGAATTCAGCAGCTGCACAAAATCGTGCAGCTGCTGAAACTGGGAGCCGGCTGTAACTTCAGCTGGAACTCCCAGAGAGAAGGCAGGGGAAGTTTATTACCGTCCCTACCATCCCGAGCGCTGTGTATGCCGTTATGGGCGCCGCTATCTTGCGGCTGCCCTCTGACTCGTCAGTCACGTGATCCGCCGGAATCAGCGTGTGTTAGAGCTGCTGGGTCCTATAGGACCCAGATCAGTTCTATAATAACGTGCAGGAGGCTGTATTCCTCCTGCAACTGGGGCTAAATGTACCAGCTCCAGTTACAGGGAAAATCAGCCTCCCCAACAAAAAAAAAAAAGTCATCAGATGTCCCCAAAGGTCTATTATGACCTTATGGAGACACAATGTAAATGTAAATAAAATAATTAAAAAAATAAATAAAATAATTCGCCAATAACACGCCCTTATTAAAGGTTCTAGCCCCACCCCCAACGACACCATACAAAATAAAAATTACCGTAACATAGAGGAAAAACTATTTTAAAAAGTTTTTTAGTAGCACTTTGTGTTATTAAATAAAAAAAAAATTAAAAGTGAAAAACAGACACGTTTTCCCTCCTCATTTGTTCAGATTTTTCCGGATATAAAAAAAAATTAAAACACATGCAAAAATAAAAACAACATAAAAATAAAGCCCTATGTGTCATCGAAAAAAGATGCAGAAATTAGTTGAATAACGCATATGATAAAAATGTTACAGCCCTCAAAACCACACATACAAAAAACTCAAAAATGTTTTGGAAGTGGGGGGGGGGGTAAAGCATCTGGTATGGAAGTGGTTAAATATTACTTTCTGAGTCAAAGGATAGCCAGTGCTTAATAGGAAACATTGGGTCGAAAGGACGTTGAATGGTGGGAAAACAGAGTTGTGGTATAGGATATCATTGGATAATTCATTGTAGAAGTGATAATACTTGTAAAAACTTGAAAGAAGAGATACCGGTTTACAGGATGGTTGTAAGAAAATGACAAGAAATTAGTGGATTGTAATGGTGCAAGGTGCTGGGAAGTATCCCTTAGCAATTGCTCCAGAGAAGAAGAGAAATGGAAATACTAGAATTGCATACGACAGAAGGAAAACCGAATGAGTCATTAGATGTAGGCCAAATGGTCCTCTACATGGACTGTAGGGCTTGCAGACTATGATTAGCTATGGGAATGAACAGTTGATATTTGCAGCTCTCATGACTATGAACTGCCCACAATGTAGTTTATAGTAATCTGCTGTGTAAATGTGTACATGGCGAGCACCTCAAAGAAGTTCTATAGATCCAGACACTTGTTGTTACAAAGGGCTAGACTACCAGACTGTATTTCTTCTGTCCTCAGCTCTGTTTGGATGAGCACATGCAAATAAGCATTCCCCTCCTTTCTGCCCTCAGGGAACAAACTTTTACACAGTGTATATGAGAAAGTTTGAGCCGTAGACATGTGCTGACATTAGCCCATACAGGGGAGTGACAGGGTTATGTTATATGATCTGCATTAGAAGTGATTGTTAAAACATCTGTTATTGCATATTCACACACAGAAAAAATGTTTTAGTATTGTGAAGTCGCAATTTCAGCGCAACCATTACATAAGTTAAAGCCCAGGCTGTACATATTGAGAATTCATTAGTCAAAGCCCTGTGAGTGCTATGTCTTGGCTTGGTAGGAATAGTTTGGAATTCAGTGTCTGAGATGTATTTCCTCCTTAATGCAAGCTATTGGAATCATGAGACTTCCTGTGTTCAATAAGCAGTTTGAAATTGATGGCTTAGGTTTTTGGGTGAGTTCACACATTCCGTTAAATCTACTGCACATCACAGCGTTTTAGCTGTCGGCAAGTGGCAGCTTATCTGTTGTGAATATGTCGTAGTGGAGGTAATGTGTTTTTGTATGCATTTTTTTGAAGAAAGCACTGTGTGAACTCAGCTTGACTTATTATCAGGTTTGCACCCGAACTGTCACTACCTTACTTTGTTTGCAAATTAAGCAGATGGGAATATAGGTAGAATGTAAGATTGCAGTTTTGGCTACCATTTGTGTTGAAAACAGTGAAAAACCATGTATCTTTGCAGTAATTTGATTATACCATGTGAATAATAATAATGATAATAATAATTGACTCTTAGGACATTACCAGTTATTTGGTTTCTAAGATTGATGACCTATCCTTAGGATAGGCCATCAATATTAGATCTGCGGGGGTCCGACACAGATCACCAGTACCCATTGAAGTCTATGGGGCAGAGTTGCAGTACATACACATTAGAAACCGGATAACCCCTTTAATCGGCAGTAACTTGGACAGAGTATATTTTTAGAGAATTGTTACTTGGTTTTATGTTGGTCAAATTGGGCAACATTTTGAACCATGTTTAAGATTGTGGTGCTTAGTTTCCTTGTGGTATGTTCACTTCTGCTTGATATATAAATAATAAAACTAATGAAGAAAAGTTCTTTCTATTGGCTATAAAAATAGGTTACAGTTGACATGATCCTACGGCTCTGTATGGAATAGAATAGAACAGTAGTAGAAAGGCAAGAATCAACCATGATGTCTGTGTCAGACATGGGTGTTCTCTGCTGAGGTCACTTGTGGTCACTGTATGAGTAAGGCAATTCTAGAAGACCTTGTACCTGGTTTTTCAATGACTTGAACATGCTGCAGGCAGTGGTGAACCTAGCCTCTTTGCTGCCTGAGGCGGACTATAGAAAGACCCCCCCCCCCCCAAAAAAAAAAAAAAAAAACAACAAAAAAAAACCCAAAAAAAAACAAAAAAAAAACAACTGAGTTTCCATGCTACTAGTTTAACACACTGTTATTGTCGCACAATATACAATATACACAAAGTTCTAAAACAGTTTTTAAGAATTCTTCTTCCTGTATTACTTCAGTATCAGATCAACAACACGGCATTAACAATGAAAGTAACTTCTCACATCTTCTGCTTGGTGGATGGACGAGCCCACGTGGCCTCCATTCTCTATAATAGGAGCCCCGCAGATATCTGAGTACTGTACTTCGGCTATCTTTGGCACTCCCATTGAAGTGAATGAGAGCCACGCGGGTTCGTCCATCCACCAAGTGACACACCTATATATATGGCTGCAGTCAGGCTGGATTCCCACCTAGTGGGGGAAAAACCCAATTCTCAGGCTCGGGGGGTCTCAGCACACAGACCCCCATCAATCAGGTATTTATCCTCTATCATTTAGGTGAATACAGTGCAGTAACATTCTGTGACTTACAGGTGACGTCTCTGACTAATCGGTCACATTTCCCTTCTCTTCCCTCTGGACCGCCATGACCACTTCTTCCAGCTGTGACTTGTCTCTGTAAAGTTTGTAACACAGACATCTTTGGCTCCTCACTTTTCCAGGCATCCAACCCACATTGTCCTCACCTACACAAAGCCCCCATCCTGCTGCTACCCCAATTATAAAATATATGATATAACCCCCCATAATGAATAATACCCCCAAGTGCATCTTTATATTAATAATGTCCGTGTGTACCCTGTATAAATAGTGCCCCTTATTAATAATGACCCAGGTGTTAACTAATTAAAAGGTTTTCCAGGTCATTAATAAACTAATCAGTGGGGCTCAAAAACCCAGGATCCCCACTGACCAGCTGTTTGAATGGTACCTGTGTAAGCGCCATGACCGCTTCTCTGTTTACATAGTGTAATTCATCTCATAGCGGCCATGTAATGTAACTGCAGCCTCGTCCTGTACATGTCTACAGTATGTGACAAGGCTACAATTACATCACACGGTCACTATAAACAGACAGCGTATAATATAAACAGGTGCCATAGCCCATGTTTATAGCGCCCCATTTACACACACTATAATGTTCCACAGCAGCCCCTGCACACTGTATTATGCCTCTCAGCGGCCCCTGCACACGGTATTATGCTCCATAGTGGCCCCTGCTCACGGTATTATGCCCCGCATTGGCCACTGCACACGGTATTATGTTCCACAGCAACTCATGCACAGTTTTATGCCCCATATTGGCCCCTTCACACGGTATTATGCTCCATATTGGCCCCAGCACACGGTATTATGCTCCATAGTGGCCCCTGCACTGGTAATATCCTCAATAGTGGCCCTTGCATTTGTTTTATGCTCCATAGTGGCCCCTGCACTGGTATTATGCTCTATAGTGGCCCTTGCACTGGTATTATGCTCCAGAGTGGCCCCTGCACAGGGTATTATGCTCTACAGTGGTCCCTGCACAGGGTATTATGCCCCATAGTGGCCTACCCATGAACTATTATTATACTCTGGGGTCTTTTCAGACCCCAGAGTATAATGATTGGAGACCCAGGGGAGAATACAAACATAAAAACCAGAGTTACTTACCTATCCTGGACACCGGTGCACTCCTTGCAGCTTTCGGCCCTGTTTAATTGCGCACACACGTCACGTGATCAGGCCGGCGACGCGATCTGATGACGTCACCAGAGGCCCCAAGCCTGCTCGGAGTTACATCGGATCGCAGGAGGTGAGTAACACTGGTTTTTATGTTCCCTCACCAACCCTAGGCCTCCGATTATTATACTTCGGGGTCTGAATAGGCCCCGGAGTATAATAATAGTAGTATTTGCGGCCCACGGCCTCACTTACTGATCCCCGCGGCCGCTCACAGCGGCATCCACTTCCCTTTCTGCGGCCCATAGCAGAAGGGGAAGCGAGGGGCGGCCACGAGCAGACGCGGGGTAGGTAAATAAATAGGCCCTGACCTGCCGGGGATGCTCCAACAGGTTACGGCCTATTTATATATATAAAAAAAAAGTTATACTCACCTGCGATGCCTTGATGCAGTCGCCGCCGCCTCCTCTTCTTGTCTGCGACGTCTGTGTCTCAGCGTAGGCGGCGTGATGACGTCATTGTATCGCCGCCTGCGCTGAGATGCGACGTCTTGTAAACCAGCCCAGGACAGGCCCCGCTCATCTCTGTTTTTTTTTTTTTTTTTTTAAAGCGGCCTGTCCTGGGCTGGTTTACATTAAATAGTAAAAATGCCGCCCCCCGGACAGTGCCGCCCGAGGCGGCCGCCTCACGTCGCCTCATTAGCGGTGCGCCCCTGCAGGCTGTTCTGTCAGAGCAGTACCAGTACTTAAGGACCTAATGAGGGAGTAAATTTCCTAAAATGATATTTCATGTTTTCTCTTTCTAAATGATCAATTAATTGTTACATTGTAACAAAACTATAACCAGATAGTTCCTTGAACATGGTAGCAACAAGAAACAATGTATGAATCTCTTACAAACTAACCACTTTTACATTGATGGGCTGACTGTGGAATTGTGTATTATCTACTGATGTCTATTTTGTGTCCAAACAGGCAAACTGAAATTGACGGTGTCTTCTCAGCCTCCACTTCTGAGGAGCTCAGAGATGGAGGCCCCGTTGGTGTCACTTGATGAGGAGTTTGAAGATGTCAGATCTTACTCTGAGGATCGAGAAGACAAGTCAAGGAGCATTTATATGTCACCTTCCCGACATTTGGAGGATGCTTCCCTTTCTGAGCTAGAAAATTTCAGCTCTGAGATCATCAGCTTCAAATCTATGGAAGACCTTGTCAATGAGTTTGATGAAAAGCTGAATGTTTGCTTCCGAAATTACAATGCCAAAACGGAGAACTTGGCTCCTGTGAAGAATCATCTGCAGATTCAGGAGGAGGAAGAACGGCTTAGAGATGAGGAGTAAGTGGAACATGTGTTGCTCTTGACTTTTGAAGCCAGATTCCTGCAAATGTAGAGAAGGTCACATTTACATAACTTTAGTCTACTAGTAGGTCCTAGTAAAAAACTTTTGTTTGGATGACGCCATTGAATATAATCACTGGTATGTGTCACGTGATGGTTTTTGATCTCACACTTATAGCCACAGCTGGTAACATTAGGCAGTGTCAGAATTTAGGCTCTGGGTTCCTTTTCCCATAACACTTTCACTGTCAAGTCTTAGACCCAAGGTTACGTTTCTAAGTTCTTAGAATCAAGTTCATATTCTCATGCCAAATGTTCCCCCTTATGAGATCTGGGGCACGTAGTTCCCCTTTGCAGGTCTTAGGCACAGGGTCCAAATTCTGAAGGCAGGGGCCAGAGGGCACTTCTTAGATTATATCCTCATGGTTTGTCTTGCCAGGATATAAGAGAATAAGATTGTCCATAGGATGAAGCTATCTGTTTTATTCCAGTTATTAATGTGTGCATATAACAGGTGTATTCACACATTCAATTTTTTGGACTTAGGGTGAATACACCCTAAAGATCATTATTTAGGAATGTCAATGAGTGACATGTTATATCCATTATTTGCTGTCTATATTTACTTGGTGCAGTTTTTGAAGCCAGATGTTGTGAGAATCTTGTGTGGCCATTGATATATGTCATGTAAAGCTTTTCTTCTGTTCCAGTCCTGCTTTTAACAAAACAAAAAAGTACTGGACAAGAATACAGAGCATACATTCAGCCATGTGAATGGTGATTTAGGAATATCCATTCTCCTTTCTGCTTTTTGTTGCTATGAATTGGAATAGCAAAAATGGAACAAAGGAAGACATTCCTAAAGAACGAGTACAGGACTGTTTCCCTCCTCTTGGATTGCTGCTTATTTCTGAATAGAAAAGAGGAAGGATATACCATGTGTTAGTGCAAACAGACTAGGAGTGATTCACAAACTGTTGCTAATAAATCTATGAATAATGTAGTGATAAGACATTGATAGATACATTAGATCCAGCTTAGTGAACAGGTGGCAGTCCAGATGTTGTGTCATGTACAAGTCATGCTGGGACTTGTATCTTTGCAACAGCTGTAAAGCCACAGGTTGTCTTTGTCTGTTCTGACTAGAAGCACTGACTCCTGACCTGGCACAATACCAGTAGTACCAGACGTTGCTTATACTCTCATAGTAAAACATAGCGTTGTTATTGGCTGAGCGCTCCTGAGAAATTCTGGAATTAATTTATCCTAGAGAATGTATGCCAAGTTTTGTCTGACCCTGGTAACCTGTGGCACTGGTTTGGGCTCCGGGCTTGGGCAGTACAACTCTGTCCGGAAATCTAGATGCCGGAACTGTTTGTGACTGGTAGGCAGGACCTTGAGGCCATGCTTCTGACTCATTCTGCAATGCTGGGGATCATTGTTATGGGGTGTCTGCCCCATGGCCAGCTTCCATTCTGCATCATTGATCTTTCCATAGAAACCATTATTCAGTAACCCTTCACATGCTGAGTATTATTTAGGTAGCTGAATAGCTAACACAGACTAATGCTATTTCCTCTGTCAGTAATTCCCAACCTTTTTAGCAATGGGGAACATTCACAGCAACTCTAAGCCAAACCCACATGTATTACTTGCCTTGTTGCAGATGTCACTGTGAAATTTGTGACATTTCTGCATCAGAATGAGCATGTTGTGGATTTCTGTGCGGCATTTTTCTGGCACTCTACTTGTATTGTACCTTAAATTGCTCTGGATTAACTGTGCGAAATCCACACCCCAAATTTGTAGCATCCTAAACAAAGGCCTAATCACATAATTTTTTATAATATGTGAGTGCAGCTGACTTATGGAATCTTTCCACCACTTTTTATCTGTGAAGAATAGTGGCAGAGCATCACTGTCACAGAAGGGTATTAAAGAGGTACCCCCTCCAAACCATAGAGTGACCTGGGTATTTTAAATGGAGTCTGTCAGCAGAAAAATTGGTATCACACTAATGACAATACCTTGTAGGTCGACTTCTACTCTTTCCAAGGATGCCTTTCTTATTCTGCACTGTAGCTTCATTTTATTCTTATGCAATTTAGCTGAAAAGGGCTTTAGGGGCATTTCTTCCTCTGCTGTGACTTCAACTCTGCTCAAGATAACTGCCCCTTTAACTGCTGCCCAGCTTTGCCCCAAATTGCCGAGTGACATCTTCCACTTTGTCTGCAGTTAGGGGGGTTTACCTAGAGCAGAGAGTAAAGCTCCAGCAAGAGAAGAAACGCCCCTTTTCAGCTAATTTGCCTAAGAATAAAATGCTGATTTTCATGAAAATGGAGCTGCAATGCAGAATAAGAAAGACATCTTTGGAAAGTGTGGCGGCCGACATAGCTACCGGGTCTCCGCTGTGATGTACAGCCAAGGCCTTGGGCTAATGCACACAATCAAAGTTCACTCTGATACTGGGCATTGCATTTCTGCAATGATGAAAGCTCCCAGGCTTGTGATAGGAATATTACTAAAGTTTTTAAAAAATATAAAAACAATAAAAAAACTAAAAGTCCAAATCATCCCCCTTTCCCTAGAATACATATAAAACTAAAAAATTACTGTGAAACACATACACATTAGGTATCCCTGTGTCCGAAAATGCCTGGTCTACAAAATTATAAAAACATTTTTCCCGTATGGTGAACACCGTAGTGGGAAAAAAAAAAATCAAAACTGATGAACTAGCGTTTTTTTCGCTGTTTCTCCTCTGATAAAAACTTGAATAAAAAGTGATCAAAGAAATAGACGCTCCCCAAAATGGTATTACTAAAAAGTACACCTGACCCCGCAAAAAGCCCTATGTCCTACCCGGAAATTTAAAAAAGTTATGGGTGTCAGAATATGGAGACTTTAAGAATTTTTTTTTTTTTTTTGCACAGTTTTAGATTTTTGTTAAGGGGTTAAAATGTAAATAAAACTATACAAATTTGGTATCCCCGGAATCGTACCAAAACATAGAATACAGATGATGTGTCATTTTGACTGCACAGTGAACGCCGTAAATATGAAGCCTGTAGAAATGTATCATAAATGCACTTTTTTCTCCAATTCCACCCCATTCTGTATTTTTTTCCAGCTTCCCAGTACATTGTACAGAATAATAAATGGTACCATTATGAAGTACAATTTGTACCGCAATCATTAAGCCCTCATATGGCTCTGTGAACGGAAAAATAAAAAAGTTATGGGGTTTGGAAGGCGGGGAGTCAAATAAGAAAATCGAAAAATGCCACCAGCGGGAAGGGCTTAGCCTCTACCTGCCACCACCCTCCTCACTCAACAGGCAGCTTTTTTTTATTACAGTGATATATATATGGGCAGCTGACTACTCACCCACACAGGGCTGACAGTCAGGTAGGAGAAGAAATAGTCACTTACTATCCTGCCCAGATGATGCAAGGTTACACGCAAAGGTTCCTAGAAAAACCCATCCATTCTGGTCAGCTCTGCTTCTAAAATGAAAATAATAAAATATAAAATAATTTAAATTAAATAAATGTTAAATATAAATAAATAAATTTAAATAAATATATTAAATGATTTAAATTAAAATAAATGTGTGTCTGTGTGCAAAAAATATCTTCCGGCATGTGATAAAGTGTCTATGAGGATGTAGGTACTAAGACCCCATGGACCACATAACACAGGCTGTTAATATTTGTAACATAGGTCACATATTATCATCTAGCGTACTGTGTTCTGTTATGTTTATTACTTGGTAGTAGATGGGGAGAAGTATTTATACTAGGTTTTTGGCATATTTTTTATGACATTTAACATTCGTGTCTGAAAAATCGGGTGTAGCTTTCAAGTCTCCAAATTTGCACCAAATAATCTTGCTTACATGCCTTGTACCACATTTATTAATCATTTTAGACACTTTGTATGCCTTATCAAGGGAGCACAGCTTAGTTGAAAATGGCGTAAAGAAAGTTTTCCACCACCAAAATTGCTCCTAAACCTTTTGTATGTAGGGGAAGTTAGTGGTATAGTGAACAGACTCACTTTAAGATGCAACGATCAAGAGAAGGGGCAGAAGCGCTGAGCTGAACACTGTTTACTTTTCTTTCTATTTAGTTCTCCGAGTGAGCAGTGTACAGATTCATAGAAAGTCCATAAACTTTTCTTTCCTAGGAGAGCTGAAGAAAGCCAAATATAATTGAAGGGCCAATACTGTGAGCTTCTAACCCTTTTTTTTTAACAAATAGTGGTGGTCTCAGTACCCCCACCAATAGAGACTTCTGTGATGTCACTGTGACGTATGTTAAAATGATAGACACCATTACAGTAAGCAATTTGGTAAATTATCTTTTGGCCAAATGATGCTAGCTCACTAGCAATATTCCAGATGCATTATGGGGTCACCAGTATGAATACTTTTGTATAGACAGGATGTCAGTCTTCCCTGTGTGGAGGATTTTGTGTAAACTACAGGATTACATCGACATCTATGTAAACTCTCCTGGGAGCTTTCAGACCCCAACTCTCCCCACCTAGGTCAAACCTCATTTATATTCTGTATATTCCCCAATATATAGAGTGCTGATGAAGATATAATTTCTGCCTTACCTAAGAGACCAGAAGTCCAGTGATATAGTAGGTGAGTCCACTGACTAGCTGCAGAGTTAGTTGACTCGACCACCTGTCTATAGCATCTGTTTGTGCTGTGTGCAGAATTTCCAGTGTGTTTCTATGAGCTGTAGTTTACGCTGCTGTCCCCTGCCTCCTGCTTGTAAGAGTTATCAGCGAGAAATCTTATCACAAGCAGGTGGCAGAGTATAACAGCAGTTTCAGTCCGACGTACTGCAGGTGGAACCTTGTGAATATTGTAATAACAGAACCAAAATAACCGTGTCGGTTATCCAGATTGAGGTTCGATTTCAGTTATTTTTTGATTAATTGCTCAGTACTACTTTTTGATCACTTTGAGATATACAGTGCCTTGCGAAAGTATTCGGCCTCCTTGAACTTTTCAACCTTTTGCCACATTTCAGGCTTCAAACATAAAGATATAAAATTTTTATTTTTTGGTGAAGAATCAACAAGTGGGACACAATTGTGAAGTGGAACAAAATTTATTGGTTATTTTAAACTTTTGTAAACAATAAAAAACTGAAAAGTGGGGCGTGCAATATTATTCGGCTCCTTTACTTTCAGTGCAGCAAACTCACTCCAGAAGTTCAGTGAGGATCTCTGAATGATCCAATGTTGTCCTAAATGACTGATGATGATAAATATAATCCACCTGTGTG
The DNA here is from genome assembly GCA_947044405.1 of Leptodactylus fallax. NCBI lineage: Eukaryota > Metazoa > Chordata > Amphibia > Anura > Leptodactylidae > Leptodactylus > Leptodactylus fallax. Next base: position 4,889,504 of record CAMRHE010000118.1, read on the forward strand.
TAATCAAGTCTCCGTATAAATGCACCTGCTCTGTGATAGTCTCAGGGTTCTGTTTAAAGCGCAGAGAGCATCATGAAGACCAAGGAACACACCAGGCAGGTCCGTGATACTGTTGTCGAGAAGTTTAAAGCCGGATTTGGATACAAAAAGATTTCCCAAACTTTAAACATCCCAAGGAGCACTGTGCAAGCGATCATATTAAAATGGAAGGAGTATCAGACCACTGAAAATCTACCAAGACCCGGCCATCCCTCTAAACTTTCATCTCAAACAAGGAGAAGACTGTTCAGAGATGCAGCCAAGAGGCCCATGATCACTCTGGATGAACTGCAGAGATCTACAGCTGAGGTGGGAGAGTCTGTCCATAGGACAACAATCAGTCGTACACTGCACAAATCTGGCCTTTATGGAAGAGTGGCAAGAAGAAAGCCATTTCTCAAAGATATACATAAAAAGTCTCGTTTAAAGTTTGCCACAAGCCACCTGGGAGACACACCAAACATGTGGAAGGTGGTGCTCTGGTCAGATGAAACCAAAATCGAACTTTTTGGCCACAATGCAAAACGATATGTTTGGCGTAAAAGCAACACAGCTCATCACCCTGAACACACCATCCCCACTGTCACACATGGTGGTGGCAGCATCATGGTTTGGGCCTGCTTTTCTTCAGCAGGGACAGGGAAGATGGTTAAAATTGATGGGAAGATGGATGGAGCCAAATACAGGACCATTCTGGAAGAAAACCTGTTGGAGTCTGCAAAAGACCTGAGACTGGGACGGAGATTTATCTTCCAACAAGACAATGATCCAAAACATAAAGCAAAATCTACAATGGAATGGTTCACAAATGAAAGTATCCAGGTGTTAGAATGGCCAAGTCAAAGTCCAGACCTGAATCCAATCAAGAATTTGTGGAAAGAGCTGAAAACTGCTGTTCACAAACGCTCTCCATCCAACCTCACTGAGCTCGAGCTGTTTTCCAAGGAAGAATGGGCAAGAATTTCAGTCTCTCCATGTGCAAAACTGATAGAGACATACCCCAAGCGACTTGCAGCTGTAATCGCAGCAAAAGGTGGCGCTACAAAATATTAACTTAAGGGGGCCGAATAATTTGTCACGCCCCACTTTTCAGTTTTTTATTTTTTACAAAAGTTTAAAATATCCAATAAATTTTGTTCCACTTCACGATTGTGTCCCACTTGTTGATTCTTCACCAAAAAAATTTAAATTTTATATCCTTATGTTTAAAGCCTGAAATGTGGCAAAAGGTTGAAAAGTTTAAGGGGGCCGAATACTTTCGCAAGGCACTGTATATTGGTATATATACATATATTTTTTACGGTGTTCATGGAATAAATAACACTATTTTTGGCTGGACTTATACGCACGAGAGGATACGTAGCATGTTTGTTTTTATTTTGTTTACAATATGTATTTTTTTAATTATTTTATTAAAAAGTGAGTTTTTGAACTTTTTTTTTTTAATACTTTCCTTTTAACTTTTTAAACTTTTTTTTTTTTTCTTGTCCAAAAAGGAAACTTGAACCTGGGATCTGCTGATTCCCAGTTCAGTGTACTGCAATACATCCCTATCGCTGGGGATCTGAGGGGTTGAAATGGGGGGGTCGATTTTGCCCTTGAACCACCCAGATGCCATGATCGCTATTGATCATGACATCTGGGGGGGTTAAACTGCTGGAGTCAGAGTATTTTCCGACTCTGGCGGCTAGTCCCCAATCCCTGCTGTGCAATACAGCCAAGACCCAGAAGTCTTGCCACAGGCACAGTTCCTGTGCCCGCGGTAATAAAAATTCTGTACTATTATGACACTGAACGTTAACTATACGCTCAGTGCATATAATGGTATGGCGCGGACTGGGGTTAATATAGATACATCTGAGGGTAATCCGTTTTCACTTGAGTGTCTTGAAGGATCTGTAAAAATGGCCTGAGATATAACAAATTCTAATTTTTATTGGTGTGCTATCTGTAAAAATAAAAAAAAATGGAAGCACACGTCATGAAACCCTGTTGTGTAAATAAGCTCTATTTTTGCTTACTGATAACATCCCACCATTAAAGGGATATTCCAAGATCAGCATATTGAGGCTCTATTCTGAAGCAGTCAGTCACAATAAAGAACATACACTGTAGTTAATATATTCAGGACGATTGTGTCCTTGCATTGCTGTCCTGCCTTTCCCATTCTCTTGCTAGATTTAGATTCAGTGAAAAGCATTGTTGTCTCAGGAGGACAATTTACCAAAACTTTTGTTCGTCTATAGTTAGTGACCGTGTATATCTCTATCCTTGCTAGATGTAGATCTGCGGAGCTACAGATGTCCCAAAGGTGTCTCATGTTCCCTACATGGCTCCCATTCTGTTGACAACTGCAATTAATTTTTGGGCAGCAATAACAGTCAATGGCTGTGAAGGCTCATTCATGAGGGGATGTTGCTATGAGATGACAGTCTCCTGGTATATCCAGATATATCCTTTCCCTAATACTGTTATCCACCCTTTTTATGTAATCCTGGTTGTTTTATCACAGTGGCAAGCTTTGTAGACACGATGAAGGACATAGAACTCTGTATATCGTAATTACTGCCTGGTTTTATGTACTATGACTGTTTACTGGTCTCTCAGTAAGATTTCTGGGCACTGACATCACTGTCCCCAGGGCACGCTGGTCCATTCTTCCTTTCTGACTAGTTTCTTCCATTCACAGAGTCTGGGATGCCCTCACTGACAACTACGTTCCATTAAATGGTGAAAAATGGAGAGAGCAGAGTGAAGAGCTGCTGAATGGTAACCTGTCCGACACTGAGGTATATTTATTAATACTTCCTATATGTATAGTTAGTCCAGTATCTGATAATCCAGAAATTCTGAAAGTCCAATATGTTTAATGCATAACTGGAAACCTCATGAGATCAGACACAGGACCATCCAATGATACAAAATATTTGATATTTCCCTTCATATATTGTATGTTTTGTGCATTTGTGAACATAACGTTCCCTGGTTGCTAGTTTTGTACATATAAAGACATGATGATAAATGGCTCACCAGATTGCATTGCGCAGTGCGTGTAAAATACCACTTAATGTTTTGGCAAGTTTTAGTTCCCTCCCTGCTGCTTAGTCTGCTAGAATGTAGAAGAATGACAGATAGCAAATACTATGGTAGGTGCAAATACTCTCTGCTGTCTGTGCTACCTGCTGTCTTCAACTCTTCTACATTCTGAAGTATTCCACAGCCCTTCTTGAAACCCTTAGACATTCCTTACAGTGCAGAGTGAGACCAGACAGAGCTGCTAATAGGGAGGTCCTGATCAGGAGATATGAGATCTCTAAAGGTAAGAACCTCATGAACATAAAATTAAAGGAATGCTCTGAGCAGAACACGCCAGCAGAACTGGTTACACTGTGATCTCTACTGCAGAGCCTAAAGAGGCAGAACATCAAAAAGAGACCTCAAAGAGTGAAATCCCTATGTCATTCTCCACTCCCTCAGGCTCTGAATGAGGCATGACATGATGTAATCGGCTCTGGATGGAGTACTAGTGAAGGTCGCTATTAATAAAAGGCAGATACCCCCAGTTTAAAGTAATATGGCTGTCGTGAGGATACTCATATCAGGTACTTATTGTTGTTCATCCATACTTGCAAAGATTCTGCCATGAAGGAAAGCAACGACAACCCAAGGACTGGAGAGGCATGAGTTTATGAGGCCGGCAGATAAGAGTCCATTATTCAAGTTTAGCAGCAATTATGTGAGTTCTGTCCATTGTCAGAGGCACTTTGGACTGGATTGTGCACTCAGACTCTCTTGGACTCCCTTTTCTGTTCTTGAGGGAATACTCCAAATGGGATGTAATGTGCAGAGTTTGATGTGTAAGAGCCGGATGTTTGTTACATGCTGACCTTGCAGACAGAAGCCACTTACTGGCAGACAAGACGCTGAATCAGTTCAACAATCACAAAGTTATAGTACTAAGAGAGCAGCAAACAGGGGATGAGTAAGGAGAAAAGTTCAAGGGAATGGGAGTTGAAGTGCAGTAACCAACATGGCCACTACATGATGGACGGAGTCGTCTGCTTCTGGATCTTTCCACTATGTAGTACCAACATCAGTGGCTGCTATGAACAAACGATCGGTGGGGGTACCGGGTATTGAATCGCCACTAATCTAATTTTGATGACCTATCCTGAAGCTAGATCATATCAAAATAAATACATTTTATGCCATGTAATAATGCATGTTATGATATACAGTTTGTTTGTGATAACTGGCACTACATGTAATCTTCTGGCCACTGTCAGACTATGTCCATTGGGGACAATGGGGGGAATTCATCAAGACTAAGGTATTGTACATTGGTTTTGATGATCCCTGTGCTGCTGGTGGTTTAGCCTAATTTCTGTCAAAGCACAAGCCTTTTCGTAAATCAGACACATCCTGTGCCAGGCCGTGCATCTAACTGAAATATACACCAGCTCATAGCTGGCATAGGTTTAATATGTAACTAATGTAATGCTTGGTCACACTTAAACAGTGCTCACAAGCAGAAACGGTTGCAGTGGGCCCAGACATACATGAAGACTAATTCTGAAACAGTCATTTACTGATGAGTGATGTCCAACCCTGGATGGTTCAGATAGATGAGAGTAGTGGATGGTTGGTGGCAAGGCTGCTACAGCAATAAGGAGGTGGCGGAGTCACGTTTTGGGCCGGAAACATAGGGAGAGAATACCACTGAGTCATTGGCTGCTATGGGCATAAAAGGAGAGAAACTCATGGTGTGGCCACCATCCGCCCCTGACCTCAACTCTATTGAGAAGCTTTAGAGTATCCTCAACCAAAAGATCTATGAGGCTGGGAGGCAGTTCACATTAAAACAGCAGCTCTGGGAGGCTATTCTGACATCCTGCAAAGAAATTCAAGCAGAAAATATCCAAAAACTAACAAGCTCAATGGATGTAAGAATTGTGAAGGTGATATCAAAGAAGGGGTCCTATGTTATCATGTAACTTGGCCTGTTAAGATGTTATTGATTGAAATAGCTTTTTATTTGAGTAAATGTGACCTCTTAATGCTGCAAATTCAACAGATGAGTAAAGATCTGTAAGATCTCAGAGTTACTCATGAGACCAATATCACAGACATTCTTGCTGCCATCTTTTCCTTTCCTCTTGCTGAAATGAATGTTTTTTTTCCTAGTAGGAGTCATACAGAGTAGGTTTTCCTCCTGATCAGATGCTGCTCGCCATATTTTTGTTTTTACTAAAGAGAGCTGACGGCAAACTGTCCTGCAGTAGTCTGTAATTTGTCTTGCACCTGCCACATTAAACATCTTCTGATTGGATATAATGCTCCACAGTTCAGGCAGCGTCAGCAAAGAAATGCTCTGATGCTTTTGCCATGTATTAGTTAGGTATGTGATACGTTCTTGTGTGAGCACAGGGGCTGATGGGAAATGGGGTTGTGATAACCCTCAGTATCAGTAATGTTATTGCTGTCAGATAGTGAAGGTTACTTAATGATGCATTAAATGGTCATTTTCATATATAATCCAAGAAACTTCTTTCTAAATAAAATCTTCCTATTATCTGTTTTCAGTTCCATGAAAAAGAAGAGGAAGAACTGAATGAGAAAAGTGAGAATGATTCTGGTATTAATGAGGAGCCCCTGCTGACGGCTGACCAGGTAAAGGGCTGGGCACATCAGAGACATGCAGGGACGCTACTAGGACTGGAGCAGTTGTAGTAGCTGCTGTGGGACTGAAAGACCTCTCCGATGTCAGAGGGTTTGCTACTTTATAAACGCCGTTTGCAAAACATTTGTTGCACAGATTGCATTTTATGACACCCTAGCTACTTTGTGAAAAGAGTGTGTGGTGTGGACGGGACCCCGGTAGATTTATCATCATTTACATCAGTTCTCAGGCATAAATGATGACACAGGTATGAGCTGGTGTAGAGATCATTCTAGGCGCATCTTCTACCAGCGCAAGGGATTTTAGCACTATTGTAGAAAATTCTGTTCTTGATAAATCTTGTTATATATTTTTATCTACTGTAAATTTCTTCATACTACGACATCCTAGGGACTGCAGAGGTGGCAGATTAGGATATTAGGTATCCCTAGATACCTGATGGATATCTTGAGCCAATAGGAAAGGTAAGGAAGGACAGGTGTATGCACACAAACACGCACATTGATGTCTAATGGCCAGTGGATTTTGCAGGCTGCATACTTCAGTGATCACATGGGTCATACTGTGATGCGGTATAATAGTTATTAATGTATTACATTGTTAAATGATTTTTGGTCTGATGAGAATGCCAGTAGAGAATGCAGAGCTGGAATACTGTAGGTATCTGGCAGGTTTAGGTTTTTTGATGCAAATCAGCATGCAACTATATTTGTGCCACAGTCATCAAATCTTTCTGTACTTCGAAGAGAGTATATGCAGTGGAACTTTGTAAAGCTACTATGTCCCCTGTTGGCAGCCACAACTATTCTGTGTATCTTTTAACATACAGTAAGTTAAAGTTAGAGGCAAAAGTGTAGTTCCGCCAGACATCATGGCCAGTCGGGTGGAAACGCTCTAAGTCTGAATTCTTTTCTTCAAACCTTTCGATGGGGATTGTTTCTCTGCCCTAGCTTTTTTGACTGTCTCTGATGAGCTGGTTTCTTTTTACCAGCAGAAACGCGTCAGACTGGTTTATGGGCTGTTATGGATGTATGCTGTTTGTGTTACTAGCTAGCTTTGGGAGAGTGCAATGTAAGCTCTCCAGTTAGTGGATAGTCAGCACCTGGGTTGGTCTTTTACTGACCCTCTAGTTAGTGTGTGTGTGTGTGTCTGTGTCTGTGAATACTGTGTCTTCTATTTGTATATACCACTATTGTGGCTAGGAGTGATCAGCAATTGAGCTACATTTACCTTGCTTTTCACTCTTCTATTAGGAGCAGTTTTTCATTGCATAACTGGGGGAGCTACACTTCATATTGATGGGGTGGGGCATTCTGGGATCCCAGAGTTGGCTATTTATGTGGGTTATAGAACCACCTAATACTAGTGCTCATAGATATTGAGCCCTTATTTTGGGACTCGGCATCTATGAACTATTATTTATAAGTCGGGCTATTATTTATAAAGGGGGAACTGTTTATAAGGGGGGGTATAATTGTTAAGTGGGCTTATTTATAAAGGGGGCTATTAGTGATAATGGGAACTATTATTTATAAGGGTAACTATTATTTATGAGAGGGCTATTATTAATAAGGGAGCAGTATTATTTTTACGGGGTGACTGTTACAGATAAGGGGGGATATTACTGATACAGGGCACTATTTATCATTTATAAGGGAGCTATTACTGATAAAGGTGTAATATTATTTATAAGCAGGGACTATTGTTTATAAGGAGGTGCTATAATTACTGATGACTGTGTGCAAAAATCTATTTGGCGGTACAAAGGTGCTCACTTGAATTGTGTGTGGTAAAATGGGGCTTGTTATTACTTTTTTGTTGGCAGATAGGAGGCGTTATTATAGGGGTTGCCACTGGAAGACAATAGTGTTGTTTGCATATCAGCATTTGGGGCCCCGCTTTTAATTTTGCCCAGGGCCCCACTTTATCTAAAACCGGCCCTGAATGTGGTACCTGCTTTACGGGCGATATAGCCAAGGCGTTTCCACTGTATAGACTGCAGAGACCCAGCAGCAATGCCTGCATTCTGAGTACTCTGCCATCACAGGCATTAACCCATCAGATGCCTTGGTCAAATGTGATCTAGGCATCTGATCACCGGTGGCTCATGGGCTTTGCCATGTTCTTCTGGATTTTCACACCCCGGAATGAGATTCAGGGGTGCCCATCTATTTCAATGCCAGGCAGGAGCCTGTTATTCCCATACTTCTATTACAGGCTGCTATAGACAGCCTGTTTTAGAGGTGCATGTATTTCTCAATATACTGTAGTACAATATTGCTAGAGTTGTAACAATCGCAGTCGCAGGGGTTCCCTTGTAAAGATAATAGACCTCCGACAGCAGAGATCTAAACTCATCTCTCCTGCCTGCTGCCTATGGAGGTCACTGTACTGAACTCTCCAGGGAGCAGAGTTGAGTGCCGATCTCTGCTGCCGGTAATGTATTATCTTTACAAGGGATACAGCAGTCGGGGTATGATGGACTCCTCAGTGGATAATCCTTCTAAAGGGGCATTCCAGTTACCTGCTGTTGATGACTAGAGATGAGCGAATTGAAGCTGATGAAGTGGAATTTGTTCCGAATTTCAGGAAATATTCGATTCGCGTCAAATCTAGATTTCCTCACTCTTCGTGGTAACGAATCGCATTTTTTCCTAAAATGACTGCTGTACATGTTAGGACATGTGGCAAGGAACTCTTGGAACGCGGGATCACCCACAATGCCATGTCTGCAGCCAATCAGCAGCCAGTGAGCCCTGTGATGACACAGCCCTATAAATACCCTCCTCCATCTCTGATTCATGCATTTTCCAGTGTACTTAGTCCAGGGAGAGACGTCAGCAGGCGCTAGGGAAAGTGGTATAAAAGACATGAGAACTGATATTAGTGGGGAAAAAAATAAGGGGCTTATTCGCCGTTGTGTGTTGAAGGGAGAAAATTACAGACCTTTTTGCCCTGTATTAATTTCCTTTTCATTTACTTATTTGATCTAACAGTATGTCAGACAGAGAAGTGACAGGCCCTGCATAGGTTAGGGGCACAGGCCTAAATGTTTCTGGTGCAGGAATAGGTTGCAGCAGAGTGAGGGGTCGTGGCAGCAGGGGTCACTTCTAGAGGTCTGAGCTCCCAGTGTCAGCTAGCAACCCATCTTGACCAGCAACCCATCGGTTCTAGAATGGTTGACTTGGTCATCCACTTCATCCCAAGTCAAATCAGACACCCCCAGCCAAGAGTCAGTGGGTTCATCAGACACAACCCTTAGTTGGCATGGCCTGGGAGCAGGCCCTGTGCCCTCACCTGTCCTCAACCTGCCTCTGTCCTTTTCTGTTCCCTCAGCCAGAGAAGTACTCTGTGCTGTGGGCTCAGCTCCACTATACAGCGAAGACGAGCTACTAGAGGACAGTCAGCAGCTACTGCCCAGCCAAGATCTGGAGGAGACATTTGCTGCTTACACTGGTAGGCGAGCAAGTAGTGATGAGGAGAGTGGCATGGGAGCTGGTGTTGCGAGTGGTTAGGCTCCTGGCCCAGAGACTGTTGAGGAGGACATCATTGACGCGCAGACAGTACTCGATGATTATGTAGCCAATCGCAATTAGGAGCTGGGTGACAAAGGAGCTTCATCATCATCGGGAGAAGAGGGTGGCAGCTTGCGCATGAGGCTGCGGTGGTGCCAGCAAGTCGGTAGCGTGGCCAGGAGTCAGCAGGGTGGCAGCAGTGGGAGGTCAGGAGCCAAACGTGCCTGGGGTAGACCACCCACTTCGCAGGAGCCTACCTGCCCGGAAAGCAGTGGTGCAGGGGTTCACAGAGGCAGTGGTAGCAGTCAGTCAGTGCGGAGTGTTGGGGGTAAAATCACCTACTCGGCGGTGTGGCAGTTTTTTGTTAAGCCACCAGGGGGAGTTGAACATAGCCATATGTCAAATCTGTGGGCAGAAGGTAAAGCGAGGCCAGGATGCCAATGAAGCGCTCCTTCTTACAGTCACCATCGTCAGCGGGTACTATTTGTGCTACCCACCTCCCCACTCTGTCACCGGGTCACTCTATGGCCTCCTCATGCTGCTGCCACCTCCACATTATGTCACCTTGCCACTCTGTGGCGTACTCATGCTGCTGCTACCTCCACATTATGTCACCTTGCCACTCTGTGGCCTCCTCATGCTGCTGCTACCTCCACATTATGTCACTTCTCATGCTGTTCCCACCCTCTCCACTCCATGACTGGGCCACTATTTTGCCTTTTTGGCCTGGTTGACATCATCATTTATTTGACCCTTCTTCTGATATGTCATAAGGAAGGAAAAATGAGACGCACAATGGATCTTGTCTGTGTAGCAGCTGTAAGGCTTGTTTGGACTCATCAGAATTGGCTTATGATTTGGTAACCAAAAGCATGAGTGGGTACAAAACACAGAAGACATGCAAATATTCAATTCACGTGTTATCTCTGTTTTGGATCCACTCCTGTTTTTTTTGCATCAGAAATACTGATGGACTACTGACCAAATCCTAACCGAGTGAAGGCAGATGCTCAACAGACAGGATCTGTTTTTTGGGGGGGGTTATTGTTCTGATGGATCAGAGGAAGGGCAAAATAATCAGTGACGTCAACACAAACTTACTGTTGACACCCTCTCTACTCTGTCAGGAGGGCTCTACATGTATAAGCATTTAATAGAACAGGTTCTCTAGACATCTACACTGGCGAAAAAAAGTATTTAGTCAGCCGCCAATTGTGCAAGTTCTCCCACTTAAAAAGATGAGAGAGGCCTGTAATTGACATCATAGGTAGACCTCAACTATGGTGAAGTCCAAAGAGCTGTGGTTGGGAAGACTGAATCTGCAATAGTCAAGCAGCTTGGTGTGAAGAAATCAACTGTGGGAGCAATAATTAGAAAATGGAAGACATACAAGACCACTGATAATCTCCCTCGATCAGGGGCTCCACGCAAGATCTCACCCTGTGGGGTCAAAATGATCACAAGAACGGCGAGCAAAAATCCCAGAACCATATGGGGGGACCTAGTGAATGACCTGCAGAAAGCAGGGACTAACGTAACAAAGTCTACCGTCAGTAACACACTACGCCGCCAGGGACTCAGATCCTGCAGTGCCAGACGTGTCCCCCTGCTTAAGCCAGTACATATCCGGGCCCGTCTGAAGTTTGCTAGAGAGCATTTGGATGTTCCAGAAGAGTATTGGGAGAATGTCATATGGTCATATTAAACCAAAGTAGAACTGTTTGATAGAAACACAACTCGTCGTGTTTGGAGGAGAGTGAATTCTGAGTTGCATCCAAAGAACACCATACCTTCTGTGAAGCATGGGGGTGACAACATCATGCTTTGGGGCTATTTCTCTGCAAAGGGACCAAGACGACTGATCTGTGTACATGAAAGAATGAATGGGGCCATGTATCCTGAGATTTTGAGTGCAAACCTCCTTCCATCTGCAAGGGCATTGAAGATGAAACATGGCTGGGTCTTTCAGCATGACAATGATCCCAAGCACACTGCCAGGGCAATGAAGGATGGCTTTGTAAGAAGCATATCAAGGCCCTGGAGTGGCCTAGCCAGTCTCCAGATCTCAACCCCATAGAAAACCTTTGGAGAAAGTTGAAAGTCCGTGTTGCCCAGCGACAGCCCCAAAACATCACTGCTCTAGAGGAGATCTGCATGGAGGAATGGGCCAACATACCAGCAACAGTGTGTGCCAACCTTGTGAAGACTTACAGAAAATGTTTGACCTCTGTCATTGCCAACAAAGGATATACTGTATAACAAAGTATTGAGATGAACTTTTGTTATTGACCAAATACTTATTTTCCACCATAATTTGCAAATAAATTCTTTAAAAATCAGACAATGTGATTTTCTGGATTTGTTTTCTCATTTTGTCTCTCATAGTTGAGGTCTACCTATGATGAAAATTACAGACCGGCCTCATCTTTTTAAGTGGGAGAACTTGCACAATTGGTGGCTGACTAAATACTTTTTTTCCCCACTGTATGTGGAATCAGCAGACGACGGTGTAAAAGGAGTGCGCTCTTTCATGCTACAGTAGGATCTTGGGTGTCTGCACGGTTCTTTATACCTAGCACTAACATCGACCTGTAACTTGAGTTAGTTGGTCAGTTTTGGCCCTGTAACCGTCCAAATAAGTGAAGTGTGCAGCGGTTCTAAGAGCGATGTCTGTCATGTGTATGTCATACTGACTCACAGTATTGTTTGACTACCACAGTAGGCTCCCTATGCGTGTTACTGCAAGGCACAATGTTCTACACCACTATACAGGCTCTCTGCAGCCAGGAAATAGCTGTTTTTTAATGCAATTCGCAGCAAATTAATTCGGATCGAATTGTTTAGGGAAATTTGGTGAATCGGCCGAATCGAATTTTTTAAAAATTCGCTCATCTCTATTGATTACTTATCCTCAGAATAGGTCATCAATAAGAGATCAGTGGGGGTCCTACACCCGGGACCCTTGCTGATCAAATATTTGAAGGGACCATGGCAATTGTGCATGCACTGTTACTCCTTCACTATTTACATTGCACACCATCTGTTTTATAGTGGCCTCGTCTTATAGAAGTCAACAGGATGTAATTACATTCTGTGGTCGATATAAAACAGATGCCGTGCAGTATAAATAGTGAAGGGGTTATGGCACTCGCACAAGTGTCACGGTTCCTTTAAACCACTGATCAGCAGGAGTTTTGGCTGTTGGACCTGCTCTGATTTCTTATTGATGACTTATCTTGGTGATAGGTAATCAATACCAAGGAACTGTCATAATCCTATAAAGGGGTTATCCATGTTTAAAAATTGATGGTCTATCATTAAGATAGATCACCAATTTTAGATCAGCGGGGGTCCAAATGTCAGTGATCAACTGTTTCCCAGAGCAAGCAGTTCCCAGCGTTGTTTATATTCTGGGCGCTGTTTGCTTCCTGTATTCTTGATAACGGCAGTTGTGGATACTACAGCTGTACCCTTTTCAAGGCTATGGCACACTGCGGCAGCACCCATTACCACCACTGGGATGGGGTAGGGGGCCTGTTTGAAGTTAACATCAGGACTTAGATTATGCCACCTAGTATAGCAGTATGTTGTATGTTGATCAGACCCCCTACAGTTCAACTCCCTTTAGAGGTTTAAAAATAAAAGTAAAAATAAAGAAAAAAGTTAAAATCACCCTACCTAGATCACAGATAAAACAGAAACACATTAGGCATCCCCACATCTGAAAATGCCTGAACTAATAAATATATAAACATATCTATCACCAAAAATTGAATAAAAAATCTATCAAAATGTCAGTTATTCCCCCAAACAGTGTAAATAAAAAGTACAACTTGCACCAGCAGACAAAAAACACCTTACATAACTCTTTACATGGAAATATAAAAAAAAATTGATTCTGAATTTTTCCTCTTCCCAGTACACGGGAATATAAAATGGTACCAGTATGAACTACAGTTTGTCCTGTGAAAATAATCCTTAATTCAGCTCTGTGAGTGGAGACATAAAAACATTACAGCTTTTGGAAGGTGAGGAGTAAGTCTGAGGACCCAAGTAGCAAGCCACAACAAAAAAATGATGCGGAAAAAAATGTGGCGAAACGCATCACAATTTTTTCCACAGCGTTTTTCACAGAAAGTCTGCAGGGTTTTCCCCTGCAGACTTTCTGCCCCTATTATACCTATACGGAAAGTGCCAGCGTTTCCATAGGTATAATTGACATGCTGCAATTTATAAAAACACATTTTAGAAAAAGCAGCTTTTCCGCTGTGGATTTTTTTTCTGCAGTGTGTGGATGGGATTAGCCAGAATCCCATCCACTTTGCAGGTAATACAAAATGCTGCGTTTTAGCAACGTGGGGCCCCGTCCTAAAAAAAAAAAATTGAAAAACTGAAAACTGGCTGCAGAAGGAAGGAGTTAAAGGTTGAGGGTCAATGACTTGCCTCTAGGCTGATGGTTGTGCTCTGTATTGGAATATGACTGGACATAAAGGGCATAACTGGCGCTGACAGTGATGGGGGTGCCATGTACTGGCCTTTATCTGCGCACTGACTCTATATATTACCTGCCGGGACTTCGGTCAGGTCTGAGTGCTGCACATATCTATGAAGCTGTAAGTGTGCCGGCCAAGTTGATAGACACAAGGACATTAGGAGCAGGGCTGTGTGTGTAGTCAGGTGACTGTAGACGTCAATACTCAGCAGGGATTTTTCTTCTATCACTCCCCCCCAAGAAGGTGCAGGGCAGAGATTGCTGCCATGGAAACTGTTCACCCAGACTCTTCATATCAAGCTGTATTTACCATCCAGCTGTAGGTGCGCTGTTTATCTTTGTGATGGTTATAACGTGAAATATATTTCATTTTATAATTTATCTATGTAAATCTGGTGTAATGAGCAGTGTCAATGTCCACTACCAGCGGCAACTGAGCGTTCAGGGGCAGAGGTATTGGGGGTGCAGATGTAGCAATTACTACCGGGCCCTGGAGCCTCAGGGGGCCCAAAGGCTTCTCTACAATATAAGGCGACACCAGTATTAGAGATAGCACATGGTAAGTGGGGGCTCTGTTACATATTTTGCATTGCGGCTGGGAGCTTTCAGTTACTTCTGTGAGCATCTCAACACCTCTTTACTATAAACATACAGTGTAAGGCCTGAGCTAATGGTAGTCAATGTGGCCATAGTCACTATGTTCAAGTTTCAAATATGCTACATTTTTGTCTCTATTGGTAGATCCTAAGAAATCAATGGAGCCTGAAGCAATATAAAGTCTTGTATTTGGATACATACTTACATCCATATTGTTCATCATTTGTATGTACAAAATGGGAGAAATTACCATGAGTATATTCTGACACAACACTGATCCTAGATATCAATACGTATTCATACGTATGCCCCTGTATTCATGGCTGTGTTGCAGTATGGTCATGTGACCTGAGGGCAGCCTTTATCATTGATTCTACAACAATGCTGTACATATATATATATATATATATATATATATATATATATGTGAGTGTGTGTAACACTGTTATCAGGACTGTATTTACAGCTCGTACTGCCTAGGCACCAGACGCAATATGCCCCTATTTACTGAACGGCGTCATTTTTAGAACAGATACATCAGTTTTATTTTGTACTTGCAAAAAAATTTGCCACCTTTTGTGTCATACAAAAGCTAACAAAGATTTGGGTTTGTGACTTTTTAAATGCTACAGTCTACCCTTGTGAGTCAGTACTTCTGTTGCTGAGATATCACCATTTTATCATCCTAGGCACCTGCTTTCAGGTTATAGGTCGGTCGAAACCTGAGATATTGTACATCAAGCTGCTGATTTAGTATATTAGGCCTTATTTACATGACAGAGAAAAGCGTCCTTCACTAGATGTTTATAAAACCATGAACGTCTATGTGTCTATGGATCTATTAACACCTTTTCATTGCCATAAATAAAACTGGCATGCTCTGTCTTTGTCCATTTTGAAAAATGGTACCGTCATGTGAATAAGGTTTAGGCAACTTTGTGTAAATGTAAAGATATTTTAGTATGAGGTGTCATGGCATGTTGTATAGTACCTCATTATATAATGTTCTCTCTCTGCAGGTAATCGAGGAGATTGAGGAGATGATGCAGAACTCCCCAGATCCTGAAGAAGAACTGGATGAAGAAGAGAATGACCTTGAAGAGATTTCGTCTCGCTCAGACACTGTTCTGCTTCAGGAAATGCAGGCCCTGAGTCAGAACTTTAACAATAACTGGACCACGGAGGGTAAGGGCTCATCTCCAAGTCACGTCACACTGAATGGAGCTAACAGAGTCACACTTTTCTTTTGCAATATAGTAGTTATTGCTTATTATGATAGATCCTATTAATTTCTAAGGGACTATAACAATGAAGAAAATGCATTATTCCAAATCAGATTCATCATAAGTCCTTTTTGTCACTGAGCACACTGTCCAACAGATTGACAAACTGAATTAATATGATGTCAGTTTTACATAAGTTACAAATGAAAATAGTGTGAACTATGCTTTAGTAATATGTGTGCACAACCTTTATTCCATCCCTATATACTCAGACATAATCTGTATATGTAGTACTGTAGTGCATAGTCCCAGCGCCCTCTGGTGGCCAAGCATTAAAATGTACTGGAATACTCTAAATACAGTGCATTGTTGTTTTACCAACATATAGCCAGTAAATATTAATAGAAATATTTTTTTTTCTATATGAAAGATTATTTAATAAAAATTATCTTAGCACTGATTAATATATTGTAAAAGTACTTATAAAGTGGAGCACAGCTTTCTCCTGTACCCTAATATACAAGATGAGCCCATCCCCTGATTCCCAACTATATTTATCAAAGAATCTGAAGCAAAAAGGTTCTATTTTTTTCTGATGCAGTTTTGAACCCCAAACCAGGTGTGGATCATAAAGGGTGAGAAAGCGATATGACAGATGATATCCTTCCTGTTTTTCAATCCACTCCCATTTTTTGAAAACTGCATCAAAAAACTGATGCTGAAGCCTTAAACCATGGAAATTCCCTAGTAAAATCATATTCTGATGAAAATGTCACATATATGGGTGGCTCGGGAGTTAGCAACATCTCGCAGTTCTGGGATCCCAGGATAACATCAGCATGGTTTTTATGTTCTCTCCACGTTTGCATGGGGTTTCCTCCTACACTCCAAAGACATACTAATAGGGAATTTAGATTGTGAGCCATACTAGGGACTGAATAATGACAATGTCTATAAATGCGCTGCAGAATGTGTTGACACTATATAAGCAAGAGTAATAAATGATATAATAAGGAGATGGCAGTTGTTGAACTGCATGTATCAGGAGGTACAGTATGAACCCTCCATCTGTAATGACCTAGTACACATTAGAAAAGGCAGTTGCTTTGTGCTCCAGTTCATGCCATTTCTGATGTATCCACCACCAGCAGGTCTGCAGCACATGAGCACTGAGGAGCTGACGCAGTTACTGGAGCGAGTGGAGCACGCCATCTGCGACTACTCTGAAGAGCTGGTACAGCATCTTGCTCGGCGGGATGAGTTGGAGTTTGAAAAGGAGGTGAAGAATTCCTTTATCACGGCTCTTCTGGAGGTCCAGAACAAGCAGAAGGAACACAGAGAACTTGTGAAAAAGAGGAGGAAAGAAAAGGGTCTCAGTCTGCAGAGTAACCGCACTGAGAGAAATGGACAGATGCCCATGAAGGTAAAATAGTCACATACACAGGGTCATGTAGAAAAGAAATGCTTGAAATGAATAGATATAAGAAACGTCCCCATTATTCCCTTGTCCTGCACATGCCTAGTCTCTCTACGTAGTAACTTCCTTATCATACAGATGATATGCCTCCTCACTGTACACATTGTGACTAAAGCTCTGCTCTTCTGCAGCGTTTCAGTATGGAAGGGATCTCCAATATTCTCCAGACAGGAATCAGACAAACATTTGGTAATTCAGGGAACGAGAAGCAGGTAAGTGCACACAGGGTTAATACACATTTATCAAAAAGTGAAGCAAATTCTAAGTACATGTCCCACAGCAGATAAGACACTATTGTGGAGTAAAATGTACCAGAGAAAGAGGTGTTTTTATAACCTAACCCTGCTTTAAACTTCTCCACAACTTTGTCTCTGACCTATCTGGTGAGTTCCTTGGTCTTCATGTTGCTGTTTGTTCACAAGTTTTTTCTAACAAACCACTGAGGCCTTCACAGAACAGGTGTATTTATACTGAGACTAAATTGCACACAACTGGACTCTATTAAAGGGAATCTATCATTCGCAAAACCACTTTTAAGCTAAAAAGGCCATTCTTCTCCTTCCTTTCCTTGTTTTCTTCTCCCAGCCGATTCCAAGATAATTTGTTTCTTCATGTATGTAAATGAGTACCACGGAGCACCCGGGGCGTTCCTCCTCTTCTGCAAGCACCCATCGCGTCATCGCTTCTCACCGCCCCTTCGTCCGTTGCGGTGACTCCCCTCTTGGTCTTTTTTTCTTCTCAGTTCTTGCCGGCAGCGCTGTACGGCAGCGAATTCTCACGCATGCGCAATCGGCTCTGCTAATTCGGGTTATATTTTAATAGTTCGGAAATTTTGGAGAGCAGAGACACCCTAGGGCAGTGATGGCGAACCTTTTAGAGACCGAGTGCCCAAACTGCAACCCAAAACCCACTAAATTATCGTAAAGTGCCAACACGGCAATTTAACCTTAAATTAACCAGAATCTATTTTATAGTGACCGTGCAATGTTATTACAGCCTGTAATAATATCACATGTCTGCTATAAAACAGACACCGTGTGATATAAATAGTGAAGGGCCCCAAACAGTACAATGTGCTCTGAAGTGGCCTCCAGAATATATGCTCCAGAATGGCCCCCACACAGTATTATATGCTCCAGAGTGGCCCCCACTCAGTATTATATGCTCCACAGAGGCCCCCGCACAGTATTATATGCTCCACAGAGGCCCCCACCCACATTATATGCTTCACAATAAGCCTTCCCCCCACACACAGTAGTATATGCTTCACAGTGGGGCCCCACACAGTAGTTTATGCTTCACGGTGTCCCCCATACAGTATTAGATGCTTCAGCGTCCCCCCCCCCCCACAGTATTAGATGCTTCAGTGTCCCCCCCACACAGTATTAGATACTTCAGTGTCCCTCATACAGTAGTATAAGCTTCAGTGTCCCCCCCCCCCACAGTATTAGATGCTTCAGTATCCCCCATACAGTAGTATATGCTTCAGTGTCCCCCACCCACATAGTATTAGATGCTTCTGTGTTCCCCATACAGTAGTAGATGCTTCAGTGTCCCCCATACAGTAGTAGATGCTTCAGTGTCCCCCATACAGTATTAGATGCTTCACAGTGTCCCCCACACAGTATTAGATGCTTCAGTGTCCCCCACACAATAGTAGATGCTTCAGTGCCCCCCCCCCACACAGTATTAGATGCTTCAGTGTCCCCCACACAGTATTAGATGCTTCAGTGTCCCCCCCACACAGTAGTAGATGCTTCAGTCCCCCCCCACACACACACAGTATTAGATGCTTCAGTGTCCCCCACACAGTATTAGATGCTTCAGTGTCTCCCCCAGTTTTCCCCCACACACACAGTAGTAGATGCTTCAGTTCCCCCCCACACACACACAGTATTAGATGCTTCAGTGTCCCCCCCCAGTATTAGATGCTTCAGTGTCCCCCACACAGTATTAGATGCTTCAGTGTCCCCCATACAGTATTAGATGCTTCAGTGTCCCCCCATACAGTATTAGATGCTTCAGTGTCCCCCCCCCATACAGTATTAGATGCTTCAGTGTCCCCCACACAGTATTAGATGCTTCAGTGTCCCCCCCACACAGTAGTAGATGCTTCAGTGTCCCCCCCCCCCCACACACACACAGTATTAGATGCTTCAGTGTCCCCCCCAGTATTAGATGCTTCAGTGTCCCCCACACAGTATTAGATGCTTCAGTGTCCCCCATACAGTATTAGATGCTTCAGTGTCCCCCCCCATACAGTATTAGATGCTTCAGTGTCCCCCATACAGTATTAGATGCGTCAGTGTCCCCCATACAGTATTAGATGCTTCAGTGTCCCCCATACAGTATTAGATGCTTCAGTGTCCCCCCCCATACAGTATTAGATGCTTCAGTGTCCCCCACACAGTATTAGATGCTTCAGTGTCCCCCCCACACAGTAGTAGATGCTTCAGTGTCCCCCCCCACACACACACAGTATTAGATGCTTCAGTGTCCCCCCACACCCAGTATTAGATGCTTCAGTGTCCCCCACACAGTATTAGATGCTTCAGTGTCCCCCCATACAGTATTAGATGCTTCAGTGTCCCCCCCCACACAGTATTAGATGCTTCAGTGTCCCCCCCACAGTATTAGATGCTTCACAGTGTCCCCCACACAGTATTAGATGCTTCAGTGTCCCCCATACAGTATTAGATGCTTCAGTGTCCCCCATACAGTATTAGATGCGTCAGTGTCCCCCACACACACAGTATTAGATGCTTCAGTGTCCCCCATACAGTATTAGATGCTTCAGTGTCCCCCCATACAGTATTAGATGCTTCAGTGTCCCCCCCACACAGTATTAGATGCTTCAGTGTCCCCCCCACAGTATTAGATGCGTCAGTGTCCCCCACACACACAGTATTAGATGCTTCAGTGTCCCCCCCACACAGTATTAGATGCTTCAGTGTCCCCCCCACAGTATTAGATGCTTCAGTGTCCCCCCACACAGTATTAGATGCTTCAGTGTCCCCCCCCACAGTATTAGATGCTTCAGTGTCCCCCATACAGTATTAGATGCTTCAGTGTCCCCCCCACATACAGTATTAGATGCTTCAGTGTCCCCCACACACACAGTATTAGATGCTTCAGTGTCCCCCCACACAGTATTAGATGCTTCAGTGTCCCCCATACAGTATTAGATGCTTCAGTGTCCCCCCACACAGTATTAGATGCTTCAGTGTCCCCCATACAGTATTAGATGCTTCAGTGTCCCCCCCCACAGTATTAGATGCTTCAGTGTCCCCCCCCCACACAGTAGTTTATCGTTACTTACCTTGTCCCACGAAGAGCTGCAGTCCCACGAAGAGCGCCCCCCCTCTGTCACAGGCGCTGATGTTACGTCATCACGCCTGCGTCGGGGCAGAGGTCACACTCTGCAGTCAGTGTAGGCCGTGGCTCTGCGGACTGCGGCCTACAGTGACCACTTTCAGCTGTATGTAGATTTTCACATACAGCTGAAAGAAGCGATCGCTCACCAACCAGGAATCCTGTACCGGATTCCCTGTTAGTGAGCGATCATGGCGACGGCGTGCGTGCCAACTCAGAGGGCTCTGCATGCCCTCTCTGGCACGCGTGCCATAGGTTCGCCATCACGGCCCTAGGGGGTCTGATCATTCATACTATTCACTGTGTGTAATAGAAGGGATATAATGACAAGCCTGGGAGCCTTCAATAGGCTCCAGGCTGTCATGGCAACCGATCTCTGCCCTTCGATGACGATCTGGAGGGTGGCGATCGGTCAAAGATGGGAGCACTCATGGCGGCCGCGCACTTTAGATGCCGCGGTCATTTTTGACCGCGGCATCTAAAGTGTTAACAGCTGCAATCGGTGTCGGCACCAATCGCAGCTGTTAGCTGCGGGTCCTGGGTGTATTATACAGCCGGGATCCACCGGGTATGGAGAGAGCTCAGCACTTTCGCGCATAATGACGTAAATTAACGTGATTATGTGCAAAAGGGTTAAAACACTTGTATAAAGTGCCATGAATTTCAAGTGTTTTTATTGGCTTATGCACCAGCATTTTTTCTTGCATTTTTCAGTCTTATAGAGAAGACTTTTTATGGCTTCTTTTATATTAATTAGACTTAAAGAGGACCTTTTACCACCTCCACCCATTCAAGTTCTTAGCATCTGTTAATAGGCACTGCCCCACTGATTCCAACAGAGTTGGAATTTTCTCTCCAGCCCCCACCATTCCTGAGCAACAAGCTCAGTTAGTTTTGGTGTCTGATGTGCTGTTTAAGCTCTGTAATGTCAGAAGGGCAGTGTCAGGCAGGGAGTGTGATTCAGAGCTCCAATCAGAGGCAGCCAGTGTCAGAGCTCAGAATCACATTCCTTGTCTGCTCCTGCCTCACACTGACCTCCTGACAGAACACAGACTAAATAGGATTGATTGCTTGGGAATGGTGGGGGCTAGAGAAAAAATTCCAACTGTACTGGAATCAGTGGAGCGGCACTTATTAAATGGTGGAAAAAGCTCGACTTGTTGGAGGTAGTAAAAAGTCCTTTTTAGCAATAAAATCATTTTGTGAAACATTTTATTTTATTTCCACAAGGCAGATTTCCTGTAGGGATTCTGGAGACTTTTCCTTACAAAAGGAGAGAAAAACAACAAAAAAAAACAAAAAAAAAAACAGCCATCAGAACAAATCCTTTATGTATTACCATACTTTTGCATTGCTGTTTTGTGCTTCATGTGTAAGCAGGCCATGGAATACTGGCTCTTTGCCATATAGCATGGCTATGCCACATGACCAATCTAAAGAAGTTTTCCTCCATTTTGGAGACTTGTAGTTGGAAATTCTTAAAGGGGTACAAGTTAAACAGCTGCATAGATAAGTCCCACAGGTTTCCAATCCCAGTTTATTGAGACTGAACTACCACACAGTAAATTGTAAGCTGGACTGAGTAATGTAAAAGGTATTACTTAAAACAGTGAGCCTAGTGGTTAGATGAAGAGCATTTCCTCATAAAGTACAATAGCGGGATTTATCAGCATTTTATACACTGGTCTTGATAATCCCTATGGCGCTGGAAGATTTGCCTGATTTATGACGAGGCACAGACACATCCTCTAGCAGGCCGTGCATCTACACTGAAATCGATGGTAGTTTATAGCTTGCTTAGATTTTAGGCATCATTTGCATCAGAAAAGTGGCGTAAATGATAATAAACACCTTTGCTACACCCCGTTTGAGGAAAGTGGTGAGGGCAGTGTAAAAATGCCACTTGCAACAATTTTAGTTGCAAATGGTGTTTAAAAAGTTGCAAGTCTGATGTTTGCAACTTTTTTATGGTATACTGTTTAGCCTATCTTCTGGTCTTCTTCTTTTACAGTATCTGAATACAGTCATCCCATATGAGAAGAAAGCCACACCTCCCACAGTTGAGGACCTGCAGATGCTGACAAACAGTAAGCCTGCCCCCTAAGGCGACATTTTATTAAAAAAAAATATTTTTAAAGCACGTTAAAGGGTTATTCTGGTTATAACAAAATATCATTCACTGGTTAGGTGATAACTGTCAGATCACTGGGCGTCTGGCCTATGGGGCTCCCACTAATTACCAAAAATGGGGTGCAATGTCCCTGATGTCCACCAGCCACAAAACTGCAACCAGGAGGGGGCGAATGAAACAACAGTCAAGCATGTGCACTATTGATCCATTCAAGGTTTATGGCACTGACAAAGATAGCCAAGTGCTATACATGGCACTTTCATTCAGACCCCACCAAACTCACAGTTATGTCCAGAATATCCCTTTAAAATTAGTATTCTGGCATTCCAGGAAAAGATAAAGCAGCGTAGTATTGTAAAATTATCAAACATTTATCACAACTGTTATTATTTTCCTGTTCTTATACTGATACCTTGCTCCCTGCCCCCGCAGTATTGTTTGCCATGAAAGAAGACAATGAGAAGGTCCCAATGCTATTAACGGACTACATTTTAAAAGGTAAAATTTCCTTAGTGTATGTAAACTTAAAGGGGTAAGAAAAGAATTAAGGTCGCAAGAGGTGGTGCCATCCAGTATTACATGGAACTTAGAGAACCAGTGGTGTCCATAGATAGATGCTTTGCAGATTCATAGGAGTCCACAATTCAACATGAATGGTCTCCCAATATCAGCCAATCCAAAGTAGACAAAGTCTTCAGATGTTTCCATGATACAGTTGTGCTAAAAAGTTTACATACCCCGGCAGATTTTTTGGTTTTTTGGTCTTTTTTCAGAGAATATGAATGAGAACACAAAAACTTTTTCTCCACTCATGGTTAGTGATTGGTTGAAGCCATTTATTGTCAAACCTCTGTGTTTTCTCTTTTTAAATCATAATGACAACCAAAAACATCAAAATGACCCTGTTCAAAAGTTCACATACCCTGGTGATTTTGGCCTGATAACATGCCCAGAAACCAAACCACGGTCAGGGAGACCAACCAAAATTTCGGCCACAACTGCCTGGAAAATTGTTCAGGATGCAAAGAAAAATCCGCACATATCATATACTGAAATACAGGACTCTCTGAAAACTATCGGTGTGGCTGTTTCAAGATGCACAATAAGGAGACACTTGAAGAAAAATGGGCTGCATGGTCGAGTTGCCAGAAGAAAGCCATTACTGTGCAAATGCCACAAAGAATCTCGCCTTCAATATGCCAAAGAGCACAGAGACAAGACTCAAAACTTCTGGAACAAGGGAATTTGGAGTGATGAGACAAAAATCGAACTTTTTGGCCACAACCATAAACGTTACATTTGGAGAGGTGTCAACAAGGCCTATGATGAAAGGAACACCACTCCTACTGTAAAGCACGGAGGTGGATCACGGATGATGTGGGGATGTGTGAGCTTCAAAGGCACAGGAAACTTGGTCAAAGTTGAAGGAAAGATGAATGCAGCACGTTATCAGCAAATACTGGAGGCAAAATTGTACTCATCAGCCAGGAATCTGCGCATGGGACGTAGTTGGACGTTCCAACGTGACAACGATCCAAAACACAAGGCCAAGTCGACCTGTCATTGGCTACAGCAGAAGAAGGTTCTAGAGTGGCCATCTCAGTCTCCTGACCTCAATATCATTGAGCCACTCTGGGGAGATCTCAAGCGCGCAGCACATGCAAGACAGCCCAGGAATTTACAGGAACTGGAGACTTTTTGCCAAGAAGAATGGACAGTTTTACCATCTGAGAAAATAAAGAGCTTCATCCACAACTACCACAAAAGACCTCAAGCTGTCATTGATGTTAGTGGGGGCAATACACGGTATTAAGAACTGGGGTATGTGAACTTTTGAACAGGGTCATTTTGATGTTTTTGGTTGTCATTATGATTTAGAAAGAGAAAACACAGAAGTTTGACAATAAATGGCTTCAACCAACCACTAACCATGAGTGGAGAAAAAGTTTTTGTGTTATCATTCATATTCTCTGAAAAAATGCAAAAAAACAAAAAATCTGCCGGGGTATGCAAACTTTTTTGCACAACTGTAGCTCTTGCTGGTATACAGTCATGGCCAAAAGTTTTGAGAATGATACAAATATTAATTTTTACAAAGTCTACTGCTTCAGTTTTTCTAATGGCAATTTGCATATACTTCAGAATGTTATAAAGAGTGATCAGCTTAACAGCAATTACTTGCAAAGTCAATATTTGCCTAGAAAATGAACTTTATCCCCCAAAACACATTTTAACATCATTGCAGCCCTGCCTTAAAAGGACCACCTAACATCGTTTCAGTGATTGCTCCATTAACACAGGTGTGTGTGTTGATGAGGACAGGGCTGGAGATCAATCTGTCATGATTAAGTAAGAATGACACCACTGGACACTTTAAAAGGAGGCTTGTGCTTGCCATCATTGTTTCTCTTCTGTTAACCATGGTTATCTCTAAAGAAACACGTGCAGTCATCATTGCACTGCACAAAAATGGCCTAACTGGGAAGAGTATTGCAGCTAGAAAGATTGCACCTCAGTCAACAATCTATCGCATCATCAAGAACTTCAAGGAGAGAGGTTCCATTGGTGCCAAAAAGGCTCCAGGGCGCCCAAGAAAGACCAGCAAGCGGCAGGACCGTCTCTTAAAAGTGTTTCAGCTGCGGGATCGGGCTACCAGCAGTGCAGAGCTTGCTGAGGAATGGCAGCAGGCAGGTGTGAGTGCATCTGCACGCACTGTGAGGCGGAGACTCTTGGAGCAAGGCCTGGTCTCAAGGAGGGCAGCAAAGAAGCCACTTCTCTCCAGAAAAAACATCAGGGACAGACTGATATTCTGCAAAAGGTACAGGGAGTGGACTGCTGAGGACTGGGGTAAAGTCATTTTCTCTGATGAATCCCCTTTTCGATTGTTTGGAACATCTGGAAAACAGCTTATTCGGAGAAGAAGAGGTGAGCGCTACCACCAGTCTTGTCTCATGCCAACTGTAAAGCATCCTGAAACCATTCATGTGTGGGGTTGCTTCTCAGCCAAGGGAATCGGCTCTCTCACAGTCTTGCCTAAAAACACAGCCATGAATAAAGAATGGTACCAGAATGTCCTCCAAGAGCAACTTCTCCCAACCGTCCAAGAGCAGTTTGGCGCTCAACAATGCCTTTTCCAGCATGATGGAGCACCTTGCCATAAAGCAAAGGTGATAACTAAATGGCTCAGGGAACAAAACATAGAGATTTTGGGTCCATGGCCTGGAAACTGCCCAGATCTTAATCCCATTGAGAACTTGTGGTCAATCATCAAGAGACGGGTGGACAAACAAAAACCAACAAATTCAGACAAAATTAAAGCATTGATTCTGCAAGAATGGACTGCTATCAGTCAGGATTTGGTCCAGAAGTTGATTGAGAGCATGCCAGGGAGAATTGCAGAGGTCCTGAAGAAGAAGGGTCAACACTGCAAATATTGACTTGCTGCATTAACTCATTCTAACTGTCAATATAAGCTTCTGTTACTCATAATATGAATGCAATTATATTTCTGTATGTGATAAAAACATCTGACAAACACACATAAAAACCAGAGGGCAGCAGATCATGTGAAAATATAATATTTGTGTCATTCTCAAAACTTTTGGCCATGACTGTACATGGGAGCGATGCATAGTACAAGAAGTGTCCAAACTATGTCTCAGGAGGGTGTTAGTGGTCTTCAGGTGAGGCCTTATTCACATATTCGCATTACACATAACATGGCGTCTGCATGTTTCACCGATGACATCCGTGTGACAGACATGAAAAACAAATCAACCATGGACAGCACACCATCTGCAAATATGCAGGGTCCAAGAATAGCACAGATACCACATGCCCGCAAAATGCTTGATTCTGCAGTTCTGAGCTAGTCCTTTAGGCTATGGCCCACGTTGCAGAAACGCAGCTTTTTTTGTTGCAGATTTTGCTGGGGTTTTTTGAGCCAAAGCCAGGAGTGGATTTAGCAGCAGGTAGAAGTACTTCCTATATATTTCCCATTCCTTTTGTAGCCATTCTTGGCTTTGGCTCAAAAAACGCAGCAAAATAAGCTGTGTTTCTGCAACATGGGGACATAGCCTTACAGTGATTTTGGCCGCGACTCATATTGTCATTGTAGATAATAAAAGAAATACAGTTGTGTCAGCCACAGCACAACAGTCATAAGAGATTCTCCTGCATTGGTGGCAGCACTAGACCATGATTATGGGCATTGTGACGTGTGTCACAGCTAAAGTTGCCATGTAGCCCTATCCTTACTCAGAATAATTTCACTTACCTGTCCCGTCTCCTGCCCATGGCCTCCTCTGCTTCACTTTCTACCACTTGCTGCATATTACATCCAGACACTATTCGGCATTGGGACGTAATGTGTGGAGGCTGAAGGTGAGGTGGAGACCATGAACAGGAGCGGGTATAGGAAAGTGAATAAATTACTAAAAAAGAAGCAATAGTTCTGTCCCTGATTATTACATATGTACGTGCCCTACAAATTCATTTGCTATACTATGAATGGCACAGGAAACAAGAGCAGATGCCCCAAAATTTATGTGTGATGTACATGATATATCAAACACTGGACTGACCAGTCACAATCCAGCACAGGCACTATGTAAGCCCTTCTGTGAAATGTTCATGAGCTGCATAATGAGAGATGAGAGTGAAAACTGCCTTCTTATTGCATATACTAAATAACATGGCTTTTATATGTTCTCTTTTCAGTGCTCTGCCCAACCTAACATGTGCCACCCCGATGGCAGATCAGGGAGAACATTCGTGTCACATCAGGACTGCATGACATAACATTAAAATTTGCATTGAATTAATCCGAGTTACAGGCCGGTATTGATTATTACCTATTGCTTTCTTATCAATATAACCATGATGCGCTCAGAGAAACATGGAATTAACCCTATGATATTTTGTGTTACCCATGAGCTCTTTGGTTCGTTTTCTACCCAGATTTCTGCCCCCTGCTGGCAATCAGTAGCAGTCAGATGCCTTGTGGTAGAACTTGACCTACTTCATGATCAAGGTATACTGGAATTTTGGGCAGCTGTTCTGCTATGTACAGATGTGTAATTCTATGTACTAGTACAGGTGATGGATTACTACCAGTACCTTACTTTGTGAGGTGGAGGAATGATGGCGGCCTGGAGCAGCACATAATGGATCCACATTGGATTCCCTGGCATATAACTCATCTGTATTCTTGTAAGCGACTGCTTGCTGCCGACACCTTCAGGACATTTACCTGTAACAGTGTTTTGGGCGTCTGCTCCTTGTATCTACTCATTTTGGCCAAATCAGCTGTTTTTTTCCTCTCATTATATTGCTGAGATATTCGCCTGTTTGTGTAACACGTTATGGAGAGATACTGGGTCGTGTGTAACAGTCATGTTCGTTGCCAACAAATAGCTTTAATGGCGGGTCCCTGTGGCCGATGGGTGTCCCTGGAAGTATTACCATCTTCCCTCTCCCTAATTTATCATCTCCAGGTAGAAGGGAGCGAAGTCTGACACGTGGAGGTCTCTGTACATTGTAGTGTATTAGAATGTGTCTTGCCATGTATTAGATGATATGAAATAAATCTCATGTAGTGAACGTTCTCTGTGTTTTCTGTCATTACCAGGAGTTAGAAATGGGAACTTACATTTGCAAACATAGGGGGTATTTAACAAGCCTCTTGCTCCTATTTTCTTCTAATTCTGCCTCTTTGTTAAAGTTTTATGTTGTGTGCCAACATTTATCAAGTGTTTGTGCCTATTTTGAAGGCTTTTACACAAGACTTGTAATTTTTGCTTTTCTGTCAGAGAAAGTAGACGTGGTTTATCTATAGTAACATTTTATAACGCATTTATGGAGCAAATGCACTACAGCACAGCGACAGTGACAGTGACAAAATTGTGCCTTTTTAGCAAATTAGGCATACAGAATGAGGAGGCCTGAAAAAGGTGAGGCCAAAAAAAGGCCAAATCATTGTGTTTACGCCACATGGGGCCCCAGCCTAAGGCATACTTCTGATGGACTCCTGGGTTTATTACAGATTATGGCTTTAGTGTTTTGCTTGAGCAACTCCACAGCCCTGTTTACTGGGGTGTCTCTAGGACTGGATTTGAGAAACCAGTGTTGCTTCATCTACTGAACATAGTATGACGGCTACAAGACTACAAGACATACAGATAGAGGTCATTCTGTCTAGAACTTCACCGGGTACCTTGTGACCTTTATCTGAATATCTGTTTGGACTCCAGTCTATCAGTATTTCCTTAGTATTTCCACAGTATTTATTCCTTAGTATTTCCACAGTATTTCCTTTACTAAATTCTGCAGCAATTCCTGCCAAATAACTGGTGTACATGTCTTACACTATATTTATTGTTTTAGAATGAAGAATGGTTTATCCTCAACATTTTGCTCCAAAATTCTGGAGGAAAGTAAACCAAGGTGAAACTGCACCGTAGCTGAGGCTGTATGTGATAAACACAGCGCATCTTTAGTGTGCATTGACATCATGTTCTTTACATCTGTTCAGCAGATCTCTCTACCAGATCCAAAAACATTTGCAGATAGCAGTGCTAAAATAAAAATGGACAGAAACAGATCTTATTTTTAAACATTGTATGGCCATCCATTTGCATTGATTAAATGGATCTAAAAACATGATGTGAATGTACCCTTAGGGC
This sequence comes from Leptodactylus fallax, assembly GCA_947044405.1. Taxonomy (NCBI): domain Eukaryota; kingdom Metazoa; phylum Chordata; class Amphibia; order Anura; family Leptodactylidae; genus Leptodactylus; species Leptodactylus fallax. The sequence goes on from CAMRHE010000118.1 coordinate 4,918,713, forward strand.
CCATTCATACTTCGGAAAATGAAGAGGAATGTGAAGCGGATCATTCCGCCGTGGCTTTTTGCCGCTAATAAATCCCAGATGAATGAGAATCTGTGACAAGATCGAGTAGGACACTTATTTCTCAGTGTTCTTCCTCTTATCTCTGTCTCCCATTGAAAACAAGGAAAGGAGGGATCTAACACTGATTTGGGGAGGAATCCACCTCAAAATCAGCGGCAGATTCTGGCATGTGAATATGCCCTTAGTCTAGACAGTCTAAGTTTAGTCTACAGAATAAGCTCCAGTGAGCTTTCTTTGTCCTACAAGACTTTTATCCAACCTGTGGCGCCCCAGCTGTTAATCTACAACACCCAACAGCATGTAGCTGACAGCGACATCTTCTGACCCCCGCAGACATGCACTTTAAGTGTGAGATGGGCAGTAGCCAGATGCAAAGTTTAGCTCTGTTGGCAGCACTTCATTATAAATGTACCAATGACAACCGAGCCTGACACACCAGCCACCGCCACATCTGGTTGATGTTAACAGTCAAATCCTGAACTGATTGCTTTTAACAACATATTGCATACAGTCCATTTTATAGGTATAGCTCAAGCTGCATGGAAATTCTTCACTATATTCCCCACACGCACACATGACAAGTCCTGTGTGTCTCACGCTCCTATACAGAATATGAAGACATGAAGCCACAGGCAGCTTTATAATTGTCATACTCTGTTTATATGGAAATTTCATAAAACAGTTTACTTGCCAAAATAGATGAGTCTGATAAGAGTCCATTATCTGAAAGATCAGGGGAGGGAGTGCGGTCCCAGAATTTACACACAAATGCTTGATATTTTTGTTGTCCTAGAGATGAGTATCCATGTACATATAGATACACGTGTGGCTGTCCAGTATATCTATAGGTACAAACAACTTCCAGGGGAACAGGGGAAATATTTCATTAGCATTCAGTCTTCATGATACAGAAAAAAATGCTTGACCTAAAAACGCGTTCAGTTCATTAAAAAAACAAACAAACAAAACAAAAACAGGAAATAAAATTTGGCCACAACATGTGGCTCTGTAAACATGTGTCCGTCACTTAAATAACAGCCAAGGGTGGGGAGCAGCCACCATCATACAGGGGCCCAGGAGGGAGACGACTTTCCAAATCCTTCTGCTTGAAGAACGGTACAAGAAATTGCATTTTACAGGAGTCTCAGTTTATGTGTCCTTAGTCTTTATGGGAGTGGAGAGATGAAGTCCCATCATGGCCGGCTCTGGTCCACCAAAATGTGCAGACGGCAGACATAACTCCGAGCAAGTGCAGGCTGTGGGCTTCAGTCATTCAGAAACAGGTAAACTAGTGGCCATTACAAATAATAATCCCAGGCTGAGGTTTAATCCGTACTCTTTCGGCTGTGTGTGAGTGTGTAAGTTACCAGTTTGCTACTCGAGGGAGTCACTTTGTTCTAAGCCCAGGTCACTGACGTTTGTTGTCTGGAGATCTTCACTGTCCTCCTCCAGTTCATCTTCTTCCATCTCCTCTTCCTCATCTTCTTCTTCTGTTCCATCCAGTGAATCGTCATGTGCAGACATCATGGCCTGCTGTAGGGACAGAGGGTCCGAAGACAGAGACTGCAGATTGTCGATGTTCACCGAACCTGGAAAACATCAGAACACCACTAAGTACACAATGTGGCGACAGTGCAGACAGTCCCTGACCTTTACCTACAAATGTCGCTGGAAAAGAAGTGTGAATTTAAACATGGATTTCACCCCTTCAATGTATAGGAAAGAAATCCACACATAATGCATACATACTTTACCCCCGAAGGATTTCACATTGAAAAGAAGCAAATAAACTACAGAACAATTCATGTACCTGGAATTTTACTAAACACTACTCTTGTGCAACATAAAAACACTGGAAAGATCTTAGGGCACAATTCAGATTTTTAGATTGGCAAGATACCTATATTCAGATTCAGAAATCATCTTGCAGATCAGTTAAAGATGAATGTAACCGACTGTAAGTTTTATAAAATACTGCGCCAAATCTGCCACTTATGAGTATACCCTTATATGCCACATATTTCTGCAAATCTGTACATTTTAGATATATTATTCCTAGGGTAAAAAACAGAAGGCACCCTGAGATAGAAGAATAGCATTCCTTTATTCACGTATTTCTGTGATGTTTTTATATTCAACTACAGTGGATTTTTTTTCTACAATGGGTGAATTAAGGTATACACTTCTATTATGAGGTGCCGCCATGCTTCATTTTGTGCTATTTAGGGAGACTCCCTGGTGGAGGTCCTCTTTACTATGTGAGAAAAAGTAGCACTGTGTAGAAACTGAATGTACAGTCAAACAGGCAGAATTTTGCACTTGAGATGACATAGATAAAATCACATTCTATGATGTTCTGCTTCCTATTCCTTGAGAAAGTTGTGTTATTCCCCTGCTGTGGCATGTGTGTTCACAACTGCCATTACAACTGAGCACATGCGTTTGTCTTTTCAGCCTGTGTTTAATCCACATTTTTGAGAAAGGTTTTACTACTTTCTTCCACTATTTTTTTTTTTTTTTTTTTGGGGGGGGGGGGCACAGAACAAAACCTCAGCTCTGTGAAACAAATTAGGATCTTTTGGCATGGCATTTGGCCATAGAAAAACAAGTGTAAATGACAACTAAAAATGATATACCCATCCCTTAGAAAACCATAGAATTCACAGAACTGTAGTCCCCAATAAACATGGAGCCTGCTGCCACCTACACCAGTTATTAGCTCATGACACATTCAGTAATCAGAATTAGAATTGATGGGCCTAATGGTTTTTCAGCCCATCCCTTCACAACCTGCGCCTTATGACTACACCACCACTCACCATCAGGGTTGGTCCCAGGTAACACACCTTGTTGCTGTAACACTCCTGCTGCAATTGAGTTAGGCCAGAATCGCTGGGTTGGCCGATGCTGAGACTTTATCTTCTTTGCTTTTGGTGCTGGGTCAGGATTACTGGCATCTAACATTGGCTGCAGAATACGCCGCCTGGCATTTATGAACCTATAATACAAGGAAGAATAAGTGAATATCAAGACTTATTGTGATGATGATGGGTATATAGAAAAATCATCATTAAAGGAGTATTCCCATCGGGGATTTTTATGGCATATCCACAGGGTGTGGAATAAATGTCTGGTAGATGCACGTTCCACCTCTTGTTCCCCATCTAAAGATTTCCGTCTATGGAAGCTCTGACAGAATTAGATGGAATGGATAACACTGCATATGCAGCCACCTCTCTACTCACAGTAGCCACTAGACGCAGGCCCTCAGTCTTGAAATATGTGCATGTTCCAGAGGTGGCATTTCCTGTGGTTATACCATAAATGTCCCAGATGGGAATTAAAATATAGACTGGTAATTAGAACAATGTCCACTAGGGGGAGCACAAAGACTGATAACGTACACTGGATATCACAAGGCATTATGGGAAAGGAGCTGGGGAGCTCATGAGCCCTCTATTGGATGTAACAGATCCTCAATTTGCTTTTGACTCACTGAGCCTTGAGACAGCAAAAGGGATCTTAGCCAAGCCAATTTCACTTATCTGCATACAGTGCTGTTTCCGGATTGTTGTCCTTCATCAGTACAGAGCAAAGTGAATTGGCTGGCTTAGTGGGAGGCAATGAGTGGGTTAGGGACAAGAATCTCTCACATTGAGGAGAGCACCAGTGAAGGTGTGTAGAGATTTTAATTGCCTTTTACATCCAATAGAGGGCGCATGAGCTCCCCAGCTCCTTTCCCATAATACCTTGTGATATGTAGATGCTAAGTAGAGGGCAAAAGGCAATTAAAATCTCTACACACCTTCACTGGTGCTCTCCTCAATGTGAGAGATTCTTGTCCCTAACGTACACTGGAAGCTTTAAATCTCTATCTCTAGATAGTGAAACGTATCTCTGTCTGTTGTTTATGAGCGGTCAAATGACTGGACCACTCTGCACCAAATTTTGCACATTGATAAATCAGGCACTCCTGAAGAACTTGGATCAGGTTTCAGCTCTATAGGACCCACTGTCCTCTCTGTTATCAGCCATTATCACAGGACAGCACTAACATGACCCATATTTGCCAATATAAGATTACAAGTACTTCACTCTTAATAGCCCCACTGATATACCCCATTAGAGAAAAAAGTACAACTGTGTTGGAATCAGTGGAAGAGAGCCTATTAAATGATGTAAAGAGCTGGACTTGGAGGTGGTGAAAGGTCCACTTTAACCCCTTCCCACCTACGGAATTTTTTGATTTACGTTTTTTGACTCCCGACCTTCCAAACCAGAGCCATATGAGGGCTTAATGTTTGTGGGACAAATTGTACTTTGTTTGGTACCATGTAATATTCCTTACAATGTACTGGAAGGCTGGAAAAAAAAATTCAGAATGGGGTGCAATTGGAGAAAAACTGTGTTTCTGCTACATTCTTATGGGCTTTATTTTCACGGTGTTCACTGTGCAGCCAAAGTGACATGTCTCCTGTATTTTATTGGTCGGTATAATTCCAAAGATACCAAATTTCTATAGTTTTTTTTTTAAATTTTAATCCCTTAAAAAATCCAAAACTTTGCAAAAAAAAATAAAAATTCCTGGAGTTGTCATATTCCCACACCTGTAACTTTTTATTATTTCCATGTACGAGGATGCATGACGAGTCTTTTTTTTTGCAGGACCAGATGTACTTTTTTACTTATACAATTTTGATTGCTTTTTATCCAAATTTTTATAGGAGGGGAAGCAGCGAAAAAAGGATGGTTTGATTGGTTTTGATTTTTTTTTCCTGCTACAGTGTTCACCATATAGGAAAAATATTTGTAGACCGGGTGTTTACAGGCACAGGGATACCTAATGTGCATGTGTTTAACACATATAAAAGTTTATATGTGTTGTAGGGAAAGGGGGTGATTAGAATTTTTAACATATATATATATATTTTTATTTTTTTTTTTTTTTCACTTCTATATTTAGACCCTTTATGAGTCATGAACCCAAGGCGGTCTGTTCACTAATACTATGCATTGCAATGCATTGTAAAATACCGACAGTTCTATTACAGGCAGCATACAGCAGCCTGCAATAGGCTCCCAGCAGTCATGGCAATGGCTCCACAACAAAAAGGGTTAAGTCTATTATAATTTAGGAAATACTGCATTAGATAATAATTCTGAAGCATATATTCCCCCTAGAAATGTAGAAATTAGCTAGGTCTTACCAGGCGTGGTTGTGTCCCTGTACAGTCTGACACAATCCATTCAGTGCAGGTTAGCTTACTGCTTTTCTAAATGTGATGTCTTAAAGCAAACCTGTCATTTCGGTTGACTTTTCTGGATAAGCTGCCACATGTGTACATGAGTAATAACAATATTTCTGCCTATTATATGACCCAGATTTTCATTTTTAGCAGTATTCTACTCTGCAGACTTTATTTGTAGTTTGCATTTGTCCCTAAGCTGGTGGGTACAGACTAGCTGACATACGCAGCACACAGGGAGAACCTCCTAACTTCCTCTCACTCTGAAACAGCCCCAAGACCATAGACAGCATATAAAGAGAAGTACTAACTTGTACTGACGTTAACAAAGGGATGTGGCTGTGGTAGAAAACTGCCTATTTTGCTCTAGCATCAGCCTAAACCTCTGTCTCTGCTTTCTTTCTCAGCTACAGCTCTCTCCTCAACTTCCTTCCTCTCCATAGTCTTCTACATTTATGTGTAATCCAATTACATGGGACCAGCAGTGCTTTTGAGACAGATGTAGCAGAGAATGAAAGTCGATTTAGCAGAGGGAGAGGGAGCAGGGTAACAGCCTGATAATTGGAGAAAGTAGCATTTTTCTCTGATAAGATATATTGCCAAGTTTAATACATTCACTATATTACTGATTTATGCAAAGTTTGTTATTAGTAATTAATATGGCTGGAGGAATTGGTGCCCTTTTGGTAGGCGGCGACTCCAATCAACACTCATGTAGTCAGAATATGATGTGAAAATGAATATTTACAGTGGGGAAAAAAGTATTTAGTCAGCCACCAATTGTGCAAGTTCTCCCACTTAAAAAGATGAGGCCGGCCTGTAATTGGCATCATAGGTAGACCTCAACTATGAGAGACAAAATGAGAAAACAAATCCAGAAAATCACATTGTCTGATTTTTAAAGAATTTATTTGCAAATTATGGTGGAAAATAAGTATTTGGTCAATAACAAAAGTTCATCTCAATACTTTGTTATATATCCTTTGTTGGCAATGACAGAGGTGAAACGTTTTCTGTAAGTCTTCACAAGGTTGGCACACACTGTTGCTGGTATGTTGGCCCATTCCTCCATGCAGATCTCCTCTAGAGCAGTGATGTTTTGGGGCTGTCACTGGGCAACCCGGACTTTCAACTCCCTCCAAAGGTTTTCTAAAGGGTTGAGATCTGGAGACTGGCTAGGCCACTCCAGGACCTTGAAATGCTTCTTACGAAGTCACTCCTTCGTTGCCCTGGCGGTGTGCTTGGGATCACTGTCATGCTGAAAGACCCAGCCACGTTTCATCTTCAATGCCCTTGCTGATGGAAGGAGGTTTGCACTCAAAATCTCACGATACATGGCCCCATTCATTCTTTCATGTACACGGATCAGTCGTCCTGGTCCCTTTGCAGAGAAACAGCCCCAAAGCATGATGTTGTCACCCCCATGCTTCACAGTAGGTATGGTGTTCTTTGGATGCAACTCAGCATTCACTCTCCTCCAAACACGACGAGTTGTGTTTCTACCAAACAGTTCTACTTTGGTTTCATCTGACCATATGACATTCTCCCAATACTCTTCTGGAACATCCAAATGCTCTCTAGCAAACTTCAGATGGGCCCGGATATGTACGGGCTTAAGCAGGGGGGACACGTCTGGCACTGCAGGATCTGAGTCCCTGGCGGCGTAGTGTGTTACTGACGGTAGCTTTTGTTACGTTAGTCCCAGCTTTCTGCAGGTCATTCACTAGGTCCCCCCGTGTGGTTCTGGGATTTTTGATCACTGTTCTTGTGATCATTTTGACCCCACAGGGTGAGATCTTGCATGGAGCCCCTGATCGAGGGAGATTATCAGTGGTCTTGTATGTCTTCCATTTTCTAATTATTGCTCCCACAGTTGATTTCTTCACACCAAGGTGCTTGCCTATTACAGATTCAGTCTTCCCAGCCTGGTGCAGGTCTACAGTTTTGTTTCTGGTGTCCTTCCACAGCTCTTTGGTCTTCACCATAGTGGAGTTTGGAGTGTGACTGTTTGAGGTTGTGGACAGGTGTCTTTTATACTGATAACAATGTCAAACAGGAGCCATTACTACATGTAATGAGTGGAGGACAGAGGATCCTCTAAAAGAAGAAGTTACAGGTCTGTGAGAGCCAGAAATCTTGCTTGTTTGTAGGTGACCAAATACTTATTTGCAAATAAATTCTTAAAAAATCAGACAATGTGATTTTCTAGATATGTTTTCTCATTTTGTCTCTCATAGTTGAGGTCTACCTATGATGACAATTACAGGCCTCTCTCATATTTTTAAGTGGGAGAACTTGCACAATTGGTGGCTGACTAAATACTTTTTTTCCCCACTGTTTTAGTTCAGCAAATGAACTATAGCAAAGTGCCAAGGTTTCGGTCCAACCAGGACCTTGTTCACAGCCTGAACTGTACTATCTGCAGTGAGAGGGTTGGATGCAGTCCTTTCTCTGCATGTGGCACAATTCAGCTTGTGAACAAAGTCCATCTTGGACCAAAATGTTGACCATTTGTTATAGTTCATTTGCGGGATTAAAAGAATACTTACTTCATTTTCACATTACATTCTGACTGCTGTAGTTGTTTATGTAAGTATGCCAAGTTTTGAAACTACAGTAACCATATAAATCACCTAGGGGCTCTTGGTGCCAGGAGTCAGTATGCTGAGCTGGAAGGCTGTCCTCATGTGAATATATTTGCCACAGAAGAGACAACACATGAGCCAGGATGAACAACCAAGATAAAGATCCAAATGTCACCTGTTTTATACAGATGTGTAGTAAGAGTAAAAGCTTGTTTTTAGCTTGACTGGTGCTGGAGAACTACAAGATTAAAGGGGTTGCCTATGAATTACAGAAAACTCTGGGGCTGCCGTTGTGGGTGTAAAACAAGAAAAAAAAAAGGCATACTCACATGCCTCCGGTACTCCGTTGTGCGGTCCAAGTCCCTATTCCCTCACGTGCTGGGGCTCATTAGACTGGAAGCAAGAAGACTCACATGACCGCTGAGTCAAATCAGTGGCCTCAGCAGTCTCTGGTAAGGAATTGGTGACATATGTGGTTGACGCCACCTGTCCCTCTCCAGCAACCACTGAGGCAATCCAGAGTTTCCTGTAATTCGTGAACAACCCCTTTAACTCTTCTAAAGCTTACAATACATGAACACACCTCTGGTGAGGGCATGCTAACACATATGGGGAATTTATTAAGAATGGTGCTTCCTATGTCAGTTTTAATTCATCCCCCTGCTGGCGTGTGATGTGCCAGATTTATTAAAAGGTCCCTCAATAATTCTGGCACATCTCTCACATGGTCCTGTGCACCAGAATTGAAATCTAAGCCATCTATAACTCATTCTCTTTTCCAGAATGAGTTATAATAAATTAAATGAATTATAAAAAGTCTTAAAAAGTGTCGAGTGCGTTGGCAAAATGACAAAGTGGTGCATCTTTGCTGCAAATAGACATTTCCAGGAGGAACATCAAAGGAATGGCTCCAGAATTTTTATTTCACAATGACATTATATACTAATATAGACATGTCAGAGGAGGTGACAAATCATCTTCAACATATATGAATGTATAGAGCACAAATACCTGTCTTGCCCACGATGTAGGGTTAATAACTTTCAGTAATACAATGTAGCAGTTTGAACAGAACTACTGCAGTTAGGACTGGTTTTTATTAGCCGATAGGCAAAGACATAGCTAGCGGGGTTAAGCAGCCCCAGGCCCACAGACTCTGGGAATTACCTGGAGGGTGCTATTACAGTAATAGTGTCCCCCACAAGCAATTATTCCCTCCCACATAAGTAACACTTGTAGGGAACTGCCATTTCTACTAGTATATAATGTATCTGGCTTCTTTGCCCCTGCAGTTTGGCTTCAGAGACCCCAGGCATTTAGTGCAAGTTTTGTTTTGTAAATACAGTGAGTCAGACACATGTGAGGCAGAGCTGCTGGGGGGAGAGATGTGAGCAGAGCTGCTGGGACAGACATGTTATGTCTGGGGGAGTCTAAGAGCCACTTGTTCCTCTTTACTTCACAGTATATAGTTAGGTATGTGTTACCCCCTATATACTCACAGGACCTAGCTAGTAACCGTAGTTAGGGATCCATATATATATATATAGTTCAGGGCAGTGATAGGTTAGGCTTCCGAAGGCCAACTAGCTAGTTAGAGGCCCGGTGGCACTAGTAGTTTAGCTGGCAGGTTAAGGACTCAGTGTTAGGGTAGTCAGGCCTGCATCTACTGCCGTCACCGTCGCCCTGTTTGCTGCCTGTGAAGAATCTCACCATCATCATCATCTCCTGATCGGCTGTCTGTCATCTCCTGGAAGAATCCGAGGATCCACAGTCATCCACAGGGGCCCCTGCATCTCTTCTGTTGCCTGGAGGTATTGTGCACTGGACTCTTGCTATATATCTATATATATATACCCGGGTATATAACCTAAGACGGTTGAGGACTTGCTGGTTGTTGTAGTATTGCTGTGTTCTGAGTATATTGTATGTATGTATTATTACCCTGTTGATTCTTATAAAGCTACTGTTATAACCTTATGTGGTATCTGTATGTATTCTTCAGACTGTGAGATTAGTACAGTAATCCTTGTTAAGGCTACTAACTGTACTTCATGGGTAAGTCCCAGGAAGAGATCCTCCCTGTAATACAGAGGCTCTATCCTGGGTGGAGGCACTGATATATTTCATATATGTTCCCACTCTTCCCTTCAGCGAAGGCTTCAGGTCCCATTATACACACAGGTCAGCGCCAGAGTCTGTTGCGGGAGGGATAATACTCATACCCCCCCCCCAAATAGGGCTACATTTGGAGGCACTGCTGAGATTTAGAAGTGGGAATAGTCATTGATATGGAGAAGCGATATAGCTCAGAGGGGAACCTCCCACTAGCTACTACATGGGATTACCGACCTCCTGTTCCTCCCCTGGTTCAGGTAAAGGAAGAACCCCGCTCAGCCAGTTACCCCCCCCAGTATGGCCGTCGCTAGCAGTTCCTCTAGTGACAGTGCTATTAGCACTTTAGCCAGGCTGACTGAAATGTTAGCTCAGGGCCTGCAGGCCACTCACTACAAGAAACTAAAAGTATTCTCTGGTAATGTCCCAGTACCACAAGGGGAGGAAAACTTTGAGATATGGAAAGAACATACTCTCCAATGCCTGAAGGAATGGTCTTGCTCTGAAGAAGGCAAGCGGCAGCGTATCAGTGAAAGTTTGCGGTCTCCTGCTGCAGAATTGATCCGCTTGTACAGAGACTCTCATGAAGGAGTGAGTGCATTGGACTATATACAAGTACTGTCTGATCACTTTGAGCCATACTATGACCTTGCCCAGATGGTTGCTGATTACCGAATGGTTCGTCAAAAAGAAGGGGAAAATGTCTCTACTTTTATTAACCGTTTACAGCTACTTCTTTCACGTCTGGTGTACCACGCAGCTATATCTACTTCAGAGGTAGACGCTATGAGAACCAGTCAGTTGGTGAGAGGGTTACAACCTCATCATCCTCTTGCTCAAGTACTCAAGGTCTTACTATCTGATAGAGTCCTTCCATTTCCTGACTTAATGAAGTTAGTGAAGAAACAAGAAGCTGACATTAGTTTTAGTACCCCTAAGAAAGCGAAAAGCATCTCTAAAGAAGATGTTGTTCCTAATTCAAACAAGGACAAACCAGCGGAGCGGTCAGAACTTAGACAGTCCGCCACTCCACCCACTGCCACTCAATGGAGGAAGGATGCTAGAACCTGTTATAAATGTGGTCAGACGGGCCATAGTGCCAGACAGTGTACGGAGGACAGTGAGGGATTGAGACACAGTGCTGTCTTCTCTATTCAGAATCAAAGACACCGAAGGAAGGCGGGCCGAGTAAATACCAGAGGCGCTATCGCGGGCTCCAGGTCCGTTGTCAAAGTCACTGTCAATGGTCATGCCGCTCCTGCCCTGTTTGATACAGGATCTCAAGTGACCCTGATTTATCGCTCGTTCTACCAAAAGTATCTGAGGGATATACCTCTTCAGTCTACAGGACAAATGAAATTGTGGGGGCTTAATTCAGGATCATATCCTGTAGATGGCAGCCTACAAGTAGTTATAGCTGTCCCTGAATTAGAAGATCAGAGTGTCGCTCCCATGAAGATTACGGCTCTTGTCTGTCCTGATACAGGGGATTCTTGTGCAGCTCCTGTGATACTTGGCACTAATTGTCCCGCAGTGCATTATGCTTTTCAGAAGTTTCTTGGAAGAGATTGGAACCCTGCAGCTCAGCCGGTGAATATATCTTCTGATCTTAGAGAACTCTGTGATGCCCTGTCTACTGGCTATCAACATGGAATGGTATATCATATCGGTGAGAGAACTGTGGAAGTTCCTGCCGGCGGGGAGAGAATTCTGAGAGTAGCCTCTAGCATTGCTCCCGATTTGCTTGAAGGGGGGAGTTATGTCCTTATGGAAACCCCTGAAGAAATGATTAACCAGAATGGCTGGATGGTGATCCCGGAGAGAAAGGACTGGAGAAATAAAGTGGAGTTATCTACCTGTGTGACAGTGAGGAACTGTTCACCGCATCCGATTGTAATTGGACCATACCAGAATGTGGCCCACTGCTACCCTGTGCTTGGAGTAAATCCATACGCTGAAGTGTGCAGGATTCAAATCCGAGATGCAATCCCTAATCTCAATCTTGACTTGAGTGATCCACATTTACCAGAGGCCTGGAATCAGCGACTGACACAGAAGTTGTCTGAATTATCGGAAGTGTTCTCCATGGATGATATGGATGTAGGTTGTGCTAAAAGTGCTCAACACACTTTCCGATTGACCGATTCTACTCCCTTCCGGGAGCGACCACGGAGAGTTGCTCCAAAGGATGTTGATGAGTTAAGACAGACTCTACAGCAAATGAAAGGTCAGGGGATCATTGTGGACAGTAAGAGCCCCTATGCCTCACCTATTGTGGTGGTAAGAAAAAAATCTGGAGCAATTCGCCTATGTGTGGATTACAGAACTCTGAACCGGAGAACCTTACCTGATCAGTATACACTGCCGAGAATTGAAGAAGCTCTGGAAGCTCTGAATGGAAACTGTTGGTTCACAGTGCTGGACCTAAGATCGGGATACTATCAAGTCCCAATGGCACCTGAGGATCAGGAAAAGACAGCCTTCATATGCCCCTTGGGTTTCTTTCAGTTCACTCGTATGCCGCAAGGTACAAAAGGTGCGCCAGCAACGTTCCAAAGGTTGATGGAAAGAGTGTTAGGTGATTTAGTGCCCCGGGAATGCCTTGTATATCTTGATGACATTATTGTGTTTGGAAAGACGCTGGAAGAACATGAAGAACGACTCATGAGAGTACTCCATCGCTTAAAAGAAGAGGGGCTGAAGTTGTCGGCTGACAAATGCAAATTTTGTAGATCTTCGGTCACTTATGTAGGTCATATTGTTTCTGCTGAAGGAGTTGCTACCGATCCTGGTAAGATTGAAGCTGTGGTGAATTGGCCCCGACCGCAAAATATTACGGAGTTGCAATCTTTCTTGGGGTTTTGTGGATTCTATCGACGATTTGTGGAAGGATATTCAAAAATTGCTCGAGCCCTCCTCGACCTGTTGAAGAGTGATGCAGGAGATCCGGGAAAGAAGAAAGGGTCTTCCAAAAGCCTTTTTGGCGATAGGTGGACTGCGGATTGTGAAGAAGCATTTAAGTTGTTGAAGAAGAAATTGACAGAAGCTCCCGTTCTGGTTTATGCTGATGCACATAAGCCATATGTGCTACATGTAGATGCCAGCTTTGAAGGATTAGGTGGCGTGCTGCACCAAGAATACCCGGCCGGGTTACGGCCCATAGCTTTCATAAGTCGAAGTCTTTCTCCCAGCGAGAAAAATGATCCAGTACATAAATTGGAGTTTTTGGCGCTCAAGTGGGCCATTGTTGATAAATTACATGACTATTTATACGGAGCCACGTTTGAAGTAAGAACAGACAACAATCCACTGACATACGTTTTGTCAACCGCTAAACTCGATGCTACAGGACATCGCTGGTTGGCAGCTTTATCCAACTACCAATTCACACTCAAGTATAAATCGGGGCCTAAGAACATTGGGGCAGATGCTCTATCAAGACGGCCTGGATTACCTAGTCCGGAAGTAGTGGATGAATGGGAAGAAGTGCCAAGTCCTGGAGTAGGAGCTTTGTGTGCCATGGCTGCTGTAGTTGAAGACCGAGTAGCCTTTTCTGAAACTCGGCTTATTGACTCTATTGGGGGAGGTCCCGAAGCTGTACCAGACATGTTTGCCTACCCTGCCGCTTTAGGATCCTTTGAGAGTTGTTCTATATCTTCAAAGCGAATGATCTGGAGTCAAAAGACTGATCCTTTAATTGGACCTCTTTATCAAGCAGTGAGTTCTCAAGACAGAGAAATGTTAAAGACATCCCTACCCTCTGAATGCAGTCAACTTCTACGAGATTGGGAGAAGTTTGAAATAGACAATGGCCTACTTTATCGTGTGGTGCTGTATCATGATCACCCTGGAAGGCGCCAACTAGTTATTCCAAGCTGCTTTCAGAAGATGATTTTCCGAAGTCTGCATGATTATCATGGTCATTTGGGACCTGAGAAGACTTATGGCCTAATACAAGACCGATTCTACTGGCCCAAAATGAGAGATACCGTGACTCGTCTGTGTAGGTGCTGTCGCAGATGTTTGCAGAGGAAGACTGTCCCGGTTCGAGCGGCCTTCATGGGACACTTGAAGAGTTCGGGCCCCATGGATCTTGTCTGCATAGACTTCCTTTGTATTGACAACGACTCCAGAGGATTTGGAAATGTATTGGTGGTGACTGATCACTTCACACGATATGCTCAAGCCTTTCCGACTAAGGATCAAAAAGCAGTCACTGTTGCAAGAGTGCTTTGGGAAAAGTATTTTATCCATTATGGCTTACCACACCGGTTGCATTCTGATCAAGGCCGGGATTTTGAGAGTAACCTGATCAAAGAGTTACTTCAGTTGTTGAACATCCGCAAAAGTCGGACGACGCCTTACCATCCAGAGGGAGATGCCCTTCCTGAAAGATTTAACAGGACTTTACTTGATATGCTTGGTACCTTACGAATTGAGGATAAGCGATCCTGGAGTAGAAAAGTGGAGGCTATGGTGCATGCCTATAATAGTACAAGGCACGAGAGCACAGGATATTCACCATACTTTCTGATGTTTGGAAGAGAGCCTAGGCTACCTATTGACATCTTGTTGGGAGTCTCTACCGATGGTATCAGTCATCGAGATCATTACCGATACGTGGCACGTTTGAAAGAAACGCTTAAGAGTGCTTATCAGCTGGCTGAGGAAAATGCGGCCAAAGTGAATGAAGGAAATAAAAGGAGATTTGATCTTCGAGTAAGATACCGAGACTTGAACCCTGGGGACCATGTTCTGCTACGGAATTTGGGAGCATCTGCAAAACATAAGCTGGCTGATCGATGGCGGAGTGAACTCTTTACAGTGGTAGATCGGTTGCCTGGAATACCAGTCTACAAGATAAAAGGACGGGACGGGAGGATCAGGACTTGGCATAGAAATCATTTGTTGCCTGTACCTCAGATTGATGGTATGGATATCTCCAATGATGGCTCGGCCTGCGATTCTCCACAGTCCTTAGCCGATATTCCACCTGACCTTCCTGAAACTCCTGAGAGTGATTGGACTGTGGCTCCTGAAGTTCCTAGATCACCAGTATCTTCTCCTTCAGGGAGACCTATGAACCCTCAAACTCCAGAATTCGTACCTAGATCTGTGTCTACAGATGAGCAGGGATCTAGCTCTCCTACGCCACCAGCACCATCCCCTCCCATGGCAGACAACCCTAGTTTAGGGCCTGGACATGCTAGTTTACCTCAGAGAGAGGTACGGAGAGGAGAGAGAATTAGACACCCTCCACCTATGCTGACATATGATAGTTTGGGGGACCCCAGATTTACTACTCAGCCTCATTTATACCATGCTTGGGTGGGTGCAGTGTCCACTTTGGTCAATATGTTACCAATTTTCGCTCCTGCTGGCATGTATACCTATTAACCTGTTGTGACTCTGTAAATGCAAAAGCAACCATATTGATATTGTCATTGGTAATGTTGACTGTATACTATGACTTTGTATGTCTTTGACGTGACGTAAAGATTTCACCAGAGGGAGAGTGTAGGGAACTGCCATTTCTACTAGTATATAATGTATCTGGCTTCTTTGCCCCTGCAGTTTGGCTTCAGAGACCCCAGGCATTTAGTGCAAGTTTTGTTTTGTAAATACAGTGAGTCAGACACATGTGAGGCAGAGCTGCTGGGGGGAGAGATGTGAGCAGAGCTGCTGGGACAGACATGTTATGTCTGGGGGAGTCTAAGAGCCACTTGTTCCTCTTTACTTCACAGTATATAGTTAGGTATGTGTTACCCCCTATATACTCACAGGACCTAGCTAGTAACCGTAGTTAGGGATCCATATATATATATATAGTTCAGGGCAGTGATAGGTTAGGCTTCCGAAGGCCAACTAGCTAGTTAGAGGCCCGGTGGCACTAGTAGTTTAGCTGGCAGGTTAAGGACTCAGTGTTAGGGTAGTCAGGCCTGCATCTACTGCCGTCACCGTCGCCCTGTTTGCTGCCTGTGAAGAATCTCACCATCATCATCATCTCCTGATCGGCTGTCTGTCATCTCCTGGAAGAATCCGAGGATCCACAGTCATCCACAGGGGCCCCTGCATCTCTTCTGTTGCCTGGAGGTATTGTGCACTGGACTCTTGCTATATATTTATATATATACCCGGGTATATAACCTAAGACGGTTGAGGACTTGCTGGTTGTTGTAGTACTGCTGTGTTCTGAGTATATTGTATGTATGTATTATTACCCTGTTGATTCTTATAAAGCTACTGTTATAACCTTATGTGGTATCTGTATGTATTCTTCAGACTGTGAGATTAGTACAGTAATCCTTGTTAAGGTACTAACTGTACTTCGGGGGTAAGTCCCAGGAAGAGATCCCCCCCGTAGTGTGGGGGGGGTTGTGGGGGGGGGGGGGCTGTTATTTTTTTTTTTTGTTCCCCCTCTTGGGGTGGGGGGGGGGTCCTGGCCCCCCTATACACGGGGGTGCGGGGGGGGGGCGGGTGCGGGGGGGGGAACCCCCCCCCCCCCCCCGGGGGGGACGTTATTATATTCGGTGGGGTGGGGGGGGGGGGGGGGAGGGGATAGCCTTTTATTTTTGTGTCCCGCCCCCCCTCCTGGGGGGGCGGGCCGGCCGGCCGGTGGCCGGCTCTGTGTATGGAGGGCGGCGGGGGGGGGGGGGGGGGGGGTGGGGGGGCGGGGCGGCGCGCAGGGGTGGGGTACGGCGGAGAGCGGTGAGTGGTGGAGGAGGGGGGGGAAGAGAAGACGGGGGGGGGGGGCGGACGGCGGCGGGTATTATTTTTGTTCTATGGTCGGTTGAGTTGGGTGGGGGGGGGTGGGGGGGGGGGTAGTTGGTTTTTTTGTGGGGGGGGGGGGGGGTGGGGGGGGGGGGGGGGGGGGGGGGCCGGCGGGCGCCCTGCGGTGAGGGTCGGTGTGGCAGGGGTGTGGGGGTGGGTGGACCCACCGCTCTCACAAACCAACAATCACTTTTGTGTTTGTAGTTGTGAGGTGTTGGTGGTGGGGGTTGGAGGGGGGGGGGGGGGGGGGGCGGGGGGACGGGGGCAGCAGTGCAGAGCCGGGGCGGGCAGGGGTGGTGTGGGTGGGGGGGGGGGGCTACTGGTAAACCTGCTGACTTTGTCACTGTATCTTCAGATAATTTCCTAAATCTGAATTATCCAGAAAGGGCACAATGATAGCCATAATGAACTCCATGCAATCCTACTGCACTCCATGTAATACACAAACACATTGCTAAGATATAACGTAAAGGGGTTCTATAAATAATGATTATTATTTTACTTCTAAATGAAAATATATGATAGTCTTCCCTACAACATGGATTCATGCGGTATACTGTACAGTAAGAAGTTGTCATTGTCCCTGTCATTTTTATGAACTAGACTGAGATCTTTCAGCGCTCGGTTAGCTTACCTGGTGTCTTCTGCTAGGGCTGCCTGAGGTCTGTTTTTGCTCAGATTTCTTGTTTTTTCCCTATATTTTCATATCTATTTCTGTGTTCATCATGGCACATGATGGCAGTCACTTTCCTGAACCTTGATTTCCACTAACCAGGTTTCTTAACAACTTTCTATTTTGCTGCAGTGGCATGAGTGCCATGTTGTTTTTTCTCATTCCATTGATAAATTGTTGAATAAAGAATTAAAAAAAAAAAGATCTGGGTTGAGATCTGTACATGTGCATTCACCAGAGACAGAATGCAGCAAGAAATCCAATAATGTGAAGCTTAAAGCCTTTAATACAGTGCAATAGATGCAAATTGGTTTCCCTGAAGCAGTTTTAAGGTCATATTTACAGTAAGCCTGACGTTGTGGATCTGCCACCAGTTTCACTATTTGTGATGCAAAATCATCAGGAAACCTATGCATATTTTGCTGTAGATTTTCCTCCATATCTAAACCCATCATTATAGCAGTTCTTGTCACTATCCATAGATTTCTGGGTTTATGCAGTTTGTTGTATCGGTTGCCTGTTCTTGGGGCACTTACCAGTTGTTGACTTGCAATAGTGTAAGATTAGTCTGTGCAGCAATCTGCCGTTTTTCATCCTCTGTTGGGTACGGGTGCTGAAAGAAACATCACATCCATTTCAGTGACAGTCACAGTATAAAGCATACAGGGACTGAGGAGTAGTCATGTGTTATGGAATTACATCTTAAACACTGTATAATAGAAAGGCATGTCATTTTCTAATACACTCTCTCTGCTTGATGTCAGTGCAGGAGAGCCTTCTTTCAGACACTTAAACCAAGTTCTCACAGTATGCTTTACATACAGACGTATGTATATTTAAGCTCTCTAATGTCAAAAGGGCGGTGTCAGGCAGGGGGTTTGATTCAGAGCCCCAATCAGAGGCAGCCAGTGTCAGAGCTCAGAATCACACCCCTTGTCTGATCCTGCCTGACACCGCCCTCCTAACAGTACAGAGTCTAAGTAGCATATCAGGGACCAAAACGAACAGCACTGATTGCTCAGGAATGGTGGGGGCTAGAGAGAGAAAAATTCCAACTGTGCCCGAATCACTGGAGCAGCAGCTATTAAATGATGTAAAGAGCTGGATTTGTTGGAGGTGGTGAAAGGTCCTCTTTAACACGCACATAGCACAGACAGAAAGGCTCCAGCCTCCTGGAGTTAGTTTCTTTTCTCTACACAACAAATCAACAGTTGGTGACCACTCTGTGATACATATATAGCAACACCCGTTTCTTAGAACCACATTAGTCTTTCCCAAAAGTCTACCATTTATTTGTACACTTACAATATCAAACAACATGGTTCACAGACCTCACTTCAGGTATCAGTTTACAGTCATGGCCAAAAGTTTTGAGAATGACACAAATATTATATTTTCACATGATCTGCTGCCCTCTGGTTTTTATGTGTGTTTGTCAGATGTTTTTATCACATACAGAAATATAATTGCATTCATATTATGAGTAACAGAAGCTTATATTGACAGTTAGAATGAGTTAATGCAGCAAGTCAATATTTGCAGTGTTGACCCTTCTTCTTCAGGACCTCTGCAATTCTCCCTGGCATGCTCTCAATCAACTTCTGGACCAAATCCTGACTGATAGCAGTCCATTCTTGCAGAATCAATGCTTTAATTTTGTCTGAATTTGTTGGTTTTTGTTTGTCCACCCGTCTCTTGATGATTGACCACAAGTTCTCAATGGGATTAAGATCTGGGGAGTTTCCAGGCCATGGACCCAAAATCTCTATGTTTTGTTCCCTGAGCCATTTAGTTATCACCTTTGCTTTATGGCAAGGTGCTCCATCATGCTGGAAAAGGCATTGTTGAGCGCCAAACTGCTCTTGGACGGTTGGGAGAAGTTGCTCTTGGAGGACATTCTGGTACCATTCTTTATTCATGGCTGTGTTTTTAGGCAAGACTGAGAGAGCCGATTCCCTTGGCTGAGAAGCAACCCCACACATGAATGGTTTCAGGATGCTTTACAGTTGGCATGAGACAAGACTGGTGGTAGCGCTCACCTCTTCTTCTCCGAATAAGCTGTTTTCCAGATGTTCCAAACAATCGAAAAGGGGATTCATCAGAGAAAATGACTTTACCCCAGTCCTCAGCAGTCCACTCCCTGTACCTTTTGCAGAATATCAGTCTGTCCCTGATGTTTTTTCTGGAGAGAAGTGGCTTCTTTGCTGCTCTCCTTGAGACCAGGCCTTGCTCCAAGAGTCTCCGCCTCACAGTGCGTGCAGATGCACTCACAACTGCCTGCTGCCATTCCTTTGCAAGCTCTGCACTGCTGGTAGCCCGATCCCGCAGCTGAAACACTTTTAAGAGACGGTCCTGCCGCTTGCTGGTCTTTCTTGGGCGCCCTGGATCCTTTTTGGCACCAATGGAACCTCTCTCCTTGAAGTTCTTGATGATGCGATAGCTTGTTGACTGAAGTACAATCTTTCTAGCTGCAATACTCTTCCCAGTTAGGCCATTTTTGTGCAGTGCAATGATGACTGCACGTGTTTCTTTAGAGATAACCATGGTTAACAGAAGAGAAACAATGATGGCAAGCACCAGCCTCCTTTTAAAGTGTCCAGTGGTGTCATTCTTTCTTAATCATGACAGATTGATCTCCAGCCCTGTCCTCATCAACACCCACACCTGTGTTAATGGAGCAATCACTGAAACGATGTTAGGTGGTCCTTTTAAGGCAGGGCTGCAATGATGTTGAAATGTGTTTTGGGGGATAAAGTTCATTTTCTAGGCAAATATTGACTTTGCAAGTAATTGCTGTTAAGCTGATCACTCTTTATAACATTCTGGAGTATATGCAAATTGCCATTAGAAAAACTGAAACAGTAGACTTTGTAAAAATTAATATTTGTATCATTCTCAAAACTTTTGGCCATGACTGTATATTCAACAGTGTGAACAATACCTGAATTCCAGGTGAAGGTTTACTTTTTGGTGCTTGAGGTTTCAGAGCCGCAGCATATAGTCACATCAGCCCTTATTAGTATGGCGTTTCTGGAGATCATGCCCCCCTTTTTTCAAGTGTAATAGCTATTTTAACCATTTAAGGCTAAGGCCCCAGGTTGTGGAAAAGCTGCTTTTTCTGTTGCAGATTTCCCTGCATTTTTTTTTTTTTTTTTTTTTTTTTTTTTTGAGACAATGGCTTGAAAAGGAATGGGAAATATATAGGATGCTCTTATTCATTTTCCTTCTGCTTAAGTCACTCCTGGCTTTGGCTAAAAAAAAACAGAGCAAATTTTTTAACAAAAAAAAAGCAGCTTTTCTACAACGTGGGGCCTTTTCAAAGGTTTGTATGAGCAAATGTTTTGGGTGTGAATGGAATGATCAGAAGCCTGATCTTCTCTGGTCTCCTATAGTCTAATCTTATGTCATCTCTGGATGTTTTCTCATGTAAACTTGCTGTATGATCTGTGAATATTTCTGGTGTAAAGGCAACATTTTTTATTGTGTTCACAAACTCTTTAAAAACCTGAAATATTTATAACCTTAAACTTTCCTGTAAGCTGGATTCACACTGAGAGAATTAAAATATGAACTAAATAAAATACTGATATAAATATGGGTGACCAGCGCACTCAGTTCAGAATCTATGGATTCAACATCCTGCCCCCAGTTGTAAAGGTATATTCAGATGTGGCTAATTTTGGATAAAGAAATTTCTGCAACTGAAAATCATTTAATTTGGATTGTTTTTAATTGCATGGATTTCTGCAAGCCTTATTTACATGAAACGGATAATCTCAGAAATTATTGCAACAAATCTGCCACATGTGAATATAGCCTAATAAAGCAGCTGTGGAGCACAAGCTGCTGCTCTGACACATAAAGTACTGAGAACATCAAGGACAGGAGTGTTCACTGGGATAGTCCATTTATCGGTTGGGCACTGGGGTAGATGATGCCATCATCCACCTTCTGCACAGGGCTCTGTCTCACCTGGAGAAACCAGGGAACACTGTGAGAATAATGTTCTTTGATTTCTCCAGTGCTTTTAACACCATACAGCCCAGGTTATTGAGGGACAAGCTGGCCCTTGTTGGAGTGGACCACCACCTCTCCAACTGGATCCTAGACTACCTCACAAACCGATCTCAGTATGTGAGAGCCCGAGACTGTGTGTCAGACACCGTGATCTGTAATACGGGGGCACCTCAGGGTACAGTTCTTGCCCCTTTCCTCTTCACACTGTACACTGCTGATTTTAGGTGCAACTCATCTAGCTGCTACCTACAGAAGTATTCTGACGACTCTGCAATAGTAGGCCTCATCACAGACGATGATGACAGGGAGTACAGAGAACTGAACCGGGATTTTGTGGACTGGTGCCAGCGGAACCACCTGACGATTAACGCGGGGAAGACTAAGGAGATGGTGGTGGACTTCCGTAAATGCAGATGCCCGCCTAAACCAGTGGACCTCCAGGGGACAGGCCTCGAGATTGTCAAAACCTATAAGTACCTGGGTATGCTTCTTAATAATAAGCTGAACTGGGCAGATCACATGGAGGTACAGGAAGGGCCACAGCAGGCTCTACCTGCTTAGGAGGCTGAGAGCCTTTGGAGTCCAGGGGGCACTACTTAGGACTTTTTTCAACTCAGTAGTGGCATCAGCCATCTTCTTTGGAGTGGCCTGCTGGGGGTGCAGTATATCAACCAGGGATAGAAATAAACTTGACAAGCAGATTAGAAGGGCCAGCTCTGTCCTGGGGAGCCCACTGGACCCAGTGCAGGTGGTGGGTAACAGAAGGATACTGTCCGTGGTGAGCTCCATGCAGAAGAAGAAGTCCCATCCCATGCATGAGACCGTGATAGCGCTGGGCAGTACTGTCAGTGACCGACTGCTTCACCCTAAGTGTGAGAAGGAGCGCTATCGGAAGTCTTTCCTCCCTGCTGCGGTTAGGCTGTACAACCAACACCGACCTAAGCGGCGATCATTATACACAGAGAACTGAAATATCTTTCTGTTTGTGATACCCTCCCCTCTACTACCTCTTATCTGTCTACTATCAATGAAATGCCTCTTAGGGTGGGTTCACACTTGTGCCCATAGTCCGTCCGCCGCAAATCCGACTTAAATGTCGGAAAAAAGGATAGGGAATGGATTGGGAAAGGTTTGAGACGCATTGCTTAAGGGTGCAATCGGACACCCGCGCGTTGCTTTAAAAACCCATAGAAGTGAATGGGTTTTTAAGCAATGCGTCTCAAACCTTTCCCAATCCTTTTTTTCCGACATTTAAGTTGGGTTCGTGGCGGACGGAGTGCTGGCACAAGTGTGAACCCACCCTTACCTTGGAACATTCTTGTATATGTTGTATTTGTATCTGCTTATCTTTGCTGCTGTAACACACTGAATTTCCCCATTGTGGGACTATTAAAGGATTATTATTATTAGTTTTATCAAAGAAAGAGAAACTGGGGGCAATTCATCAACACATCTACTCCAATTTTCTGGCATAAATGTGTGATAATGTGGAGCATCTTTGATTCAAGATGCAACACATCTCCAGTTCTGAGCCTCGCTTGCCACTTTCCGCAAATGTGGGTGGACTATGTTCGAGAGTGGGGACGTTGTTGCCCAACATATTTATTAAAATTCACTAGATTTTTCTGACGTGAGTTATTCAGGAAACCTACGTCAGTTTCTGACTGGCAGAGTTTTCCATTCTAGAGCACAGGGGTGTGTGCCTGATTTATTAGGAGGCCGGAGTCTCTTGATAAATCAGGTTTGCCTTACGCTTATGGGGCCCTTTATAACGACTGTTGTCCAAAACTCCAATCTTAATAAATATGGCCCACTGTGTGCAAAAAACCTGCCATATACAACATGATAAGTGGATCATCACTGGCTGCACTAGGAAGGCACCATTCCTATGTGCTGAAATCCAGCTGGTAGGGAGGTTTTAGGGTAATATTCCCTGGGAAGAAGTATGCTAAATAGAACGTATGTATGCAATGAGCCCAACACACTATTCAATCTCATAGTGAAGCAAGTCAATGTGTAACCTCCTCAATGAACAGTAGATGGCAGAAAAGAGTCAGAAATGACTCTGCATTCATAACATCTCAGTGCTTGTTCTCACTCTCTAGCCTATGAAACAAGTCATCAGATCCTTTTGTGACAGGATGACACTCACTCACCAGCCCCAATATTACAGCTATATGGAGAGCATAAATATTGTTCATCTCAAGATCCTAAAACATCTAAGAGACACCTTGTGGTAAGGTACCTAGAGCTCTTCTGATTAGGACATCATCTACATGTCAACAGATGTGAGGAAAACCTCATTGTTAGGCTAAGGCCCTATGTTGCGGAAACGCAGCTTTTTTTGTTGCAGATTTTGTTTAGTTTAGTTTTTTTGAGCCAAAGCCAGGAGTGGATTGTGCAGAAGGGAGAAGTATAAGTACTTGCTATATATTTCCAATTCCTTATATAGTCATTCTTGGCTTTGACTCATAAAACCACAGCAAAATATGCAACAAAAAGCTGCCTTAGGGTATATTCACACATGCCAAATTTGCTGCAGAAATTTCTACAACTGCAAATCTGTTCCATACATGAGGTAGTTTCTCCAACACTTACATTAATTTCTGTAAGCCACTTTAAAAATGTCTAACAATTCTGCCATGTGTGAATATACCCTTCCCAAATGTGTACAAAGAAGCAAACACAGCGGGTTTTACTACTTTGTTGTATATACACAATAGTGCTGGTAACATGTTCCTGTTTTGAGGTATTCTAAGACAAGGTAGATTTGAGTCTCAGGGGTACAGGAAAGCTAGGTGGCAACCTCTTTCGTTGCTGTAATGGCTGCCCCATTCTGTCCCCATTTTTTTCAGGAACATCAACAACTAATAAATGGCTGAACAGGATCTTTAACAACCTGACAGAATATATACCGGGAATATTTTAATATTTCAGGTAAATGTTCCTTAAATAAAGATTCAATATGGTGTAGGGTAATTTCTGTTCTCTGTTCCCCAGGACACTGCAGGTATGAGGAGGCAAGCATGGAGGATAGAAGAAAACACGGGAGGCCATTAACCACACCGCCACGGGGTCAGCACTGGGCTAATGAATATTAAAGGTTCAGTGACATTTAAGATTTCATTACGCTACTCTTCATAAACTTGTCCTTAAATGCACCAGTGCCTTCTACATTACATTTTTTCCTGAAAAGCTATAGGGAAGGAGGAACTGAAACAGATCAGACAGCAAATCAAGCATCTAGAATACTGTTTACATGTAGAAACATCTGAAATCATGGGGACAGGTTTTTTTTGTAGTTGTTTCTTAGTTAAATGCCAAAATCTGTTCTCTCTTTAGCAGCCACTAGAGGGAGTTCACTACATAACATTTTTTGAGCTAATACTAAGTTTATTGAGAGCTGTAAAAAGCCATACACAGTGAGCCTTCTAGTGGTGACTGCAGACAACCACCATTTAGTCAAATAGATAGGGAAGCAAAGGATTTGGCGTTGTGTTAACTCCTATACAGATATGCTATAGGAATAACTAGCCCAGGATTTGGATCAAAGTGAAATAAAAGTATATAAACACCCTTTAGTACCATAGACCACCACAGATATTGCTATTAACCCCGTCAACACCCCTGAACTACAGGAATTTTACAGTAGGTATTGACCTAAAACCAATCCTAGATTACCACAGATCATTATCCTTTCAGGGAGGTATTAACCCTTTCACCACTATAGACTATTAGAATTTTACTTACCAGGCATAATTCAGTAACTCCTAACCACCTATATAAAAGCATCTAAGGGCTGTTATTACTTGCCAGCAAGTCTTTGGTTTAGTTAAGACACATATATGCTACACATATATTCTCCCCAGAACCCTTGTACTAAAGTTTACCAGTACAAATCAAGTTATTCACATTGAAGGTATTTTCCCTTTGTTCTCCAGGACGCTTCAGAATTAGCTTATACGTGTAGCGAATATACAGCAATAGGGGACATTTTCTCCCTCACAATAGTCCACCGAGGGTCTTATTGGCTCTTACCATTAGGTGCTGGAAAAGCCATGAGCGCATTATGTTGGTGGCGTGCTTCGGAAGGACTCCACGTTTGTTTTTAGACTTTTTATCTTCCCCATCAAGCAGAGAGGTCAGTTCCAGATTGACCTGTGGACAGCAGAGAAGCCTGAGTATGAAATGTGCTTTATATCCATCAGATTCACAGCTCCCTGAAGACGACAAAGTAAGGCTTCATGCACATGACTGTAGGTTTGGTCCTTGTGCTATCTGTTGTTATGGTTCAGTAAAAACAGTTAGCATATTGATCCATTAATTTCTAAGGCCCCATACACCAATCTGTAGTTTTCATGGATCTGTGTGGAGGCCACAGGACTGAGCCACAAAATATGGAGCAAATCCTATTCATGTCCGTTTGTGTGGCCTGTTTTTGCAGTCTGTCAATTCAATTGATGGGGTTCATGGAAAACACAGACTGCACACAGATGCCATCCATGGACCGGTGCACGACTACAGTCATGTGCATGAAGCCTAAGAATGGCCTTTTCTTAAAGAGGTTATCCAGGCTTTTTAAACTGATGGTCTGTCTTTGGGATATTCCATGGGTCCAAGTGGGAGTTAATGGGCTGCGGTACTTGGGTGAGTGATGCAGTCCCTTTCATTGTTTACACTGGGTCAGGACACAGTTTGTACTGCAGGATATATTATACACAGTAGTTTTGAGCATTACAATGAGCTCAAATAGCCTAAAACATGGCTACTAAAAGTATGGTATTCTGCAGTAGGAACAGTATCTGGGCCCAATGCAAACAATGAAGGGGTTGCAGTGCTCGTAGGAACCCCATGGCTCTAGCCCCTTAAACTAGCTGATGGGCAGGGGTGCCAAGAGTCAGATACACTCTGATATAGAATAGGCCATCAGTTTTAAAAGGAGGGATAATCCCTTTAAAAGCTAATATACCTCAGTAAGCAAATACAATGTGTAGAAAACAGACCATTGCAAGTTCTTATACTAATCACTATTAATAAGTTACATTGTATATTTTAAAGGGAACCTATCACCTGTTTGGGTACAAAAACCAGCAGTATGCTCTTATGCCGCTAGGTTTAGGACCCCAAACCAGGTTTGGGGCCCTAAACCCCAGGAACTAGGGACCCCAAACCTAGCAACAGGTTCCCCTTAAAGTGTAATTCCACTTTCAGTAAAATTTCAGTATCAGTAAGTAACTTGGAAATGGCTTTCTTTTCTGTTTTTGTTCCAGTTTTTTACTGTATGTTTTGTATTAATGTTTTTTTAACTCAGTATACAAAAAGGTAATACGGCACACATTATATAGTTCAGCAGTATGAAACTGTGTAAAAAAAAAAACAAAAAGTACATAGGAGGAAAAGAAAGTACAATATCAATAATCTCAGATTTTCAAAGTCTCTTCATTGGGGGCACAGGGGTGCAAAATTCAGTGATAGATGCAAGAATCATTATCTTGGGATCTATGGCCAGCCAGAAGCAGACAGAAAGGGAAACAGACAAGAAGTGGGTAGAGTGGAGGTGAGAGAGTTAGGTGTGGGCTTAGCTTTCCAATAGGATGCTAAGGGTTGGTTATGTTAGAGGGGGCAATCAAACATTATATGGAGTGCAGGGGTCTATTAGAAGAAGATGGAAGGGCATAATCTATTTATGTTGACCAAATCCTTAGATACTTTCCATGTTTGTCAGATAAAATTGAATAGTTTTTGTTCTAGTTTTGAATTATTTCATGAGTTCTTCTCCATTAATTTACAGAGCTGCTTTTTACACTAGTGCTAGCTGCTTTTGGAAACAGACAACAGTCAAGCACCACCATATTTTAGGCATGTTACCTTATAGCCAGGGAAATAAATTCTGGGAGGGCACTATACAACTACATGCAAGTATAATACTTGTTTGCAAATTCCTAAAATGTCACCACTGTCATATAGCCTGGATGAGACGTTGAATGTTGAGTATCTGTATAAAGTACAATGAGTGTACTGTAACATTATCGGGGAATCCATTTGTTCACCTGTGGGCCAGTGTGAGCTTGCTTATAGGCTAAGCCAACAGAATACTGAATTCAGCATTGAATAGGATTCTAGAAGAAAATATCATGTACTAAAGACATGTAGAGCAAAGGAATTCAAGAGTTACTCAGAATGTTATGTCAATTGTATCTGGGGAACTTTGTAGTTTGTTTAAAAAAGTGGAATTTTTCTTAAGGCTGAGGCCCGACGTTGCGGAAACGCAGCTTTTTTTTTGTTACAGATATTGCTGCAGTTTTTTGAGCCAAAGTCAGGAGTGGATTAAACAGAAGGGAAGAGTATAAAAGCTTCCTATATGTTTCCCCATGCTTCGTATCCACAAAGCCTTAAAGACGACTTGTCACCAAGTCTCAAAAGCCCAATGATATATCTCATCTGATAGGAACCATTAACCTGAGCACTTGGGTGTTTTATGTATTTTTGTCAATGCTGTTAATTTTTATGGAGTTTATGATCTATTAGTCAAGTGGGCATTAACATTGTATGACCTACAGCACACAGAGACACTGCCCAGAAAGAAACCGTAGCGTTACCGCCCACTTGGCTATTAGACCCTAATTTTCATAAATACTAACAGGGATTATATCTTTGAAAGGACTGAATGGATTTGGATAAACAAGACAATATCTACACAACTGGTCATCATTGTGTCATTCTGTGCTGTGCCCATTGTTATGAGTGTGACAACTGTGGATAATGGACATGCAGCAGTTCCATATTTTCTACTCTATTACTGTGCAGATTGAGTGATTGTTTCTGTGCGCCTCGTGGGACTGTCTTTCCTGTATGTTGATGGTTTTGTGAGCGTTGCTGCTCTCAGACTTTATCTCCTAAGCTGCTCTTTCTTCTCAGGAAGTCAGGCTTAAAAAGGCAGTATGTGTTGTCATGACGACCACTTTCCAATCACCCCCAGCTCACAATAGCATCGTGGTTTCCTTGGTGACCATGGACATGAAATGAAGAAGACCAGTCTAAGTGATCATATACTTATATATACACCCTTTGACAAAAAAATAATGCACCAAGGAGGAGTTGTTGGAATCGGACAAAACTTTCTGTGTGAATGTAATGATGATATATGAAAGTGATTACAATATTAGAGAAGTTTATTGGGGATACCTGTACAATTGAAGAGAGACTCTAGTACGTTATTGGGTCACCTTTCGCCTGGATACAAGACATATGGTTGGACATAGAGGTATATAGTTCTGTATGGTATCCTACAGCAGATTTGCCCACAGATGATGCAGCTGGGTCTATATATCCTGCTCACTTGTAGGCAATAAATCTGGGGACCGGGCAGGCCATGGAAGTGTTGCAATCTGGTGGAGATATTCCTAGGAAGCCCTTGCTATATGTGGGCGAGCATTATTCCTGCTTGGAAGCCTGTAATGCCAGGAGGTTCTGCTGCAATGTTAGAACATGGAGATTTTCTGCTATCATCCCAATCCAGCTGAGGGAGCCAGTTCCCAGCTAGAATTAATAGAGTTACCTGGGGAAGAAAAAGCTGGGGACACAGGAAGTCTGGGACACACAGGTCCTAGAGAAAGAGAAGAGTGCTGTGTTGGAGACCAGAAGCAGTGTCTGTTAGAGCTCAAGGGTGGTGTGACATAGTGACCCAAGCCAAGCAGAACAGCCCAGCCAGGTAGAGAAGTGCTGCAGATATCAGAGAACAGGACTGTACTGAAGGAGGAGAGCAACACAGACCAGTGCAAGTAAGTGAAGTGCAAAGCACCTGGGATAGAGAAGCAAGGAAGCAGGAGTGTTCAGCCAGCTTCTCTACTGCAATAAGGAGGAAGGTACGTGGAAGGACAGAGCGTGAGCCCCAGGGGAGTCCATTGCCCACCAGCAGGATCAGTAAGCGAGGCCCACTGAGAGACTGCATAAAGTGATACAGTGCCACAAAGGCTGTAGTTATATCCCTCCTGTTACTTACCCAAGTTCTTATAAAGACAACATCCCTACTGTATATGATCTGCCTGTTGCAATAGTTCAAGAGTTTATTGCTGTGCTCCAGAATCATAATCGGTAAAGCCGTTCCTGTTTTATTCAGTTGTCTGAGAGTTGCTCGCCATTCACCTGCACCCCTTACAAGCTCTGTCATTAGAGACAACACATGTGGCTGCAGGATGTCCTGCACATATCAATGACTTGTTAGTATCATTCGTATCACTACAAGGGTTGACCGGCTACCTCTGGTCATCCAACCAGAAGCTGGGGCTGTCTGTCACTCTAAAGTAAAGGCAGGACTGAACTGCTCACCATGAGGCCTCCAAACTCAAACCTGACAAAACAGAACCTGGATTCATCTATATAGACATTACGGTTAAAGTTTGTATTGCTCAGACCAAAGTACAAGCAAAGTATCATTCACATTGAGGCAAGAACACACTACTGATGGTGATCAGCATCCTTCAAGGAAAATTTTGGACCCATAAAAGCTACCAATACCTATCAATGTGTTATATAATGTTTTACAACCTTCTATAGCTGTGCTCTTCAGTCTATGGCTCTCGAATAATTACAACTTACTACAGTCCCAGACATCAGCAGATGAGTATGCTATGATAGCTATTACTTGAATGTGTATGTCTATCTGCATCACACAGCTATAAATAGCAGAATTCAGGTCATTTTCCAACAGTTTTATGTAATACATGCCCGACTGTCTGCCACCACTAGTGGGTGCCCTCTGTATACACAGCTCCCATTAAATATATGTCTTTTAGGCTTGGCTGCAGACAGCCAGAATTTTATCAGTTTACTAATGGCTGTGTGAAGGGAACCAGGGGACTTAAAGCACACTATCAGAAATTTAGAAATCCAGCTATTAATATATAGTGTTAAATTAATCAGCATATAAATGTGGGCATAACAATACAACATTCACAGCTGTAATCAATTAAGTTTTAGTTGTTACCAGTATGTATCACCGTCATAGTCTGCAGTGTTGTACAGTAAGCACCGTTATACTGCTATACCGCCTGTAATTATATGGTCAGATGAGAAAGTATTAGGTCTCTTCATGATGATATACTAGATCTAGCCTAGTGCAGACAGACAGCTTATGAATGTCTGGATGACACAGCCTATAGTTTCATTACTTGGCACTTCGACACTGTCCATAACCTCTTCCACAAAGTGCTGTTGTCTGCGACTCCAGGAGAGTTTGCAGACAAGATGGAGCAAATCAGAGCTGTGCAAGTCTCCATGTGTTACTCTACAGTGTTATTCTCTCTGGAGGGCGTATTAAACGACAACAGATCACACTGATCCCATCATAGAGATGTCTAATTTGTGGTAATGTTGCATGATTCTTGACATGTTCAGTTCTACAGCTAAATCATCACAAGTGCCAGCTTTGGGGCATTTCGCTATGTGTTAGGTCTTTTTGTAATTGGATACAAATTAAATTCCTTGGAAGCGTAGTTAATTTCCAGCAGCTTAGCAAACAGAATCTGGAAGGTGAAAATTAAAATATGCATTGCAAACATTAATGACGCAGTGCGATAACTCTGCATATGAACATGCCCTTTAGCAGATAATCTCTGAGGAATCTTTTCACCCAACATCATGTAAAAAAACGACATTTTGCTTATATGCTGGTTCTATCATTGAGTATTTTGAAAAAATACCCTGACCCATGGATCCTTGAAGGAACTTGATTCTTTTTGCGAAGATCAATACAATGCACCCTTGGAAAAAGAAGCAAAAATAGTTTCCAGAAGGAAGAAAATTGCAGTTTTAATGCCGCCTTCATTATGTTTAAAGCTCTTTAAGGCTAATGCCCCACATTGCGGAAACGCAGATTTTTTTTTTTTTGCGGTTTTTTGAGCCAAAGCCAACAATGGCTATAAAAGGAATGGGAAATATATAGGAAGTTGTTATACTTCTATATTCTGCTGCATCCACTCCTGGCTTTGACACAAAAAAACGCAACAAAATCTGCAAGAAAAAAAGCTGCTTTTCCGCAACGTGGGGCCTCAGCCTATCCTTAGAATCACCTGTTCAGGGCTGCATCCAATACCTGTTTTATACAGTGTACAGAGCTGGAAGCAGAAGACTCTGGACACTGTATAGTGGCTGTGTGGCATAACTACAGCTCAGCTGAGAAGCAGTGGCATTTCCATCTGCTTTTGGCTCTGCGTACTGTTTAGTATGGGGACAGAATGTAGGCCCCGGCCAATTGGTCCATGCAGGGGCTAGCTGTTGGCCCCTCACCAATCAGCTATTTATGACCTACCCTAAGCATAAGCCATAAAAAAAAAAAAAAAAAAAAAAAACTCCTGGAAAAAACCTTTAAGTGGATGGTCACCTAGACAGACAATTTTCTTCCTTCAGGAGGAGAGCTGTTTTGGATCCATTCTTATACTGCTCAACCATATACATTCATTTGGCTAAAGCTATTCCTCCCTACTTCACCATCCCAGTCAAGCATGCTTGAGTTTTCATAGAGTAGAGCAGAAGAAAACAGCAAGCCAGGAGGTCCAGACATCTGCTGTTAGGTAAGGGTCAGAAACCTCTACACGCATAAGAAATTCAGCTGTTCACACTGAACACAGCAGGTTCTGACAACTTTCATCTTATGTATATGATAAAGTGGACCTTTCACCTCCTCCATCAACTCCAACTCTTTGCATCTGTTAGGAATCTCAGAGTGCTAAACAGCTAGCTGTTGTTATCTTAAGGTTACTGGGCCAACATATGAAGCTTCTGCAGTTTCCAGAGCTCTGCTATGGTGTTCCAATTAGCGGCTGGGGGAAGGGGGTGCCTGCGATCAGTTTGTACTTTAGTGAGGCTGAACTCAGATCGTTTGTGCTGGATTGCTGTATTACTGACCATTGGCATGTTACTGGAATTTTGCTTATCTTCTGATTTTGGCTCTGACGATACCATTCGGATTGACCTTTTGACTTGGACATGTTCACTCTTCTGATTCATCCTTCTGTTTTTGTTGTGGGTCCTGGTTTGACTTCAATTTGTATAGCATTTGTTTCTTATACTAGTTTCTGTGGTGATAACTTGGGTCCAAATTCAGCACAAGTTCATCTGGCTTTGTGGCTGGTGAGGACGTTTGGGTGCCCAGGTGACATTTAGATAGATCATTCTACTACTCTCTGTTGCCAGCCAGATTCTGCAATTTTTGATACTCGCTCCAGTGATAATATCATAACAGCATCCTTTTATACACAACATTCCAAATTATTATGCAAATCAGATTTAAGTGTCATAAAGATTTAATTTTTTGTTTTTCAATTAAACTCATGGATGGTATTGTGTCTCAAGGCTCTTTGGATCACTGAAATCAATCTCAAATACCTGTGATAATTAGTTTGCCAAGTGAGCCCAATTAAAGGAAACATACTTAAGAAGGACATTCCACATTATTAAGCAGGTCACAGGTTTCAAGCAATATGGGGAAGAAAAAGGATCTCTCTGCTGCTG
Source organism: Leptodactylus fallax (assembly GCA_947044405.1). Taxonomy (NCBI): domain Eukaryota; kingdom Metazoa; phylum Chordata; class Amphibia; order Anura; family Leptodactylidae; genus Leptodactylus; species Leptodactylus fallax. The sequence continues at coordinate 4,951,688 of CAMRHE010000118.1, forward strand.
AAAAGCATCAAATGCTATGAACAAGGTATGAAAACATTAGATATTTCACAATTTATTATTTCACATTTAAGGTTGATCATCGTACTGTGAAAAAAATTGTAGCTGATTCAGAGCACAGATGGGTTCGTGCAGATAAAGGCATAATGAGAAAGGTTTCTGCCAGACAAATTCATCGTATTAAGAGGGCACCCCTGGCCTTGTACCTTTAATGTTGCAGGCTGGCTCCCGCGCGGCGAGATTGCAGGAGCAGACCTGTTCTTCTGACAGCCGGGAGCCTTATGAAGGCTCCCAGGCTTGTCATAGCATTATAGCTATTGAGGCTGACCTAGTCTATGACCAGCCTTAATAGCTATGTAGCGAATCTCCCATAGACTGCAGTATAGATGTACAAACTTATAAAAATATTTATCCCGTACGGTAAATGCCAAACCGCCATTTTTTCATTTGTGCCCCTGATAAAAATTTGAATAAAAAGTGATCAAAGCAATAGACATTCCCCAAAATGGTATAACTAAAAAGTACACCTGGTACCCGTACATGGAAATATAAAAAAGTTATGGCGACTTTTAGAAAAAAATTTTTTTTGCAAAGTTTTTTTTAGTTTTTTTTTAAAACCATGGAAATTTGGTATCCCCCGGAATCATACCGAAACATAGAATACAGGTAACATGTCAATTTGGCTGCAGAGCGAACGCCGTAAAAACGAAGCACGTAAGAAAGTCGCACAAATGCACTTTTTCTTCAAATCCACCATATTCTGAATTTTTTTCCAGCTTCCCAGTACATTGTACAGAATAATAGTTGGTTTAGAAGGTGGGGAATCAAAAACGAAAATCAAGAAATGTCACCGGTGGGAAGGGGTTAAAGCTACTGGTGTAGGATCCTCCAGAGGCTTGCAGTTGTGCATAAACCTACTATTTAACCACCCCTAAACAGTGCTAACAAGCAGAAACGGTAGAAGACTAATTCTGAAACAGTCTTGTATACTGATGAATGTCATGCAACCCTGGATAGTCCAGATGGATGGAGTAGTGGATGGTTGGTGGATGGCCACCATGTCACAATTGGTGGCAGAGTTATGTGTTGATGTGTAATCATGGGGAAAGAGCTGTTAGGTCTCTTTAAGGTCACTGAAAGTGTGAAAATGACCTCTACAAAGTATATAGAGTTTCTGACTGACCAGTTTCGTCCATGGTAAAAAAAGAACTGTGCCTTCCGTAGCAAAATCATCTTCATGCATGACAATGCACCATCCCTTCTGAGGCAATGAATACGTGTGAGTCATTGGCTGCTATGGGCATAAAAGGTGAGAAAGTCATGGAGTTGCCGCCATCCTCCTCTAATCTCAACCCTATTGAGAACCTTTGGAGTATCTTCAAGATCTATGAAAGTGGGAGGCATTTCATTTCAAAGCAGCAGCTTTGGAAGCTATTCTGAAACATTGCAATGGAATTCAAGCAGACATTATCCAAAAACTCACAAGTTCAATGGATGTAAGAATTGTGAAGGTGATATCAAAGAAGGGGCCCTATGTTATCATGTAACTTGGCCTGTTAAGATGTTTTTGATTGAAATAGATTTTGATTATAATAAATGTTTCCTCTTAATGTTGTAAATTCAACAAATGACCATTTTCAGTTCTTTACAACTTAAAAAATGTTTAGAAACTCTGTTGTGCATAATAATTTGGAACAGTGGATTTTGATTTTTTAATTTGTGAAAAAAAAATGTTATTGTTTTGTCCAATAAAATTTGATTTATTTGAAGATGTGAGCTTTATACTGACTGTCATTTGCACTGACCATTTAGGAAAATCAGATAAAAAATAATTTCAATAATAATTAGGAATACAGTGTAGACGCTGCTCCATCGATTTAGTTGCAGTTGGAATTTTTCTCTAGCTCCCATTGTTCCTGAGCAATCAGTGCAATTAGTTTCAGCACACTCTCTAATGTCAGGTGGGTGGTTCCTATCTTTCTTCCCCAGCCCAGGACCACCCATGTGACATCAGAGAAAATAATTGTGCTGAAAATAACAGAAATGATTGCTCAGGAATGGTGGGGGCTAGAAAAAAAAAATTCCAACTGCACCAGAATCAGTGTAGCAGACCTATTGAAAGATACAATAAGTTGTAGTTAGTGGAGGTAGTGAAAGGTCTTTAAGAAATCATGAGCTGTATGCTTTCATTCTGCCCAATCTTTATAGGGCTAGGGACTGAATTCATATTGTATGTTTTGGATCTCCCCTTAGTGATGAACCAGGATCTATGTCATTAGTGCTGGTTGCACTGACACTGTGTATGGCGGAGGATAACTGGTACTGGTGTACTTATAGGGGTCGCAGTGATCACAGCTGCCACCGGGCCCAGAAGCCAGGAGGCCCCACAGGTCTCCCTCAACACACTGGATCTGGATGATTTCCTATGATGGCTGACAGTCAGTGCTTGTAAAATTCTGACCCCTGCCCTCTGGTGATCTGGAGTGAAAAGATTTAAGGTACACAGCCTTCTAATGTCAGAAAGGAGAAAATGAACCCATTATTGGCAGCTGGTCAGAAGCATATAGTCAAGGAGAGATTGTGTGGGGGAGGCTGTAGCACAAATGGGGGCATGATTACTATGTGGGAGGTACTAACAAACGATGAGAATGATAGGAAAATATAAAAGCTGCTAAAATGTATGGATGGGATGAGGCTGACAGTTGTGAGGAGAAGTTGCACAGGGGAACCAAAGCTAAGTGTTTGCACCAAAATCTGTGAGCCTTAAGTTACATCCCTGGTAACTGGTGATACTACAGTCAGACACATTGTGTAAAATAACAGTAGCTGAAAGTAATAATAGTAAAAGTACAACCATGTGCTAGAAAAAGATTCCTTAAATCTTGTATCTAGACACCTGTGTATGTGTCCTGTAGAGTGAACTATATGACTGTGCTTAGGAGACAGTATGTAGGTAACAAGATTATCTGTCATATCACCCCATGTCCTATAAAGATGCTTACACAGATTCACCTCATTCCTGGCTCCCCCCAGAGAACAATGAAAACTTTTCTGATGAAAATGTGATTTATTTGGAGGAAAAGTTTAGTCTCTAGGGTACCACTTTGTAGTCCAGCAGTTTCATTTATGAATGGATTTCACCAGCCCATCAAGCACAGTTATGGACATAAACAAAGCCGGCATCCCAGACATTTTTATAGCTCTTCATCCATCATTCAATTTCTTGCAGAGGTGAAACACAGGCCGCCAATTCTAAAAGTGCCTTCCTCCTCCAAAGAGCAGCTGCAAATAAGCTTCTGGCTCTTTAGCTAGTGCCTGGGGACAACCCCTGAGACGCGACAAGCAACTTACATTTTACTTGGGGTCTCTGTGGAGCTTAGATGTTCTAACATCACTGCACATTGTTTGACAATTCTTGTGACAGGTGTGGTTGCTGTACAGTGATGAAAATAAGACCTAGCACCTAGAAATCACACACATACACTGTTATGGCCTCACAGAGAGAGACCTAGTGCACATGGTTGCCATGCCCAAGAGCAGGTATTGTGCAACAGTGCAAGGGTTCGATTTTTCTTAAAGGGGTTCTCCAACTCATTTAAACAGAAACTTTCAAGATGATTTGGGACACCAAAACACCCATGGACCATGGCAAAGCTTTTTTATTTTTAATGCGGCCACTGACTGCATTGCAACAGGGCTATTTGGGACGCTAAACCCCAGTCCATAAGGAACTGTGGGTGGTTTAGTGCCCCCAAATCGCCATGACATGTTTCCTTTAAAAAATGTCCCTTTGCTGTAAATAGTAGTTGGAAATAACAAAAAAAAAGGTCATTTTAAAGGTCCTCCAGGGCCCAGCAGCAGCTGATTTCTTCCTTTCTATTGCCTCTTGATGTCAAGATATGTTTGTGTCAAGAGACCACTGCAGTCAATCACTGGTCATAGTGGTGACCGCCACAATATCGCTAAGGCCAGTGACTGAATGCAGTAGTCTCCTGCCACAAATGGAACAGTCATATCGAGAGATCAGCAACAGAAAGAAACAAGAATGACAATGGCAAACATTTGTAATGTGCTTTTCTCACAGAGACTCAAATAGCTGGGAACATTGTGGAGTAGGGGAGTTAGTGGCTGCCATACAGGCGCTCATCCCCAACACCCAAACACCCAGGGCCAGTTGTTTGTACAGGGAGTCAATTTACCTATAAGTATATTTTTGGCATGTGGTAGGAAACCCACGCAAACATGGGAAGAACATACAAATATGGGAAGAACATACAAACTCTGCAGATGTTGCCCTTGGTTGAATTCTGCTGCTGGGCCTGGGGGACCTAGAAAAGGTGAGTTGACTTTCATTTTTTTTACTCCCCACTACTTATTACAGCAAATGGGAAACTTTTTAATTGAGTTAGAGAATCCTTTTAAGAAAAATATAACTCTTGCACTGTTACACAATACTTGCGCTTGGGCAGGGCATGTGCACTAGGTCACCCTCCAAGCTTATTTAGGCTAGGGTTTTGGTTGCGTGATCAAAGACTGATGGATTGCCCTGCGACACCTTAACTAAATAAGTCACTAGTTAGTGAATGGAGACGTATTGTGACCCCTAGTGTGCTACGACCACAACTTCGAGTCAAACATTGCTCAAAATGATTGCAACTAGAAGACGTGGTACACTAGGGGTCACAATACGACCCAGCAATCTTTGGTTGTTTGACGGGGCCCAAGAAAAATTATGTCTGGGGGCCACCTAATTAAAATTTTAGGCTATGCCCCCTTTTTACTGGCACAACGCTCCCATTTGAGAATCAAAAAAATTATCTTATTTGGCACACGCACAGTATAAAGCCCCTTTTACTGTCCATTACCCCCTTTACTGGTTCACACAGTATATTACCCCCTTTACTGGCCCCCACACAGATTAACACTCCCTTTACTGGCCCTCACAGTAGAATACACCTTTACTGGCACCAATAATGTATATTGGCTCCCACAGTATATTTCCCCCTTTACTGGCTGCAACACAGTATATTGTCCCTTTTAGCAGAAGATATTTCAGGTAGCAGATGATATTTTACTCACCCATTCTCACTCCTGCCCAGGCCTGCCTCCACTTCGGCTTCCAAAGTGCACTGCGTGTTTCATCCCAATGCTGAAGAACCAACGTGGACAGGAATGGGGATGGGTGAGAAAATATCGGCCACTACCTGTTGGAATAATCCAATAGGTAGTGACTGATTATATTTTAAAAATGCTGTAATTCAATCCATTGCTGTGGGGCCCCATGATCTCCAGAGCTCCTCTCAATTGCAAGGGTTACATTATGGAAAGAAAACAGTTTGGCCAAAATGTCGCCCCTCAGTTTCTACCAGGAGGTGCTGTCTGAGGCAACTGCCCCAGTTTGCCTCTTGGCAGGTGTGTCCCTGCCATAAACACGCAGTTAGGTAGGAGATTAATGATTAAGACTTTTTGCACAATTGGTTTATTTCAAAGAGATTCTTTCACCACCACAACAACTCCAACTATTTTGGTGCCTCTCCACTGAATTTTTTTCTCTAGCTTCCCACCATTCCTGAGCAACTGGTGCTCTTATATTCAACGCCCAATATAATAATTGCACAGTAGAGAGTCTAATTAGCATACTGGGTGCTGAAACTAACAGCACTGATTGCTCATTAATAGTGGAGCATAGAGAAAAATTGAAGTCAGTAAAGATGGTGAAAGGTCCTCTTTAAATGCTGTGGAGCAAAATAGAATACAAAATAGTTGCAAAAGTTGCAGTAGTACGAATTGTGTATATGGGAAATAACCATATTTATGGCTATTATATGACTTAAATCTTTCAGTTTTTTTGTCGCTTTCCTCTCTGCTGGGTATATCTGTAGTTTGCATTTTTCTCAGAGCTGGTAGGTGCAGACTAGCTGCAATACACTACACAGTATCTACAGGGAGAATTTGCTCCATAACTGTCTCCCTCACTCAGAGACACATCCAGAATAAAGCAAGACTTTTTTATATATATATATATATAAGTTCTGATAGGAATAAAGTACTTTGGTTGTGATAGAAAGCTCCTTTTTTAGAATCAGTATCACACCAAACCTGTGTTACTGCTGCTATGATTCTCTCCCTCAGCTCACTCCTCCCCCACCGCGCTCCATAGATGTGTAATCTGAGTCATGTAACCTGCAATCCATCTGGAGACTGGTATACCAGAATTTTCAGAGTGAAAATTAGCAGAGGGAGAAACAACACTATTAGAGGAGAAGGAGGCTTTTCTCTCTGATAATATATATTACAAAGTTTCTTATGAAAAGTTAGTGACCATTTAAGGTTATTGGTGCTACAGCCATATTATCATATTATATCCATAAATGAATCATAGAACATGCCATTTAAATTTACCTGTGCATTTTGAATCTGGATAGCTCCTTGTGGGATAGCTTGGGTTACTACTTGTCCCTGGGATGTTACCATTGCAACTGGTTGGTATAGTGCACCTCCTACAAAACACAGCAGATGAGACATTAAGTGTGGGGCCCAATTTAAATCAGAAACCAACAATAGCATGTTCAAATATATGTTGGCAATAAGTTTTACATTTTTACAGTTGTGCTGCTTGTCTGTAACAGTCAATCATGCAGCACATAATTCTCATGTATTACATTATTTGAAGTACTGCCTGGAGTTATCTCTGTGCCTCCTTTTAGGCCCAGGATTATGACACAAAATCAGACTTTTTACAACTGTTTTTCTCACTATACATTGCATTACTCCTGGAATGATACCAGTGATTTTTATGCTGAGAGATCTAGAAATTCAGTAAATACAATATGTAGACATTCTATTTTTAGAAATTCTAATAGATAATGCAATCTGAAACAAAGACTGGCATAGAGTGAGCAAGGATAGGGGTTAACTTGCCTATCGGTGGGGTCCGACCAATCATAACCACACTAATCAGGGGTTATTATCCATTCATTTTAATGGGAGATAACGTTAGGACCCCCACTGATCTGCAAGTTATCCCCTATCCTTGGCTAGGGAAAAACTTTCTTTCGTGGGAAAAACCCATTAAGGTGACATGCACACAACCATGTACGTGTCATCCGTGTGCCATTCATTGAGCATGGTCCACAAAATGGACAGGAATAGGACCAGTCCTGAGTTTTGCTCATGGCCCCATACACCAGACTGTGGAAAATACATGATTGTGTGTATGGGTCCATAGAAATGAATAGGTCAGTCTGCTAGCCATGAAAAACGCGGCTAGCATAATGACTGTGGGTCGTTTGTACGAGGTCTTAGTTCTGTAAATTGTGTTATTGAATCTATTTTTCCAGCACATCACACAGATGCACACTGAGATTGAGTTCTGTGGAATTTGGAGGCCAAGTTGGATCAAGCAAGCTAGTCATTGCTTCTCTTGTGCATTAGTGAGCCTTAGGCGTGTATGGCCTTGTTGTCAGATTACTGGTTGTCCATCCTTCAATCACTTTTAGTAGGTACTAATCACTGCATATTGAGGACACACCACAAGACCTGGCTTCTTGGAGAGCCTCTGACCAAGTCATCTAGCCATCACAATTCAGCCTTTATCAAAATAACTCAGATCCTTACGTCTGGCCATTTTTCCTGCGTTCGACTCAACAACTTCAAAAATTGACTGTTTATTTACTGCTTAAAATATCCAACCCGTTGACAGATGCTGTTTATGGTCTCGAGATAATCAATGTTATTCACTCACCATCAGTGGTTTTAATGTTATAGTAGAGGTGTATACAGAACTACAATAATCCACCAATACGTTCAATCACTTTGAAACTACATGACATTACTTACCCTGCCAATGATCTTGAGGTACAGCTTGTATTAGCTACTGTGTAGATGTGGACACATGTAGTAGAGAAAAATCTGTCAGCAATCAGAGCATGCTGAAGATCTTGTAATCCACAGCATGCTCATATGTGCGGGAAAGGCCAAACATTTTTATAGCAGATTTCATGCTTCATGATGCTTAGGGTGAATCTGAACTTACCCTTACACTTCAGAGTTGCATACATACTGATAGAGTACTGGGGCACGTTTATCATGGGCTTATGCCATTAATGTTAAAAAAAAAAAAAGCACAAGCCAGTGGTTTATGACATTTTAAATACCACTTTATGCCACTTTCCTGAAAGAGGACATGGGTGGTAGGGTTATAAGTCCTGTCATATTTATTATAATTTAAAGGGGTTTGTCCACTTTCAGATTAATATTGAAAGACAAATGTAATTGTTTGTAAAATAAAAAGTTGTACAATTTTTCAATATACTTTCCGTATCAATTCTTCATGGTTTTCTAGATCTCCCTTTGCTGTGATTCATTCTACTTACTTCCAGTGGATAAAAATCAGACCATGGCCATGTGATATTTGGTCCATAGTCATGTGATATTTGGTCCATAGTCATGTGATATTTGGTCCATAGTCATGTGATGTACACACAAGTGCACAGCCTGTTATCAGGCAGATATCTGATTACTGTGCTGTGACTATAACTAGCTGTGCACCTGTGTGTGCGCACATCACATGACCATGGACTAGTTTTTATTTACTGGTAGTAAGAAAAATGAAAGACAGCAAGCAGAGGAAACCATGTCTGAAACTGGACAACTCCTTTAAGCCAGTTTTCTGGTGTAAATAATTCCTGAATTGTACACCAGCAAGGAGCTGGTATAGATTTCAGTAGAGGTGCAAGGGTCACCAGAGGATGCAACTAATTTATGATGAGGTATGTATATTCTCTGCTGGAGCAGAAATTATCAAGACCAGAGTGGAAACCATCAGACTTGATAAATCTCCCCCACTTGTGTGCATACAATACATTTCTTATGTTACACTGATTCTGAGTACCTGTGTATACCTGTATGGCTGCACTCTACAGGCTTTAGAATTGTACTCTCCCAGCACTCCCCACTTGTTCAGTGCCTGCATGGCACTTATTCTGGTATTATGCATTTAGGGAATTGTTGTTTTACTACAGGTACTGTGAAAGTATCTGATATAGGAAAGATCAACCCTGAATTAAAGGGTCTCAGCAAAGTAGTTAGCATGGATTGTCTACAGGCATGGTATTTCCAGATTAGTGAATGCAACTCTGGAGTACAATACAGGCTGTAACTCAGGATTTGTACAGAAAATATAATCTACTGTAACTCCACCAGCAGAGTAGCTAGAGCCACGATGGAGTATAACAGAGGATGAAACTCAAGATCAGGGAAGGATAACTAATGTTATGTATCTGCACAGTGCCCCAGGTACTATTGTGGTTAGACTAGACTCAGGTTAAATGTCAGGGCTCTGGAGTCACAATTGGAAAAATGTTATCGACTCTGACTTCAAAATATAATGATTAATTATTTTTAATTGTATTGCATAAATAATTACATGCCTAGTTTGTTGCTTATTTACTTTTACAGGAATTCAGTCACTGCCTTTTTTATGAATGAATTAAAGTAGTTTGCAGCTTCTGTCGGACCATAGCTGTCACTTATGAAGGAGTGACTCAGAATTGGTGCATTTTGGTGCTTCTAGTTTGATCTAAAGGTTTTCTGACTTTCTAGACGTGTATGTGTGGCTTCTAAGAAAAGGGAGCATGACTGAAATTCACCATGATATACCAAAATTATGATATACAAATCTGTCTCTAAGTAAGAACTAAAAAGGTGGTAGACAGCCCCTTAAAAACAGAATTATTTAGAAAATAAAGGATTATTTCTAAAATAAAAGATCAGAAGAATTAGGGAGGGTATTTAAAGAGGACCTTTCAAGACCTCCAACTCTCTGCATTCTACAATAGACGCTGCTTCACTGATTCTGGCACACTTGGATTTTTTTTTCTCTAGCCCTCATCGTTCCCGGGCAATTATTTCTGCTAGTTTCAGCACCCAATATGCTAATAAGGTTCTCTACTGTTACATGTATAGTCCCTGTTTATCTGCTCCAGCGCAGTACCGCCCACCTGACAGTAGAGAGCCTAATTAGCTTATTGGGTGCTGAAAATGACAGCAACTATTGCTTATAAACAGTGGGGGCTAGAGAAAAAATCCCAACTGTATTGGAATCAGTGGAGTGGCGCCTATTGTAGGATGCAAATGTGAGGTGATGAAGATCTTCTATTAATCACATTTTCCAAGTCCACTTAGGATTTCCCTTTATGGGCCAGGTACTCTGTGCGAGCATCTCCTGTTCTGCCTGACTTGAACAACTATGTATTACACGGGAAATGCTTGGCTCACTGCGGCTTCCCCCAGAAAAATCACCTGTTTTCCAGGGTGCCACGAGTGAGATGGCTGCATACTGCTGTGATGGGACAACTCAAAAAATTAGATATGCAATGTAATTTCTAAATCAATATTCTTATTATATCACTACATTTGCAGGATAATTGAGTAAGTGACTAATACATGTCATTATATGTTAATTCTCAACTACTACCGGTATATCAGTAGAGTTATGCTGATGTATATTTGCTGATGTAGGATTTTGCTCCAGTGTCTGACTTTGACTTTTCTATTGTGTGTGGAAACTCTTTGTGATGCTCAGCAACTGGCTGTGACTGAGTAGGGTTATATCAGTGTTTCTGCACACGTAAATTAGACAAAATGTGACCGCAGAGTACAGTATGACCCACCCCAGGGATATGTCATGTTATCAGTTTTACCATGCTGCATTTACTTAACATGACTCATAATAAAGTAGTAATTTCCTTCTGCAGAAACTAAAATGAGAAAAACATATATCACAACATTGTAAAAATAAATACATAAAAATAAAATAAGCCACAGCTGGTACACACTTCTCCAATTTGGTAGCACAAAAGATGTAATGGCTCCTGCCATTATATAAACAATGCATGGGCTCACAGGGGTTAAACTATTTCACAGAGGGATCCGGATCTCTCCTTCATGAATAATACATCCACATCATGAGAGATTTGTAGTATTACACACAGGCGCCCTCCTCTCCTCTGAGAGCTCAATGCAATAAAGAAAATAAAAAAAAAACATGTGGATCAGACACCACACAAAGCAATGATTTCACATAAAACAATGTCACTGCATACATACCGCAGACAATACAAGAAACAAGCCCAATGCTGCATGGGCCAGGCACACTACGCACACTTAACATGAGAGGTGGTAAACTTCATCCGGATAACATGGTGTCACTCATATTCTCCATAGACCATGTAACAAGTAAAATGAGGCCGACAATACCAGTCAGAGGCATCATTACTTTGCTGGTTGTCAGGTCCACAATATGAAGTTTTTGTACTGTATTACACGATCTGTATAAACCCTGCTGTTCAGTGTGAACAAATCTGGCTATACAGCATCACTAATACAAAAGCAGCCTGGGTTACTCTACTTCACATAGCAGACGGGGCGGTGAATTATCTCCCCATTGACAGAACTGGAAAAAGACAGAGGACCTCTCAGCTCTCCTGACATGTCTGCTTTAGTAATTACTTGTATTTTCCAATAAATTATACCTTTTCTTAGAAATCTGTGTTTTACCAATCTTTTGTTATTCCTCCTGGAAATGAATAAATTGGCAACTGGGTGTTACCATCTCTTTGTCAATAAGGTGTGTCCATATATTAGCAAATCAGTGCTGACATTGTCAGACTATGTAGGGTCACACTAGGAATTGCACTAGGCGTTCTTTAAAAAAAAAAAAAAAAGCTCCACAATTGTTATTTTATGGAAAGACAGGTCTGAAGAGCTGACGTATTTTCTTTAATTATGGTCACTTCAAGTATATACAGATTCCAAAAAATAGGATGTGAGGACATATTATGTGAGAGAGTTTTCTTTTGTAGTTTCTTCTACTATTTCTCCGATCCTGATAGTACAATATGAGGCATTTCAGTTTGACATTTTCCCACCTGATACAACCTGCGAGGAGTTGACGGTTGTCATGGAAAGGCTGCTTTGCTGAAGGGTTGAGGACGGCACTACAATTCCTTGTGGGTTGGTGGATAAACCAGTCAGTGAGTTGGGAGAGTTCTGTAACAGATCCTGAAAAGACAAAAAGACAAAACCATTCATATATACAAAATCTGCATCATGGATGGCAGCCCCCTTTATGCCACCACCTATTTCTTACAATAGAAACTCTACAACTGTCGAATAAACATACACAAGCTCTGCTCCTTTTTACAAAGTTTTCGACACCTTTTGAAAGTGTTAGAAAACATCTGTTTAGAGCTTTTGGCTGGAGTTTTTCTTCAAGAGCCAATGCATAATCTGATATAGCCATGGTACAACTGTCAACGATGAACAATGGCATACAGAAAAGGGAGGAGCCCCACCACAGAAAATCTAAAAAGGTCTGACCATGATGGTACCGAGTTATATCACCCTTGGGCCAATTCCAAACCTTCTTAATGTACTTAGAGAGGACAGCCCTGCTCATGTTCTTGTCACCCAGTAGCTTGAGGGGATGGGACTAGGCCTGGACCCACTTTCTCTCATATTAACCAACTGATCTGCTTCTATGGTATGTACGCCTTTATAAAATGGTTTACATTCAATTTCCCCAGATTAAATATTCTTAGTGAAATTGTGTTCACATTTCATTACTTTACACACATGAAATGCCAATATACTGTGCCGAAACTGAACAAATGTCCATCCAACTGGCTGAGTAAACCTGCTGCTGCCCCAGAAACTCAATGACTTCAGAAAGAATGTATCCATCTAGGGACATCGTATTCATCCAGCGAGCAGGGCAGGACTCCAGAATGGGGAGGAAACTGAAGAAAAACTGGCATGTTCTCTACTTTATATCTTTGGTCAAGCTGTAGGTCTCCAGGTCACCAAATTCTATCAGTCACCGCCATCTGTTCCACAACCCAGGCTTTGATTCCTTGTAGGTAATTACATTTCTTAACTCTTAGAGCCCATGCAGACTTTGCATTTACTTCATAGACTGGCCAAGTTAGATATAAAAACTAAAGCAAAGAAAATGTGAAGGTAAAAAATGAAAGAGGGTAAGTTGGTTTCTGTAGGTTTCTCAATTTATATTAGTTTTCATGAATGGGCCCCAATCTATCTGGTAAACACTCTAGAGAAGATCTAATTGAAAGCTGACTGTTCCAGACTTCTGCATTTTATTTCTGTGACAAGAAGTAGCTATCTGACCCTTGGCAGCCATATTGGCTCTCACAAGGACACCTTTATGTGGTCATATATGGGACACTTCTCTTGGCTTTTCCTCCCAGTCAGTCACAGTGGAAGAACCCAACTCTGATCTATCGCTTTGTAGATACTGTATATGCATGGACTGAATCTTATAGCGTGTGAAATAGGATTTGTCCATTAAGAACGTGTCAGGCAGATCAGAACCTTCACCCTCATATAGTCTGTGTCTGCCACTGTTATGTAGTCTTGTCGCTGTATAGGAAGAAGTCCCATGACAGCACTGTATAGTTGTCTTATGACTATGATGTATGGGGATCCAAAACAGTTGCATGATAACAATTTGCCATGGTGCCCTACAAGTGCTGCTTGTGCTTGTTCCACCAAAAATTCCCAAACACTAAAGTTTGGAAGTATATGGCAGTCAGGGAGGAAAGCAGAAAACAGGTGAGATGTAGATGACAAAAGAAAGAGATTCACAAGAGGGAGCGTATGTCCCTCATTTTATTTCCACTGCCATAAAGTGCAACAAGCCTAGCCAATGATTTTACATACTGCGGATCCAAACCATTGTGACCAAGGTAGAACTGGATTATTGCAGAGGTGGACATCAGAACACAGTGACTGTTTCCTGCAATTGTTCCATATATTTATTTTCTGCCATGATCTGAGGTATTTGTGAAAAGTGAAATCCTCATTATGTTTCCTGACCAATGCATTCTAATTAGATCAACAGTTAAAAAAAATATATTCACAACAGCCACAGGACAGCTTTACATCTCATTAACTTCTCACTTCCTATTTTCAGCAAAATTACTGATAAAAATGTGCATCTCCATTTTCCTGAGCTCGCAGTCTCATCGCCTCATATCTAACATCTCTCTTGTCGCCCTGGATGCAAGTTGTTGCTATGACAACCCGCAATAATAGAAGCTAATAAATTACAAACGAGATGCTCGTTGAGCAATTATTGTCGTCCTTTATGCAAGTTTCTTGCTAATTTCGCTCATAAGGGAAACTGCAATAAGCAAGGAAGGGATAAGAAGTCTATTTCCAGAGGATATTAGCAAACAAGAAAAAAAAAACCCTCTCTACTTCTAAAATCAGTGATTAAGTGACTTTGTTATTCCAGGATGTCTGAATTAGATTTTTCATACCATTATTTATTTGGATATTTTGAGGCAATACTGGAAGTAAAGTAAAAATTTAAAGAAATTTTGCTTTGAATAAATTTATCTTTTCATGTCGAGCACATCAAATATTCCAGATATCATCGACTCCCCCACCTCGTTCTGCTGCCAGCACATGCAATATTTAAATATTCTCTCCAGCTCATAAAATACATAAAACAAAAGCTGTTGGAAGTGTGACAGCTGGATCAAGAGCTGGGAATGATGGGACTGCGAGCGCCGCGGCAATCATTATACAACTGCGTGGAAGCAGCAGACGATGGTCAGTGCCACAGAGAAGACTGCAGAAAAGCACGTGAAAGTGACACTGCATCTCAAGTGTAATACTATAAAGTCTGAGGAAAATTCCAGCTTTAAGCCTGTGCTCCTCTATTTGAACTGTATTTACAACAGTTATCCCATATACTGTACACCAACTGGATACATCAGACTCACTGCAGCTGCTTTCCCTGATGCAGTCAACAACATGTTGGCACATATCCTCCAACAAACAGAAGCCTGTACTCTGGTGACTGCAAAGGGAAAAGCAGCTGTGAGGACCATGACTTAGCAGGACCATTATGACTTTGCTGGACCATTCCTACTTAGGTTGGTTTCACACATTGCAGTATTGATGCTTTTTTTTCCTCAATTTTCCAAAGTAAAAAATTGTGGCAGTAAATGTGATGTTATCATAAAGTATGAACATAGCTTTATAAATGAGGAGATTACAGTATACAATTTACACATTGAACTTAACAATAAAACTGTAAGCTCCCCCTAGTGGTGGCTGCAGACAGCCAAAATGTTATTATTTAAAAGGATTGTCCATTTTCAGCAAACAAATAGCATTGTTTCCATGATTAAAAGTTATACAAACTTCCAATATACTTTCTTTATCAATTCCTCACAGTTTTCTCGATCTCTGCTTGCTGTCACTCAATGTTTACTTCTACTGGATAAAAATCAGTCCATAGTCATGGCTGTGAACCTGTGTGTCCATCACATGACCATGGGCTGTCCACCACATGAAGTATGCAATGAATGACAGCAAGCAGAGATCTAGAAAGCCCTGAGGATTTGATACAGAAAGAATATTGAAAATTTGGAATTGAACTTTTCAAAGCCTAAGATTTCCCCAGAAGACAGCAGAAGCGCTTAGGCTTAGAAAACGGATCACAGCCTGCCTAGAGATACTGGGCATGGGTGTCAGCACTTCTAAGCCACAATAAAACATTCTAAATGTATTACCTGCCCTTAGGTAGGAACAGTATGTAGTATTCACAGTTTTGTCCCATATACCATTAGGAAGGAATGTGAGGTAGTAATGTGGAATTCACAGTTTTGTAAATATAGTGTCTTGGATACTAATATTGTTCTCAGCATTTTAAACAGCTATGGTCCCCCTATAATTCACTGGTAGAATATAAAAGACCCATATAAACCGAACATGTTTTCTGACCTGTGTGTGAATGCTGTTGGATGGCTGGTTAGGGGAATAGGGTCCACCCAAGTCATTCCTGAGCAGATTATCACTGTGCATTTTTGTCTTCAGGCAGGTGATATAACGGTTGCAAAAGTCCTTGCACAATTCATTTACTTTCTCCAATTCCAGCAGATGGATTCTCAGGACTTGGATTGCCTTCACCATCTGAAAAAGACCAAACGACTCCATGATGCACATTATTATTCAACAATGCTACTATTTATGTAAATGGTTCTGTACAATGCTCTTATAGCACTTCAGAGAGATTGTAGAAACAGAATATAGCAAAAGATATAGTGTAGATTGACTTTTTATGGCTCTCACAGAATATATGATAATTTTATATTAGGGAATTCTTAGAGAAGGAAAAGGTTTACATCAGTTCTCAAATATAAACCTATTAATTCAGGTAATAGGGGACAAGAGGAATGGGGAAACCCAATTCCCCTTAGCTTCCTTCCACTGCACCAAACTGGAGTCAGTCAGCCCCTGTATATTGTCTAGATGGATAGAGAATGACAGGCCAAAAAAACGGTATATATGGGATCTCTTAATTCTCCCACATCATATGCAGCTTATTGTCAGTATGCCCAATCCTATTGGTTTCAAGGGAGATGAGCTGCCACCATAAGTGCCCAACCCTGGAATTCTCCCCTCCCATGTTAGGCTGGGCTGAGCATGCATGTCTATAGTGGGTCAGGACTTGAACAGCTATCTGTGGTTTATCTCCTCTGACAGCAAAAGAATTGTCAAAAAATGTCTATGGTGGAGCTTGCAGCAGCACAAACATGTGCATTTCCTTCAGGCAATTCTCTGTTACAGTAGTGGCTAAAAGATGGAGACCACTATGCTATCATTTTTTATAATTCCTATACAACACATATAGCAGATATGTGGTTACAAGGATTTTCCTCCTCCTGTATTTTCAAGTGTCCCTTTGACCCCCAAAGAAAAGCTTAAAAAAAAAAAAACCCTAAAGGCGGACAGCGAGGTCACTTGTCTCTGGCCAGAGATTAATGGGCTGTGTACAGTAGTGAATTTGTTTAGCGCTGCTGACTGAAAGAACTTTAATGACTTGATAAAAGACAATAAAAATGATTGCTATGTGGGGGAACAGACAGTACCCGATAATTTATGTATCCTCTGTAATAAATATTGCAAATGAAAGAACAGCTTGCAAGATCATTTCAGTCAGCTGAACACAAAGCCAATGCAGAAAACTAGTAAGAGTGTGTTTACATGACATGGTTATTGTATGTACATGAGGTTCTATTAGCAATGACTTTTGTATTTATTGCAAAAATACATCATTTTTATAAAAACCTCAGCAGTTTTGCCCCCCCCCCCTAAAAAAACAAAGACATCTTGTGTAAATGCGGTCTAAATAATATGGCTTGATTGGATATATATAATGGGACCGCCATGGACTTGTGGGGTAGAGGAATGACATAAGACTCTGTATCCTTTAGATGGAGGTTGCTCTGTTCCATTGTATATAAAATGTACAATATAACTGTAATGGCACAGCAGCCTTGATGGTAGAAAGCCTTACTTCTATGTACAGTGTAAAAACGAGGACAGGGAGATCTATCTACAAGGTACAGACACACGGAATGACATAAATCTCTCAATTAGCTCAGATCATTTGTTCAGCTCTCATTTATGTCGCTGCCTGGCCAAGCAGTATATCTGTCCCCCTGAAGAGTTACAGGCCACCGAAAGACGTGCACAGGATTGTAAAAAACACAGATGCTGAATTAATTGACTGCGTGGCACTCTGCGGCTGATTGAGTTGATAATGGCAAGATCTGACCTTTTTCTATTTTCTAATTATGTGCATCTCGGCTGTGAGGAATACATGATTTCTCTTCTAATGATGGCTAATGTCGCTGGCCTTTTCATCATCTCTACGCCAGAACAATTTCTCGGGATTTACATTGCAGGAGAAGAGGCAGAACATAAGGTGGCAATAAGAATTCAGCATACTGGGGGCGAGAGCTGTTTCCGGTCAGTTAAAAACCAAGCCGTAATACTGGGCATAAATGGTCAGAGGAAGGAAAGGTCAATGTGTGAACTGCTAAAAGGCCTGGGCTGGTATCTAAAGTTCAGAGCCTTAGTCAACTACAAACTTTGAAAACTTTGCTGATGCTAACTGAGGGTGGGTTCACACTTGCGGTGGCACTCTGTCCACCGCGAATCTGACCTAAATGTCGGAAAACTGGATAGGGACTGGATAAGGAAAGGTTTGTGACGCTTTGCTTAAAAACCCATTCACTTGAATTGGTTTTTAAAGCAATGCGCAGGTGTGCGCTTTATACAATCTGCGCCGCGAAGCCGTTTTTTTTCGTTGGAAACAAAGTAGAACATGCAGGACTTTGTTTCCGACGAAAAAAACATTTAGGTCGGATTCTCGGCGGACGGAGTGCCGGAGCAGTGTGAACCCACCCTTTGACCATCTCGCACTCCTGGTTTGTGGGTTCTGCGGACATCTACAATGCATACAGCATGACATATATTACTATTTAGACATCGCCCTTATCATCTGGTCCAAGTACTGGCATTCCTGTAAAGCCTATGGAACACATTACTAACAAATGTATGCAAAACAACTGTTTTGGTTTTAATAATGTTTGGCAGTGACTTTAACAAAATGTCATTAGTTATATAGAACTACAAAAGTTGTATAAAAATGCATAAAATCCACAAATGTAAAGGAAGGGATTTACCATAGTTAAACTAGATATGCCATAAAAATGCCATAAAAAAAGGTTTACACAAGTCTGTTATTTGCACAAAATTTTCTGACTTTTTTGCATTCCGCACAAGATTTAAAAAAACAAAAAACTTTCCTTAGTGGGAGGGATGCGGCCTCCTGCAACCCGACAAATTCACTATACTTTACACCAGAAAGTGACGGGCAAGGGATGCATTTATCTATGAAGAGGCATGTGCCTCTTAATAAATTAAGCACACCTTACTCTGGCATAGAGATCAAGACTTGTATATATAATGATAATTAAATAAATAAATCTATCCGAATGTCTTATATAAATACGCCCTAAGGAATTGGAGCATTGGCTTGGCTATACAAACTGCAAAGGTTGCAGTCGCCACTGATGAACCCCAAAAGCCACTTTCCTACATACAGAGACTGTGAATGACAAGTAGTGGTTGTAGAGTCCAGGTACAGATTTTGCATTAGAGCCCAGGAGCCACACACTAGGCTTCTGTATTACTCTGGCTGCTATCTAGTACTTCCTCGTGGCCTACATCTCCAGCACAAATTACTGCTGATCCTTATCAAAGTAGACGTCTTGAAGACACAAGTTTCATCATCATTCCTCAGACATTTGCAGGATCAGTGATTAAGGAAGCATGGCAGGTACTAAAACACAGTTGCCAGAGCGTGTACACGAGCTCATTGAGATTTGTAATGTGGCCTGCCTTCTAAACTGGGAATTACTGTATGGTTTGCTAAAAAGCCAGCAGTAAACATTTATCTAATAAATCACAAGCAGGCGGCTGACTGTAATGTGTGCTGTGTCCAAGCCATGTGGAAACAAACAGGCACTTAAGCCTCAAAGTGGTAGTGGTTTTGCATGGACAAAAGAAGTCAATACTTAACCCCAATTTAATCTAATTACATTACACTGAGCTGTCTGCATCCACTTACTGTAGATATATTTCATCAAATGTGTTAAATATACTGTGGCAATGTACAACCCCCGAAGGTTCCCATGTCACAATTAATAGGTATTTGTTAACACGTCCCACCAATTTTAACAGGATTCAACAACAGTTTGTGTTAGGTCACTATGAATGTCCCTCAAAAGTGTCTGGTGGCCACTCATCCCTGTCCCCTATTGAAATAACATTGAGGAAGTCGGGGAACACATCAGTGCAGTTGACAGAGGTGCTGAAAAGCTTCTATTGGGCTCAGGGTGATATACAGCATAGGTTGCCCCCCTCCAGTCCTAGGGGTTTGAATCAGTGCAGAGAGGGAAATTGTACATCTATTTGTCTCTCTCTACTATGAGTATAGCAAATTTACTTTTAATAGATTAAAAGTAAAGTCTCTGTCACTGAAATATACTGGATATTCCAAGAGGCAGAATTATCATTCCTATATGTGCTATAAGGATCTGATGTCAGGGTGGGTGTAGTGCTTCAATAAATAAAAGCATATACTGTATATGGAGAGCTTATGTGGCATTTTACGTGTATCTGTAAAACTAATAAATACAAAGTTCTTCATGCAAGGATATCAGAAAAGTGTGGGGTCTGACATCTGGTCTGCACAGATTTCTTCCTTCCTGTCAGCAAACAAACTTTTTTCCTCTGAGAATTTTCATCCCCTTTCTCATTATTATTATCCCTCTGACAATAAATAGATTCCATGCCCTTTAAAATCCAATCCTCCTTAAAATGAACACAGCGAGGCTTATGAAGGGGAAGTCAGGACCATTAACATTTAGCCAAACAACAAATAAAAACTAGTGACCGCAGAATGGCTGTGACTTTTAAAGACAAAGAGCTCAATTAAGGCGATATTCTTTCTGTTCACTAATAATGTTGTGTGCAAAGAACAGTATACTGCAGTAGCAGCAGCAGCGATGGGAGAATCACTGGAACCGATCAATAGATCAATTCTCTAATGTTATTGTGAATGCACAAGGGCCAGATTTAGGCTGCGGACACATAGAACATACTCAGTTTTTCCAAAACTTTTCTACATGCTGTGAAAAAGCTCTGCTACTAAGAGGATGAAGGTCGGTATCAGGGCAGGTACACTGACATTTTATTTTTTGTTTTTATCATAGATTGTAAGTTCTCGCGAGCAAGGCCCTCACACCTATTGTTTGATATGTTAGTTATTTTGTCACATTGTAATGTCTAATGTTGTTTGTTCACGTACCCTCTGATTTGTAAAGTCCTGCGGAATATGTTGGTGCTATATAATTAAAATTATTATTATTATTATTCAGCCTATTCCCACAGAACTTCTTATATGAAACAGTGCAACTTAAAGGGGTTGTCCAGGCAAAATTTTTAGATGTTAAATAGGCCGGGGGAGGTGGGAAAAAAAAATCATACCCACCTTTTCCCAGTGCCTCCCAGCACGGTCTGGTCCTACTGGTCCATTTTTATCTTCCAGTGTAAGTCCCTGACACACATGAAAGCTGAGGCCAATCAGCGGCCTCAACAAAGACCCCTGTGATGTCCGGGGGACTCTTCCTGAGGCCACTGATTGGCCTCAGTGGTCACGTGACTGCAGAAGCCAATCAGCGGCTTCAGCGGAAGGGATCCGGGATGTCACAGCCTGCGAGCTGTTTCACTTTGTGAAGACAGCTCAGCAGAAGAACTGGACCGTGCTGGGAGGACTCCGGAGCACCGAGGGCAGATGAGTATAATTTTTTTTTCACCTTCCCCGGCTTATTTAAAATATAAAAGGTTTGCCTGGACAATCTCTTTAAGGTACTTTCTTTCCATAACTTCTATTTACCTGTTTCCGTAACTCTTGTTCTGGTGCTGATCTCTTTATAAGTAGATAGATAGATATTATATATTAAAAAAAATATATGAAAATATTTATATATAAATAAGAACATTTATAGAGACCTGCTTCTCTCTTTTGGGTAGATAGATAGATAGATAGATAGATAGACAGACAGACAAATAGATAGATGTCCAAACAAAAACAGCACCAGCAAGAGAAGGGTGCCATTTTCAAGGTACAGGCAATTCCCAATATACAAAAAGGCAAAAAAACAGGCGGAGCTTCGTATGAAAATAGTGAAAATTGTGGGTTTATTGTCCCATGAAAAAATGCATTTTTGTATGGGACAATAAACCCACAATTTTCACTATTTTCTATGGAGTGCCGTCTGTTTTTTTCTTTTCAGATAGATAATATATTTATATATAAAAAATTAATATAAAAATAAGTATAAATAAGAAAATTTATCAAGACTGCTTTTTTTGAATAGATAGAATATATTTATATAGATAAAATCAACATAAAACCACTAGCAGAAATTATCAAGACTGGTGTTTTGTACTCCAGTCTTGATAATCCCTCAACCAGCAGTGTTTTGCCTGATTTACGACAAGGGACACACCTCCAGCAGGCCATACGCTTACACTGAGAAATCTATGGTAGCTGATGTAGATTTCATGCATCATTTATCATGATGATAAATCCCTGCCCACAGCATATCCATACTACAACCCCTTTTTGCAGAAAGTAGCAAGTAGTAATATGGGGAAATAATAAATTTCCCCCAATGACTGTGCCTTATCTGAACCATCGCTGCCATAATACCAATAATAAGGCACCTATAGAAAAATATATGGCCTATATTTTGCCTCCATATATTTTGATATCATAAACATGAATCTGCTACAAAACAAATTGTGATATGTTCTATAATTCATCACATCAGTCTGAGGCCACACGTTGGGGAAAAGCTCTTTTTTTGTGGCAGATGTTGCGGCATTTTCTTGGGCCAAAGCCAGGAGAGGCCTTAAAAGAAAGGGAAATATAAAGGAAGAATCTATACATATCCCTTTACTTTTGTATGTGTCTTGGGTACTTTATATGATGCACATGTCCAAAAAGGGTGTGTGACAAGTAGATTTAGTGCCTTCGTCACAAGAAAGGTGGCATGAAATTTTTCTCCTGGCCAGACACAGCCAAATGTTGGAAAATATGGATAATGGTTATTACCAGGTTGTCCAACTCTGGATCTTCACTGAAGAATGGCTTATGCTCTTGTTCTTGCTGGTGGACAAAATTCTCAATATCCACATCAAAACTGGCAGATGTAATGCACTCAGACCCCTGTGTCGCCTGCTCACACTTCTCAAACAGCAACGTCAACAGCGGGAACAGCGGGTGTCTAAAAAGGGAACCAAAAATTTCCATGTTAGAAGAGAGTATTTTTAAAGGGAGTCTGTCAGCAGTAAATACATTATAAACCTAATGACTGTACCTTGTAGATGCCTTGTATATGCCTCTGTTATTCCACGTTGGAGCACCATTTTCAAGCAAACCACCAAAATAATCATAAGCAAATGAATGGAAAAATGCTTTGGGGGCATGCTTCAACTTTCCTGGGCTTTAGTCTTGGCTCTAGATTCCCAAGTAAAGCACTTACCCCTCATTTGCATATTCATAGTGATTTACATAAAAATGAGATTCCAAAGCTGAATTATAGAGACATATTTGGAAACTGTAGAATCACCTATATAAAGTACTGTCATTAGGTTTATATCCAACTTACTGCTGATAGACTCCCTTTAAGTAAAATGAAACAATGGGAGAAAAGTGATATAGATAACAGCAAAACGTCACAATCATGAATGAGAAATAGCCTGGAATTAATTAGTGTGTCACTTATTAGAAACAGTACCTGTGACCCCAGAACTGAGAGCAGTTCTAACTACATCCAGGTACAGAGTGTGTCACCCCCATACTAATGAGAAACAACCTGGAATTAATCAGTGTATCACTTACTTATTTGTGACTATACTTGTGACCTCAGAACTGAGTGCAGTTATAACTACATCCAGGTACATAGTGTGTCACCTCTTCAGTAATGAGAAATAGCCTGGAATTAATCAGTTTATCACTTACTTATTAGAGACATCACCTGTGACCCCAGAACTGTGTGAAGTTATAACTACATCCAGGTACATAGTGTGTCACCCACTCAATAATGAGGAATAACTTGGAATTTATCAGTCTGTCATTTATGAGAGACAGAACCTGTGAGTATACCTCCCAACTTTTAAAGGATAGAAAGAGAGACAGAATGTGTGGTGCGCATAGCACATTGCAGCAAATTTCGCTCCACCCACTCCTACTTTGACTCCGCCCATTCCCATCCATTTCTCTTTGTTTCCCCTCACAGTGTAATGGTCCTACAGTCACCCTAACATTATATACCTCCACATTATAATGTCCCCCCCCAGCTGCCCCCAGTTAATGTCTCCATCCAGAGACCCCAACAGTTAATGCCCCCCAGTTTAATGCCCCCCTCCAGCTGTCTCCCCCAGTTTAATGTTCCCCTCCAGCTGCCCCCGTTATGCCCCCTGTGATGATAAGAGTCCCAGATATGTATTTCTTTTACTACTACTCGCTCATATTGTGTGGTTCCTGTCTGTTATCAGCCATTTGGTCATAGGCTTGAGAAATGTGGTTTGTTGACTCTGTAATCCACAACCCTTTGTAGTCCAATTTATAGCTCCATTTGCATACCTTTGTTACACTCATTGTCACAGTAGGGGGAAGTCTCTGCAAGGATGGGGTGGGGGAGCTCTGGGTACTCCAGGCCCAGACGTCATGGCGCCGATGGCCCTAACAAAAGGATTATGGTTTTATGACAATATCTTCCCTGGGGAACCACTTACAGTCGCACCGATAAATTCCTCAGGCGAGCCAGGTCAAGGCGGATGTTTAGACCCCGCACAAGATACGGGTCAAAGCCCAGAAAAGGTCCAGACACTGATCTCCTTAACCAAAGGGGATTATGGTGTCATCCGTGGGGTCTACACAATGGGGATCTCGCCACGAACCCTATCAAGCTGCCGGCCCGACACTACAGTCATCAGCCGAGGAATTATAAGGAAATATGATTCTGAAAGATTTAGAAAGGAGGGCAGGGCTCCTCCTCCTGGTGACATCACTTAGGGAGGAGACCTTTCTAGGTAAAAGTTCTCAGACCAGGAAGAGGGGTGTCTTTTGTCTTTTTTTTTTTCCTGGAGGAGATGTGAGGGCAGGTCATGGTGTAGACTTCAACCATGTGGCCTACCATGCGGCCTAGCATTGAAATGTAAGAAATGTAACAGCATGTAGGAGACACATGCTCTGTAACTTGCTTAAGGAAGAACCCTGAAGCCTAGCTACTTGTTCTTGTAATTTTCTATATGTCTGTCTTCTGCTGAAAGCCACCCAGATAGAACGGCCCAGGAAAAAGGGGGTGCTGCCACTGGAATAGCATGCTTTTGGACTGTTGTAAGTACGCGCCCTGAGCTCAACATCTGGGAGAGAACCAATCACAGACTTGTGTTGGTAATATTTCCTTTTCTTCTGTTTATTCCCATTTTTATTTTGTGCACCGTGTCATGCTGCTTTCCATTTGTATTTGCTTGCTAACTGCTAAATGTATTCTCTGTATGTGTTAAGTGTCTAGTACCGACCCTTTTAGGGGTTAATAAATATATAAAATTTAGAAAGCTCGTTTTGTATTATCCTATGGGCCCAGAACACTCACTGAAGGTGGGTGTGAGGTAATTGAAGCGATCTCAGGTGTGCCGAACTTTGGTTCGGTAAGACGAGATCCTTCACACCCCCCTTCAGCTGTCTCCCCCAGTTTAATGTCCCCCTCCATCTGACCCCAGTTTAATGTCCCCCTCCAGTTGCCCCAAGTATAATGTCCTCCTCCAGTTGCCCCCCAGTTAAATGTCCCCCTCCATCTGCTCCCCAGTTAAATGTCCCCCTCCATCTGCCCCCCCAGTTTACGGTCCTCCCCATCTGCCCCCCAAATTAAAAAAAAAAAAACTAATACTCACCTCTCCTTGCTCCTGTGCTGCTCTGTAGAAGTCTCTGCTCCTGGAGGCTTCAGGGAGCTACAAATGCGATGTGAGTGATGCCCGGGCCGAAGCACACAGGGGCACAGTGGTGAAGCAGGGAGCGGACAGCTTATGCTTCACCATTATATTCAACTCATCTGCGTCCGGAGGAATCTGGGACATTACCTCCTGCCAACCGGGACGGGACACTGAATCCAGTACTGTCCCGCTGAATTTAGGACGGTTGGGAGGTATGCCTGTGACCCCAGAACTGCATACAGTTATAACTACAACCAGGTATATAGTCTGTCATCCCTTCAGAGAAATAGCCTGGAATTAATCAATGTGTGAATTACTTATTAGTGACTGTAGCTGTGACCCCAGAACTGAGTGCAGTTATAACTACATCTAGGTACATAATGTGTCACCCCCCCCCCCTCAATAATGAGAAATAGCCTGAAATTAATCAGTGTGTCACTTACTTATTAGTGACGTCACGTGTAACACCAGAACTGAGTGTAGTTATAACTACATCCAGGTACATAGTGTGTCACCCCTTCAGTAAGGAGAAATAGTCCTATGCTGCTAATTTGCAGCATGAAAGCCTGATGTTTTGTGATATGTACCAAAAAAGTTACAAACTTTTGAGAGTGCTGTGAATTATTACATATCATTCCCTTATGGGTATGCCTGATAATTCTGAACATGTCCAATGTCCTGGGGCATCTTCTGATCTCTTGCTCTTGCACTCCAGCTATCCCAGTTCACAACTGTGCACAGTAAAGCTGGATGTAGCAGCTCAGACTTCATGCGCACACTATGCATGTGGGAAGCTGGTGTGCATGCACTAGAGTTCAGGAGATATGGCGGGACATTGTACAGGTCTATGGGTGCGTGATTACAATTAATACCTGTAGAGTCCTTACTCATAGTACAAGCAAAAACACTTTATGGATATATTTATATACCATCGAAATCTGACAGATGCACGTTGATTGGTGCATTTTAGATCATAAATGTGCATATCTTGTATATTGGTTGCATCATTTTAATTTTCAGCCATGCAAGATGACTACCATAATTTTTAGACTGCTATGATGTGGAATTGGTTGCTATCACGTTACTTCCAGCAAAGCTTGAGCTTTCCTTTTACATTGGCAGAGTACAGTTAAAGGGGTTTTCCCATCTCCCTGTTTCAGCAGCCTTGCCTGCTGTCTCTTCTTCTTACTTCCTGTATTCCTTACCAAACAGTCAAAGTCACCTCCCCCCAGCTTGCTGAACAGGTCACTATGAAGTATCACAATACTTATTATGATTACTAGAAATCTAATATAAGTGCAGATCAAATAATATGCACAGACTCAGTGTTATCTGTGTGTTTACATAGAGAGATAACAGACACTGCTTTATCAGCAAACTGCAATTAGCTGAATGGCAGAGCTGTAGATAACAGTGAGAGCAGTGAGTGACGTCATCTGTCCTATCTAATCACACAGGACAGGCTGTATGAAAACACTGGGAGGAATAATTTCACATAGCAGAAAACCAAAGCAGCATTGCTAAAGAAATATATTTAGGAAAACTCTTCAATTTACATAAGCTAGCAGTATAGATAGGATTCTAGGGATGGAAATACCAGTTTAAGTTTAGTTTCAATGAACACATAAGAACAGTATACTATTCACTATGCTGGAGTGTCTCAAAGCAATTGAGTTTAATTCACCATATAGAAAATGTCTCCCATTCTTCAAGCTATTTTCAGTGCACTTAAATGTCCCACCCAGTGTGTTTAAAGGGAGTCTAACCCCACCAAGCATATTAAAGTGTCACCACACCACATTACAGGGATAAACAACATTATCTGTTATGTGTGAACCTTTTGTAGATTTGGAGAAAAACTATTTTGAAGTCTTATGTAAATTAGGCAGTTGGTGCATTGGGGGCGGGCCTTCAGACCCCTACCATCTCCTTTTTGCTTGCTCTGATCCTCCCACTGCTATGACATCACCAGTCCTAGCTGAGCAGCAAAAGCAGTGCTCTAGGAGCTGAAGGCCCGCCCCCCATACACCAACTGCATTATTTACAAAAGACTTCAAAGTTGTTTCTCTGTAAATCTACAGAACTGACATGTATAGCAAAGTTGTGTTTATCATTGTAATATGTTCTGTAACAGTGATAACAGTTGAACATGTTTGAGAGGTGGTAGAGTCCCTTTAATGATCAAGTCCAGTATGCATCTATACGAGTCACATCTCTAGCAAACTAAAGGTCTGTGCAAGTTATGTACAGAATAAGTAGAAATGTTGAAATAGAAAGCACTATGCAAAAATAAAAAAAATTGTCAGAATCCATCTATTCTGCATTAGTATAAAAATTATAGTTAAAGAGGACCTTTCACGTCCTCATGTATATGCGGTTTTACATACCGCTAGAACGTCGACAGCGCGCTGTCAGCTTTCCCGTTATGTGCCTCGGGGCTGGAGATATCGCGGGTCTTAGTTTCACCGTCAGAAGGGAGTTCCTGACAGTCTAGCTGGGCTGCCCTCCCTGACAGTACTCGTTCATAGCCCTGTACTGGGGGGGTGTTCCTCCCAGCTCAGCGTCATCACTGGGCAGTAAGGAACGCCCTCCTGACTGTACTCGTCCCATAGCCCTGTACTGCCAGAGGGGGCGTTCCGTACAGCCCGCATATACATGAGAACGTGAAAGGTCCTCTTTAAGAAGGACTTGTAAGGCCCAGTCCTACAGACTACTCCTCTATCAAATTACATTTACTTTGTGAAACGAAATAGATCAGCAGCACCAGAATGTCTACGAGTACACTGTATGTTCAAAGGAATACATTCCTGTGCCACTCTATGACCACTTTCATACATATTTTCAGGCATTAAATTTCTTGGATTTTGCAGTGCAACTTAAAGAGGTTGTCCACTTTCAGACCAGTATTGAGAGACCAATGTTTTTGTTTGTATAATAAAAAGTTGTACAATTTTCCAATATATTTTTTGTATCAATTCCTCAAGGTTTTCTAGATCTCTGCTTGCTGTCTTTAATCCACTGACAGTAAATGATAAATATCAGTCCATGGTCTTGTGATATACAGTCCATTGTCATGTGATGGACAGAGAGGTGCACAGCTCGTTGCAGTCACAGCACTTTAATCAGACATCTGCCTGGTAACGTTGCACCTGTGTGTTCATCACATGACCATAGACTGTACATCACATGACCATAGACTGTACATCACATAACCATAGACTGATTTTTTTCTACTGTAAGTAAACAAAAAATGACAACAAGCAGAGATCTAGAATACTAAATCGATCAATAACTTTTTATTATACAAACAATAACATTTGTCTGAAACTGGACAACCCCTTTAAGATTCAGTAATGGTCATCCATTATATTCTTCCCTTACAATGTCCAATCATCTCAAAAAGCAAATAGATTATTTTATAGTAAGTCAGTAGGAAATTATAATTATATGATACTGTTTGGAATAGTTATGTACATGAGCAGTCATTAACATGATGGTTGCCCCAGCTTTCTCCTTTCCTGCACCAAATTCTAGCACCCATGTTAACTACCTGAGAACCTGGTATAAATGAGGCACTGGGTGGCAATGAAAAGGTTAAGAAGTTTGCACGGTCTAATTTGCAGGCTCTAATGCTGCATCATATTATAGAGTAATCTGCACTGATCCCAGTTTAATGCAAGGTTCTGAGTCCTGAGCAGAGAATATAAAGCACTGCCTTGCTTGCCGTAATTTAGCCAGCCCTGCAGGGGCTTAGCCCAGGGATATGAAAGACAAATTCCAGACTGTGTTATGAATTATTGCGCCTTATGAACCTTCCAACTCTCAACAGATGCCTCCTGCCATTTAAACAGGCACTAGATCAATTAGAAATGAAAAGGCACAAATCGACCCAGTGCAAGGGCACTAAATTACCAGGAACTAATAATCCGAGCAGTGATGCCAGGTGGTGGGAGTTCGGTGGTGCTCCCCAACCTCTGCACAAATTTCGGCAGAGAATTAAGCTGAGAGACTGGACTGGGGAAAGGTGTAATCCTCTAACCTTGGCAAATTCCATGCCAGCTATTTATTAAAGGGAAAAATCAAGTAATGTTATATATATATATATATATATATATATATATCCATGTACTAAGAAAAAAAGAACTCATGGTTAGCAATGAATGGACCATCAACCATGGATCATAACACAGTGGAAAAGACAGAGTGGGAAAATATTTAGCACCAGCAACAATGATATACAAGCATAAAGTCCATACACCCCTGGAGAAATGCAGTCTTAGGCCCCCATCAACAGACACATGATATCCATTATTTCAATGGGCACATGCAGTCATCTGCTCTTTTTCCATGAACAGTCCAGACTATTTTCCTGACCATAGTCTATGGGTCTCGAAATAAAGTGATCAGCTTTCCATGATCCAGAGACAAAAAAAGATTACAAATTAAAAGCAAAATTGATTTCCTTTGCACATACATGAAAAACAGATGAACCACAGCCAGCACATGACCAGAAACTGAGGAGGATCTGGTGTAGTCTATTATTTACACAAATATGGGGTTAGACTGGTCAATAAGTCATTTGTCATCTAGTTATCTGATTTTCAACATAGAATTCTATGGTATGGGCCATGATCAAAACAATTCAAGGGCACATCGTCTTAATGCAAAAATGTAATTTTCTTTAAGATGTTTACAGCAAAAAGATGCATTTAAAGCATAACTTCAACTTTAGTG
This sequence comes from Leptodactylus fallax, assembly GCA_947044405.1. Classification (NCBI taxonomy): domain Eukaryota; kingdom Metazoa; phylum Chordata; class Amphibia; order Anura; family Leptodactylidae; genus Leptodactylus; species Leptodactylus fallax. Next base: position 4,981,871 of record CAMRHE010000118.1, read on the forward strand.
AATTTGCAATAATAAGAAATCTGACATGGTTCTGATTTGCCATGTCTTTTGACAGTCCATTAGGAAAAAAATGTATTGTATATTTGTTTAGTAGGGCTGTGTCACTTATTCCCTATCCACAGGATAAGTGTTAGGCCCGGTTCACATCTGCGTTCGGGTTTCCGTTCGGGGAGTCTGCTTGGGGACCCCCCGAACGGAAACATATACACATAAAAAAGCAGTTTACCTGGGAAACCAGCGGACCCCATAGACTATAATGGAGTCCGTGTGGTTTCCACTCGGTTTCCGCACGAAACATGCGGAGAGGAAAGTGCTGCTTGCAGCACTTTCCTCTCTGCTTGCTTTGTGTGGAAACCAAGCGGAAACCACACGGACCCCATTATAGTCTATGGGGTCTGCGGGTTTCCCCGGTTTACCCGCTTTTTTTTATGCGTATAGGTTTCCGTTCGGGTGGTCCCCAAGCGCAGATGTAAACCAGGCCTTAGGTCACTGGGGGTCCCAGCAGTCAAACTAGGAGAACATGGACCCAAACACTTTCCTGAATGTTATGTGTAAATGGACCCCTGTTGCGCATTACTCTATTCACATCTATGGGACTGCTTAGAATACTCCTTGCATTGGATAAAAGGGTAACACCTAAATGTTTATAGGTATTTAATGGGTTCACAGATCCTGGGCAGGACTGCTGCAGATGAGGACTTACACAGACCAACAGAGGTTAGAGCTTAGGTTTACTGCATTTTATGCTGTAACAAGCTGCAATACCAGGCTAACTGCCCAACTTTTGGTGCAATATTGCAGTATGTATAGAAACCTTTACTGTATATATACAGCCAACCATTTCTTATAGCTGCAGATCGCCTACTTGAACCATTACATTCAGAATGGAACTACACAAGTTACTCAGAATTTGTTTTCTATTAAAATTGACATAAGAATTACTAAAGTTATTAATATCCATATATAGGAACAGCGCCTCATTTCTATCAAAAACGTCTGTACAGGGCTTTCCCATCTTATCATTTTCAGTGTCTAGGACAAGGAAGCAGAAATCAGCATGAACCAGTGCAACATCTTCCTCCTCCTTCCTCACCCCTGAAACTACAAAGATGCTAGTCCACGCCCTCATAATCTCCCGCCTAGACTACTGTAACACCCTTCTCCATGGCCTCCCAGCAAATACTCTCTCCCCCTCCAGTCCACCTTAACCTGTGCTGCTCGCTTAATACACCTCTCCCCCCTGTTCTTCATCAGCCGCTCCCCCTCTGACAATCCCTTCACTGGCTACCTGTGGCCCAGCAAATAGCGTTCAAATTACTAAAGCTGACATACAAAGCCATCCACAACCTGTCCCCTCCATATATCTCTGACCTAAACTCCCGCTACCTGCCCACACGCAACCTCCGATCCTCCAAAGACCTCCTACTCCGCTCTGCTCTTATCCGCTCTTCACAAAACTGGCTCCAAGATTTCTCCTGTGCATCCCCCATACTCTGGAACTCATTACCAAGACACATAAGACTGTCCCCCACAGTCACAAGCTTCAAGAAGGCCCTGAAGACTCACCTATTCAGGAAGGCCTACAACCACCAACACCACTACTGGCACCACACCACCATATGTACACAGGGGCGCACCGCTAATGAGGCGAAGTGAGCCGGCCGCCTCAGGTGGCACTGTCCGTCACTGTCTGGGGGGGTGGCATTTTTACTATTCAATGTAAACCAGCCCAGGAAAGGCTGCTTTAAAAAAAAAAAAAAAACAAAGCTGAGCGGGGCCTGTCCTGGGTTGGTTTACGAGACATCGCATCTCAGCGCAGGTGGTGATACAATGACGTCATCGCACCGCCTACGCTGAGACACAGACGTCGCGGACAAGAAGAGAAGGCGGCTCCATCAAGGCATCGCAGGTGAGGATAACTTTTTTTTTTATATATAAATAGGCCGTAACCTGCTGGAGTATCCCCAGCAGGTAACGGCCTATTTATTTACCTACCCCGCGTCTGCTCATGGCCGCCTCTGCTTCCCCTTCTGCTATGAGACGCAGAAAGGGAAGTGGATGCCGCTGTGAGCAGCTGCGGGCTTCGGTAAGTGAGGCCGCAGGCCTCAAATACTACTGTTATTATACTCCGGGGTCTGAAAATAATATAATCGGAGGCCCAGGGGAGGTAAGGGAACATAAAAACCAATGCTACTTACCTCTCCTGCAATCCGATGTTACTCCGAGCAGGCTTGGGGCCTCTGGTGACGTCATCAGGTCGCGTCGCCGGCCTGATCACGTGACGTGTGTGCGCACTTAAACAGGGCCGAAAGATGCAAGGAGTGCACCGGTGTCCAGGATAGGTAAGTAACACTGGCTTTTATGTTTGTCACCTCCCCTGGGTCTCCAATCATTTCAGTATACTCTGGGGTCTGAAAAGACCCCAGAGTATAATAATAGTTCATGGCTGGGCCACTATGGGGCATAATACCGTGTGCAGGGGCCACTGTGGAGCATAATACGCTGTGCCGGGGCCACTGTGGAAAATAATACAAGTGCAGGGGCCACTATGGAGCATAATACCCTGTGCAGGGGCCACTATGGAGCATAATACCCTGTGCAGGGGCCACTATGGAGCATAATACCAGTGCAGGGGCCACTATGGAGCATAATACCAGTGTAGGGGCCACTATGGAGCATAATGCCAGTACAGGGGCCAAAATGGAGCATAATACCGTGTGCAGGGGTCACTAGGGAGCATAATACCGTGTGCAGGGGCCAATATGGGGCATAATACCGTGTGCAGGGGCCACTAGGGAGCATAAAACTGTGTGCAGGGGTTGCTGTGGAACATAATACCGTGTGCAGTGGCCACTGCGAGGCATAATACCATGTGCAGGGGCCACTATGGAGCATAATACCGTGTGCAGGGACCGCTGCGAGGCATAATACAGTGTGCAGGGGTTGCTGTGGAACATAATACCGTGTGCAGTGGCCACTGCGAGGCATAAAAACAGGGAGACCGGTGCAGGGACCGCTGCGAGGCATAATACCAGTGTGCAGGGGTTGCTGTGAACATAATACCGTGTGCAGGGGCCACTGGGGGGGAAAAAACCAAGGGGGGGGGGCACTATGGAGCATAATACTGTGTGCAGGGGCCGCTGCGAGGCATAATACAGTGTGCAGGGGCCGCTGCGGGCCATAACACTGTGTAATACTGTGTGCAGGGGCTGCTGTGGAACATTATAGTGTATGTAAATGGGGCGCTATAAACAGGGGCTATGGCGCCTGTTTATATTATACGCTGTCTGTTTATAGTGGCCGTGTGATGTAATTACAGCCTTGTCACATACTGTAGACATGTACAGGACGAGGCTGTAGTTACATTACATGGCCGCTATGAGATAAATGACACTATGTAAACAGAGAAGCGGTCACGGCGCTTACACAGGTACCATTCAAACAGCTGATCAGTGGGGATCCTGGGTTTTTGAGCCCCACTGATTAGTTTATTAATGACCTGGAAAACCTTTTAATTAGTTAACACCTGGGGCATTGTTAATAAGGGGCACTATTTATACAGGGTACACACGGACATTATTAATATAAAGATGCACTTGGGGGTATTATTCATTATGGGGGGGTTATATCATATATTTTATAATTGGGGTAGCAGCAGGATGGGGGCTTTGTGTAGATGAGGACAATGTGGGTGCCTGGAAAAGTGAGGAGCCAAAGATGTCTGTGTTGAAAACTTTACAGAGACAAGTCACAGCTGGAAGAAGTGGTCATGGCGGTCCAAAGGGAAGAGAAGGGAAATGTGAAGGATTAGTCAGAGACGTCACCTGTAAGTCACAAAATGTTACTGCCCTGTATTCACCTAAATGATAGAGGATATCATAAATACCTGATTGATGGGGGTCTGTCTGCTGAGACCCCCACTGTGCCTGAGAATTGGGTTTTTTCCCCCCCACTGGGTGGGAATTCAGCCTGACTGCAGCCATATATAGACGTGTCACTTGGTGGATGGACCAACCTGCATGACTCTCATTCACTTCAATGGGAGTGCCAAAGATAGCCGAAGTACAGTACTCAGCTATCTGTGGCGCTCCTATTATAGAGAATGGGGGCCACGTGGGCTCGTCCATCCACCAAGCAGAAGATGTGTGAAGCTACTTTCATTGTTAATGCCGTGTTGTTGATCGGATACTGAAGTAATACAGGAAAAAGAATTCTTAAAAACTTTTTTATAGCTTTGTGCATTGTGTATATTGTGCGACGATAACAGAGTGTGAAGCTAGTAGCATGGAAACTCAATTTTTTGAGTTTGGGGGGGGGGGGGCGTCTTTCTATAGTCCACCTCAGGCAGCAAAGAGGCTAGGTTCACCACTGTCTGTACAGTCTCTCCCCTCACCTTCTGTCTCTATCCCTCTTCCCTCATAGATTGTAAGCCCTTGCGGGCAGGGCCCTCTATCCCACTGTGCCAGTTGGTCACTGTTAGTATTATATTTGTTTTGTATACTTTGTGTACCGTATGTAAACCCTCAAATGTACAGCACCATGGAATGAATATAATGTACAGCACCATGGAATGAATATAATGCTACAGCACCATGGAATGAATGGTGCTGTGTAAATAAATAATAATAATAACAACAACATCTGAACTGGAGCGGTGGGAACAGTCAGAGGTAATTATATATTTTGTTATGTTACAAACCCTATTCTAAGCTCTAATTAATATATTGTTAATTGCAGGAAAATCCCTGTGATGTAGAGGTTAACTGTATAAATTACACAGGCGGCGAAAATACCACAGATTTGGTCCAAGTTTAAATGAAACAAAGTTAGCTTGTTGTGACATAGTAGTGTGGATGAGTAGTCAGGACTGCTTCTTGCTTGTGACTCAAAGTCAACCTTATTTGTCTACATGGGGTTGTTTTGGTGGGATTTCTGCAAGACTTAATCACATAATAGGAGAGATGATTTCTGAAACAAATCTACCACATGAGACTCCTTGCTAATCAGATATACAGTGGGTCCGGACTACAGGGTGGATCTAGACTACTCATCCAGACTGTTGTGTAGCTGCAACAGTCCAATTTAATGAGGACCTTTCACCACCTCCACCAGCTCCAGTTCATACCATCTGTTAATGGGCGCTGCTCTACTGATTCTGGCACAGTTGTTTTTTTTTTCTCTAGCCTCCACCATTCCAAGTAATCAATGCTTTTAGTTCTGGTGCCTGATATGCTGCTTAAGATCTGTACTGTCAGGTGAATGTGTCAGGCAGAAGCAGGCAAGGTGAGTGTGATTGAGAGCTCCAATTAGAGGTGGACAGTGTCAGAGCTCAGAATCACACCCCATACCTGACCCCGCCCTCCTGACAGTAGAGAGCCTAAATCTAAAGAGGCACCAAAACGAACAGCAGTGGGGGTAAGAGATACAATTCCAACTGTACTGGAATCAGTGGAGCATCATCTATAAAATTATGCAAAAGCTGGAGTTGGTGGAGAAAGGTCCTCTTTAAATCTTTTGCAGGTGATGTGTACAATATTCATTACCAGGTGCAACTATTTTTGGGGGTACCTAAGACAAATACTAGTCTTTTAAACGCTGTGCTGAAGGGGTATACAATAAGTGTGAACATATTTTGACATTCCACCAACCTGTCCCCAGGACGGTATTAATAAATCTGCTTCAGTGCCTGCTATTTAGTATCAAAATAATAGAATATTAGCTAGAAAAAATGCATGGAAGGGGTTAACATGGTACAAGATTCAGAAGGTAAATAATTCTCTCCCTTTCTGCACTATTTCTGGGGCGAGTTTGATCCTCGTCAGCGCAGAACAAATAAAAGGGCTGAACTGGCATGACATTTTACTGCAGACGAAGGGTCGTTTGCAGCCACTAATAAAAAGGATTTGACACAGGCTAATAAAGAGGAATGCATCTCTCTAATGGCCTAATTGAGCGCATTCAGCACTGCTCTGCCTGGGAGCCAGCACGGCAAATGAAAGCCAGAGGCTCTGCTACATTTAAATGTTTCCTCAATGTATTTCCTGTCCAATTTTATTCCCAGCAAGCAAAATGAAAAAGGGTCATAACTAGCAATAGAGAGAGGGACTCATGTCCCCCACTATTACTCTCCGTGTACCCTACTGCTTTGTCCATCACACAACTGATGAAGCATTATCTATTACTACATTTATATTTACACAAATTATGTCCCTGAACACCTCTCAGAAATATCACTTAGGATTAGTTTGGTAGCAGTGGTAGTGATACTCACATTCAGGTGAGGTCGATTTATGACATTCATCACATACAGTATAATACTGTATAATGCACTGTACATTTACAGCACTGGACATTTATTCACAACTAACTGGAAGTTCATTCACAAAAAATGTCCCATTTTGACTTTTTGCAAAAGTTTTTTGTTCTGAAACATTGAGCAAAAGCTGAAAGCTGCACCAGAACACAACACACCAGGTCACAATATCTGATTTGCTTACATCAGAACAAAGTGTTCTTGCTCCACACTCACATCAATAGTTTCTAAGAGCACCTTGTATCTTCACCCCCTCCACACTGACCTCATACAGACCCTGCCATACACATGGAGCCTGTGTTTACCTCTATTGCTCCTCACTGATCCATATGGATCACTGCGGGTTTATGAAATGCCTGGTGGTAAAGTCCGGTGACTAACAATCTCTTCCCAATCAGCTGTTCCACGTAGTAACAGGGACGGCATTGGAAGCACAATATCAAACAACATGGCTTCTAAGAGAGAGATTGCACTCCGCATGCACTCCAAGCTGGCACATTGCTCACTCCTTATCACTAACTCCTAATTTCTTGATAGGTCTTACCGCTCACATAAGATTAAAGTGATGCCCCTCTTTGAGCCCCAGTTTATTTTATACTAAATAAGTACTAAGTTCTCTGCAGATTATATTATGCTTTTTTGTATGTGTTTTACTCAACCATAAATGCTGCAATTTGAACAATCCTGTAATAGTTTTTAATCTGCAAGAAACTTCCGATATATTAGCAGTGGGCAGAATTGGCACGGTGTTGCAGCACGTGGCAGCTGTGACATAATTACACCAGCATTAATTAGGCTTTCCTATATGAATCCCTGTAAAAGCTCACATTCCATTTTACAAGGCGATACATTATTACTACCCAATTAGTATTAATTTTATGTACGATAGTAGTAAAGGCTCAGATGACCTTGCAGTATATTCTGTGCTTGGAATACTCTGCAGGCTGGGGTCCAAATGACTAAAGCGAAACGGATATATTTGCTCGTTTCACACTGAATAAGGCTGTGAATGGAGAAAGTCTACATCGAGAACCTCAGCGGGTTCATCTCTTTGGCTTGAGGACAGTACATTGTTCTAGGAGATGATCTTATAAGTCAGAAATGTCCCATATTTTCTCGGTTTCGTGCATAACAGTTCTTTTGGGACACAAGGCCACCATTTCTTCATCTACCTAAAGGTTGATTTGCACATTGTAGGTACATTCATGCAGACCCGCTCGCAATCAGTTGCCGCTTTGCACATTCATTTTCCGCTTCACCAAGGTGCAGCTGACCATTGGACTCCATGACCATTTGGAAAGGTTTGGTCACTTGAGAATGAAGACATTTATTTTATTTACATTTATTTGTGGTGTTCAATAAAAAAAATTAAAAAAAGTCCAAATTAGGACACAAAATGATTTCCCTTTTATCTGTGTGATACTATGGAGCATGAAAGCCTCAGAGACCATGTGTTAATTTGAATTGAATGGGGCCTTGTTAAATTTATTGACATGAAATGAAAAATCCCCACTGTGGTTTTGAACTGTCATGCTACCCAGAGGCAAGAAATTTTAATTAAAAAAAAAAAAGTCTGTAAAAGAAAAAAAAGAAGAATAAAACAGAGCCATCCTGCCTGTCTTTCTCCATCCTCCAGTAACAGCAGGCAGTGCCACGAGGAATCTGTATAGGGTTACTATTCAGTTCCTGAGTGGATGATCTTCATGGGATAGGGAAAGTCCAAAATCTATAAAAAGGTCCTATTCTGTGGGGTAAGCTTCATTCCATCCTGTCATCACTGAAAAGTAGCCAATCAGGTCCAACTTGAATTTTTCAGACGCTCTTTTGTAAAGTAAAGAAGCAATTTGATTGGCTACTTTGCTCCACATCTCCATTACATCAGTTAATAAATATATTTACCTACTGTAATTCACACCCTACCCCCAGCAAATTCTCTCACTGACCCATATCATGCTGCTTTGGATTTTGTTTGGTCAGGTGCTATAGATTTCATACCTTCCATTGCTAATTTCACACTGATATTATTCTGATCTGCCATTTCAATTGCATAGGGAAATCCATATCTAAATCTGCAAGTAAACCTTACAGATATTGTATGAATGTCTAGGGGAGTATTTCTGCAAAGATTCATACTGAACAAAGCCACAGCAATCTAAAACTGATACATGGTCTTAGTAAAAGGTGCCTTTTCTATGATACATTATAAAAAAACGTAGGCATAAAAACTAAGTAAAAAAAAAAGGCATAGGCATAAAGGAAAAATTCATGTCCTAGACTACATCATTTTCCAGCTTTATATAAATCAAACTTATTCACCAGTTAGTAAAAAGTTCTACAACCTAATTTCTAAACATTTACAAAATATATGTATGCTGTTGGCGAATTGAAACATTGTTTAAAGCTGGAGACCTCTTAGGGTATGTTCATACTACCATTATCACATAAGTTCACAGCAACAGACATTAACAGTAATGGATAATGGACACAGACAAAGCCCCCCTCTACCTGTGTCCGTTCCCATTGACTATAATGTAAACAACATGGCGGACACTTTCTTCTTTCAGCTTTGTTTACTTTTGTAACAGAAGAAAAAGTCCTGCATGGGGTTGAATGCAGACAGACATCCGACAGAGGGGGCTCAGTCTGCATTTGTATTTTAATGTCCAGTGCTCTTATCCTGTGATGGATGAGAGCAACAGACATTAAAGGGATTGTCCTTGCAAAAATTTACATAAAATGTTTTTTTTAAATCAGCCAGGGGTGGTGAAAAAAAAAAAAAAATTCATTAGAACTAGTAAACATATTATCTTCTAGAGGCCTGAATGGTTGGACTGATATTAAAAAGAAAAACTCCAAATTGATCAGGGAAATTGCAAGAATGAAACAATTTATTTTATTTAGAATTTTCTTCTTGGTCATAGGTCCTCCTTAAAGGGGTTGTCCAGGCAAAAATGGACACCCAAATTAATTTTTAAATCGGCCGGGGGCATTGAAAAAAATAATAAAAAATCCATCATACGCACCTTTCCCAGGGGCCTCCCTGCACGGTCCGGACCCGGTCCCCGCCGCACGTGACCACTGAGGTCAATCAGTGGCCTCAGCTAAGGGCACGTGATGTCACTACCTGTGACGTCCCAGGGTCTCTTCCTGAGGCCACTAATTGGCTTCCTGAGGCCAATCAGTGACTTCAGCGGAAGGGATCTGGGACGTCACAGCTGGCGAGCAGTTTCACTTTGAGAAGTTGCCGGCTCAGGAGGACCGGACCACGCTGGGAGGACACTGAAGCATTGGGGACAGGTGAGTATGATTTTTTTTTTTCACCTCCCTGGCCTAAAAGTAATTGTTTTGCCCAGACAACCTCTTTAAATAAAGGTAGCCTGAACCCACCCTTATAATGTCAAAATGAGCTGGATGCATGGCCAGTTAAGTGTTCTCTCTTATACTAACCCAAGCATTGTATCAGCTGGAAACAATGGGGGAAATTTATTAAGAATGGCATATGAAGTCCCCAGCTGGAGTGAGATTTGCCTGAATTATTAAGAGGCTTCAGCCTCTTAAAGGAGTTATGCCACCAAACATATTTACCCTCTATCTATATCTATAGGATCGAGGATAAATTGCTGATCAGTAGGGATCTAACCAGAGACCACCACCGATCCTGAGAACAGGGATGTTTTACCCCCGCTGTGAATGCAGTTGCTGGAAAAGTGGCTGAGCCTCCAGGTGGAGAAAGACACCCTCTCCTCTCAGTAACTTCAGTGGGAGAGCTGGATAGTCAAGTGCAGAACTCTGGTTATCTCCAGAGATAACATTGAATAGAATGGGAATGTAAGCATCTCCATAGACCAGAGGGTTCAGCCCATCAGCAATTTATCTTCTATCCTATGAAGATAAGATATTCACTGTCCTCTCCCTTGAATAGTATTTTGGAGGACCCTTTAGTGGACACAACTGTGACCCCCAGTTCAATGTCACTAAGCTGTGAACATGATACCCTTATGTAACTGAGCCGCCACCAGTTATGGGATCCGGAATTAACACAGTTTTCTCCTGTAAAGATATAAACAACTAAACAGACAGATAAAAGCTGACTTTAATCTGACACTGCAAGTGAAAAATACACCAACAACATGGGGAGAAGTCTGAGCCCAGAGGAACACAAGTGCAGGACTTCCCAGCCGCCTCTCTTGTCAGGAGCTCTGCCATCAGCACCTACCACATTTACTGATCTGAGCTTTGTCTTTAATCCCATTTTAAAGTCATGTTGTTGAGGAAATGAAAAGAGAGAAAGACGCAATGACAAGTTCTCCTAACACAAGAATCATGCTGACAAGTTAGCCCGAGGCTGAATTCACACTGTACCTTGGCACATCACTATGGAGCTGAGCATTAGCATTTTACAGAGTCTGCAAGAAGCTCTTTCAAGTACCTGTAGACAGCACGCTTGTCAGCTTCCAGCTGAGCCTGAGGGTCAATCGGTGCACCAGGGACAGGGTTCGCTGCTGCAGAGGATGCTGGGAGGTGGACTGGCTGGGCCTTAGCAGTCTGCTGAGCCGTGGCCGTCATCTGCTCAAACACAAAATTATAGAGGTGTTAGTAATGATGGCGCCGTCAAATTCTGTATCATGCTAACCCCCCGTATTAAGGAGACAACTGCACAATGTACAGTACATTTCTAAAATGTCTGATAAAGGATTTCTCAGTTGAAAATGAAATCTGCAAAATCTCCTCTTGTTGTCCGTGAATGGAAACATTTTTATGTCAATAGGAGTTTGTAACTCTGGGGTGAAAATGTTATTTTTTTTTACAAGGTCCCATATATTGCAGTTGCCAAGTCACTTATGGATGATGATCACATGTTATTAAAATATTCATATTTCAATTACATTTCATATTCCTCAATACATTTCAGCTCTTCTCTTCACACCCACTACAACTCGCTGTAAATAAACATCAAACTATATAGCAGCATTGCAACACAATTTTTTTCAGTTGTATTACAGATGTATTATTTTCTTGTTCTCCCATTTTCCAAAAATGTAGACATGGCACATTTTGCTGAGGAATTTGGTTGCAGGGACCGTAATCCACACCTTGTTTTAGGGGCATGTGGGGCTCCCCAAACATTGGGGCCTGGTAGACAATACATTAGGCCAGCCAACTTCGGATGTTTTTGTGCTCTATCTTTACATGGATCAACAAACTGTAAAAAACAGTCAACTCAGCGTAAGGTTGAGGCCCCATGTTGCGGAAATGCAGCTTTTTTTGTTGCAGTTTTTGCTGCATTTTTTTTTAGCCAAAGCCAAGAGTGGCTCCTGGCTTTAGCTAAAAAAAAAAAAAAAAAAACACAGCAAAATCTGCAACAAAAAAAGCTGCGTTTCCGGAACTTGGGGCCCCACCTAAAGAAACCTTTTTCTCCAAGCTGGACATCACATGGGTATGCAGAAAGGATCATCCCAACATGCCCATAATACACAGTAGAACACTTTCGAAGAGTGCATGTCATACAGACAGGGGCTTAGCTAGACGGGGCACATTACCGAGCCCTTGAGCCTTAGGGGCCCAGAGGCCTCTCTACAACATAAGACATCTGTAATATTGATAGCACATGGTAAATGGGGGCCCAATTACATATTTTGTATTTGGGGCCCAAGAGCTTCAAATTACGCCTCTGCATACAGAATTTATTGAGTAAAGTCTTGCATGCATGTTAGCCATGTATGGGGGAAGACAGACATGACATGTACTCAGAGGACAGAGAATTGCAAAGAAATGCTCATCTATAGGGTACACCAGAGACAAGGTCATTGTGATAAGTCCTGAAAACTCCCTTGAGATAAAGTATTTATGTTGGACTAGTAAACACGCCACCCGATGCTCGCAGATTTGTTTCTAAGCTTGCTCTGTTCTATATCTTTGGCCATATGTGGGCGATTATTCCAATCTGAGTGCAATCTTCATAGTGTGATATGCAGCGCACCTCAGACCTGCGTGAAAGTCTTCCTTTCCTCGTTTATCGGAACTCTAATTGAAAAGGACAGCGGCAGCGGAGATAAAAGGAGCAGCGACCCAACGCAATGAAAATGTAAATCTGGAACCAGTCAGCTCCCAGCTTCAAAACAACCACCAGCTGAGACGTTGTTATTGCATCTTGCTCTGGGTAGGACGGTGATGCTTCAGATTTATAGAGCTGCTGGGGGCCAATTCAGCGAGCGCCTCGCTCCATTGTTACGGCTGCAAGCAAAACAGTTTATCTCTAAATAGATTTCTCCTTCCTGAAATAAATCTTTATTTCATATCAGCTGGATCACAAATATAAGAAAAGTGGAAGATTTAAGAATGACCTCTTGTGTAATCCATCCAGCTGGGGAAAGTCAAACCAAACTAATGGAATTAGCAGAGTGATGACATTGGCTTATTAATATGAAAAATGGATTGTGGTTAAGAATTCTGCATTTAGAAGGTCACAATGCAAGAAAATACCATAATTAAAATGTCACAAAAACGCCATACAGTTGTATGACAGGTGAACTAGTAGAAGAAACAATGCTTAATGCATGTGCGCTCAAAGGCACCAATGCCTTTATTGGAAAAGCTTTTTGGGCAGGCCTGGAACAATGACACTTGGCTGAGGAATGAGTGGTACTAATACCTAGAGCTATCAGCTTGTAAAGCAACATTCACATTTTTAGGTTAATAGAATTATTCCCAAAAGCCCAGAATCCAACAAGAGGTAAGCTGGAATATGCTTCTTGTAGGGAGTCTGTCACCAGGAAGCTCAAATCATCCACAATGCATTGTAAAAGACATTATTGCTGCGCATAATTATACCTTTACATTGTCCAATAAAAGCAGTTTCTATAAGTATACAAATGAGGCTTATGTGCAATGGGGCGTGTCTGTGCCCCATTGCACTTACTTAATTTGCATGTTTATAAAACAGCTTTTTTTCAAAGGAATGTTGCATCTGTTTGACTCTATCAGTATGATGGTGCTCATCATAATGTCCTCTACAATGCACAGTGCTTAGTTTAATATAGAGCTTCGTGGTGAAAGACAACAGGGCCAGGAATAGAAGGGGCAAGTTTATAGGGGGTTAACTGCTGCGAATTTGCCAGCGGCTAACCTACTACAATGTACAGTGGCAGTGTAGTGGACAGAAACAAATCTCATCTACACATTGCTGATCTTGCACTGCAGGTTTAGAAACCACAGCATGTACATTATTGCCACTGTGTTCAACCTTTCCATTGCCAATGTTGAAAGCCAGGCTATCCACCCAGTAATCGTGTCTGAAAATTGCACCGAAAACCAGCCACTAACCAGCCTATTTAAGCTGCTTTTGTGCCGCAGTTGAGTCTGCTGCAGGAGGTTCGCTACAGAAATCCAACAGTGGGCACATCCTGTGTAGCCTTAGCGTAACAGAATTTTTTTGGCAGCAAATAACTAAACTTACAGGGAATGTATCACCCAATTTTCCCTTACTTTAATTATAAATCTATACAATAGATTCACAGTATGAAAATATAGCTGTTCCAGTGAGCCAACAAATGACTTTGAGGATGAGGCCACACGTTGTGGACTTTTGAGCTAAAGCCAATAATGGCTTCAAAATGAATGGGAAATATAAAAAGGAAACACTTCTCCCTTCTCCTAAATCCACTCCAGGCTTTGGCACAAAACACACAGCAAAATCTGTAACAAAAAAACAGCTTTTCTGCAACATGTGGTCTTAGCCTTAGGCTGGATTCATGTGATGTTACTATTACTGTTTTTCAATGCATGGTTACAAGAGAGTTGCGTTTTCAAAGGGAAGGGCCTTTATAAAATAATTACTGAGACCCCATATAGTAATAATGGACCCCGGATTGTTACTTGTTAAATTAAATAAACAATTGCGCCATTTTTATTTACACCATTTAGTGATCACTATAAATATTGTGTATAGTTCATAACAATTGCTGTGATACCAAATATGCCTATGTTCCTTCTTATTTTGTGACTGTCATATAATCATATATATGTGTGTATGTATGTATATATATATATATATATATATATATATATATATACTGTATATGTGTGTATTTGTTTGTGTGTGTATCTATATATTGTCATTTAAAAATATTATTTTCTCTTAGTAATAGTAAGCATACAGTGTCGAAGTTTAGCAAGAGAAAAAGCTCCCATTGAGATTAATGAAGGCAGTAGAGTAAAGTGACTACCTTCCATATATCATCATTGGGTGTGATCCTGGTTTCAAAACCCAAATCACACCTAAAGAAAGAAAAAAAACATAAAATAAAACTTTAGAAAGATGGCAGATGCCAGAAACCTTACTGAGGCCATGTCACAGTGCAGTGAATACTAAGGAGCCAGCAGCAACATGATTGTGAACATTGATTGGGTAAAGGGGCCTGAAAACTTCAAAAGCTGGGTGAGTTGACCTATTGGTTCAACAATTGATAAATATTTTTAGGCATATTTAAATAGTGACTTTTTTAATTTTTATGTGATGTGCACTAAATTCACAAAATGGTGTAAGGAACTTTGCAAGTCAGGCATGGCCTAAACTTTTAGAATACTACTGCAATGTATGAATGTGACCTGGTAGCACAAACTTAGACAACACCCCCAGTCAGATTCTGTATGAATTAGGTGCATATGCTTGATATCTAGATAGATAGATAGCTAGATCGATAACCTTGTAAAACCTTATTTGCAACTATTTTCGAACTGTGCCTCAATATTATAAACATATCTGAAACAGTAGAGAATTTATTCCTTAATTTCTATGGTACTCTGTTATTTTAGGCATTCTTTTTTCCAGTTAGACTTATTTACCCATAGAGCAAAACTTGACATTAAACACTATTACAAACACCATTGTGCAGCATGCTGCGCTCGAATACAGGATACAATTTGTTACAATATGACCTTTACCCATAAAAATGCACAGAAACATGTTTATGAATATTTATCACTAAAAACGGGAAGCGATGCTATGTAAATGGGCCATGCAAATGAGAAAGCAAAGCTCAATAATGAGAGAATCAGTGTTAATTTGCAACAGCTCAGAAATATCAGAAAATTGTACAAATTCTGATGAGATAGATCCTCAATTACCTTAGTTATGTTTAATATTAGTTAATGCTGGAATCAGCTAGGTCATAGCACCGAATGTTGCATTTAGCGTCCTGTTCCAGCAAATTGACATTGGTACAATGGAGCAGCATATTTAGTATCAAATCAAACAAGTCTTTAAAAAATAGATTTTTTTTGTGAGTATTTTTTATTAACCCAATTTTATGAATATTTTACATTAATCCAATTTAATGAATATTTTACATTCTCCATATTGCTTGCAAAAATCACAGAGGGGACACTGCTCCATAGATCTCTCAGTGACAATTGTAGATCACACAGGATTATGGAGACCTGTTGTTGTCGCCCATTTTTAAACAGGGCAAAGTGGTTCAGCAGACATAGATATAAGGGAGGCAGACTCACTGAGGTAGATCAGCAAAGCTTTACAAGGTAGAAGTGGTTTGGCTAGACACTTCAGAAGTGACACAGTGGACGACACAGAGGTGTAGATATGTAATACTGGCAGACCCGGACTGATAAAGTGGCACACAGGCGCTCCTATATATAGAGTGGTCACAGCACTGCCTAGATCCAGCATAACAACACCTAGCCTGTACAAAGGCTGTTTTTCCAAACTTGCCAAAGGAGAGATGGCACCTTCTCAGTGCACAGACATCTTAACATTAACTATATATACATCAGTATCACATAAGCCACAACTCTGATAAAGTGTACTAGATAGGTATATGACACAGTAGGATACAGATATACACATAACGTGCCACATAATGCTACAGACCATACTTACTGTAATTATAATGAAGTTCTAAGAAACAGGAACCCTTTTAGCTAAGGCTGGGTTCACATCTGCACCGTTGGAGACTCCGTTGCAGAAACCAGCGGAGAGAAAAGCCCCCTGCAGACCCCGAATGATGGAGAGCACAATGCTAGTGTGAAATGTCAATTGGCTAGATCATCATCTGGCTACTATTAAAGTGAAACTCACACTATAATGTAGGTTCTATCACCTTACAAATTTACAAGCGGAGAGCCTCTGGTCCTTCTATACCGTAGTTTACTTTGCAAAAATGGCTGTTATGTACATTTTATGTATCCAGGGCCACCATCAGGTCATTACTAGCAGTACTGCCATCAGAGGCCACTGTCACAGCTCAAATAGAAAGGAGCCTGGTGGTTTGCAGCAGAAATTAAAATCACCAGGACTCTTTCCATTAGGGACAGACCTACTTCTGCACCAGAGTGGGGGTGAGTTATGCTGTGTGGGGGCCACTGTGGAGCATTATACTGAGAGGGGGCACTACAGCTACTGATGGTGCAGACCAATATACAACTATTATTTGCTGCAAGTGTAAAAAGGTTGGGAAACAATGGTCTGAGGTCTCTGATGATTCAATCCACTCTGAGTCGTGACTACCTGGCCAGCCACATACCCTGTCCTATCCCTCACTCCTACCCTATCATATAGCTTAGGACAGCAAATGGTAATATATGCAGGGCAGGGAATGGGAATATATGCCTTTACAGGGCCTTGAAATTCAGGGCTATTGAGGGCTATTATCTGCAAAAATCTCACAAACTAAATATTGCATTCTTTATTTTTGTCAACTCTGAATACTGTTCCATATAGCAGGCTGTTATAATGTCCAAAAAGTTTAGTAAATGCCTTTTGAAATGCATTTACACTAAGATCTAATCTTATTCTGCAACATGCATTTGAAAGAGGTGCATCAAGGGGGTTGGCATGAGTTGGCCTATGTGTCTAGAACCCTTTTAGCTAAATATATACACCAGCATGACCCATTTTAAATAATGATGCACAGCAAATTGTTCCTTTGTGACACGCTGGCCTTCTGACACTACCGATATACAGTGTGTAACTTGTTTAGATAGTAGTTCTCGGTTCTTGGATTTAAATTTGACCAGGGAACATCTATATGGAGTTTGTATATACTATCTGTCTTCTCATTTCCACCAGGTGTTCTGGTTTCTACGCTCCAAAAACAGCCTGATAGGTTAACTTGTCTCCCGTGAACTGATCCTACAGTGCATTTGCACACTACAGGGAAAATGTGGAAATAGGACTGATGGGAGTGGATACATTGTCTGTACTATGCTACAAAATATGCTGGAGAAATACAAATGAGAGAAAGGTTCTACATCAGGGTTCTCTAGAATCAAACAGGAGGAAGGGAAAATGTGGAAATAATACTGATGAGTGTGGATACATTCTCTGTACTGCACTACAGTGTATGTTGGAGCTATACAATGAATAGTAAAATTGTTCACTAGGGTGCTGTAGAATCAAACAGGAGGGAAAGAAAGGGCTCAGGATCCCCAGGGAGGGCAGGGTCCGTCATCCAGCAGCTGTGATGAGTTTATTTGCAGTAAAATGTGAATTTAATTAGACTCTTCACACTTAACTAACTCTTCTATTTCTGCAGATCTGAGGTATTTGATTCTCTCAGCTAATCCTTTTAGCCCTAAACCTCATCCAGCTGCTGATGAATCTGTGCAGAATGCAGCAACTACAGCCTCTGCAGATGGTTAAGGTTGTTCTTTAAAGAGTGTAAAGTTTTTCCCCTTGGGAGCATTCGGCACACACTACAGGACGTATTTAATCCATTGCCGCCCTGGACCATGCATTTTAAAGTCAAATGCTAAATACTGCTGAATAAAAACATGGAATTTGCATCAAAAAAGGAAAAGCTGAATTATTTTAGAAATTTAGGTTCACTTCAGAATTCAATAAATGAACCAAGTATCATGTTTTCTAGAAAAATCACAATGCACCAAGGGCTAAAAAAAAAAAAAAAATGCAGGCTCCACAGATTTGTGGTAGATCTTGCCTATGACAAGCTTTAGACTGTAAGGCAGTTTTAAAGGGAGTCTATCACCTCCCCCAACCACTTCAAAGTGCCACCATAGTGTTGTAGATGTGGTAACATGGATAAATATCATCCCTTTGTTATGTTTCATAGTCCTGTGGATGCCGAGAAAAAGCAGTTTTATTAATTAGGAAAATGAGGTGCTTGGAGCACTGGGGGTATTACCAGATATCCCGAGCACCACTTTCTCCTTTGAAAACACACCACTGCTCTGACGTCACCATATCCTTGGCAAAATCTCACTCATGCACAGTATGCTGTGCACTGATGGTTGGGTACCGAGGTGCAAACTACGTAACTCACCCACTATGGCTGCAGAATCTTCCAAGTGAAACCTTCTTCTCTTTCAGATGTAGGTCAGGCTGAAAAGATGGTGGATACGTAGTATGCTCATACACACCAAGGACTACAAGAGCATACTGCACATGGTCAAGATTTCGCCAAGGATATGGTGATGGAGCAGTAGAGTGATCAACTCCCACTGCCCAGGGGTCAGCATGAACAGGATCAGGGACATGTGTTCAACGGAGAAAGTGGTGCTCTGGGATTTCTGGTGACGCTCCCAGTGCTCCAAGTACCTAATCTGCATAATGAATAAAACTTCTTTTTCTTGATATCAATGGGACTAGGAAACATAACAAAAGTATTTTTTATCGTTGTTACAGCATCTATAGCACTATGGTGGCACTTTGAAGTTGTTAGAGGAGGTGATAGACACCTTTATATCAGACAGTGACTGAGTGGGGTCAGACCTGAAGTACAGTTCTAGACCAGTGCTGGTGTTGCTTTTCTTATCAGCACACCCTGTTTGTCTGCACTCACCTGTGGGCTCTCTTGATAAGGGGGTGGCGGCACACTCTGGGTGGCCATCATTGACAGAGCTGGTGCTGGGGACACATGTTGCATCATGGGATTGATTCACATCTAGGGCCCTGTTAAAGGGGAGAAAGTTAATCTTGATTAAAAGAAATAGGTTCTAGATAAAAATATATATATATGTATTTACTAGCCACAAATAAATATAACTGATCAAGACCTTGTAAAACTGATTAGGAGATTTATTTTGATAGCAGTTATTTTGGAAAAGTTGATGATGATGCATCATGTGAACCCAGGGCCACAGATTGGGGAGTTGGGTAGATAAATTACTAGGTAATATCTATTGTACACAGGACATTCTCCCACCACAAACAAGCATTAATTTTTTCAGCAAGCAGATTTTTCTCAGCTACACCGTCAACCTCCATTACTTACCGCACAAAGAACATGCTCCAACAAAATTAAATGCATGTAAAAAATGCATGTGGATATTTATATTAACATTCATTGCCTATTAAAACAATGTAGCACAATATCCTTGAAGCAATAAAGAAACCTGAACTGCAATCTGCCATTCAACAGTCGTTTATCATCACAAGTAGATCATAATCTATTATAAGTGATTGGGAATGTCAGAGGAGGACCAGGAGTGTAACACTGCAAATGTCATGGAGTTCAGCTTGAGGCTCATTCAGTCATATCTGTAGAGGACTATAGTGACAGATCTACTCTTTCTTGACTTGGGTATTCTTTACTGTTCATAACTTTTTTCTGACTCTAAGTACTCTCAAAATTTGCTCAGACTCTTACTCTGCCCTGAAAATCAGTGGTAGATTCCACCCCGAATCTGCCTCCCACTGTTTTGAATGGGAGGCAGAGATAGCCGCAGGATGCTGAAAAAAAATCAGCATCCTGCTCAATCTTACTGTGGATTCCACAGCTAGGGAATCCCTGACAATTAGGACCATTCATCCACTTCATGGTAGCAGATCGCCTCAGCTTGCCTTTGGCCATTTTAGTTGTTTTTCCACTGCAAAATGTACCTCGTACTGGGTACTTTTTTTTAGTATGAGCTTTAGGTACCAAGTGAGCCAAAGTGGTAATAGAAGATTATGTGCCCAAACACTGCTGAGTTGATGACAACCAGGTATGTATAGCATGTACTTTCTGCAGTGGAAAACAAAGTACATGGTACTAAAACTAAGTCGAGTCAACATGAACCAAACAGAGTCAATACAAGAACTATGCAGTGGAAAAGTGTCTTTAGAGGCTTTTGCAATTAAACTCTGCAAGTCATTGTTTTTTAATAGGAAATGTGTCACATTTACATTTACTTCCCATATTTCATCAAGCCTTTTATGGAATAACCAGACTAACTAGTTTTTTGGGAAATATCGCAGCAAACAAATAAAAATTACTGCACTGTGTGAATCTACAGTAGTATAGGACTATGAACATGAAGCCAAACCTAGAATACTAAAACATACTTCCTTCTGCTGTTACCTCGGCCAACCAGACTAGATCAGATGAGATCACAGTATATAGCAGTTTATACCCAAACACTTTATTTCATGCTAGAAAAGACTGAAGGCAAAAAATGCTGCTGAATAAAGGGAGAATTCTCATCAATACTCTGGATCATTTAGGGCTTGTTCACACTCACATCATGATCTCCATTTTGCCATATGTTTTTTTTTTATTCAAGCTAATGCAAGTGTGAACAGAACCACATTTACTACAACAGTTAGGAAATAGGTTCCACAAATGTAAATATATACATAGACAATATATCAAAACAAATCTGTAAATACATAACACATATTGTGGAATAATGAGAAGAGGTATTAACTGGTATCCAGAACATGGTCTAAGGTCCCTGACAACACTCACTGCTTAAAGGCTTTTCCTGTTACCAAGAAAATATTAATGCACATTATGAAAGGCAACAGGAAAAATAATGAGCTCATTATATACTAGCTAATTAGAGTATGTTGACATTAAACCCATTAGACCAATTAACATCCTGTTACTGGTGCTAATGTTCACCAGGGCACCAACAGGTTAATGGTGACTGGTGATGAATCAGAGATGGTGTAATACAGAAAGTGTACTCCAGCGCTGAATGCTAAGTGTAATTCAGAGCACTTGGGGCACGGCGAAAGACCAGAAAACCAGGTCTCCATGGGGCAAGGCGAACACACAGAGCACTGTTCACAGAGCATAGAGCAGCCGTGTGCCTCTGCCTTCTCCGCTCTCACTTTGCAAAGAGTTAAGGAAATGGCAGATTTGGAAAATTACACATGAAGTAAACAAAACACAGCTGCTAGAAAATAGTCTACACAAACATCAGACTGGGAAGGTCCCATGTAACGGAAAAGGCTTAATCGGATTTAACGCAAATAAACGTCGCTGAAGACCCGTGTATCATGTGGAGCATACAGTGTGCACATGCTCCTTGCATGCAGAAACTGTATGTATACTTTCCTTTAGGGTGATTTCACAAGGGACAGTTGCAGAAATTTGCCAATAAATCTGATGGGGACAAACTTTAGCTTGCCAAAAATTGATCAGACATGGCATGAATTTGGCATGACAGGTTGGTTTTGGCTAATCATGAGCCAATTTGCCCAGGGGCGCTGTTTTTTTTTATTATTTTTTTAAACTACTCCTGCGAGTAGTCGGGGTCTTTCCTACAAAAAGTCTCACCATTTGTCAAATGGCCACATCACGGCCATTGAGGAATGGGTGGATTAGAGTACAGAGACAGATTAACATGTTTGGGGTTAGTCAGTTTAGAAAAAAAGACGTCTGTCTACAGAGGTAACCTAATAACAATGTACAAATACATGAAGGGACAGCACAAAGACCTTTGTAATGTTCTTTATACACCTAGGCCAGTGACAGTGACAAGGGGACATCCTCTACGCCTAGAGGAAAGAACATATTATCAACAACATAGATGGGGATTCTTTACTGTAAGAGCAGTGAGGCTATGGAACTCACTGCCACAGGATTTTGTGATGGTGGATTCATTGTGCAATATCAAGCGAACAGAGAAATATTACAGGTTTTAGATTCTGGTCAAGACAAGTTGATCCAGGGTTTTATACTGATTGCCAGAGTTGGAGTTGGGATTTTTTTTTTCCCTGACATGGAGCAATTGGCATCAGGCTTGTGGGGTTTCTTGCTTTCCTTTGGATCGACACTGCACGGTTATAGGTTGGATTTTATGAATCTGCGTCTTCCTTCAACCTACTATGTCACTATATTGAAAAACTTATGTGTATGGCCAGTTTAGGTAACTTACTTTATGACCCCTTGTCTACACTATTCAGAAAAGAGTCTAGCAAAGCACAAGTATTTGTTTTTTTTTTTTGGTGCTAATGAATAGTAAATTTGTCCAAATTATGAAGTACTCCTTATATGTTGTGGTCACTACTGTTAGCAGTACCCAAGGGATTAAACACCCAGGATCAAAGTTATTGTGGATTTAAGGGTTTGCAGCAGGAACTCAGCTGTGTATTACAGCAGACGCCCAGACTGC
Source organism: Leptodactylus fallax (assembly GCA_947044405.1). NCBI lineage: Eukaryota > Metazoa > Chordata > Amphibia > Anura > Leptodactylidae > Leptodactylus > Leptodactylus fallax. Next base: position 5,004,540 of record CAMRHE010000118.1, read on the forward strand.
TAACAGCAGGTGATGAGCTGATGGTACCTCAGCACTGTACATGTATGGCCTGAGCCTTAAGTACTAGTACTCTGCACAAAACCTGTATGGTACCAAATAAATACAGTACACAGTGGTAAGTGGTACATAACGGCATTTTTACATACTTTCTCCGAATTGCTGCTGGTGTTGCAGCCATAAAAGCTCTTGCTAATAACACGGACCTGGTCTTCTTTCCAGCATGAAGTCTGGAATCACTGCGAGGGTGAAATGGCTCTTATCCTGGCCACATGTATTGCACATGAAAGATACAAGCCATATCTTTGCCTATCGCCATCATCCTACCACCAGTGTTGTAGCACCCTTGACAATGACTTCCCATGTCACCTTGGTTAAAATTTCCATTAGACCCAACAAGCCTTTTGAATATATTTAGCCTGATAGAATAGTGTAAGTGAATGGGTGGATGCATTATAAGGGAATAATTACATGGAAGATTTGTTGCAGACATTTATGTGACTGTCCCATTCCTTTCAGGAATCCATGCACCTGCTGCAATGAAAGCCTATTCACATATCCAGATGGAGCAGAGTTAAGCCAAACTTCTGCAATTGGTTAAACTGCTGCAGCATGATAAAATATTTTTCCAATTACGTTTCATTGGTTTTTGTCTTCTTCTGTGGTAAGATATCACATTGTAGCAGTTGAATCAATCGCATAAGTTAACTCAGGTTAACTCTGCTCCATCTGTATACTACTGATTTTTAAGGGAATGCATCTCCTGTATTATTTTTCAAACTAGACAGAGTAACATATTATTTCTCAAATCTGTTTTTACTTTCTGATTGTAGATTTTCATTCAGTTTTTTGCACATGATTATTGTAGCTGTCATCTTGTCTGAATTTCATTTAACAGCATAAAAAAAAAAAAAAACACGACAAGTTCTCAAACACCAGTTTTAACTCACACATTAACTGACACATTCCCTTTAAGTACAGAAATTTCATTCCACATTTGGGATGGCTGGTTTTGCTTGTTGAGTACAGCAGACAAGTATGAAAAACTATCATGGGACAGTTGAGTGAGAATTCTGGAGAATTTTTATTAGTATTAGGAATTAAGGAGCCTGTGCTATTTACAAAGCTTGCCTCTTGGCTGAAACCAGGATTTGCACATAATGTAATGTCCCTTTTAACCATAGTTTGGCTTCTGGTGATCGATGACTGGTACCATAACTAAATGAGGTAATATCATACATGGTATGTTTTTGTAAAACAGAAACAATATGACCTGGCCCAAAGGCGCACTGCTGCTGAACGGTGCGTTGTATGGCGACACACAAAACTTAGCAGTCTGTGGTATATGGCTCCAATGTTATAAATAGGTTTTATTTCGTATTCATACAGAAGTTCAGAGACACAATGTAAAGTACATGAAGAGGTTGTTTTATCTTTATAATATGATTACTTGAACATGCTGCTGAACTCTGATTTATGACCCTTGGATGTTCACAGATCCTAAAAATGAGGTGATCTTATCTTCATTCTTCTTGAAGCGGTTACTATGTACATATGGTTGCTATGGATCTGGCATTCACTGTAATGAGTGACCGCTTCTGCTCCTTATAGGCCAAGGCCACACATAGTGAAATGCTGCAGAAAAAAGCCTTTCATTTTTCAGTGCTTTTCTGCTGTGTTTTTAATTTTTGCTTCCCCCCATTTAAGTCTATGGGGAAAACACAGCATTTTTAACATGTTGCTTTTTTAAAAATGCATGATTTTTCTGCTGCATTTTTTCAGCAATGTGTGGATCAGATTAAATTAAATCTCATTTGCTTTGCTGGGACTATAAAATGCAGATTTTTTTTTCCCCCCCCGCAACAGCCAGAAATGCTACGTTTCAGCAATGTCTGGCCTCAACTATACACTCAATTATAAGAGGGTTTATAGATAGATAAATAAGGCAAAGCTTACTTCTGAAGCCACCAATGAACAGCTAATAATGGGTTAACATGTCTGTGTCCTCATCCAATAATATCATGGTGCTCTCCTCAACATTAAGGATATATGTACACAAAGATGAACGGGTTAATGCCCCTTTCAAAAGAGAAGGAAAAAAAAATAAGAACATTGGTGCACACTCCACAGGCGACTTGTGTGCAATCAACAGAGATTGTTTTGCAACATGTCGGTGGCAGTCACCAAGCAGGGATAATGGCATGTGTTTGTTTTACTGGAGGCACAACACGGAGGCAAAGCTGGGCGACTGGCGCTTCCCACAAATCCGGAGCTGAAATAATCAAACAGTAATTGCAGATGAAGACACAGCCCGGCTGGAGCAAGTGATTTCTAATCAAGAAAGAAAAGAAATATTGGTTCAGGGATTACCATAAATTTCAGGCCAGGGTATTTATTACTCTCATGTGGCTCAGGTGGAAGGAAACTGCAGAATATTCATTTATTGTACACAAGGAGAGATGCTGAGAAGCTGTGTTATTAATCCCTGGTACTTCAAGGAAATCCAAAGGATTCATATATATATATATATATATATATATATATATATTTAATCAGCAGAATAAAGAAGTAATATACACACACATTCATGAGCTACCGGTATAAGGCTCATGCACATTGCATCTGAGCTCTACATTTAGCACAGGTTGGTAGAAACATATCCAATGGACTCCAACCATCTGACAGAGGCTACAAGAGTCCTCTGTCCGTGTGGTATGTATCAGCATGCTTTTTTATTATCCACCATATAGGAAAGCACGGCAGGCTTTTCTTTCTTGAATAGATTTATGTATATATTTATATATTTATTTTTTTGTGTAACAATTATACAAGTAAGCATAATAAATAAAATAAATAAACCATATAGGTGACATTTTCCAGAAAACAATGGATTCCTCCATCAGAGTTATAAATTGGAAATCTTCCCAAAGTATAACTGAGGAAAGACTCAGATGCCATGTGAACTGAGCCTAAAGTTTACCATAAGCCTAGAGACATTTACACAAATGTCAATAGAAGTTTTAGGAAAGTCCCTCCAAGTCTACTGCATCAGTAGGGATCAGACAGTTTAGATGTTTTCTGTTCTTTCATCTCCATACACTCTTTTGTAATAACAGTTGAATGCGCATGTTTAATGGGAGAATGAAAGTTAAAAAAACACAATAAAGGTATCAAGCTTATGCTTTTGTGTATAACCTGGGAAAAATAGCACTAGAAATTTGTGAGGCTTATTTCTTACTTACTGGTCTTAGTGTAGAACAAAACCAGTGAACTTGCTGCAGAGATACTGCATTAAAATATAGCTTCAGGTTAATAGGTCTAGTATGTATGAAAACAGAATTGTGACAGGTTCTACCAGTAACTGCACTGTAATGCACCATGTAATACAACAGCACAGTGTCAATACAAGATTCTGTGACCACCTACAAGAGCTTTTTTTGCACACGGCCATATTAGTGCCAAAAATTGATACTTTTCCCCATTTGCACAGCACTCTCTACCTTTGTTAAAAGTGGGCAGGACTTAGTACCCCAATAAATTTAACAACATTTGTGCCAGAAAACTGGGGCAAATAACGGCTTTTAATTTCCAGTGCACGGGCCATCTGAGATGCGACACATTTTTAAGGGGCGTTCTGCCACCAAAACCAAGCATATCAACTCAGGCTTGCAGATAAATAGGTTAGGGCCATCTGAATCAAATGGTATTTTCCCCATGTGGATAGATGCTTCTATTGCTGAGATATCAGCATTTCTGTCAATATGCGAGTGATCTCTTTAGAGCAACAAAGCCATTGCCCTCATTGCTCCAAAGAGCTCATTAAAAAACTCCGATTCTGATTCACAAAAGGAAAACACTGTTTAATTCAGGTAACCCTAACCTATCTATCTGCGAGGCTGGGTTGATATGCTATGCTGGGTTCTGATGACAGACTCCCTTTAATAATTTTGTTACATCTCAGTCCAATGCAGCTGTTCATTAGGACTGGTGTACTTACACAGCAGTCTTACTAAATCGGTCCCTATAACATGTATAATGGTTGACACAATAGGGGAATAAGTAGATATTCTTATTTCATATGTATCTTAGGCCCACTGTACACACACCTGTAGTGCTTTTTAAAGGGTGGAGTTTTTATATTGATGACCTATCCACAGGATTGGTCATCAGTAAGGTCTGTGGGGATCCAACACTGAGACTGTTTTGTCACCTGTTGCAGTGGGTGGGGAGTGCAGGCAGGCTGCTCCTTTTCAAGTGGTATGAGCGGTGCTGCAATTGCCTGGAAAAAACGCTATACAATGGACAGGTCTGCATGACCGCTCCTACTACTCTAATAGGAGCAGTCTGAGCGTGCCCAGTCCTCTCCGCACTGCTTCTGTCACCTAGGGCTGTCACGATAGCTAATCTGTGTTGGGTTTGGGTTTTGGACCCCCGCAGATCACATACTTATGACCTTTATTAAAGCTTGTAATAAACGTCAAACATTTCAAATGCTTTTCATGGCACTTTTACTAGTATTTTTGGTTGTATATTTTTAGATTTCGAAATTCTGTATCTGTTTTAGTAGTCTTAGAAGACTATAGCATTTTGGCCAGGGCTGAGCAATTATGACCTAAATCAATCACGATTAATTGAACATTTTAGTTTGATTATGATTAATAAATCATTATTTTAGGAAATCTTTTTTACATACAACGCCCCCTATTTATAAGCTACAACACGCCATTTTGGTTTCAGTTATTTACATATTAGCAATCCTGACTTATAGTTAGATATAGCTGACACATCCTTTAGTCAAAGGTAGTATGAGACAAGATGGCATGGATGGGAAATGATTGAAATAATTGATATCAGCAACTTCACATCGATTATGTTGATTTTTCTTATTTTGCGATTAATTGCCCGGCCCTAGATTTGTTTTTAGTTTATGGCTTTTTTAAGGATCTATGATCCCATAAATGCTTCAGAAATAGCACAAAGCAAAATGCTATGTATGTAGATTTTACAATAGTCCTCTATAGACTACAGTACAGTGAAAACCATCAACAAAAATGCCACCAAAAAAGCAACAAGAATGCAGAAGCAGCCTTCAGTTGGATTCCATTACAATCCAATATATGAGGCCCAAATATTATGGTTTTTAAAAAAGTATATGGAGTTGTTTCTTTACAACACAGAAGAAAAATTGAAAAATGTGACAGATTAATGTGTGTGACTCTTCCATGTTTTCTAAATGGTTTTCAGATTTAATATAAGTATAAAGATAAAGTGAAAATCCCTTCTCTTTCTCATTGACTTCATCACCCCCTGGAGATGTTCTCTGTGTCCTGACCTACTTTCCCCTTCAGGTGGCAGTCTTTCTCTTTGAAATATCTGCATTAAAGTTTGTAAGGTAATCTGTCCAAAAATGTATATCTGTAATTTTTTGTTCACCCTCCTTATACAGTATGTTTCTGCACGGACTGCCAAAACCAGGGATTCTGTCAGGCTGCCACTTTCAGGATGTATTAAAAAATGGTTGGATGTAGAAAAGAGCTGCATTATAATAGTTCTGTTGCAATAATCCAGTGAGGAATTTTTGTTATATATTAACCGTTAATAGGGTTACATAATACTTATTAGTAGACGCCTCTGCTTGTTGGGCAAATATGATTAGACTAGAAGTTAAAAAGATTCTGTCAGGTCCAAAAGAGCTCTCAAAGCAATAAACCATGTAGGGGGGTTAATAGGAGAAGAAACACACTTTTGTGGCCACAAACTCATGCACAGATAATTATCTTTATATAAATATGCAAATCAATATGTAAGTGCAGCAGCGGTGGGGCTGATTTGTCAGACTGTCTGTCAGGCCTACAGACAGCTGCCAGTGCTCTGTTTCTCCTCTCGATTTACTGACCCTTTAGCCTGTGTCACAGCTGATTTGCATATTCATAAAAAGATGACTCTCTCTGCATTGCTTCATAACTTTGTTGCCATAAAGTATGTTTCTGCTCCTACTGAAGGCTCCATACATAACACTACTACTGGTATAGGAGGCATTTTGGATCTGACAGACTCCCTTCAAATCAGATACAATTACAGTTAAGTCCATAAATATTTGGACAGAGACAACATTTTTCTAATTTTGGTTCCGTACATTACCACAATGAATTTTGAACAAAACAATTCAGATGCAGTTGAAGTTCAGATTTTCAACTTTAATTCAGTGGGTTGAACAAAATGGTAACATAAAATGTGAGGAACTAAAGCATTTATGACACACAATCCCTTCATTTCAGGGGCTCAAAAGTAATTGGACAAATTAAATAATTGTAAATAAAATGGGAATTTGTAATACTTGGTTGAAAATCCTTTGCTGGCAATGACTGTCTGAAGTCTTGAACTCACGTACATCACCAGACGCCGCTGTGTTTCCTCCTTTTTAATGCTCTGCCGGGTCTTTACTGCAGCGGTTTTCAATTGCTGTTTGTTTGTGGGCCTTTCTGTCTGAAGTTTAGTCTTTAACAAATGAAATGCAGGCTCAATTGGGTTGAGATCAGGTGACTGACTTGGCCATTCAAGAATATTCCACTTCTTTGTTTTAATAAACTCCTGGGTTGCTTTGGCTTTATGTTTTGGGTCAATGCCCATCTGTATTATGAAACGCCGACCAATCAGTTTGGCTGCATTTGGCTGGATTTGAGCACACAGTAAGTCTGAATACCTCAGAATTCATCCGGCTGTGGTATGCTTTGGATCATGAGCTGTACCACGCCTTCGCCATACTTTTTTCTTTCCATCATTCTGGTAGAGGTTGATTTTGGTTTCATCTGTCCAAAGAATGTTCTTTCAGAAGTGTGCTGGCTTTTTTTGTTGTTTTTTTTTTAGCAAAGTCCAATCTAGTCTTATGATTTTTGAGGCTTATGAGTGGCTTGCACCGCGCAGTGAACCCTCTGTATTTACTTTCATGCATTCTTCTCTTTATGGTAGATTTGGATATTGATACACCTACAGTACATCCTGGAGAGTGTTGCTCACTTGGTTGGCTGCTGTGCAGGGGTTTCTCTTCACAATGGAAATTATTCTGCGATCATCCACCACTGTTGTCTTCCATGGGCATCCAGGTCTTTTTGCATTTATGAGTTCACCAGTGCTTTCTTTCTTTCTCAGGATGTGCCAAACTGTATATTTTGCCACTTGTAATATTGTAGCAATTTCTCAGATGGGATTTTTCTGTTTTCGCAGCTTGAGGATAGCTTGTTTCACCTGCATGGAGAGCTCCTTTGACCGCATGTTTTCTTAACAGCAAAATCTTTCAAATGCAAGCACCATACCTCAAATCAACTCCAAGCCTTTTATCTGCTTAACTGAGAATTAAATAACGAAGGAATTGCCCAGACCTGCCCATGAAACAGCCTTTGAGTCAATTGTCCAATTGCTTTTGGTCCCTTTAAAAACAGGGTGGCACATGTCCATGTCCATTATATAACTATAACTTGGATATGTTTCAGTAAACAGGTAAAAAAACAAAATTTGTGTCAGTGTCCAAATATAAATGTACCTAACTGTATAAACATATAAGTTTGACTTAAAAAGGACCCGTCACCAGGTCTGAAAAACCCAATGACATACATCACCTGATAGGCACTGTCACCCTTAGAATTTTGGTGTTTTGTTTATTCAATATCCATTCAGCCATTCCAAAGTTATAAGCCCTTTTAGTGTTGATGTAAATTAGGGTTACTAGACAAGTGGGCAATAACACTGCATGACATACAGCACACAAGGACTCTGTCCCCAGAGAAACCACAGTTTTACCGCCCACTAGGTTGGTATTCCCTAATTTGATATGGCTATACTAAACATTAAAATGCTCAGGGTGACAGAGCCTACCAGATGATGTATGTCACTCAGCTCTTCAGAACTGGTTGACAAATCCTCTATAAAGTATACTTAACCTTTCAACAGACTTTACAAAGAATCATTTGTAGAGTGGCCCAGATTTACTATTGTGCTTATGACTAGACACTGCCATAAATTTGGCGCATCTAGTTTGAGCTAATATTTTTCAACTTGCTAGACCTATGAGTGTAATGAAAAAGGGGATGTGTCTTTTATGCACCAAAATTGTGTTGTACAGTTCTGTCTCAAAGTAAGTGAACTAAATGATGAAATAAACTTAACTAGACAGTCTAGAGATTTTCAAACTGTCTGCTTATGTTTACATTGTCTAACTATTTGTAAACCTGAGCCAGTGTGCGTACATAATAAATACACTGACCACTATATTTACCAGACTTATCAGACTTTTATTCTGCATTATTAGCAGTTTTCCCCTATGCATGCTCCTTCAGTCTCTATGTCCCAGGGCTGCTATGATGTTTGTTGTACATTGAACACAGAAAGTAGAGGAGAGCCTGCTCCATAATGCTCTCACTCTCTCATTCAGTATCAGCAGGAACATATAGGACACTACAGAGAAGTACTGAACCGTACTGATGTGAATAAAGCACTTAGGATGAGATAGAAACCTTCCTATTCAGATCCAGAAGACTCTCTTTGCTTGTATCTCTCGTCTCTTACTCTAGCTCCTATTTGCTCCACTCTCCTTCCATAGTTTTGTAGGTAATCTGATAACTCTGTAAACTGCAGTCTTTTTTTCTCTGGCAAAACAGCTTCACCAGAGATTTCAGAGTGAATGTTACTTCAGGAGGAAGGGGAAGAAAGAAAAGATACGTGGTGAAAGGGGCAGATATATTACAGAGTTTCTTATATTTTCCTGTACTGTTGATTCATACAAAGTTAATGTCCATTTAATGACTCTTTAGGATGGGTTAATAAACTTGAGTTTAGTCATTTGCATTAGTAACAGCATGTGAACAATTTGTTCACATGTACCACAATGTTGCAGATATTTTACAGGTGAAAAAACAGCAGTGTATTATAGTACCACCAAAAGGGCTGAAATTTTACCAAATCTCATCCACACACTACAAAAAAAAAAAAAAAAAGAAATTAACATACAGTAATTTTTTTTGAGGATTTCACTCTTTGAAATGCAATATTACATGTTGATTTTGCAACAGAATTGCACCAGAATATTTCTGTTTTATGTAAAAATTACCCTTACGACGAACTTAAACATTGCACCCATGCTGAAAAAGAAGGTCACAGATTGCCATGTGAAATTATTACTATTAAGAAGAAAATCTACTTTGAGCACATATATTTCAGCAGTCTTACCACAAACATGAAATGAACCTTGCCTTCATTTTCCTTGGTTGACCTTTTCAACATTATCCTCCTGAGTTACTTTCAGAATTGAACATGGAGTTCACCAGCACTGTACGTACGGAAAGTATTCAGACCCCTTTAAATTTTTCACTCTTTGTTTCATTGCAGCCATTTGTTAAAAGCAAAAAAGTTCATTTTATTTCTCATTAATGTACACTCAGCACCCCATCTTGATAGAAAAAAAAAACAGAAATGTAGATATTTTTGCTAATTTATTAAAAAAGAAAAACTGAAATATCACATGGTCATAAGTATTCAGACCCTTTGCTGTGACACTCATATTTACCTCACATGCTGTTCATTTCCTCCTGATCCTCCTTGAGATGGTTCTACTCCTTCATTGGAGTCCAGCTGTGTTTAATTAAACTGATTGGACTTGATTAGGAAAGGCACACACCTGTCTATATAAGACCTCACAGCTCACAGTGCATGTCAGAGCAAATGAGAATGATGAGATCAAAGGAACTTCCCAAGGATCTCAGAGATAGAATTGTGGCAAGGCACAGATCTGGCCAAGGTTACAAAAGAATTTCTGCAGCACTCAAGGTTCCTAAGAGCACAGTGGCCTCCATAATCCTTAAATGGAAGAAGTTTGGGACGACCAGAACTCTTCCTAGACCTGGCCGTCCAGCCAAACTGAACAATTGTGGGAGAAGAGCCTTGGTGAGAGAGGTAAAGAAGAACCCAAAGATCACTGTGGCTGAGCTCCAGAGATGCAGTAGGGAGATGGGAGAAAGTTCCACAAAGTCAACTATCACTGCAGCCCTCCACCAGTCAGGACTTTGTGGCAGAGTGGCCGGAAGGAAGCCTCTCCTCAGTGCAAGACATATGAAAGCCCACATAGAGTTTGCCAAAAAACACATGAAGGACTCCCAGACTATGAGAAATAAGATTCTCTGGTCTGATGAGACGAAGATTGAACTTTTTGGCGTTAATTCTAAGCGGTATGTGTGGAGAAAACCAGGCACCGCTCATCATCCGCCCAATACAATCCCAACAGTGAAACATGGTGGTGGCAGCATCATGCTATGGGGGTGTTTTTCAGCTGCAGGGACAGGACGACTGGTTGCAATTGAAGGAAAGATGAATGCGGCCAAGTACAGAGATATCCTGGAAGAAAACCTCTTCCAGAGTGCTCTGGACCTCAGACTGGGCCGAAGGTTCACCTTCCAACAAGACAATGACCCTAAGCACACAGCTAAAATAACAAAGGAGTGGATTCGGACCACCAACGTTCACCATCCAACCTGACGGAACTGAAGAGGATCTGCAAGGAAGAATGGCAGAGGATCCCCAAATCCAGATGTGAAAAACTTGTTGCATCATTTCCAAGACGACTCATGGCTGTACTAGCTCAAAAGAGTGTTTCTACTCAATACTGAGCAAAGGCTCTGAATACTTACGACCATGTGATATTTCAGTTTTTCTTTTTTAATAAATTTGCAAAAATATCTATATTTCTGCTTTTTTTTTTGTCAAGATGGGGTGCTGAGTGTACATTAATGAGAAATAAAATGAACTTTTTTGCTTTTAGCAAATGGCTGCAATGAAACAAAGAGTGAAACATTTAAAGGGTCTGAATACTTTCCGTACCCACTGTAGCTCAGCTGAGGATCTTACCCTTGTGTTGACTAAGGAGATTTTCAAAATGCTAAGGATGTGCCCTTACAGGACACTAGTGTGGAACTCACATGTGGCTCAGACCCCATCTACCCACAGTGGGCCAACGGGCTTATGATGTTGCTGATAAAACCAAGCCATTACATGCAACATTATGGGCAATTTAGCCTCAACGGATTGGGATTTCGGCAGTCACTGTGTGTGCTATATGATCATATAGCGGCACCCTAATGATTAATATGACCATACAGTGGCCCTACTGCTCCATAATATAGAACCACAGGTACTTCATGAGTTGCTCTACAGGCTTCATGGACACAAAATGCCATTTTCATGGGCCCTTGCCTGCAAACTACTATCTATGAATGCTATTCTATTGTTTGGATACTTACAACTATTTCATCAACAGCATACATTGAACTACATGATATATAAGCCAATAGGCTACATAGTAAAACAAAATTCATCACACAGATCATCACATCTGTAAGTGGGGCAGGCCAAGTGGCAATATGAGAGAAGGGATGTCCATTAGAAATGATTAATGTTGGTCGTTCATCCTCAGAAATGGTTGATACACACAAGAAAATGCAAGATATGCTAAAGTCCAGGAAATTCTGCTTTGCTGTCAAAGGCCGGTGGAAGTGAAGCGGTAAACACAGTAGTACTAAGTAATTATTTATAAGCTCATTAGCAAGTTGTATTTATAGAGTTGGTGTCTCTTTTATACGCTAGTAAATCGGAAAACACAAATCTGGAAAATGAAGTAGCTTTTTAAATAGAAACTTTTAAGCAATGCTACTTTCACATTGTGTTCTTTTAGTCTGTTGTTCTGATCCATTATAGGAATGACTGATGCAGATGGAGCAGCTTCCATTTGTATCCGTCACCATTCACTCTAATATAAAAAACAAGATAGTAGATAGGGCTTTTGTTTATTCAATAGACAAATTATGTACTGATCATTCCTTCTCTCCCTACATCTGCCATTTGTTTGTTTCTTCAGTCTTGTTTCTTACTGTTTTAAACTGAAGTTCTATGTGCAAGCAAGATACAAGAAAACTGACGTCTTGTTTTTAACATTAGAGTGAATGATAACAGATGCCAATGGAAATTGGTGGTGCTCAGTCTGCATTTATTCTATTACTCTTTCAGGCTGTTTTTCTGATCTTCTGATGGATCAATTGACTAAAAGAACACAGGGTGAATGTAGCCTAAACCGTTAATAATTTGACTTTTGGGTTTCTGTTGGTCTATAAAAAACCTATTTTGTTTAACTGACTGGCACACATTTACTAATGCTCTTGTGCCAGAATTATGGTATAAGTTGCACTTTCTTTTTGGTGCAAAAAGAGCTGATGATTGTACCAGCTATACACTTTGCAGTTTGGGGTGAGTCCTAAAATGTGCCAGATTTAGTAACAGTCTATAAAACACCAATTAATAGTTATATTATAAAGAAATACCTGTGTGACATTTTTTTTTTTAGCCAATTCCAGGAGTGGAATTATATTTCCTGTTCTGTTGGCTCAAAACACTACAGCAAAATTTGCAACTGACGAAAAATGCAGCTTTTCCACAATGTGTGGCCTCAGCCGAGGTTGAAGAGCTCTGATGAAAGTAGATTAAATTAATTCCAGTAGTAGAGACCTGGACATTTCACACATCTTTACTCACAATGCTTCATACATACAAGTTCAGCATTTCCATATAGACAATGTAATGTAGATTGATAAATGACTTGATGCACAGTATGATGTCGATGGAGAGTTGAAGCCTCACAATATTTTTACACTAATGCTGGACATGCTGGAGCTTTTGACAGGAACTGTTGTTATGTCAAGTCTTTTAGCTAAGAAATAAAGCCCTTGAAAGGGTTGCCCTATTAAATAGGCCAGTGCTGCTGAAAGTAGACATGATGTCTAAAATATGACCTAGCAATGTTGACTATGCTTTTCAATCCAGGTATGGTGATCATGAAAATCATGTCAGCAAGACCATGATATACTCAATGCCCCACTCTGCTTGGTCCACTGGTAACAAAGATTCAATGTATACAAGTCTGAGATCTCACAAGAACGTCTCCTTCTTCTTCGCTGCAGTGACGTAGTTTCAATTTAAAAATATTAGTTTACTATTAGGAATAATCCCTTTCCCTGACGTATCAAGTAAAAAACAAGTCTCCTTTCAGTTCATGTCTCCTCTACAAACATCCTAGTTTACAGCAAATAAACAGCAGTGTCCCTGGGGCAAAGTGGAATTCAAAAATGTTTTTCACGTTTGTTGCTACTTTTTTCGGAAAGGGGGTATACATAATGCAGTGAGGATCCCACAGAAAAAAATAGGACCTCTTTGCCCTGAACAGATTGGCCATTACCATATTTTCATTGCACAGCCCATCAGGTCAGTGAAGGCATGAGTGTGAGCTAAGCTCCCTAACCACAAACCCATATGAACTGTTTGTTCTACAACCCCAATTCCAAAAAAAGTTTGGATACTCTGTAAAATGTATATGTTATTCACAAAGGATTATAGAACACATATCAGAAGTTGATATTTATACATTTTTCCATTTCATTTGAGTAAAAAAATAACTCATTTAGAAAGTATTGGCAACAATACATCTCAAAAAAGTGACAGGGTTAACAAACAGCTGGAAAAGTAAGTGGTACTAATGAAAATCATCTGGAGGATCAATGATCAACTAAGTCACATGACTATACAAAAAGAGCATACAGTCATATGAAAAAGTTTGGGCACCCCTATTAATCTTAATCATTTTTAGTTCTAAATATTTGGGTGTTTGCAACAGCCATTTCAATTTGATATATCTAATAACTGATGGACACAGTAATATTTCAGGATTGAAATGAGGTTTATTGTACTAACAGAAAATGTGCAATATGCATTAAACCAAAATTTGACCGATGCAAAAGTATGGGCACCTCAACAGAAAAGTGACATTAATATTTAGTAGATCCTCCTTTTGCAAAAATAACAGCCTCTAGTCGCTTCCTGTAGCTTTTAATCAGTTCCTGGATCCTGGATGAAGGTATTTTTGACCATTCCTCTTTACAAAACAATTCCAGTTCAGTTAAGTTTGATGGTCGCCGAGCATGGACAGCCCGCTTCAAATTATCCCACAGATGTTCAATGATATTCAGGTCTGGGGACTGGGATGGCCATTCCAGAACATTGTAATTGTTCCTCTGCATGAATGCCTGAGTAGATTTGGAGCTGTGTTTTGGATCATTGTCTTGTGGAAAAATATCCATCACCGGCGTAACTTCAAATTCGTCACTGATTCTTGTACATTATTCTCAAGAATCTGCTGATACTGAGTTGAATCCATGCGACCCTCAACTTTAACAAGATTCCCGGTGCCGGCATTGGCCACACAGCCCCAAAGCATGATGGAACCTCCACCAAATTTTACAGTGTGTAGCAAGTGTTTTTCTTGGAATGCTGTGTTTTTTTGACGCCATGCATAACGCCTTTTTGTATGACCAAACAACTCAATCTTTGTTTCATCAGTCCACAGGACCTTCTTCCAAAATGAAGCTGGCTTGTCCAAATGTGCTTTTGCATACCTCAGGCGACTCTGTTTGTGGCGTGCTTTCAGAAACGGCTTCTTTCGCATCACTCTCCCATACAGCTTCTCCTTGTGCAAAGTGTGCTGTATTGTTGACCGATGCACAGTGACACCTGTGGATCTGTGGATTGTCCTTGACTGTTCTCACCATTCTTCTTCTCTGCCTTTCTGATATTTTTCTTGGCCTGCCACTTCTGGGCTTAACAAGAACTGTCCCTGTGGTCTTCCATTTCCTTACTATGTTCCTCACAGTGGAAACTGACAGGTTAAATCTCTGAGACAACTTTTTGTATCCTTCCCCTGAACAACTATGTTGAACAATCTTTGTTTTCAGATCATTTGAGAGTTGTTTTGAGGAGCCCATGATGCCACTCTTCAGAGGAGATTCAAATAGGAGAACAACTTGCAATTGGCCACCTTAAATACCTTTTCTCATGATTGGATACACCTGGCTATGAAGTTCAAAGCTTGGTGAGGTTACAAAACCAATTTTGTGCTTCAGTGAGTCAGTAAAAAGTAGTTAGGAGTATTCAAATCAATAAAATGATAAGGGTACCCAAATTTTTGCACCGGTCAAATTTTGGTTTAATGCATATTGCACATTTTCTGTTAGTACAATAAACCTCATTTCAATCCTGAAATATTACTGTGTCCATCAGTTATTAGATATATCAAATTGAAATGGCTGTTGCAAACACCCAAATATTTAGAACTAAAAATTATTAAGATTAATAGGGGTGCCCAAACTTTTTCATATGACTGTATTAGAGAGGCAGAGTCTCTTGGAAGCAAAGATGGTTGGAGGTTCACCAATCTGTGAAAAAATGCATCTAAAAATTGTGGAACAATTTCAGAAAAATGTTCTTCAACATAAAATTACAAAGGTTTGAGTATCCACCATGTACAGTACATCTTCAAAAGATTTAGAGAATCTGAAAAAATCAATGCACATAATGGTATTGGCTGATGGTCAGTATTGGATGCTCAGGATCTAAAACTGGCATGAATCGGTAATGCATTAAAAAAGGCATGCGTCTGTAATGTAAATCACTAAATAAGTTCAGGAATACTTCCAGAAATCATTGGCTGCGAACACGGTTCATCATGCAATACAAAAATGTAAGTTAAAGCTGTATCATATAAAGAAGCAGGTATGGCAACACAGTCCAGAAATGCCACTGTCTTCTCTGGGCCAAAGTTAATATAAAATGGACTAAGGCAAAATAGAAAACTGTTCTGTGGCCAGATGAATCAAAATGTGGAATTCTAAAGAGAAGAGGGACCCATCCAGCTTGTTATCAGCGCACAGCCTACACCTCTGATGGTATGGGGAGGCAATAACGCCTATGGCATGGGCAGCTTACATCTTTAAAGGCACTATCAATGCTCAGCAATATATAGAAGTTTTAGAACAATACATGCTCCCATCCAAACAACATCTCTTTGTTCTCTTGCATATTTCAGCAAGACAATGCTAAACCACATACTGCATTTATCGCTACAGCATGGCTTTGCTGAAGAAGAGTCCACATGCTGAACTTGCCTGTAGTCCAGAATTTTCACCAAAAGAAAACATTTGGTGTATTATAAAACAAAATAAATGGCAAACACGACTCAGGACTTTTGAGCAGTTAGAATCAGACAAGAATGGGACAACATTCCTCTCCCAAAATTCCAGCAATTTTTCTTCTTACATCCTGGATGTTTACAGACTTTTGTAAAAGGAAGAGCAGATGCTACACAATGGTAGACATGGTCCTGTCCCAACTTTTTTTTTTAGATGTGTTGCTGCCTTTAATTTCTAAATAAGATAATTTTTATAAAATGAAACTCATTACTTGTGTTCTGTGTTCCATTGTGAATAAAATATGGTTGTATGAGATTTCCAAATCATTGCATTCTTGATTTCTTCACATTTCACACAACATCTCAACTTTTTTGGAACTGGGATTGTATTTTAATAAGAAAACGTTTTAAAGATATTACAGTATTTATGACAATATAACTCTCCAATATTCTTCCCACAGTTCCCCCTATGAGGACTCTTATCTTGTTTACAACAGATACATTAGAATTTTTGATTGTCTTGAAAATTTAAGAGAATCATTTACTGGAATAAAGATATTTTCTTTGACAAACAGATTTGACTTTTTAGTGATTATTTAGTTAAATTGCTTTATGTATATGACTTCTGAGATAACAGTTTCTTACAGGAGGTAAAGCTAAAAATCAATGCAACTGTAGCATCCCTGGGGGATAGACATATTATGACAGAAGTTTCATAGTCATCATCATTATTCAATACTACTGCTGGGTTCTAGTTCCCATTAAGAAGATCCAGACAATATATGGACTATCAGGCTGGTTTTTGTACAAATGTGCCATTTTGTACAAGAATGAATTGGTTTCTACATTAACAATGTATGTGCATTATGTAAAAATGCATGTGTTTTACATGTATTTAGTGTAACTCCATCCTTACAATCAATGCTCAATGCTCGCACTTCATATTTTGGCTGGATCTGCTTCATGAGAACTAGCACCCCCAGAGCTACTTCAAAGACTTCTTACCTATCCAACCAGTACTCTGCTTTTTATTAATGAGGGGGAAGTACCCCAAAATAGCTATAATCAAAAGACTGACAATTATTTTTGTAATGGACATTATGTGGCCATTTTTAGAACACATCAGGGGTTATCTGTCCTTTTTTTGACCATATTTTTCACAGGTGTGCCTTTTATTTACACTAGTTTTACTGTGGTGTCTATTTAGGATGTCGGCGCACCTTCTTGTTAAATGCTGTGCTAGTATGTTTAGATGCACCTTTAAAAGTTATGTGCACTTTGACCCTTTTTTTGTTTAAAAATGCGCAATTTCCCCCTTTTTTGTTAAAAAAAAAGTTGCAATTGCCCCTTTTTAAAGCAGTTTGACCTGGTGGGTTTTTTATGCTGCCTGTGTACTGGAGTGCATTTGCACCTTTTTTTGTTCTTTTTCAACCCCTGTTGGATACTTAAATATGGCCATATAGCCACCGGGTTTCTGCTCTATTATACAGCAGACACCCGACGCTAATGCCTGTGATCAGTGCTCGCACTGATTGCGGCATTAACCCCCCTTCCCCAGTCCCTCGGTCAAAGCTGACCGAGGCGCCATTTTGCCAGAGATTGCCGACACCTGGAGCATGACTTTTGAAGGCTCCCAGGCCTGTCTGCCATTTACTTCTATTGCAGGCTACTCTATGTAGCCTGCAATAGAAGCACCGGTAAATTGCAATGCATTAGCATTGTAATGCATTGCATTAGTGATCAGACCCCCTGGGGTTCAAGACCCCTAGGGGGTCTAATAAATGCAAAAAAAAATTAAAAATGAAAAAAAGTAAAAAAAAAAATATATATATATATATAAAAAAAATAAAAAATATAAAAAATTCAAATCACCCCCCTTTCCCTAGAACACATATAAAAGTACTTAAATACTGTGAAACACATACACATTAGGTATCCCTGTGTCCAAAAATGCCTGGTCTACAAATTTCTAAAAATATTTTTCCCATACGGTAAACGCCGTAGTGGGAAAACAAATCAAAAGTGCCAAACCGCTGTTTTTGCACTCTTTCTGATAAAAATTTTAATAAAAAGTGATCAAAGCAATAGCAATTCCCCAAAGTGGTATAACTAAAACGTACACCTGGCCACACAAAAAAAGACGCCCTATGCATCCCTGTACACAGAAGTATAAAAAAGTTACGGGTGTCAGAATTTGGTAACTTTTAGAAAAACATTTTTTTGCACAGTATCTCCGGAATCGTTCCGAAACAGAGAATACAGGTGACATATCATTTTGGCTGCAGAGTGAACGCAGTAAAAACGAAACCCGTAAAAGTTGCACAAATGCACTTTTTCTTCAGATCCACCCCATTCTGAATTTTTTTCCAGCTTCCCAGTACATAGTACAGAATGTTACAGAAATACAAATGATAGCATCATGAAAAAAAAATTTGTCCCACAAACATTAAGACCTCATATGGCTCTGAGAACGGTTATGGGGTTTGGAAGGGCGGGGAGTCAAAAACAAAAATTGAACAATTCCTCCAGCGGGAAGGGATTAAAAAGGTGCAAATCATAAATACAGTGTGAAAAGGATCACCATTCAGGCCATATTATCTTTTTCTGACAAAAAACAAAAGTGGTAAGGGCAGTATAACCTCTGGAAAAAAAGCGCTAATGCTTCATAAATAATGCACAGGGCAGAAAAAAAGACCACGAAAAGGTGCAATTTTGCCAAAAAGGCCCAATCAGCTTAATAAATGTGCCCCATGGATTACAATGTGTTTATTCACATGACCCTTTTATTGATGGTCTGTCTTGATAGCTAGTCAAAAAAAGGTCACAATCTATTTTCCAGACAGATGCAAAACATGTGTGAAAAAACACAGTTTTGTCCATTTTTGATAGGCCTTTTTAATGGTTGTCTGAATAAAGCCTAATCCTGTCTGTTTAAAGAGGACCTTCATATACTCAGGCACATGTGGCTTTACATAACGCTAGAAAGCCGACAGTGTGCTGAATTCAGCGTACTGTTGGCTTTCCGTTATGTGCCCCGGGGCTGGAGCTATTGGGGGTCTTAGTTTCACCGTCCACCATCAGAAGAGCGTTCCTGACAGTCTAGCTGGGCTGTGAAGAACGCCCTCCCTGACTGTGCTCGTCCATAGCCCTGTACTGTCAGAGGGGGCGTTCCTTACAGACCAGCGATGACGCTGAGCTGAGAGGAATGCCCCCCAGTACAAATCTATGGACAAGTACTGTGAGGTATTGCGTTCCTCACAGCCCAGCTAGACTGTCAGGAACGCTCTTCTGACGGGGAACGGTGAAACTAAGACCGCCGATATCTCCAGTCCCGGGGCACATAACGGGAAAGCGCACTGTCGACTTTCTAGCGGTATGTAAAACCGCATATACATAAGGACATGAAAGGTCCTCTTTAAGTGTAAACTCAGACCAGGCACTCTAAAGACGTGGCAGATTTATCCCAGTGGCTGATGCTGGATAATAAATTTGGAGCATCTTTAGACTTTTTTGTTTAAATTTTATCATCTACTGACTGGCTTTACCTTGTACAGAAATCTTGACACACAATTCCACGTATTAAGTCATGCATTTTTTCCAATAAGTCACACCACTTTTGTCAAGTGAGGTACAAAAGGTGCTGTAAAGCATGACCCCAGTTTTTGATACAAATTAAGACAAATTTCTAGCACATTTCACTTAACAAATCTATCTAAAGTTTTCTTCCTTCTGGAGGAGAGTTACTGTGCATAAGTACTACTTGTCACAGCTGCAGTATTAACATCATTATGTCACTACAAAAGCAATATTAAAAGTCAAAATAATGTAGTATACATTTGCACAGCATGTTCAGTTCTTCTAATAGGTATCTACACAGTATAAGTGGTAATTTCCGAGTTATCCAACTCAAAATGTACAGGAGCAGCTAAAATATGTTAATATCCCATGAAATAACCCAGAGAGAATACTAGAACACACACACACCACCCCTGCTGCTTCCCAGCCCACAGCCTTCTCATCTGCCTACCCCTAACCAATGTCTACCTCCCTCAGACCAGTTTCAGGCTATGCCTCTGGCAGTGTCCGAATACAACAAGTACGTACCACCTGTCTCTGTTCCTGCAGAATGTTGCAACCTTTCAACAACCTATCTACGAATATAATTTTTAATAATTTTTATAATTTTTAAATATGCTTACAGACAAAGTAAAGACGTGGCGATACAGTTTAACGGATGCTATGGTTTAGAGATAGGGATACTAAGGGGTTAAGTAATTAGCAAGGATAACCCTCATCAGAGATTTGGGAGCCTCAGCTGCTATCAGCTCATTTTTTAATCCCTTTTGCATTCCTAACTTCCTCACCCACCCCATGCTTTCTCTTCCAGTGCATCAACTAAGACAGCTGCAGTCAGCTGCCTTTATTTCTAAATCCTCATACCACAGCCCCAGTTACAACATCCAGCCCTGAACTCCTTTTGTCCAGCAGTCCTTAACCCTCCACAGTCTATATTACAGCACTGAGTACACTACAGAGCCCCCTGAATCCATAAAGTCTTGACATTTCACCACAACAGCTAAAGGTTCCTGCACTTCAAAGATAAGATCATGACACCTTAACTCTACTCGGGCTTTCACTACCTTTACATCAACCTTTCCCTAAAGTCCTTGCCCAGCTTCAGTTGCAGCCCATTGCACAGCTCCTCAAATGCATAAGTCATTGATCATGTCCATCCTCTGCTACAGTATTGTGCTCAATATATCATACATATGAGTCATTGCCTCATTACGATATCCAGTACTACAAAACCCAACCCGATAGAGTCTGAGTCTGTCCACCACCACTTATATTGTCTAGTACTGAGCACTGCATCCCCTAGAGTGAAAGAGCCTGTCCATTTTCTGCTACAACATTAAGTACCAAATTCCCTAAAACCATCATGTCCTTGAACTTTTACATCCAAAGCTACCGTAAAACCTACAGTAAAGTGCTCTCTAGTACCCTGTGTAAACCACCCTTGTGTCAGCTACATGTCCACTCCATAGGTCCTAGGGTCACAAAAATTACAAAGGAACATAATCTAGTTTCTATATGCTTTTTCCCTTGCTAATGTTATTTTCATTCAGACAACCTTTACACCAGCCCACTTGTTCTTGGCTTTGCCTTAATCGCTAGCAAAATCTGCCTTTGCCTGGTTACTGACATGACTGATATTCCCCTGTCCTGGCTGCAGCTACACATTAGTACAGTTCTGCCTAGTGAATGGGTACCATCTACCTGGTGATCAGCACTCTGCAATAAGTTGCTATCCCTTGAACTACAATATGGGCTTCCAAGTAGGAAATGTGATATACAAGAGAGAAGGACAAGATTTTACCATAGACTTTGTTCACCAAATTGAGCAAAAAACACCCACAACCAAGTTCTCAATAAAAGTTCAGGAATCGTGCATAGGAATTTAAAGTATGTATTAGAATTGTGTTGTACAGAGCATGCTATGTAAAGGAACTGAAAGTCTATATTATCTTTACAGGATAATTTCACCCCAAACCTAAGATCATTTCATAGCTGAGCAAAAAGGCAAAAAGCAAAGCGCTTAACTCACTGAGATCAATTAGCTTTACATGCTATGAGGATTCTGATTAGTGACAAAGCTGGGTTATTTATGAGTCTGCGGTCTGCTCAGGACGGATGAGACAAGCCCTGTAGAATTTACTCTTGAGGAAATGATGGAGCAAATTCCCCCAGCTAATCCTCTTGTACAGCATGATAGATTTCTAGCAAGACACACAAATCCCTTTTATAACCCATGGCAAAATACAATTTTAGCACAGGGACATTTTCCAAGGTTTGGGGGAGATGAAAGGGAGGTGGGGGACACTCCAGGTCTCTGGTATTAAATTGTGACATTGTATCAGTATATACTATTTGAAGAACGCACAGATGATGCCGTACAAGCTACTAAGAAGAAACATCGGATAAAGTTCCAAGAACATATAAATTACCTATGTACTTATGGGAAATATAAACATAGATGACCTAGAGGCAGGGTTGTACATGGAAGAGAGGGGGCGTGAAAGCAAAGACCAAAGAGGGCCACCCATGACAGAAAGGCCAGGTGCTTAGTTTCTTCCTTGGCACAGGGAAATCCGGCACAGCTTCTTAGCATCCAATAGGAAAGCAGACAACAATTTACGGGATTTTTCTCTCTGGGGCTCCCATTGCCACCATGTAATCTGCCCCTACCTACATGAATCTACTACTATTTAAAGAATAGACCTCTGTGCCTGCATACTGGGCACACATTAGGTTTTGCTCACTATCTTCAAGTACAAGTTTACATTTACTTAGTTAGCGAGAGAAAAAGAGTTTTGTTTGTTCTGGAGAAACAGATTAAGTTGTTCCCAGGGATGAGTCAGAAACAGATCCCATTCCAACATATGAGTAAGACCGGCGGATCTGGTTGCTTGGATGGATGAATGTAGTACATATTTTCTCGACAGTCTGAAAGACATGGTTGGGTCAGCAGTCATCTGCAGATTGACGTGTACAGCTCAATCTGTACATGGTATATATTGTATTTACATAACTAAATCAGGTAGTATCAGGACATAAAAAGGACACAAAAGCAATAATGTCACCAATTACACCATATAATACAAATTAAACTTTAGAATTTCTGAGAAAAAGAATGAATCAGGCACCGATGGAGACAGGCTTTGTGATATATAGGTGTCAATAATTTGGAGCAGGATTTTTGAGTAAAGAATCACAGTAAGTGCTGGCAGAACTCTTAGGAGAGGTAGGAGGAGTCCTGCTTACTGCGCCCATACACAGTCATTGACAGCTTCCCCACTTAATAGTGTGTATACACAAAAAAGGTTGACAATCAGTGTGTGTAGGTGGGGTAAGCAGCACTCCTCCTGTCTCTCTTAGGAGTCCTGTCAGGATTTATTCTACTTTTTAATAATAAATCCTGTTCCAATTCACATAAATTTATATATCACGAAGCTCAGTGTCTCTCCCTCTATCTTATCCTATTAACATAGGGCATCACTGAAGATGAATTCATACAGCTAGTTTTTAACTAGATGGAAGCTGTATAGGTTGTAGGTGCAGTGAGCTCCCCCTAGTGGCAGCTCCAGTTAGCCTTTATGAAAACCTTATACAAGCAGCTCAGAGGACCGATGTTCCTTTATAGTAGGTAAACCACTTTATTAATGGGTGAGATGGAAATTACCAGGATTTTACAGAATATTATCGTGCAATCAAAATGCAAAAAATATTGATCAGTCCAGCATGCAAACCGTACAACATTAGTGAGATCTCCAGTCCAGAAACTGTCAGATGAAAAGAACTGTACTGCATATTGCATTGTAAATCCTGCAGGGTACAGATAGAAGGGCATAAACTCTACAGAAATAAGCTTCTGTGCTTACTTCAAGTTCACTGAGACTGGTGGCAAATAGACATCACCAGAGACCTGACAAGTGCTCTAACCCCAGACCTGGCCTGAATGATCAGATATAACAAACTCCTATTCCATGGTTTATCTCTCAGAAACCTGCAGACCATCCATGGGAAGCTTTGATCATAGTAAGCTCTTGAGACCAGACCTAGCTACAATGCCCAAATACAAGTGCTCCTTTACAAAGAAAGTCCACAGCAGCCAAAAGAGGTTATTTTAATTATGAAGTGCGGCAAGCCAATCCATTCCTGCCTTGCGGGCACACTCTTTCAGGAGTAGTCATTATTTTAAATTAATCCTTTACTGCCACAGGCTTCAACCATGTGTTGAGGTTCTAGTAACCAGGTTTATTAAATGAATAACCTGGTGTTCTCTGCAGTGCTATATGAAGCAGCATGCTGTGAGGAAATATGACAAAAACCAAAATATTCAAAATAAAAAATAGCTGATTAAGGGAACCTCCTACATGCGGGCACCATAAGGTAGTATTGTAATGTTATTGTAGACAAGGTACTATTCACACTATGGTGTATGTTCATTGCATAGACTGAGAAATCTCCTGAAGTATACAACAGATTTGTTCATGATCTATAATGGGCCCAAAATAACGCACGCAAATGAGCATCCTTTTGGTATATATTTATTCCCACTGCATTGGAAAATGTAATAACACTACAATTTTTTAACAAATCTGGATCACAATACATTTGCAAGCGTCTATGCCTTCACTATATACGTCAAACTATTTAAAGGGTTTTGCCGGGATCACATATTGATAGCCTATCCTTTTGGAGCCGCAATGAGGGGTACATAGAGCAGCGACTATGTAGACAGCGTGAGTGAAAACAATGAAGACGAAGCAGCGCATGCATGAGCAGTGAGGTTCCTTAAAACGACTGATCTGCGGGGGTACCTAGATTTAGACTCCCCTCACAACACTGTATGGCGCTGTATAGAAAATACCTAGAAAGTTGTACTTTTAAAAAAAAATCCGAGTTACCCATTTATTTCACATTGTACAAAATTTAGTTGACTTATCAGTGACATCATATTTTAGCCAAATTAAATTGTGGTGACATTTTCCGATCTTGCAGACAGGGTACAGATACACTGACTGCGTTCTCTTATCACATGGTTTGGCATAAAATTTACACAAGAAATAAAGACAAGTCTCTGGATTGTGGAAAATTTCGTTCTGCTGTGGAAATCTGGAAGCCGGTATCTGGAAAGATTGATCCAGAGGTGTAGAATATATTCTGTGAACCATCATTAACACAAAGCCTCTTCCAGCGAATGAAAGGTTTTTCCGTCACAATTATTACGATCGTAGTCTTTATTTTCAGTGCTTTGTAATGTCACTTTCTAATGAGCAAACGTTCACCTGGCAAACAGAGGAATGAATCACCCAAATGACCTAATAGTTTCTTTTCAGATTAATTCAATAGATTGAGCCAGTTATAAAAAAAAAATTATACAGTGGCTCAGATTTGCAAGAGAAATTCTGCCTTTTGACCTCTGTATGAGTAACAATGGAGCAGATATAGGTTGAAAACCACTATAAGGCTGGGGCTACATGATGCAGAAAAGCAGCGTTTTTTGTGTTGCAGATTTTGCGGCTTTTTTGAGCCAAAGCCAGGAGTGGATTCAGCTGAAGGGAGACGTATAAGTGCTTCCTTTACACTTCCCATTCCTTTTTAAACCACTCTTAACTTTGACTCAAAAAAATGCAGCAAAATTTCCAACAACAAAAAAAGAATCTTTTCCGCAACGTGGAGCCTCAAGGCTGGGGGCTATAATTTTTTATTTTTTTTTTGCCAAAGCTATGAGTGGATTTAGTAGAGATGAGAAGTACAAGTGCTTTGCTTTTAATTTAGATCCCTTTTTAACCCCTTCCCACTGCAGTTATTTTTTGATTTTCGTTTTTGACTCCCCGCATTCTAAACCCCATAACTTTTTTATTTTTCCATTCACAGAACCATATGAGGGCTTAATGTTTGTGGGACAAATTGTTCTTCATAATGGAAAAAATTAATATTCTGTACAGTGTACTGGGAAGCAGAAAAAAAATTCAGAATGGGTTGGAATTTCTTACAGGATTCATTTTTATGGCGTTCACTGCGCAGCCAGAATAACATGTCACTTGTATTCTGTGGGCAGGTGCTATTCTGGGGATACAAAATTTATATAGTTTTATTTACGTTGTAACCCCTTTAAAAAAAATACAAAACTTTATAAGAATTTTTTTTTTTCTTAGAGTCACCATATGCTGATATCCCGTAACTTTTTTATACTTCTGTGTAAAGGGATGCATAGGGTGTCTTTTTTGTGGGCCAGATGTACTTTTTAGATAGACCATTTTGTATAATGCCTACTGCTTGAATCACTTTTTATTCAAATTTTTAATCAGAGGCAAAACAGGCAAACCCCCCCCCCCCCCGACATTTTGGCATTTTTGATATTTTTTCCTGCTATGGCATTCACCATATGGGAAAAATATTTTTATAAGTTTGTAGACCTGGCGTTTTTGGACACAGGGATATCTAATGTGCATGTGTTTCACAGTAATTTTTTACTCATATACTAATTTTATACTTCTATGTATTCTAGTGCAAGGGGGGGGTGATTTGAATTTTTATATATATACATATTATATATATATATATATATATATATATTTTTTTTTTTTATATACTTTAATTATTAGACCCCCTAGGGGTCTGATCACTAATGCTAATGCATTGCAAAATACGGGCACTTCTATTACAGGGCTGGCTGGCATGGCAACTGATCGCTGACCCCAGATTTTGTTCTAGGGACTGTCAATCCTCCATAAAATGGCAGCGCCCATGTGCTGCTGGGAAAATAGTGCCTTCGATCACCTTTAACTGAGGCGCTGGGGGCCTTAATACCCAAGATAACTGCAGGCACTGATAGAGGGCATTAGTGCCAGGCTTTTGATTGCTATGGCGGCCGGTCAGCTCATATAATAGTATGGCAGATGTCAGGAAGGGGTTGAACTACTCCTGGCTTTGGCTCAAAAAAATCAAAGCAAAAATGGCAAATGAAAACAAAGCTTTTCCATGTGTGGCATCAGGCCAAGAGTGTAGTTGATTGTGGTTAAAATTATCAAAAGCTGCACCAAAAAAGAATGCATGCTTTTTATGCATTTTAGGCCAGGTCCCCAAGTTGTGAAAACGCAGCGTTTTGGCTGCTGGGGAAACGCCAAGGCAAAAATTGCTGCGTTTTACACTACCTGCAAAGTGGATTCTTGCTAATCCCATCCACACATTGCAGAAAAAAAAATCTGTAGCGGAAATGCGGCGATTTAAAAAATGCAAGCTTTTTGCAAATAATAGCATGTCAATTATACCTATGGAAACACTGGCGTTTTCCATATAAGTGGCCACAGTCTTTTCCGCAGCGTTTTTTAAGCTAAGGCTCGCTACGTGGTTTTTAACTCCAAGGCATCAAACTGCATCAGGAAAGATGCATTAAGCTGAGCTGTGGTTTTTGATGCAGTTACATGCCACAACCACATTTTTCCCAATGTAATTTTGTTCATTATGTGAAAACACATTGAGGGTAGAACCACACACTGTGGCACTGATGTTGCTAAAACCCACTACACAGGTGACCCCTGCAATTCTTGGTAAATATCCTGATGATTTGGAAAAAAATGTTGTTTCACCTACAAAACCTAACAATCTACTTAACAATAAAACCAAAGCGGCCACCTGAGATAGTGGATTTCATCTACATCAATGCTGCCATGTCTGTCCTTATCCTAAGTTACAATGGACACTATGTTTCCTTAAGGAGAGGTTGCCTTTAATAGGCCACCTTGTGGTGTACAGGGTCTTCTTAGACCATGCATGCCGGGCAAAGAATTCTAGGAAAGGAGTATGTAATTAAGTCCTCCTTGGTGAAAAAGGGGAACTTGCTCTAGCGCCACCTTTTGGAAAGTAGCTACCTGCAGATCAATGCCTGGGAATAAAGCCTAGAGAGAATATCTCCTCCAAAAGAGAGAGTCATATCTGAAGACAGTTGTATCAAGATTAATGCCTGTCATCATGTGAAGCAGGGTACTGGTTGGCTGGTTGAGAGGTCATAGATGTTAGGCAGAAGAAGAGCTATGTCTCTTTAAGGAAATATTTCCTTTATCAGGCCACCTTGTGGGACTTAATAGGTAATGCATGCTTAGCCTAAAGCAAAGAGACGTAACTTGAAACTCCTGGGCCTTAGTGCAAAATCTGTAATTTGCACCTACATTGTGCCATTTAGATTAGTGTTATATTTTATGTGGCAGAGGGACCTTTAGGGTTCCATAAAGATCCAGGGCTCAGTAGGGACTGCTACCGCTACACCCCTATGGCTATGCCCCAAAGTACGTGTAAATGTTTCAAGCTTAGGTGAAGCGGTAGACGCAGTTGTAACAAGTGATAGTGTTACATGTGTGTACCACAACATGACCTACACTCACCAATAATAAATAAATTAAGGCCAGGGACATGGCACATTGTAATAGTGGTAAAACACCTAGAGGCAGATTATAAATTTAGTCTGAAAATCCACCAAATTAGCTGATGCTGGATGACAAATCTAGAATATGTTAAAACTGTCTGGCCTAAGGTTATAGCGCATATTAATTGTCTTAGTTTGAGACAGAAATTTACACCAACATTCTGTTGTAATTTGGCAGATTTCTTCAGATATTACACCCCCTTTTCCTGCTAAATCACTCCCACTTTCTTGTATGTCAGAAAAAATATTGAGGGGAATTTATTAACACTGGGGTTGTGTATGCTAATAAAGTCCCTGACTGGTGCTAACTGCACCTGAATCATCTGTAGGCTTCTGCCTCTTGATAATTCAGGCGCACTCTCGTGCACAAGAGAAGAAATCTATGCCAGTCAGGAACTGGAGTTGATTTCCTTTATAAATCATGCCAGTTTTCTGATGTGAGCTGTAGTACATTTATTGGGCTAAGGTGTCCCCTCTAAGCCCATCTTTACAAAAAGTGGCAAGCAGGGCAGGGCATAGAAAGAGGGAAGTGGCACATCCTTGGCGCAAAAAAAGGCCATGCAACAAATATGAGCCACAACTATTCCCAGAATAGTAAATTTCCCCCATTATCTCTAACTAGATACAACAAAAGGTGTGAGATGTGCCAAAATATACAACAGAATTATCTTGGAAATGCAATGTGGGCCATATTATTTAACAGTGAGCATGAGAGATATGATCATTTCCCTCAAATAGAAAGTCTACTTAGTTTACATATAATAACTGAAATCTAGCAAATATAGGAATGTGAAATATTCCACAATGTGCATCTAATATAACAAAGATATACAATATGGTTCCTGTATACAATTGTATTACAGCTCCATACAATTTGGAAGTTGTACACTGCAACAAAATTAAAACATGTTGACTATGTCATTGCTTTTACATTTGAAACCAAACTATGTATTGTCTTTTAAAGGAGTTGAAATAAAAATTAACCCCTAAACTAAACCCCTTCCCCCCGCCTAACTTCTAATTTACTTATATAAAAAAAAAAAAAATTATATATAAATTACCCAATTGCACCCCAGGCACACTTTCTGATAATCCGGTGACGTTCCGAAACGTCACCATTACCCCCCCCCCAACTCCATCATACTTATGTGCCTTCCTTTCCAGGAATGGCTCCTCCCCTCTTCCTCTCTGCTAGCGCTTGCGCAGTCTGGAGGTGCCTGCGACACATGCACAGTAGAGATGGTACTCCATCTCTACTGCACAGGTATCAGAGGCACTTCCGGTCTGTACACGCGCTAGCAGAGAGGAAGAGAGGAGTCTCCAGCCTTCACACAGTGAAAGAAAAGGATTAGCCGTTCCCAGAGAGGAATACAGGTAAGTATGATGTGGTGGGCTGAGTTAGTTAGTTGGGCAGGGCTAGTAGTGGACGGGATAGCTAGGGAGTGAGAGAGGAGGGGGCAGTGAGAGGGAGGTAGTGTGGAAACTACACAGCAGGAAACTACACCATGTAAACAAATGCAGAAAATGTCAGGAGCTCCCAGAGAAACCCAGAAATCACTCAAAACACTGCTAAAGGTATACTGTATGGGTGTACTTATTAACCCATTAATAGCACTAACAGACCTTTTTTTAAAAAATATTTTTTGCCCGGAAAACCCCTTTAAGTACAATAAGCTTGTCTATGTGATCTGTGCTTGATGGCTATTTCACTTGGCACTGAGACGTCAGCTGTCGTAACAGATAAAGCATCTCCGGATCTACATTAAATGCTGGTCCTGGGTTAAAGCACCAATTGTAAGTGAAAGGAAATGACTGCCCTGTCAGACCAACCTTCTCCTATTGAAATGCACATAAAACAAAAATAATAAAAAAAGTAATTGACTTTTTTTTTTTTTAATAAACGTTTTAATGCAGTAACTTTATTGCCAATCAAATTTGACAGAGCTCATTAAAGCATTGTAAGCCAAGATCCTAAATATATAGGCTGATTCTGGCAGCGCTTTAAACACACTCCTTTATAGAAAGCATTAACTCACTTTGGGCCTCTAGTTCGAAATGAAAGTCATGTCAATAAAAAGTGGAAGAAGTTGCTTTTATTTCAGTGGAGTTTAAGTCGGGCCCAGTTCACTGTGTTAAAATTAAACGAGAGCGAGGTTTACAGCACTTACTAATAAATACTCTGCGGACGTAGAAAACATGTTCCCACTTTATGAAACGCCGAATACGATTTGGTGAGCGAATTACATTAGCAATAATTGTGCCTGTTAAGATTTTTTTTCCTCTTTTTTTGGCAGCGGATCATGTGGTATTGTGTTTAATGTGCACCTAATCGTCAAATAACAGGCAGACTCAGTGCCGGGAGATGTGAGATATGAGATATTATGTTGCTGTGTGATAGGAGGGTAATGTGTCAAGGCCATGCCTTGCCATACTCACTTTTATAGCAATCATCTTGATAACTGACATTGAAAGGACCAACGATGTTATAGTAACAAAAGTTTTTAACCAGATGCAAACATATCAGACCTAACACTGTCACCAGGGGTGAAGCTATAGGGAGTGAGGTAGGGCTGTGGCGTCAGTAGGCCAAACTACCATCTCCGACTCCTCCAGTTTTGCACAGAATTGACTCTGACTCCTTCACAAAAGGTTGAC
The DNA here is from genome assembly GCA_947044405.1 of Leptodactylus fallax. NCBI lineage: Eukaryota > Metazoa > Chordata > Amphibia > Anura > Leptodactylidae > Leptodactylus > Leptodactylus fallax. The sequence goes on from CAMRHE010000118.1 coordinate 5,035,232, forward strand.
AGCCACAGTCAGTCAAAAACAGTAAAGATTCTCTAATTTATGAAAACTGAATTTCTATGAAAGTAAATATACAACAAACTATGCATCTAATTCATGATATTGAATTCTATTATATTCAAATATTAATAATTGTACACTATAATTAAAAATAATTAATCATTTTATTTTGAAACTGGAGTCAGAAACTTTTTTCAGATTTTGACACCGGCCAAAATTAGTCCCGACTCTAACTACCAGTTAATACCAAGTCCTAGACTCTGAGGGGGCCCCCAAAGACACCTTTCACTATATAAAATATACCACTATTCTAAATTGCCTAAGGTAGGTAGGAGCCCCATTACAGATTTTGAATTGTGGTCCAGAAGCTTCAAGTTATGCCTTTGACTATCACACCCCTACATGCAGAGGCAAAACCTGTTCACCCCATTTTACAAGGAGAGAAAGCATATGATTGTTAAGCCTGCCCCCTTTCCGTTTTCCACCAAACACCATGGGACTTTTTTTTTTATACCCAGAGTTCTCTGCATGTTCATACAAGTCATATGCTGGTGGTGAGACACAAGGCTTAAAAAGCTACAAATGCAAAACAAAGCTGTTACTGATTCTGTATGGAAAAGCAAAAACAGATTTCCTATTCTCACTTAGGAGTAAAAAAAAAAAAAAAATCACATTTCTCTGCACACACTCAGCTCCTCTAAATCCACATTTCCCGTCACGAATTCAGCTCTACTACTTCCACATTCCCCCACACTCACATTTCTGCTACTTTCATGTTTCCTTCCTGCATACACTCAGCTTTGCTGTCTTCATGTCCCTCATGCGCACACAGCTCTGCTACCTTCACTTTCCCTCCACTCACTCAACTCTGCTACGTTTAACTTTCCCACACACACTCAGCTCTACCACATTAGTATTTCCTTCTACACACCCAGTTTTTACGCTTCCCCCCCACTTAGCCATTTACGTCCATGCTCTTCCCCTACAGACAGCACTGCATAGGGTTAGTATTGCCAGCAGTTTTCAGTACTACAGTGTTGAAAACATTTTTCAACTTAGCTCAAAACCCCCCTACCCCCGAGGTGTTTACAGAACCCTAGGGGGTGGTGACCCACAGTTTGAAAAACAGAGACCAGCAAAGAACATTAGACTGATTTAGACTGTTAGGAACATCTGGGGGGGGGGGGGGGCATGCTAGTAGCAAGTCTGGGCTGAGATTCTTCCTGGCCTGTGTCTCTATTATTAAGCCTTGATGCTAAAAAGGCCTTTGACAGGGTCTCCTGACCTTACGTGAATGAATGCCACTGTAACCCATTGAAATTTTGGCATTAAATTCCTGAACTTATTTGCTTCGTTATACACTGGCGCGTCTGTCATGATCACGGCTAATTAATGGAAGGAATACCCCTCCTTTGGATATTTTTTTGGCTATCAGCCAGAAATGTCTTTTGTCCTCCCTCCTTTTAATTTGTCTTAAGATCCCCTCCTCTATGATCACTACCTAGTTTTATCTATTTTTCACAGGGAACTCCATGATGCAGCATATACAGACGATTTACTACTAATGGTATCCAGTCCCAAACATGCCTTGCGGCCACTTCTTGCTCGCCTAGCCCGACTTGGTAGATTGTTGGGTTATATATTGGATCTGGGCGTAACCGAGGAGCTCCTATTATGGGGCCCCAGCAAGCTTCTGTGGGCTTCTAGTTTTCCATTCACATGGTGTACGTCATCCTTATCTGGGGATATTGATTACCAGGGATACTGCTAATCTTAAAATATAATTTGGCGCCACTTCTACAGGTTGTCAGGGAATGGTTATATAGCACTTCCGTTTATGCTGATACATCCCTGGAATAACTTCTATGTCCCGATGTATGTCTCTCAAATTTATCAAAAATATGAACAAATACAATGGAGATGTCAGGCCCCCGACGCTGGACTCTTCCACTGCCTGTGGAATTGCCCTGTGGTACAACGATTCTAGAATAGGGTAATCTCTTTCTCAACTACCCACCCGATCACCTATATCCTGAGGAATCCATTATGGGTCCATATTTGGCTATTTTGACCTAAATGCTCCAGGGAGTTGAGCCCTGACCCACCATCTTTTAAGCTTTTCTTAGAGAAGTTGTTTTTCATTCTGAGAATTAATTGGGTGGAGGCTTCTTTGCAAAAAGAAAGCAGAGTGAAATCTTCCTTCCACGTGTAGAAGAGTTTCATAGAAATATTGCCAGTCCATACTTGTCAGGATATTAGAAAATGTTTTGTTTCTACTACCTGGTACAAGAAATGACTGCTGGCTGGGGATGCCCTGATGCCGGTGTAATACTTAACCACTGCTGCAGAGCCCTAGGGGAGACCCATGAACCACACTACTTTCAGACCTATTTCCTTCCATCTTATGCTGTGATCTGATTTCTGAGGCAGACTAGTTTTGTGGTTCTGTTTGTTGTTTTGAGTTGGTGACAACTTCCACCAGGATTGTGCTGTGTGTTCGCTCAGCCTTTTCATAGGGTTTGACAATGACACTCTCTCACTATGTTACTATGATCTGTATAACTAGTACTTTGTATTTTTGATTCAGCGATGTATTATGATGTAAGGACTTACCTGTTTTTCACATGCACTATTTTGTCGGTTATCTATTTTGTTTATTGAAAACTTTAATAAAAGACAGTTTAAAAAAATGCTAAAATACACCAAGCATAACCTAGTCTGACATATTTCTTGCAGGTTTTCTCCTTCCCCCGCAAGCTATGATCAACTTCAATGTACTCAATAGCGGGTTGGTAGGACGAGGAAGCCTCTATAAAAAATGTCTGACTCCTTCTCCCTGTGCCAGCTCACCATTTTTTTTGTTTTTAGTTTATTTAAGCAAAAAACAAGAAAATTGAGCTTAAAAATTGATAATAATCCATAAGCATGAGAAAAAAAACTGAGATTTTATTTTTAGGCAAAATTCCTCAGCCCTAGGTCTATAAGTATAATAAATGCAGGTTATAAACATACTTACTCATAGTGATGTCCCCTGGCATCCCGATTATTAGATCTGCATAGAGCAGCAGAGTGACAGTCCCTGTGTTCAGCCTTTTCTGCTGGCGCTCTGGTTCTCTGTGACATCACCAACTCCACTATACTCCAGTTCATTTTCCATAGAGTAGACAGTGGTCGTGTCACCCAGAGTCAGAGCGTCAGCAGGGGGGCATAGCAAGAAGACTTTCAGTGTAAATACTGTGAAAACTAATAGGGAATTTAGATTGTGATATATATTGTATATAGGACAGTGGCTGACAATATCTGTAAAGCTCTGTAAAATATGTTGGCTCTACACAAGTCATAGAAATAAATAAATAACCAAATATACATTTTTTTGACAATGAATTATGGTATGTGTATAAATTGTATCTATCTCCCTACACACGTCATACATATGTACCAAGCATTCAAAGTCTGATAGGAAGGTTTGGATTTAAAAGATATTTTTGCACATTGCAAATCAGTGGGTTAAAATTGGTTCTATATTGTCCAAAGGGGGATTCACCTCTCAGTTGTCCTTTGACAACTGAAGCTTGAAGAAGGGCCTTAGTTAAAGAGTGGTCAGTGGAGCTGTACATTTTCCCTCTATGCAGATAAGAGACTAATTTTAATCCAAAGAAAAAGGTACTTTGCATATTAGAAGTCATAGAATGTTTAGGTTCCTTGGAAAGACATTAGACCAGTGTAGATGAATCAGAGAAGCGCTGATAATGCAGAATTCTCGCTTCAGAGATACGGCCAGAGAATGTAAATGTACAGCACTTCATTGTGTCTTTCAATGAACTCTGATCTGATCGTAATCATAAAGATGATGTGATGACAAAGAGCTTACACAGGAAGCTTATTCTATTTCCTTCACATTTATTATACAGTACTAATGATATTTAACACATACGTTTTTCATAATTAAAAAGAAGCCCAGCTAAGGCTATGTTCACATCTGCTTCAGAGATTAGGAGCCTTCATCAAAAATGTCAGACAAAATAGTGCAGCATGGTGCACATTTTGTCCAGTAAAATGACAGTCACCATGACGGAAACCTAGTGGATTCCATTACAGTTGAATGGGTCCACTGGGCACCGTTGATGTATATCATGTAACAGATCTGGCCCTGTCTTGCTTTTTGTTTTTCTGTTCATATGGCGGTACAGAAAAGCGTAAAGCGAAAAGCAGATATGACACCACCATAAAACAAAAGTTACTGTGATGCATCAGGCTCTAAGACATCTGCTTATATTACAGTTTTAAGCCTTTTAGGTGCATGTTAGTAACAGTGCTACAAATAACAAGTCTTCTAGAATGGGAGACACTCTTTGTAGACACTCACTGGTCTGACTAATAGAGGAGAGTCCTGAACAAGAGACCCCTCCCTTTTCATTTAGAATTCATAAAGTGGTATTAAAGGGGGATTTTCCATAACCAGCCAATTCTTTTAACAATGCTGCACAATCTACCATGTCTACCTTTTTTTCACTGGAAGCTGTAAAGTATTTAGAGGATAAGTTCCTGTAAGGGTGGGCAGTGGCAAAACTGAAATTGTCTTCCAATGTAAAATGAACATGTCATTTCTCGTGAATTCATTTGTAAATATTAGCACTGTACCGTGCAGATAGTCACTGGAAGCAGAAGATTCTGGGATTTTTTCTGTAAACGTCTTTGTTGTCTGGGAGATGATGGAAGTGGATGCTCCGATGATTATTCCATGCACCTATCAAGACAAAAATGACAATGATCTGGGCATCAGTGTCTGCAATGAACTACATACAATAAACCAAATTCAATAATGCCAAACCAAAGCAACGTTAAAACAGTTGTATAAAGACATCTGGAGTAACATATGGACAGGGGATATTCTGATGGGACATCATCCTCTGCACTTAAAGAGGACCTTTCATGTCCTCATGTATATGCTGTTTTACAAACCGCTAGAAAGCCGACAGCGCGCTGAATTCAGCGCACTGTCGGCTTTGCCAGTATGTGCCCCGGCTCTGGAGACGTCAGAAGGGTGTTCCTGACAGTCTAGCTGCGCTGTGAGGAACACCCTCCCTGACAGTACTCGTTCATAGCAATATACTGGGGGGGCGTTCCTCACAGCTCAGCGTCATCACTGGGCTGTGAGGAATTCCCGTTCTGACAGCACATGGCTATGGACGAGTGCAGAGAGAGGGGGCGTTCCTTACCGCCCAGTGATGACGCTCAGCTGTGAGGAACTCCCCCCCACAGTACATTGCTATGGACGCGCACAGTCAGGGAGGCCATTCCTCACAGCGCAGCTAGACTGTCACGAACGCCCTTCTGACGGTGAACGGTGTAACTAAGACCCTGAATTCAGCGCGCTGTCGGCTTTCTAGCGGTATATAAAACAGCATATACATGAGGACATGAAAGGTCCTCTTTAATGTCTTAGTCCATGTGAACAACTGAGAAAGAAGATGACACATTAATAACCTCTTTGAGATAGATACTGCAAAAGTTGGAGGCTGCTGTAAACTGCTCAGATGGTCCTTGGAAAAGAATGTGTGGGCGACACAGCGACACCTCTGGAGGAAAGTCCTGTCTGTCAGCATTTGGAAGAGACTAACCAACAGCAAGAGGCCTGCAGTTACAGCTGTGCCACTCACCACTGTGCCAAACAAGCACAGACCAGCAGCGCCCACATGTTTTGTGGAATGAGTATGGTCTTCAGTATCCAAATCCTTCATTGCTATTCAAAAACACCAAACACTATTACATCAATAAAATCTAGAACATTTCCAGGACCATTAGTACTCATTATGACCACATGAAAAGTTTCCACAAACAGATGAGTGCCAGTCACAGTCGTGGCCCAGGTAAAAAAAAAAAAACATTGGCAGTCATTTCAATGAACTCAGTGCTAGCAGTTGCCTTTTCTGGCAGGGTCCCGGTGGAGCTCATTCTGAGCTTATTTTCTACACAGACCTCTAAAGGTGAAGACTTGAAGACTGAAGCCATAGCAAACTCCTCGGTTGCCAGGAGCTGAATGAGGTCAGTGCATACAACGTGGTGTCAGGAGGTTTGCGCACAGTATAGAGAGGCTCAGGATGCAGACGTTTGGCTTTGTGTGATCCCTCCCCAGAGTAAGCAAAGCTGCTGAAACCAGCAATGTAACAACACTCTGTCAACACACATTACAAATTATGATCCCCTGGCAAAGGTTTCACATTCAGCTCCTCTACATATACCACAGAAATAGCAACTTTCAGCAACAGCAAACTCTGACAAATCTACCCATACTAAAGTGTTACTTATAATTACATAGGAATTCACACAGGATTATCTAGATTACTGAGCAAGGCTCTGATGGAAAAGGCTCCACATCTTTGCTTCTAGAATATGAAGGAAAAAGGTGATGCCCCCGTATTAATGTGGGCCAGCACAAGCTAAACAGGTCACATCAAGTAATCCTACCCAAAATACAGAATTCCATAATGACGGCATGACTAGTCATGCTGTCATTATAAATTATACTCTGTTTTACATGATCAAAGACTGGAAGGTTGTCACAGCCCTCTCCCTAATGCCAACATTGCCTATCACAGTAATAGGTTCTGACCTGCAAAAGCTTCATGATGTCCCCAAATTGTATGTAATATCACTGCATATAACTCCACTCCCAGAATTACCATAAATGTAGATGTGCTCGCAGGATTACACATACATATTATATACTGTACCCCCACAACTATATACTGTAAACCACAACAAGAGGTTTATCCTTACATACTACACCACACCTTCACCTTTCAGTTATCCCTCTTTAACCCCTTTCCTTCAGTGACATTTTTCAATTTTTGTTTTTGACTCCCCGCCTTCCAAACCCCATAACTTTTTTATTTTTTCATTCACAGGGCCATATGAGAGCTTAATGTTTGCGGGACAAATTGTTCTTCATAATGGTCCCATTTATTATTCTGTACAATGTACTGGGAAGCTGGAAAAAAATTAAGAATGGGGTGAAATTGGAGAAAAAGTGTATTTGTGCGACTTTCTTACAGGCTTCGTTTTTATGGCATTCACTCTGCAGCCAAAATGACATGTCACCTGTATTCTATGTTTTGGTCCGATTCCAAGAATACCAAATTTATATAGTTTTATTTACATTTGAATCCCTTAACAAAAATTTTAATCTTTGCAAAAAAAAAAAAAATGTTTCTAAAAGTCGCCATATTCTGACACCCGTAACTTTTTTATATTTCTGTTTACAGGGATGCATAGAGTGTCTTTTTTTTTGTGAGGCCAGGTGTACTTTTTAGTTATACCAGTTTGGGGAATGTCTATTGCTTTGATTACTTTTTATTCAAATTTTTATCAGAGGCAAAATAGTGAAAAAACAAAGGTTCGGTACTTTAGATTTTTTTTTCCTTCTACGGGCATTTGCCGTATGGGAAAATTATTTTTAAAAGTTTGTAGACCAGGCGTTTTTGGACACAGGGATACCTAATGTGCATGTTTTTCACAAATTTTTAACTTTTATATGTATTCTAGGGAAAGAGAGGGTGATTTGAACTAATGTATTGCAAATAATCAATAGGCTCCCAGCTGTCATAGCAATGGGGCTTTGGGGTCCAGCAATACCCGGCAAAATGGCGGATCCCTGGTGTCGCTGGCAAAATGGCCGTATTACGGCGGATGTCAAGAAGGAGTTAAAAGAAATAATCTTTATACAGTACTTACCAACTTAAAAACAATATCCAGGGAGTTGGAAATACTCTCAGCTCGCTTGCCCGTAAAAAGTACACTTTCAATAGTGTTTAGTGGCAGTGTAATGCCCAAATGGTGCTACTGCTGCAGTGGCCTATTGACTTGATTCATACATCAGTGAACAGAAAATGGATAAGGATGAATTCAGACCTGCAATGCGATAAAGTGCATTCCATGGAAGATTAAGTATAGACTTTATTATGTTACAAACAGAACATTTAAAAACACTAATAAGCTTCTTTCTCAACTCCAAATCGCATTTTTGCTAGAAATAGTGCAGTTTTACCCACAGAACCATGTGGCATGTAACATGATTGGACCAATGAAAAAGTGGATCTGTCACAAAGAGAATCCTAGCACACACTACTCTTATTACACCCACAAGCAAACTAATCTCTTAGGATTACTTCTCTGGACCACACTACTATCCCAAAGCCACCACACTCAGGATTACCCCTGCATACCATACGACAATCTCAGAATTATTCCTGCATATTATAACACTCACTGGATTTGCACGTTTGCCATATCAAACTTTTCTCGAACACACCTGTGTAAAAACACTACAATCCAAGGATTATCCCTCCATAAAACTCCACACACCCCCGATTAGTCCTACATATCATATCACAAACTGAAATACCCTTTCATGCAATGCCACTCCCTGTAAATTTGTGTCCTATAATCTCGCCATCAAATTATCAAATCTCCTGGAAGTGTTTGTTATAGAATATAACTTTTCAGTGCAGTCGTAAAACACCTTAAGAACTTCATCTTCTGTATGAATGAAAGGCTGTATTTCATAAGTGACAGTCACTAGAAAAGAAATTGCAAGATGGAGCCACGACCAACTGCATATGGTAAAGCTTTCATGTAGATGACATATAGGCGTCAATCACTACTGCTGTGAGTTCACCAAATATATGCTTTTTGCTAGAGTAGAACTTTTTTTTTTTTTTTTTTACAGGAAAAACTACTTTCTGCTAATTCCCATTATTAGTTATTTTTCATTCCATTTATAACAGTTTTTATCACCTGATCATACAATGATAAGGCTATATGACTTTGTAATTTTATATATGAATACAGCAATAAGAGTTATGACTGTGCATCTGAAGATTATGAGGGAGATTTATCAGGACTGGTGTTACACATGCCAGTTTTGAACCCCTGGGCGCCAGGGTGAAGATGCTCCTAATGCATGAAGAGGCATACCTCCTTAACGCCTGCCCGCTGTAAGCTAGAAACCCAAATCTACGCTAGCTAGGAGCTGGCATAGATTAGAGGTAGAACTCACACCAATTTCTGGTGTAAATTTATAGTAAATCTGCTGTCCTGTGGGAGCCCACAACCCCTCTGCTAAGCCAGTCCATAACATTTGCCAGAGTTGCAAATTCTGGAGTAAAAACAGCTATGTGACAACAATTACGGCTTTCTCATACACTTTATGTCAGATGGTAGAATAAAATGTATAATAAATTCCTCCTTATATAAACAAGTCAGAAAACAACGCTCATGACTTCCATAGTAGAGTGTTGTGAGCATGTGACTTGTCCATAGGTCACTGTGCAGGGAGGTAGAGGAGGAAGACGGATATGAGCTGTCCTGATCAGTCATTGATGTGATGCTGTTGGTGTTATTGTAACCCGGCTCTCTGATGATAATGAGACCCCTGCTGACCTACCTTCAGTTCTTACTCTGACTCCTTCACTATGTTTCCAGGCCATAGCATAGGACTTCCATGGAGATGGGCTGTTTAATAGACACTAGGGGAAAATGTAGACTCATTGATTCCAGTTTTTTAGTTGTGGAACTAAATGGAACTTCTATTTTAAAGGGGAGGTTGGTTTTGCAGTTTCTATTTGTTATAGTCAGAATCTGAGCCCATAATTGCCTATGTCTCCTTAGCATAAAATTCAAGATAATTCTGGCACGTTCATGATTATTGGAAAATTTGATATTTTAGCAGCTACAATGGAGCTAAACAATTTTATGTGCAAGCCAGAAAACAACTATGAGAGAAAACCGTGAGCATGCTCTGTGACATGTGCATAGGTCTGTGTGCATGGGTGTGAAAGAGAGAGGAGGAGCTGAGTTGCCCCTATCAGTCATTGGTGTGATACTGTGTTATTTAGTTGTAAAATACAGGTGGAACTTCTATTGTAACCCTGCTCTCTGATGATAATGAGATGACTGCTCACCCCACCGGCAGTGTACACAGCACAAGCTGAAAAGTGACAGGAGAGGACATTGTATATTGAGGAGGCATCACTTAGGATATAGATGTGATAGGGATTTCCATTATAAAACGTACTCTGTCCTCATTTGCAATGAACTATACTGACGCCATATGATGGCACTTTGATACACTGTGGCCCAGATTTACTACTGTGGTTACAACTAGGTACTGCAGTAAACTATATGCATCTAGTTTGGGCTAGTTTTTTTTCAACTTGCTAGCCATGTGGTTGCAGATGCTCAGAAAAAGTGGTGTGGCTTAAAATTCTACCTCAAAGTAAGTCAACTAAAAGGTGGAATAAACGTAGACTAGACAGTCTAAAGATACACAAAATGTATCACCCAGCATCAGCCACTATGATAAATCTTTTGCTCAGGTATAAGTTTACACTGTCTAACTACAAGTAAATCTGGCCCAATGTTTTTGATGCAGTTTTTTGAGCCAAAGCCAGAAATGGATGCAGCAGGAAAGAGAAATGTTCTTCCGCTATATTTCCCATTCCCTTTGAATACACTTCTGGTTTTACCTAAAAAAAAAAAGAAAAATTGAATGGAAAACTGCCACAAACCTGTAGCTCTGTTCCAAAAAATGCAGCGTGTGAAACTACCCATACTATTAAGTTGCTCAGAGTCTCTCCACGCTTCTTAAACCCAACAATCTGGAATACTAAGATTTCTTTGGACTGTTGTGGTCAAATGCATATGAAGAGGCAGCAAAGATCAGGCTGTGTACCCAGAGCTGTCCCCGCTGAAATATTTGTAAGAAGTCAGGTGTTCTTCATCTCTTATTAGAAAGTAAAAACAGGATTGAAGCCAGTATCATTAACTGCATCTTGGAGCCCTGCAGTGTAAAATTCCAGGTGTGCATTTAGATGTAGAATCCACTTTAAAAGAGGACTGTGCTGATTCATTGCAGCAAACTGGCCCAGAGGCTCCTGAGCGGCCGCTAAAACAGCCATCAGCCAACATTTCCCCCAACGCCTAATTAACAGCCAGGCTGACAGTACTTCATCTCCATGGGAGGCCCCTGCTATGGCCTGGAAACATAGTGGAAGAGACAGAGCGGGCGTCTCTCAGGGAAATCAATGCCATTCCCAATACTCCTGTGTGCCTGTGCTCTGAAGGAGGGAGGATTTATTAGAGTACACATTTGCACAACTGCAAAAAGCTCTCAGCAGTTTCCCCACCTCTCGGAAATACTCAAAATATATTACAAAATAATGACTCCTTAGAAACGCAATGAGGGGGAGGACATATACACGGCCACAACACACAACAAAGCTGGGAAACCAAATATCCAGAGGTATAACATCCAAATGTGGGACCGACCTCCAGAACAGAGTCCAGATCCTGGAAAGCTGCCACGATCCCAGCAGTACCAGTCTCAGGGCCTCAGGTATGTGTCTCTGAACATAACATTTACAGCAGCTTCAGGGCTGATGTGACCATCTATAGAAGAATTTTGCTTATTTCCAGGTAAAGTATCCAAGATGAACACACTGCTGAAAAAAACATGTAGTTGTAATTCTGTTATAGCATTACATGCTGGAGATGAACAAGAGTCACAAACAGGTGGGAGTATTCACTGCCCATACTTTCAGTGGTCTTATTACAGAAGGTTTTATTTTACAATAGATCTGACTACTTTCAGGCAACAGAAGGCAGGCTTGACCTTGGTTGCAAGTTTGTATAAACTCAGCCACTAAGTTTTCTCTTAACTTGCATTTCATTTTTCTGGAACAGATTTATAATCTGTGCTTTATCAATCAGTAAAATAACCTAAGGGTATATTATACAGTAATAATAGTAATTTTATTTATATAGCACCAACATTTTCCGCAGCACTTTACAAATCAGTGGGTACATGAACAGATAATATCAGACATTACAATGTGACAACATAAATAACATATCAAACAATAGAAGTGAGGGCCCTGCTCGCAAGAGCTTACACATGGCCGATCTGTTGTAGAAATGTGTCTTATTCATCTGAATAGGGATTCCAGAAATCTATGCACATGCTGCATAAACAATGTCACTTAGATGTATGGAACAGGTTTTCAGTTGCAAAAATGTCTGAAACAAGTGTGCTGCAGGGGAATATATCTTAAAAGTTACTAGAGCTATCCTGTGATTGTTAAAGACATCAATGGCACAGATCTCATGTATGAGCCATTAAAATGGAGTTTGGGTTGCTTAGCTCACAGAGAAGGGAGTCTGTCACCAGAATACAGCCTTGCAGATAGGTTAGGATCACTTGAATTAAACAATGTTTTCCCTTTGGGAATTGGTGCCTCTGTTGCCAAGAAATCGCTGTTTTTTTTGTCATCATTTTGTTAAAGGCATCAACGCCACAGATCTCATGTATGAGCCTTTAAAGTGGAGTTTGGGTTGCTTAGTTATTTGGAGCAACAGCAACACCTTCATTGCTCCAAAGAGCTCATTTGCATACTGACAAAATCATCAATATCTCAGCAATGGAGGCACCAATTCCCAAAGGGAAAACATTGTTTCATTCAAGTGACCCTAACCTATCTACCTGCAAGGCTGGGTTCTGGTGACAGATTCACAAAGGGAAAACACTATTTAATTCAGGTTACCCTATACTATCTATATGTGGGACTGGATTGATATGCTGGGTTCTGTTGACGAACTCCTTTAAACTAGATATAAGCCTTGGGCTACACAGACCCTATTTGTACAGTTTACTTTAACAAGCTCCAGTACACTGAGATACATATGATACTGTGGACTGCAATAGTGAGAATTAATCAGTAGTGCTACAAAAAGTCTCTACAGTATGTATCGCAGGCCTAATTGGAACCAATTCTCATTTGTGAAAATTACTAGGACCAATATACCAGTAGATCTGAAAACAGCAGCATGACATTTGTTTCACAAAGAAAATAGTTTTTCCCTGAAATTTTATCTAAATCCTTGACAATGTTGGACTGGGTGCCTAGGGCCCACCTATAAAATTCATTCTGGGGGCCCACAATGCAGGTGACATGCAGATATTGTCAGACACTCATTCACAAATTCCTAAAACGTCGCCAACATATATTTAATTTTCAGTCATCACTTGCTCCCTAGCCCTTACCTCTGTTTCTGTCCTGAGGTCATCTCAGTATCCTGCTGTCTGGCTCTTCCCTTGAACTAGAACCCTGTGTTAGCCCACACAGCAGCAAAACACTGAAAGGTAACTGGGGCCGCTGCAGTATGATTGAGAAGATGGTGCCCAGGGAGGAAGGATACTGGTTGGCCTAACTGTACACCTAGATGTCATCTCAGCCACCCAATGTGTCTACTGTATATAAATATAAACTTGGTAGTTTCTTAAATAATCCACCCAGTATATTATACTGACAGAGATGCTGTATGGTGAGTATCTGTATGAAGTACAATGAGTACTGTGCCATGCCAGGGTGAGCCAGGGCCCCACCTGGCACAGGGACCCACCAGGGGATTTACTTGTGGTCCAGTCCAAGCCTGATTCTTGATACCGCTGAGCTTGGCAGTCCAGTGACTGGGCTCATGCAGTGTATGACATCTATTCCTGTATGACATAGCAGTCATTCACTGTGTAGGGGCGCCCATTGGACTCCTAAACTAAGAGGGATTATAATCTTAAATTAGTAATTACTTTTTACATTGAATAATTTCCCTTAAAACAATCTATCAAACTGCCCACATCCTCCGGCTCTATAAGAAGCTGCCCACATATTGGCCTGCATGTTCAGCGTCACAGGGACTAATATGCCCATCATGGTGGTGGAAATGTTCCTCTATTGGCCCGTCTGGCTTTCAAACCCTCAAAAATTAACACTGTTTAATTTAGTAAATATAAAATCAAAACATGATGCATTTCCTGGTACTCTGGCTGCAGAAGAGCATGAACAGGAGCATGCATTGTACCCTATGACAGAAAAGAAATAAATGAAAGCTGAATACAGCTAGACAGAGCAGTGCACCAACAACCCATGACATTCAAAGTAATATTTACAGCTCTTTAGAACTGGATTTTACAGGCTCTGAACTAAATATCTGAGCAGAAGATTAATGGACCAGGCATGGAAAACACCCCATTACAAGTCAGGAAATACCTATTTTGAATGCAGCCATAGCTGAAGTCACAGGCTGGTTTTGGCACATTGGTTGCTGCCAGCCCTGAGGATGAAATTTGACAAGTTAGGAACAAGCAGCAGGACGGCCACACGCTCCCTCTCACTGCACAAGGCCGATAAATAAGAGAAAGTTAAAGCACCCTGAAGTAGTAAGCACCACACTGTTTGGCCTCAGGCAGATGAGAGGCAGAGACGGAGGAAATACGCTGCCCGCTAGCTCTGAAACAGTGGGATTAATAACGCATCAATTTTAATGCAGCGGCCTTTTTTTCTGCTTCACAAACAGCAAAGTGAATGTTTGAGCATCTCTGCGGGGGGCTAATGAGCAGTCTGATTACTTATTCAGATTTCTACACGCAGACATGTTCTGTCCTGGAGAGGGGGATGGAAGAGGCTTCACTCATAATGCCATGGAAATGAAGGAGAGAACACACTTAGGGGATGCACAGATAAATAACATTACATCAAGAAATGGATATTATGTTCTCCTCTTTGTCCTTATAGTTCACGCATTAAAGAACTGCATAAAAACACACAGCAAGGTATTAGAAAATGTCACATTTTACTAAAGCTGCCTGTCTGCATTCTATATATATATATATATATATATATATATATATATATATATATATTATATATATCCATGACTACATAATAGACATTAGGCTCCTCCAGTTTAACACCACAAGGTATACATTTGCCCATGTGCCTGGCACAATGGAGATGCTAAAAGCAACAGTGCATGTTTTATCTTTTACACTGTGCTGCCCCCTGCTGGATGCTATACATGTCCACACATTTGCTATGAAATATCTTTCTAGAAGTGTGCACACAGAATATTGCAAAGACAACAAAGCCAACAAAGAGAGGTGTTAGCGATTTTTTGCATGTACTGACATAATGCCTGGAATGATTTTGTCGCATGTTGCGGTCATATCATATTTTTTTCTAAGAATTCTTTCAATTGCAAAAAAAAAAAAAAAAAAACCCAAAAAACAAAGCAAACTGACAGTAGTAGATTTTTAGGTCAGAGAAATTGGCACCAGTCAGGTTCCTTTAATGCTAGAGGGCTTAGGGCTAGGACTATTGTGTTGGGGCTAGGACTACTGATAATAAGGTGATATGCTTATGAACTGTACATGTAATAATAGTACATAAAAAAGTATGTCAAATTGACTAAAGCAACAAAACCACTAAGCAGACCCTTTGATGTGTAAGGAAAGAAAAAATCCCATTGAGTTAGCATAAGAATGGCTTCAGCAGAAGATTTTCTGCCTCCATCCAGTGTGTCTGCTTGGCTTTATTGTACCTTTTGCTCTTTGTTGTATGTGTAACTATAGCTTTGGTTGCCATACCATTGTGTATTCTCTATTCAGAGTTTCTATGGCTGTGTCCCTGGGACATTTTCCAATGATCGCTGTTTATGCTTTATTATTGATATCCAACCAGACCAGGTTGTTGTACATATTAATGTTTATTATTTCCTAAATAACTACTTTCTTGCATTTTTGCTGTCTCTGAATAATGTCCATTGTCATAACACTGCTGACTCTGCATGCTGTGAGGTGAAAGCATGCAATGTAAAGAACTATGAACCCTGCATGTTGCAGACACCAGATACCCCAAGAGGGTAACAGTGTGGGTGCCTGACATTAGTACTGCTGTCACCTCTACTGTAGCCAGTTCTTCTGCTGGAGATAAAAGGGAATTCTGAATGGACGTGACACCTCAGTCCTCTGAGAAATATTGAGAAGTAGTTGTGTCTTTCACCATCCCGATGCACTTACAGGAAACTGTGCCAATGTGCTAAAGTATGACACATGGCTAGATATCTATTGGGAGGTTATATAACCAACTGTGGGGTTTGCTGAGGCCAAACTCCTGCTACTCAGTTAGCAGAATTATGGTAAAGGATCAAAGCAAAGAGGTCTCTGATATGAAGCAGCGTCATAGGTTTTTTTCTGCTTTTGGCAAATAAAGGTCACTTATAACATATTATTATACTTTCAATACCACTTCCTTATGGTTACACAATAAAAAGCTGCATAAATTGACCTGTGCTGCAGATTTTCAAGTTGCAACCTTTATGCTGAAGGCTTTCACCATGGCTTTCAACCTTGCAGCCAAAGTCACTGTATAGCCCTAGCCTTACCACTGCTGACTTCCTGCAACAGAAAATCAGCAGCCAACACATCAGATCACTTATTATTTACCTTCAGATCATGTGATGACTACATAGATACATGGCTCATTACAATGCCGCTATCAAAAGTATCTAAGTAACTCTAGTATATCAAAAGTAATGTAGTATAATATATATATGTCCATATTACAGCTCTGTACAACCTCCATTCCATACAAGTGTATGAATTCTTTCTGTACTTCTGTATGCTCAAGATTTAATAAAGAAGCATACAGAGGTTTTTCCTGCTGGATTCAATCCAAATCAGATTTCATATGCACAGAGAAGCATTGCATGTAGGGGTATAATCTCTGCACATATGCTCCCAGATGGAGCCTGTGCAGCAGCATACTGAGGATATGTGCCATATCATACTGATCAGTTTCTGACCTTTAAACAAAATAAAATGCAGCGACATCCCCTTAAGTGTATTGTGTTTAGTTCACATCTGTGGCAGGTGTCCCCTCTTCTGGTTCGTCGGAAGACCAGAAGAATGGACAAACATACTGCTAAAATAGAGGACATCAATGGGGTATTGACTATAATGGGGTCCTTCCAGGAAAAATAGCTGGGATTGCAGGACTTTTTTGTTCAGCAATTTTAGACTAATCTGTGCCAGCCAAACACTAGACAAAGATATGAACCAAGCCTTATATTGTTATTTAGATTTTCTTTTTCAAATATTTTGTTTTGTTTACAGACCCAAAAGACATTAATTGACAAAATAAGCAATTGTCACATGACTAAAGAGCTGCACATGACCAGTGTGGGGGGGCTTCTTCTATGTCATAGACATATACAAGTATATTTGCAGCAGCAAGGATTTTGAGGATCCATTCATTCCAATAGAGGAATCAGTGTTCATGTAACATGATATCTGTACTAAAGGGTTGTCCAGTTTGAGAATTTCTTTGCAAAGGGTTTTGTATTCAGTAATTGTTGGGTTGTGGCAATTATACAGCACCCATGTATATGTAATGCAAAGACATGTTTGGTTCTGTAGAGTTGCAGCTGCTTTTTGGCTGGTCCAAGGTGGTCTCAAAGGGGGAACCTCCCCATATTAACTCAGAATGCCTGATCACCCATTAAAATGGGGGTTGTCTATAATCAGATAACCACTTAAAGCATGTAAACCCTGATCTTTTCCTGCTCTCACATCTTCTTACATTCCCCAAGGTGTAGAATAATGGTCTATGAAATTCCTGAGCACCCCTTCCTAGAAGGGGCTGACTGCATTTGCCGTAATCTGATAATTCTACATATAATTGAGCTCAGACAGCTCAGACACTACAAGATTTCACAGTCTGTCAAAGGGACAGGGTTTGTGTATTTTCATAGCTCTCTAGATTACGGATCTGCAAAAATAAAAGAAATACAATGCAGGGTTAACATGTAAAAACATAGTTTGAGCAAAATCTCTACCCTGCAAAACATGGCTGCTGGGCGGCTGAGTGGGGTGCGTCTGCCAAGAGACTCTTCCTCATCCACTGATTGGGTTTAATTAATCAGCTGGGTCCTAATTATTTCCTCTAAGTTGCATCTGAAACTAAACTCATAATTGTGATAGTCTGATGAAGGCAGTCTGGGCAGGTGAACCCACAATGCATAATAATAACAACGTCTGGTTCTTTGTGTCAGGTAAACGTGTGGACAGGACCAAGACATAAGAATCTACATCACCTCTGCATAATAATGGAGATTGCTATATACTAATCTAGTGTTTATTACTCCAGAAGGAAAACAGGCACTTTCCCAATTAAAATAACCCAATTATATAAATGATAATTCTATTTAAAACTTCTTGCACTTTGAGGTTGCCCTTACCTGATGCGTTTTTCAGGTCTGTTTAAAAATGCATCCAAAACGCATTAGGTTTGAAAAAGAGCATGTTTGGCCTTTTAAATTAGGTATCATTGACTGACAAGGCAAAACAATGTGCCCATTCATAAAACACCTACTTTTTTGATGCTTTTTTAAACGTAAGACATAAGGGCACGTGCAAGACTTTATCTTCTGTTTAAATCAAAAACAGACAAGACAGAAGACAGCTTACATTTTCATATATATATATATATATATATATATATATATATATATATACTGTATACACACCTTAAAGTCAATAACAGTTGTGAAAGGAAGGTTCTCAGTGTTTCAGTCCATTGTCCTGAACTTATGACGGATCAGTACAAAGGACAGAACAATGCCAGTGTGTGTATAGCCTGATTTTGTCATGTATTATTGTTCATCTGAGGTTGTATTTACCTGATTTTAAGACCTTCTTCAGACCAGATATTTTTTTATTATGTCATAGAATAGAAAGATGTTTACTTTGATTTTTTTCTCATTACTGCACATATGAAGAGACTCCAGAGAGAACAGGTTTGTATAAAGTTAAATGAGCTACAGACTATGTACAGCTACTCAAGTAGGAAGCCTGTTCACTATATAGCAGAGGTGCCAGGTTACTGAAGTACTGCACCTATGTCTTGAAAAGGAGCAAATTCTGTTTCTATAGCTTCCAGTACCCAAAAGGTAGCGGGATCAGCTGATCAATGCGAGGTCTAGGTGTCAGATCCATACTGATCACGTCATCAGTATAAAACAATGCTGGGGGCACAGAAAACCCCATTAAACCTCAAAGTTATTATATATTAATCATTTGGTGAATATAGGTTTGTTTGTGGTGTACACAAAGGAATAGGCAAGATGAGAATGACCCTTTAGCTTGAGCTGAGTCATGTCTGACAGTCTGATTGCCAAGGACATATTGGCATTACAATATTACAATGGCGTTGTCTGATGTCTCTTGCAACCAAATTACTCTTCAGAACTGCTTTTGCACTGAGGACAGTTAAAAGGGAAATAGTCTTGTCAAATCTAACAACTATTCTTTGCTCTAAGATTTTGTTTGCATATTTGTTGCAGGCTCCATGCTGCACTATTTAGTCTGGTAAAACGCTGGACTACCTCATGGAGATCCTACAGCTCCATTACAGTTAATGGGGTCCATCAGGTGTTGCTCATGTCTCACATCAGACGGACATGACTCCTCTGTTACTTTCACTGGTCTGATCCTACAACAGAGCAGAATGGATATGTCAGTGCAGATATGAATATAATCAGAGAAACAAAAGGTACCATGGGGGGAATTTACTAACATATCTACTCCAGAAAACTAGAGTAGAAGTGGTGCATCTTTGGCGCATGGCCCCGATTTTTAAGAAAGTTGGCACAGCAGGGATCAAAGATGGCTGGGATAAAACTTGCATTAGCTATAGGTGAAATCTTTGTCAGTCCCGGCGGACCTTCTGAGATGCGCCTAAATTATTATGAGGATGGGGCTCCTTAATAATTCTGGTGCAATTCACACCAGATGGACAATAGATTAATATAGAAGGAGGAAACACTTGTTCAATTAAATCCCTCCCCCCCCAAGTGCATGTTTGTGGTCAGCTTCATATAGGCAATTTTGAGAAGGCCCAGCTGTAGAAATGTGTATAAACAACTTTAATTAAAAAAAAAAAAAAAAAAAAAAAAAAAAGGGTACATATGGGAATCCCATTTAGAGTGTGATAGACCTACCATTTCAATGTTATGGCATATTAGAGATGTTGCGAACATAGAAGGGCCCCTCCACATTCTAATAATTCTGATAACTAGAGCTGTGTCAGAGATATGCACAACAATATCAAGAGAGCATTCTTTTATTCACATAAGAAGAGTTACTTGCACAATTTTAAGCTTTCCTCATATTTATAGTATGCCTCCAGTTATCTACTTAGAATTCATTTAGGAAATGCATGTATCTCAATGCATGTACATTGAGAATTCTAACCCAGAATTAAATTAAGAGTGGTCTATGCTGATAAAAACCCCCAATAATTTGCACATTCATTAATTTTTATATGAGGCAGAGTAGGAGAAAGAAGCAGGTTGAAATTACTGAAGCCCTTTACTTCCTCGCTGCTACAGGAGCTGATCTGTAGATACGGCATTATTGGCACAAATTCAAGTGTAATCTGAGCTATCAGGCTTGTATTCTAAATGATGGTGTCCACATTGTAGTTTTACTATATCTGTAACATGACAGACAATAACATCTTGGTTGTGAATTAGAAGGGAAAAACTGTTTGTAAAAATGCAAACTTCCCAATATTGCCTAGGTTGAACCACAAGGCATGTAAGCATTTTTGCTAAATCTTATTCACTTACTTGGAACATCAGGCTGCTGTTTAAACTACTATATGGCAATAACTCTACAGTAAATTGCGTGAATGGGTTTATGCAGCTTTTGGTCCTGTTTCTCAGTTGTCTACGCAGGTGCTAGAATGGGAGGCCATAATGCATGGCTTTTCTCCAAAACCACTCTTTTCTGTGTAACAAAAGCATCATAGTCTGGAATCATTTCTATCAAATATATGCACAACCAAAGCAAATCTTTTTGTTACATAAAGCTTGATTTATAATTATGCATGTATACTGAAATGGTTTCACCTAATGCCATAAAACAGAGAAACTTCACAATACTTTGATGGAGGACCAAATATTTCAAGAATGACATCTCTCATTAAGTAATTATGCATCAGATCAAGTTATCAGAGGCAAACTATAGAGTGACAAGGATTGTATGTATAGGAGGATTACTCTGGAAATCCACACTGATCCACCCTTGTACTAAGTGCAGTTTTGGCTTTGGTAATCTAAGCTGAAGAAAAACACCAAATTTTCTGTCGTTTCAGACACCAAACATGCAACTCACTTATTTTTAAGACTTGAAAATACAAAACCTTCTAGAATTTTCCTAACCAAATCCTAACTTAACAAATGTCATGTACTGTACACCTAGACTTATCTAGTAGAAAGCATCCAGAAAGGGAAGTTAAAGGGATCATCCAGTTTCTATATATTGGTGGCCTATCCTTAGCATCGGTCATCAATATTAGATCTGCACGAGTCAGACAGCCAAGATCCCTGCAGATCTGCTGTTCAGGGACAACACAGCTCCCAGTAAAGTTTACCCGCCAAGAGCCACTCTGCTCATTTGCGTTATGATTTGTAGCAGTCGCTTTAGGTACTTTAGCGCTGTCCTCTAGACTTGAATGAGGCAGTACTGCAGTACCAAAACCAGATGCTAAATTGTATGTATGGGTAGCGCTGTATGGTGAGTGAGCAGCACTGCTCCCAGCATGTAAACATTACCAAAAGCGATGCTATAACCAAGCAACAGATCTGCGGAAGTTGCAGCTGTCGGACCTTAACAGATATAATATTCATGACCTATGCTAAGGGATAGAAACTGGATAACCCCTTCAATAATATGAAGAAAGTGTAAAAATTACCTGTACCTGTATATTATGTAACTGTGGCCCATCAGAAGATGTAATCACTAAAGTATGTAAGCTCAGACCCTTGCCACCCGCTTGACTTGGATTTCCAAATGTAATGGTCTGTTTTGCTTTAAAACCGTACTGCTGTGGTCTGAGATATTTTTCACTGGAAATCTTCAATATGATTCTGTGCTACAGCTCCATGAAAATCAATATAGAAATAGTCAAGAGACACTGCTGCATACAAGAAGAGGAACATTTGGAGGAAGCCTTTACAGTCACTACTTCTTCCTTTCTCTAGTCCTTTTAGGTTTTTTGAACCAGTCAGGTGGTATGTACATTTATAAAGGATTTGTAAAACATGGCTACTTTGTTTTAAAACAGTGCCAATCTTGTCCATGGTTTGTTTGTGGCATTACAGCTCAGCCCCAGACTGGTGTGATGCTATTTCTGGCAGGAAGCAGCTATTTTTCTAAAAATCCTGCAACCCCTTTAGTTTCAAAAAGTATTTATTGAAACATTGCAACAATAAGAAAAAGGGCAGGCAAAAAGACAACTGAGGCATAAATACAAAGGTATAAATAAAAACAAGTAATCTGTTAAACAGTCGTAGGCAGCAGAAATATAAAGTAAGGAACGGGAGTAAAAAGGTAACAAAACTCAAAACTAATATGGGAGAAAAATGTAGCGCTATGGTACAGAGGGATAGGAGATGGGTGAGGGAGGAATCCTATCTGAGAGGGGGGAGTAGGAAATACATTCGATCCAACCTGAAGGCAATATGGCAGACCTGGGATATTAGACCTGTTGACCCATGGAGCCCAGACTTTATCAAAGAGTGGGAGGGTATCAGAGATAGAGGCGTTCATTTTTTTTCATGGAGAATAACAGTGTCAATTCGCCGGACAACATCGGACAATGAGAGAAACGATTTTCTCCAGCTGAGCAGCCATCAGAATGTAACCCCCTTTATTGACATGGCAACTGTTCCTTTTTTTTTTTTTTTTTTTTTACAATAAGTAGCATAATGTGCACTGTTCCCTTCAACTTACTGATATTCTATGTTTTTACTAGTTATGGAAGTTTTTTTGGTAACAAAAGGACACTTGGCCCATTTATCAGTGGTAAAGGCTTTACTTCACTTTTATATCCCCTAATAACCCCAACCTTTTAGAAAAAGAAACATGGAGCACACATCCAAATATTATACATTGATTTATGTTTCTCAGCAATATCTACAAAAATGAACACGAGATTCTTAGGCAGGGTTCACACTACCGTTGGAGTCCGTTATGAAGGTGTCCGTAAAAAAAAAAAAATAAACGGACACCTATCATAACGGACCCTAACTGATGAGCATCAGGTAGTGTCCGTTTTTTAATGTCACATACCGCTAGAAAGCCGACAGCGCGCTGAATTCAGCACACTGCCGGGTTTCCCGGTATGTGCCCCGGGGCTGGAGATATCGGCATGTTTTACTTTACTTACTGTTTGAAGGGCGCTGTGAGGAACTCTCTCCCTGACACTTCTCGTTCGTCCATAGCGCTGTACTGAGGGGGCGTTCCTCACAGCTCAGCGTCATCGCCGGGCAGTAAGGAACGCCCCCTCTGACAGTACAGGGCTATAGACCAGTACAGAGAGAGGGGGCGTTCCTTACAGGCCAGTGATGACGCTCAGCTGTGAGGAACACCCCCTCATACAGCGCTATGAACGAACAGAACTATCAGGGAGGGCATTCCTCTGACAGTACCCAGCTATAGACTAGAACAGAGAGAGGGGGCGTTCCTTACTGCCCAGCGATGATGCTCAAGCTGTGAGGAACGCCCCCTCAGTACAAGTCTCTGAACAAAGAGAAGTGTCGGGGAGGGAGTTCCTCGCAGCGCCCTTCTAACAGTAAAACATTACACCGCCGATATCTCCAGCCCCGGGCACATGCCGGGAAAGCCGGCAGTGCGCTGAATTCAGCGCGCTGTCGGCTTTCTAGCGGTATGTAAAACCGCATGTGCCTGAGGACACGAAATGTCCTCTAACACTGCTAGTTTTTTTTTTTTTTTGTTTCTCCTTTCTGCGCATGCGCAGGGAAAGTAAACGGACATAAAATAACGGACAGTAACTGATGGCTATCAGTTACTCTCCGTTATAAGTCTGTTACCCATAGACTTCAATGTTAAAAAAATAACGGACACTTGCTGTCCGTCAAGAATCCGTTTTTTTCAAACGGACAAAAAGTCCTGCATGCAGGATTTTTTGTCCGTGAAAAAATAACGGACTTCTGACGGATTTGGTGTAAACGGACACTAACAGACACTAACGGACACAATATAAAAACCCATTGAAATGAATGGAAATTTTAACGGATTTCTGACGGTTCAACTACTGTCCGTAGCTAAAATCTTGTAACGGACAATAGCCACGGACACTACTGACAGACACCAACAGTTTTACAAATAGTATATATTTCGATCACTTCATGGCGACCTCTATATGTTGCTGCACACAATGACATCTAGTGTAGTGGGGGTGTGTGTAAGACTAAGAATGACTTTTCTGTGACTTAGCAATCTTCCTTTAAAACATTTTAGTTTTTCTGCTACGCAGCTTATCATTCTTTTTTTTTCAGAACAATAAAAGTTTGCAATGAACTTTAAACAGTAACAAAGAGAAAAAACACAGTTATGGAACAGAATTTGATTAGGTGTAAAGAACTTTTTTTGGCGTCTTTAAAACAATAATGTTTAAACCACCATGAAACAAATATCATGCCGGCAATTGCTTCCTCCAGGACTTTTCGAGAATGTATTGCTGAATAAACAGAGCCAGCTTTGGCAGCGCTGGAAATGCAAGTGAGGCGTGAGCTCACTGCCCCTACAGTGGATCCAGTTCTCCTGCTGTGGCACATCTGCTTAGTGCACAGAACTGTGCTTATCCCCCCAGCCAGCAGCCTACTCCACTTCTTAATGGCAGCAAATATCATACATTATGGGATGGAGTGGAAATGTTTTGTGTGAGTTATTAAGTTTGGAAAGTGTTACAGAGTTCTGTGCCGTTCTTCATGAACTGCTGCCATTTCACGTATGTACTGCAGTTCCTCTGCAACTGCTCACAAGGAACATTTTAAAGGGACAATGAGAATAAGGTCATGTGAATAATTTGTGGCTTATAAACTGCTCCAAGGTTATCTATAAGGAAGGCTTGACGTTTGTTAAATTCAAAAGACAGATGTTGGACGCTTCCAACAAAAAGTCAATCATCCCGGTAACAGTTACACAATAAACCTGGTGTTGGATGGAAATGTAAATTCTGCACATTGTTAGAATTAAGCTGCAGAAAAGGAAGATCTGGCCATAGGTTGTGGCTACAGATGAAATAGTTTACCACATGGAGCTGCTGGTTTCTCAGTCTTTGATCATGCTTTTGATTTAAGGAGATACGGTATGTTTTTGAAGTTTGAACAAAGTTACATTGTAACAGAGCAAGGCCCAATATAAAAAGAGAAGGAAGGGGGTACAATGCAGAAAGACCAGATAAAAGGGGTTCTTCACCTTTGTCCACACACTGAAGGTAAACTGCTCCATCTTCTTCGTCTAAGTACATTTGTACCTGCTTCATCGTTGTTATATCGCACTATGCAGGTATGGACAGAGCAGTACTAAACATATCTAAGACACCCAGGGAGTCTACCTAACAGGGTCGGACTGGCCCATCGAGGAATCAGTGAATCCACCAGTGGGCCCCGAGCCCCGACTATTCGTCCTCATTTTGCCAATGCAGATGCATTGGTCAGGGGCCTGATCGGGATGGTGTAATGATCATGTTCGCAGGGGGGTGCGACTGCGACCGGTGGGGTATGAGGCCCATGGCCAGCTGGAGATAGCCGGGGCCCCGGACCACTATGATAGCGGTCGAGGAAAGCCTAGTTTCCCCGACCGCTATACATACTGATATTGGAAACAGGCCCTGGCATATTGCCAGGCCCCTTTCCAATAGATGGCAACCCAGGGGAGGTGACTGAAAATAATAAATAAATATACTCTCCTCTCCTGGGTACAGCGTTCTCTCCAGTGTTCTTCCGTCAAGTGGCTGAGGCCTGTAATTAGGGGGCGGTGGTGGGGTGCGGTGGCGTAATGACGTCAGTGCGCCCCACGTGACCGTTGAGGACCAATCACAGGCCTCAGCAGCAATGTCTGAAGAGGGCCTGAAGACAGCAGAATGGAGCGAGGATGCCAAGGAAAGGTGAGGCAAGGTGAGTATAAGTGTTTGTTATTTTTAATCACCTTCCCTGGGCCTCTGATTATTATACTCTGGGGTCTGTGGAGACCCCAGAGTATAATAATAGCACTGAAGTGGAGGGAGGCTGTTGGGAGCATATAATACTGTTTGGGGGCCACTGTGGAGCATATATTACTGGGTGGGGGCCAGGTTTCTGCATAGGAGCCCAGACCAGCAGTGTGAAAGGTAAGCACAACTTACCCACACAAACAAAAAACATTTCCCCCTATTTTGCCCCAAAATCTTTCAATTACACTGACCACACTGATAACTACAACCCCCAGCAGCTCCAGATGCTCTGGGTCTGTTGAGAGTTGTAATCCCCCCACCCACCCCGCTAATTTCCCACCATATTGTTATGCTGGTGCCTGCTCTAGGGCTCCAGCATAAGAATATCAGTCGCAGAAACTTCCATGCTGCTATAGGGGAGACCAGTGAAGGGGCCACTGGTTTTTTTTTTCTGTCTGTGGGAGCCATCATAGCAGCAGTCACCAAACAACTGAGAATTAGTGACAAGTTCTGCAGCTGGGAACACTGCTAAAATGCAGAATACGAGCTACATAGTGACAAGATTAAGTGTTACACAAAAGGCAGCTTGTTCTTAAAAGTCACCTAAAAGGTTAAATATACTTATAGCAATCCTAGAATAATGCTCATTAATTGTTCCCATGTGTTAATTAACAGAATCTTCATATATATTTATATTCTTACTTTACTGTGAAAACTTTGGGACCAATGTTTACTGATCTTATCTTCGGGGGTGTAACTATAAAAGGAACAGATGCAATGACTTGGTCCCTAGTGACTAAAGGGGCCTAAAAGCCCTCAGTCACTAGATAAGACTATTTTTATAAAGGGCTTGTTTAGAGCCCTGTTTTACATATGGCATAAGGGTTATTAGTTACACCTATTAGTTACACCTGCAGCTGTCCACTAATGAGTAATGTATATTGAATACCGTATTTTTCGGACTATAACACGCACCGGACCATAAGATGCACCTAGGTTTTAGAGGAGGAAAATAGGGGAAAAAAATTTTGAAGCAAAACAAATGTGGTAAAATATTTAATATATGGGAGTTGTAGTTTTGCAACAGCTGCAAGGCCACATTGACAGGTGGCCCTGCATCTGTACGGGGATGCATAGGGCATTTTTTTGGCGGGGCCAGGTGTACTTTTTAGTCACTTTTTATTCAAATCAGAGGTGAAACAGTTAAAAAAATGGCGGTTTGGCACTTTTGTTTTTTTTTTTCCCCGCTACGATGTTCCTCCTACGGGAAAAATATTTTTATAAGTTTGCAGACCGAGCGTTTTCGGACACAGGGATACCTAATGTACAGTGGGGAAAAAAAGTAGTCAGCCACCAATTGTGCAAGTTCTCCCACTTAAAAAGATGAGGCCGGCCTGTAATTGTCATCATAGGTAGACCTCAACTATGAGACACACAATGAGAAAACAAATTCAGAAAATCACATTGTCTGATTTTTAAAGAATTTATTTGCAAATTATGGTGAAAAATAAGTATTTGGTCAATAACAAAAGTTCATCTTAATACTTTGTTATATATCCTTTGTTGGCAATGACAGAGGTCAAACGTTTTCTGTAAGTCTTCACAAGGTTGGCACACACTGTTGCTGGTATGTTGGCCCATTCCTCCAAGCAGATCTCCTCTAGAGCAGTGATGTTTTGGGGCTGTCGCTGGGCAACACGGACTTTCAACTCCCTCCAAAGGTTTTCTATGGGGTTGAGATCTGGAGACTGGCTAGGCCACTCCAGGACCTTGAAATGCTTCTTACGAAGCCACTCCTTCATTGCCCTGGTGGTGTGCGTGAGATCATTGTCATGCTGAAAGACCCAGCCACGTTTCATCTTCAATGCCGTTGCTGATGGAAGGAGGTTTGCACTCAAAATCTCACAATACATGGCCCCATTCATTCTTTCATGTACCCGGATCAGTTGTCCTGGTCCCTTTGCAGAGAAACAGCCCCAAAGCATGATGTTGTCACCCCCATGCTTCACAGTATTTATGGTGTTCTTTGGATACAACTCAGCATTCACTCTCCTCCAAACACGACGAGTTGTGTTTCATCTGACCATATGACATTCTCCCAATACTCTTCTGGAACATCCAAATCCTCTCTAGAAATCTTCAGACGGCCCCGGATATGTACTGGTTTAAGCAGGGGGACACGTCTGGCACTGCAGGATCTGAGTCCCTGGCGGTGTAGTGTGTTACTGACGGTAGCCTTTGTTATGTTAGTCCCAGCTTTCTGCAGGTCATTCACTAGGTCCCCCCCGTGTGGTTCTGGGATTTTTGCTCACCGTTCTTGTGATCATTTTGACCCCACAGGGTGAGATCTTGCGTGGAGCCCCTGATCGAGGGAGATTATCAGTGGTCTTGTATGTCTTCCATTTTCTTATTATTGCTCCCACAGTTGATTTCTTCACACCAAGCTGCCTGCCTATTGCAGATTCAGTCTTCCCAGCCTGGTGCAGGTCTACAATTTTGTTTCTGGTGTCCTTCCACAGCTCTTTGGTCTTCACCATAGTGGAGTTTGGAGTGTGACTGTTTGAGGTTGTGGACAGGTTTCGTTTATACTGATAACAATGTCAAACAGGAGCCATTACTACAGGTAATGAGTGGAGGACAGAGGAGCCTCTTAAAGAAGAAGTTACAGGTCTGTGAGAGCCAGAAATCTTGCTTGTTTGTAGGTGACCAAATACTTATTTTCCACCATAATTTGCAAATAAATTCTTAAAAAAATCAGACAATGTGATTTTCTGGATTTGTTTTCTCATTTTGTCTCTCATAGTTGAGGTCTACCTATGATGACAATTACAGGCCTCTCTCATCTTTTTAAGTGGGAGAACTTGCACAATTGGTGGCTGACTAAATACTTTTTTTCCCCACTGTATATGTGTTTCACAGTAATTTTCTCCTCCAAGCCCAGGGCCCACAGCATCGCCCCCCACTCCTCCCGCTGCAAGAAGCCCTGCTATAGGAAGCACCACTGCAGGAAGCCGGCGGCGACAGGAGTGGGGCGATGCTGCGACCCTGCTCCTCCACCCCCCAACACTCATATTGGGGGGGAAAAAAGTGCCTCTTATAGTCCAAAAAATACGGTATATAAGGATTATTACTTAGAAACAAGGAATCTGTGATCTCAAAGCCATGGCTCCACACAAAGTTAGCAAGTTATGCAGATCAGATCAGAACAGAACACTTCCAAAACAATAACAGTGATGAAGTTCTCCTTTTTTTCATAAAAATTCTATTTGGCTATTTATATCTAATTGTTATAGCCATTTCTGAAAAATTTAGATGGCAACCACAATGGCCACCTTTATAGATTTCACATTACAAGCTATTTTAATATGGACAAAAAATAAATCACACACAACTTGACAGATTTATCAGGATTTGCATCTCAAGCATCAGTGGCGACAGGTCTCCTGTGTAAATTTGTGTTATACAACGGTTTCCAGGGAAACACTGATTAACTATTAATATATAATAAATGAACATTTAAGTAATAGCTCCATCTTTGAGCTGCTTGAAAGAAAATATTTCATTCCCTGCAGATGTCATGCCTCTTTGCCAGCAAGATTAATTTATTTCTGTTTATACTCTGGATCCCACTTGCAGACTACAGACTTTTTCCAATCTGCACATAAAAAAAGCAAATTTAAAAAGGCAGACCTACCTGCTGTCCGGTATATCACTGGCATTTCTACATGTACCCAGGGGATGCACTGTGCACGTAAATGAACACTGGAACACTGTGGCTTGTATTGCCATCCCATGCACCTCTTGTTTTTGGCGCTTTTTGCATCTCGTTCGAGAAGGAGGAGTAGCTGAGTGGGAAAGATGCATGACCCAGCAGAAGTAGCGTGGCTTTAAATGCATCACTTTGTATGGAAACTAACATTTTGCCGCACACTAAGCCAATCAATAGGAGGTGTAAAGTCAGACAAAAGTGTCTACCAAAATGCATCAACACAGTATGAGCAACTCTGGGTGGCATCTTTAGGGTCCTTTTGCACACGCCAATTTTAGGCCCATAACTAGCGTCAATCAACAATATAACAAGTTGATCAGAGATCTTTTAAAGGGCCTTTAGACTGTTTAAAGCATAGTTGATAGTTGATAAGTGATCATTAATACATCCCCATACAGTTTGCATATAGTCAGAAGCAAATTTACCTGTTTACATTTAGCTGCTGACAACAATCATTTTTAGGCTTGCATAAAACATATCATCAGCACACAAAGGAACATTTGCTCAATTGATGGCTGATCGCTTCCCTGTTTACACAGGGCAATGATTGTGGAACATACAGACTTGGAAGCATTCATTCACCTGATCATCGGTCCACGTATACATGGTTCTTAGACTGCCTGGTCTAAGTTTATCCTGTCTAAATATTAAACAGGATTAGTAAATCTTCCCCATTATCATTAATGAAAATGCTCCAATTAGGAACTAAAATGATGTAATAGATAAACCATGTCCACCCCAGCCCACCAAACAAAGTCTATATAGCTTGCGGCCTGTACTCTGTTAGTAACTGTAGCTGCTGATTAAGCAATGACATTTCAGATCAGGTAGACAAATGGCCATAGTGATCACAATGAACTGCCCTGACGTACAGAGAAAATATCAATTTCTGAATGAGCTTTATACTATTAGACGATAAAGTTCCCTTTGCTCTGCCGTCTCATTTTCAGCCCATTTGAGGATTCTGGAAAGTATTTCAGCAGCATGCATTAAATAATAATAAGAAACAGTTTTAGAGTAAATGAAACCCAGAATTTATTAATCAGGGAAATATTTGTAAAAGTAAAGTGAAGGAGATATTGGGGCAGAACGCAGCCCTTGTTATAGCAAACGGACACATCTGGAGTGTATTATTGCGCTGGGGTATGTTTCATATCACAAACAGGTACTTGGTTGTGCTGGTAGCAGCCGGCTCTGGGTGGGCGAGGGATTAGGCAAAGCTTTGACATGACGGAGAGCTGAGGGACACGGTGCTGACATGTCTCAAACACCGCTCTAAGCCTCAGGGGTGAGATCTGAAAAGAAGTCTGAAAAAAGAAAAGGCCCAAAATATGAAACAATTTATTACGCAGCTGATCCCTAAATCAAGCTGTTAACAGCCCTATCAAAAATAGTAAACGGCTAAAGGAATGAAATCCTTTCGACAGCTGCAGGGGAGGCTTTCCGCAAAACATTCATTTGCTGCTAAAGAAGAAAATTGTTTTGGAAAGGACAGCGAGAAGTGAAGTATGTGCAGGTCACAGCAGAGATGGGCCTCATTTCAGCAACCCTACTAATAAGTGAAACATCGATATACTAAGGAATGGTAATCCTATGACAGTCCACTGTACAGTGCCAAGTACCCACTCTGCAAAATAAGTGACATTTACTATAATAGCATTCTATAGATATTAGAGTGACAGACTACAACTTGTCATATGCCCTAGTAGGGCATGTTTAGCCAGTGAGGGAACTCTTTTCCTGTTACAGTATTTCAGACATCATGCAGATGTGAAATAAACTCTCGATCATTGGGAGGAGGAGTCCCTTTATTAAAGATGGCTGTAACGTGGTTGCATTTTAGCACTTATACTACAACTATAAAAACAAGGAACCTATAAAACTCTATAGTGATGTAAATTTAATTCAGCAAAACCTTGAAGATCTGTGCCTTTATAGGCATATTTTTATCACAAAACAATGGCAAACTGCTAGGTTATGCCACCACTTTACACTCAGTGGGGATCTGAACTCTGTGACCACCATAATCCTGAGAAAGAAGGGGCCACAGGACTAATTCAGTGCATTGCCCCCGCCAGAAGCTATTCAGAAGCAACATCAGCACAGCTGCATTCAAGTGAATGGGGATGGCTGCAGTTTCCTGCATAGCTAGGTGGCCAGGATGGTTGCTGTTGATAGTATCTCAGGATAATTGGGGATGTCACAGGACAGACAGATAAATACCAATGTAAGGCCTCATTCACAGGAAAGTGAGAGCCATCGCTCATGCCAGTAAATTGGCGTAAAAAAAAAAAGAAAAAAAATCAGAAATGTGATAGGGCTGGTGTCCCTAAAACTCCATGGTGTAAAAGACTGACTTTTTAAAACCTTGTACACCAGAAAACTGCTGTACAAGACATTAATAAATTTCCCCCAATGAGTCAAGGGAGATTTTCAAGTCAGCGATGGCCATTTAAAAATGGATCCCCGTCCATCGGGTACAAATAAAAAGGTATATGAAATTCATTTGCTTTTTCAATGGTCCGCTAAAAATGGATGATA
Organism: Leptodactylus fallax; assembly: GCA_947044405.1. NCBI lineage: Eukaryota > Metazoa > Chordata > Amphibia > Anura > Leptodactylidae > Leptodactylus > Leptodactylus fallax. The sequence goes on from CAMRHE010000118.1 coordinate 5,067,452, forward strand.
ACGGATGACAAATTGGACCTTTAGAAATGATCAGACAGCCATTAAATGGAGTCAAAATATGTGACATGGCCATGAAAAAAGGACAGTTTCATGTGTTTTTCCCAGCCCTTTTTTTATCATGGTTGTGTGAATATATCCTTAGCAATATAAAAAAAACCATACCAAACCAAACCAAACTCCAAACTGAAAATTAACACGAGTCCTTTTATTTAAAAAGACCCCATAAAAGGTTGAAAAGTTACTAGACGTCTTTGAGTGAAAAAGGGACCAGCAATTTGAAGCACTGCAGCCTTTTCCTTTCCTGTGTGTTTAGGATGTCTGCCCGACTGCCGTATGGTATCCTTTTTAATACTTTCTCAGAACATCCACCCAATGCGTCCAGTTATGGGGAGAAAAAGCTTCTTTCGGTGAACAATTATTAGACCAGCCTGCACAACAGCAGGAATCTCTCCACCACTCTTGTACAAGGGAAACTGAGTGAAAGGACTGAGTTTGAAAGCACAGATTTTGTTAGAAGTTCCTGTATGAAGGACTTTTTCTTCCAGCAAAATGATGGATGCCAAAGGGATACTGGATGAACCCCACTATACTCAATGGGAACAGAAAATGTAATGAAAGTCACAGATATGAACTTAAACAAATACAATAATTTAATATTTATTTGTGGGACAACCCCTTTAATATGTTCTTTGATAATTATAGAGGAGACTAGGTATGATATGTTCATTATCATATATATAAAATCCTCCAATATCTGATCGGACTGTGCAATGATTAGATGACTCTAGGTTTTATTACATGCTGTGTAGTATTGTAGTTTCATTTGCTATTCACGTCAAGTATGAGATATGTCCCAGATGCCAGCTGAAAATATAATTCAGGTGACAAATGGGTCATCAATAGTAACTAAGTAGGGACAAGCACAGGACTTTAGTGGTGAGGTTCTGAGCTCATGATTTCTCAATGAAAAACTGCTACTGTTTCCAGTGTTACATACATAGCATACAAAAAAGCACAGGCTTCAAGGGCGCACACTAATCTCCCAATTTCTTCTAAAATAGTTAAGCAGATGCAAATGTCTATAGGGGTTGTTTGCAACATGTTATTCATCCTTAGAAGATGTTTCTTTTAACTTAATTTCCCCTAAAGACAGTTATGTAGAAAACAGAAAAATAAGAATGAATAGACATGGAGGCTGCCATAAGTATTAACCGTGCTCATAACATAGGAGATTCTGGACAGAGATTGATTGGAAAAAAAATCTCCTGTAAAAGGGGAAACATTTTGATTTTGTAGATTGACTGGCAGAAGAAAAGGAGCAGGTAGGCGACACTTGACAAAGTTTTCTTCAATCAGGTCTCAGCTTGATGCTGACTAATTACACTGTAATGGTATTTATATGCTGCCGGCACTGGGAAAAATTACCTGACAGCACATCAATATTAATGCTGTATCTTGCATGTAAATGGCCTGGCACGTCTTCTGCTCAAGATACCCACAGCAGTAATGCTCAAGGAGATTACTGCACTTACTGATGTTTAAAGGGACAAGACATAACGAAAGAAGAATATCTTCCTACATCCCAGTCCCCTGTTTTCTCTACATATCTAAGAATATTTGATGCACATCCTGGACAATTTAGTCCTCTTACTCAGATTATTTCTATGTGATAGTCTTTGAGTATCCCTGATATCACTAAATAAGTTTAGCTATTGACACCATCGAAACATTAACAAAACAAAGAATAAAAACAAGTGTCCAATGTGAAGGTGAGTGTTCACTACGCAGAATTATGACGCCTTGTGTATACAGTGCCTTGCGAAAGTATTCGGCCCCCTTGAACTTTTCAACCTTTTGCCACATTTCAGGCTTCAAACTTAAGGATATAAAATTAAAATTTTTTGGTGAAGAATCAACAACAAGTGGAACACAATTGTGAAGTGGAATGAAATTTATTGGTTATTTTAAACTTTTGTAAAAAATAAAAAACTGAAAAGTGGGGCGTGCTATATTATTCGGCCCCTTTACTTTCAGTGCAGTAAACTCACTCCAGAAGTTCAGTGAGGATCTCTGAATGATCCAATGTTGTCCTAAATGACTGATGATGATAAATATAATCCACCTGTGTGTAATCAAGTCTCCGTATAAATGCACCTGCTCTGTGATAGTCTCAGGGTTCTGTTTTTTTTTTTATATAACTGTAATTTTATTGAAAAATTTTTCATTAACAAGGAATAAAGAAAAAACAAAAAAACAATAATAATCAAACAAACAGGAAGCATTGAGGTAAATAGAGGCTATCCGCCTCCTCCCCCTTAAGCAATATGCATTTAAATTAAGCAGTGAACAAGGGGGGGGGGAATGGAGGGGTTAAGAAGACAAGGGTAGGACCAAAGGGAAGGGGGGGAGGGAAGGAGAGGACTAGAGATCAGAGACCCTGTGATGTACAATACATGTCCCAGGGTGCCCAAATAGCCCCAAAGGCTTCCCGTGAATTATGTAGGCCAGCAGTCAGGTATTCAAGACTCCTCACATTCTTCATTCTAGCCACAAGCTCAAGACTAGATGGGGGACTCACCTTCTTCCAGTTTCTAGCTATGAGAGTTTTAGCTGCAGTACAAAGATGCAAGAAAAGCCTGGATGACTTATTGCTCAGGTGTCTGGGGGGAAGGTTCAGGAGATAAAGAAGAGGGTCAAGAGGAACCTCTTGCAAAAAGAGAGCAGTCGTCAGAGTCCTGACCTCCCTCCAAAAACCGAGGATGAGAGGGCACGTCCAAAAGATATGGTGCAGGGTACCCACCGCAGCTCCACAGCGCCAGCACCATGGGGGAACTAATGGGTTTAAAGTATGAAGGAGAGCCGGAGTATGATACCAATGGATCAACAGCTTATACTGCGCTTCCCTAAACGTAATGCACTGAGATGATTTCTGGGCCCGAGACCATACAATCCGCCACTGCTCCTGGGAGATGGGTTTACCCACCGCCTCCTCCCATTTAAGCATATAGCGATGATTAACAGGAGAGCCTGTAGTTTGTGAGTTAAGAAGTTGGTAAATAGAGGATATAAAGCCCCTAGTGGACGTGCCTGCACGGCAAATCTTTTCAAAAGCGGTGGGGAGTGACACCTTAGGGGACCCATGGAGGGAGCGGACAAAGTGAACCACCTGCAAGTAATGGAACCATTCAGTACCTGGCAGGTTTTGATTAGCTGTAAGATGAGCAAAGGACCTGAGTTCCAAGGTTCCAGGGTCAACCATATCAGCAATCCGGTAAAGGCCAGCTTCAGACCACACTTTAGTCATGGCAGAAGTCAGGCTCTCCGGGAGAAGGGGGTTGTATAGTATGGAGACCATAGATGAGCGCGGGGACATCAGGGAGAATCTAGCACAACAGGTAGACCAGATAGATCTAGTAAACCGAATGGGGCCCTACAGGTACGAGGCAGGGGGGGTGGGGGGGGAGCTGACCCACAGAAGCGCGTTAGATGCATGGGTGCCAGCCATAGCTTCTCTATCTGCACCCATCTGGTGTATGCTGGCATAGCCGCCCAGAATGGGATATGGCGTAAGTGGGCCGCCCAGTAATAATGTAACAAATGTGGGACAGCCATACCCCCAGACCCCCTATTCGCCAGCATAACAGATCTAGGTATTCGGTGTCATTTTGTTTTCCAGATAAACTGGAAGATAGCTTTCTGTAGGTTCCGTAATTCTCCCCGAGGTATCGCGACCGGGAGCGTCTCGAAAAAATACAGTAGCTTCGGGAGGAGAGTCATCTTGACCGCAGCAATTCTCCCCAAAAGGGAGATAGGCAAGGGTTGCCATTTGTCCAATAGGGCTCTTAGCTCACAAAACAACCGCGGGTAGTTTGCTGAGTAGAGGGTCGCATAGGAGGTGGATATATGGACTCCCAGGTAGCGGATAGAGGACTCCCGCCACTGGAAATCGTAATTACTGCGGAGGAGAAGGAGAAGGTCCCGTGGGATGTTAAGTGGGAGTGCCTCAGTCTTCGCGGGGTTCACCTTATACCCTGAGAGATCACCATAGGTCTCCAGCGAGCGCAGCAAGTTTGGAAGGGTAGTATGAGGGGAAGTGAGAGTGAGGAGTACATCGTCCGCGAAGAGAGATACCTTAAATTCCTCAGGGTTCTGTTTAAAGCGCAGAGAGCATCATGAAGACCAAGGAACACACCAGGCAGGTCCGTGATACTGTTGTGGAGAAGTTTAAAGCCGGATTTGGATACAAAAAGATTTCCCAAACTTTAAACATCCCAAGGAGCACTGTGCAAGCGATCATATTGAAATGAAAGAAGGATCAGACCACTGCAAATCTACCAAGACCCGGCCGTCCCTCTAAACTTTCATCTCAAACAAGGAGAAGACTGATCAGAGATGCAGCCAAGAGGCCCATGATCACTCTGGATGAACTGCAGAGATCTAAAGCTGAGGTGGGAGAGTCTGTCCATAGGACAACAATCAGTCGTACACTGCACAAATCTGGCCTTTATGGAAGAGTGGCAAGAAGAAAGCCATTTCTCAAAGATATCCATAAAAAGTCTCATTTAAAGTTTGCCACAAGCCACCTGAGAGACACACCAAACATGTGGAGGAAGGTGCTCTGGTCAGATGAAACCACAATCGAACTTTTTGGCCACAATGCAAAACAATATGTTTGGTGTAAAAGCAACACAGCTCATCACCCTGAACAAACCATCCCCACTTTCAAACATGGTGGTGGCAGCATCATGGTTTGGGCCTGCTTTTCTTCAGCAGGGACAGGGAAGATGGTTAAAATTGATGGGAAGATGGATGGAGCCAAATACAGGACCATTCTGGAAGAAAACCTGTTGGAGTCTGCAAAAGACCTGAGACTGGGACGGAGATTTATCTTCCAACAAGACAATGATCCCAAACATAAAGCAAAATCTACAATGGAATGGTTCACAAATAAACGTATCCAGGTGTTAGAATGGCCAAGTCAAAGTCCAGACGTGAATCCAATCGAGAATCTGTGGAAAGAGTTGAAAACTGCTGTTCACAAACGCTCTCCATCCAACCTCACTGAGCTCCAGCTGTTTTCCAAGGAAGAATAGGCAAGAATTTCAGTCTCTCCATGTGCAAAAGTGATAGAGACATACCCCAAGTGACTTGCAGCTGTAATCGCAGCAAAAGGTGTCACTACAAAGTATTAACTTAAGGGGGCCGAATAATTTGGCACGCCCCACTTTTCAGTTTTTTATTTTTTACAAAAGTTTAAAATATCCAATAAATTACGTTCCACTTCACGATTGTGTCCCACTTGTTGTTGATTCTTCACCAAAAAATTAAAATTTTATATCCTTATGTTTGAAGCCTGAAATGTGGCAAAAGGTTTAAAAGTTCAAGGGGACCGAATACTTTCGCAAGGCACTTATATATATATATATATATATATATATATATATATATATACCATAAATGACATAGTATAAAATGTGACTGTTGGGATCCCCAGATCCTTTGTGCTTGAGTCATCAGTGAGTGTGGAAAGGCACATGCACAATATCTTCATCAGAAACCAAGGACCTTCATTCATGGCATCCCAGAAATTGGAACTCTATCAATCAGACATCTACAACATGTATATGATCTTGCACGAATTTGGAATGGTGTGCTACAGGTAGGCCGTGTTCAACCAATGAAATGTAGATGGTGAAAGATATTGCCTCAAATTTGCACACACGAACTTTGACATGAAATTCTAGATTATTTCGGCATTGAAATTTATTTCCCCATCACATTTGAATGGAGCTGTAATACCATCATATGCATTCCACAAGTTTGCATCATCTCAGAAACAGAATTTCTCAGGAATTGCCATCTTGTCGGGTTCTAGGATTTCTACTATTCTAAAAACATACTGAAAGGTTAATTGGCTTCTTAGGACTTTGTCCTTAATGAGTACAAGACAGCGAGCTAAGAATGTGAGCTCTACTAATGCCAAGTATTGATAGAGATGGCCTGTTCTCTGTACTGTGCAGTGGAAGATGTTGCTGCTACATGAGCAACAAAAAAAAAAAAAAAAAAAAAAAACAAAACTGTAAAAATTCATGAAGTGTTTATGAACAATACCTTGAGTATCACATTTTGTCAGAGCCTGTGTAGAAGGGGCAGGCAGCCAGCAGGTCGCAGAAGCATATGAGGGTTTTACAATTTTGGTTTACCAACATTAGTTTCCTGTGCTAAAACATGACCCTAACCACAATATGCCTGGCTGTCTGGACTGCGGCTTTCATACTCTGCAAGATAATGTACAATGTCATCCTGCATGTAATAGGTAAAGCTCTTACTGTACATACATTATAACAGCTATACGTAATAATGTCTTGTTTCTTAGAACTACTTTATATATTGCACATTAGAAATAGGCTATATAATATATTGTATTTTGCAACTCCAAATCTAAAACAGTAAGTAAACTGTGGATAGAGTAAGACATAGTTCAGAAGAGTAAATAATGACCATGTTTAACAATCCATATTTCTGATGTAATGCTTGGACCCATGGAGGCGCTACTGGATCAAACTTACAGTATCTTATGGTCGATGAAGTTTTCAGCATATAGACATACACTGTGTGTTAATTTCATATCTAATTCAAACAGCATAAAAACATTATTAACACCAATGGACTTTAGTGCCCTAAAAACTTTACTGTTCAAGAAAACTTCCTCTGGTTGCCTAGTAATTGGCATAGTTTGTATGCATCTAATCTAAGACAAGAATTACCTTTTGTGGAGAACAATGTATCCGGACTGATCAGAACATCAGGAATATCCTCTTGAAATCTGAGGAAAGAGAAGAAAACAATTTGACTATCTTGAGCTCATGTACAGTAGCATCAAACTTATACACACATATACACAAACAAAATGTATGTACTTGGATCAAAAGGTACAACATATCCTTGTAGACTTCACTACTCCATGCAATAGCATTAAAAAAAATCCTATTAATAAACTCCATCTCTTACCAAGACTGATAAATCCTAACCAAGTTGCACTACTTTTCTTTCCAGAAGAGTAGAAATACCACTCTTATAATTTTTGAGGAGTATTTTTAGCCGAGGAGTATTTTTAGACAAGGAGTACAAAGTTCACAGTAATGGAAATAAATGACATAAGCATAATAATGCTAAGAGGTGTAAGTAGAGAAATCATTACTATAACCATCTTCCAAGTATAAATAGATCATTTAGGGTTTTGTTTTTACATTGTTCATTGTGGTGTAAAAATGCCTTATATATTTAGGACTGGAACAATCACAGAGATACCAAATTTATATAGTTTTTGTCATATTTTAATACCTTTTATAAAAATTATTTTAGTCGCCATATCTTAACCTTTTAATGTTTCTGTGTGCGGAGCTGTGTAAGGCATCTTTTTTTGCAGATGTAGTTTTCATTGAAACCATTTTGGGTAATGTCTGACGTTTTGATCACATTTTATAAAATGTTTTTGGGAAGCAAAACAGTGATTTGGCTACTTACGGATCATTTTTACTGCTATGGTGTTTGCTGTATGGGACAAATATTTTTATGGTTCTGGCATTTTCTGACACAGGGATGGCTAATTTGTTTGTTTATGTTTTGTGATCTAGGGAAAGGGTGGGTGATTTTAATTTTTGAAATATTTTTAACTTTTTAAAACTTTAATTTTTTATTTTTTTTTAAAGCCCCCACAGGGATCATGATCCTGCCGTCATTAGATTGCCTGTACCATAGGTTGCAATACAAATGTATTGGCGAGTCCACATGAATCTCTATTCTGAAGAGGAACAACAAAGCGTAGTGCCGGTGTTTCTACCTCTACGCTGGTTTATTAACTTTTGATTTTCTGCCAGCATTTGTGACATTAATAAATGTTGTAATATAGTTTACTGATATATTTTAGCTCCTTTCAGTGAAATCCTTTGATAAAGTCCACTTTCTTTCCCTTCTTCTTCGTCTTTGCCATGTTTCCCTATTGCCAGCTGAAATAATTTCATTATAAAACAGTGGTTCTCAGCTTTCATATGCCACCAAGACAGAAATTTTATTCATATTATTTCTGTAGATTTTTCACAATTTCACCTTTCATATGACACCAGAACCACTTTTCTACATTTTATAATGCCTGAGATATCACTGAAGTGACCTTCCCTTCCAGTGTCAGCTTATCTGTAATATACAGGGGCCCACCCACCTGTTGTCACAGTGAAAAGATTTCTGCTGGCAATAGAGGGGAAAGAAAGAAGGGACTGAAAGTGGATTTCAACACAAGATTTTACAGAAAGGATTATAATACAAAAGCTGCCAGAAAATTAAGTGTTATATGAAAGTTTAGGAACGCTTTATGCTTTATTTACATAAAAGAGGTTTTCCCACCATTACAACTTATGGCATATCGCTAGTTTAGTGTGGAAGTGAAAGCAGGGACCTCCAAGATCCTCAGAATTAAGTTGCCACTAGATCCTTTTGAATTTTTAGTGTGTATGGTGTTGCGTTAGTCCTAATGGTTTTGGGATGTGTGAGGGGTAAGCAGTGTTCCAAAAGCAAAACGACATTACTATTGTCCACATGGATGTAACTAAAGGCTTATGGGCCCTAGTGCAAAACCTCAGCTTATGCCCCCCTGCACAACTGTAGCCGCTCCCATTTTTAGCAGCATCTAAATTTTCCTTTCCCTCTCTATTTGTGGCCAAACTGCCATGAAGACTTGTTCACAGCATGTCTGTACATACAATTTTCCCATCATATCAGTGCCCCCATACAGTAATTGTGCCTTCTTTTATGCCACAGCCTCAATTGACACGCCAGTGCTTATAGACTCGCTAAGGCTCCTGGGTTTGGGGGTGAGACTGCACCCCATCAAGCTACACCCCTTATTGTGTATATGTATCAGTATTTAGGAAATTATTTGGTAAAGCCTGAGTGGAATTGGAGAGCTATGAGTAAATATTAGTAATAATAATAATTATAGACAGAGAAGTTAAAAGATTAATATACACACGTGGACAAAATTGTTGGTACCCCTCGTTTAATGAAAGAAAACCCACAATGGTCACAGAAATAACTTGAATCTGACAAAAGTAATTTGCCAAACTGCATGTTGACAAGCCACAAAGCTTCTGGGAGAATGTCCTATGGACAGATGAGACAAAAATTGACATTTTTGGCAAGGTACATCAGCTCTATGTTCACACACAGAAAAATGAAGCATATCTTGAAAAGAACACTGTCCCTACTGTGAAACATGGAGGAGGCTCTGTTATGTTCTGGGACTGCTTTGCTGCATCTGGCACAGGGTGTCTTGAATCTGTGCAGGGTACAATGAAATCTCAAGATTATCAAGTGATTCTAGAGAGAAATATGCTGCCCAGTGTCAGAAAGCTTGGTCTCAGTCGCAGGTCATTGGTCTTGCAACAGGATAATGACCCAAAACACACAGCTAAAAACACCCAAGAATGGCTAAGAGGAAAATATTGGACTGTTCTGAAGTGGCCTTCTATGAGCCCTGACCTAAATCCTTTTGAGCATCTTTGGAAGGAGCTGAAACATGGCATCTGGAAAAGGCACTCTTCAAACCTGGACAACTGGAGCAGTTTGCTCATGAGGAGTGGCCAAAATACCTGTTGAGAGGTGCAGAAGTCTCATTGACAGTTACAGGAATCGTTTGATTGCAGTGATTGCCTCAAAAGGTTGTGCAACAAAATATTAAGTTAAGGGCACCATCATTTCTGTCCAGGCCTGTTTCATGAGTTTTCTTTTTTTCAGAAATTCTGTTGAAGCATGGTTGAAAAGCAATGTCTGACTTTCATTTGTTCATTTTCATACAATTTTTATATATTATTACTTTTGTCAGATTCAAGTTATTTCTGTCACCATTGTGGGTTTTTCTTTCATTAAACGAGGGTACCAACAATTTTGTCCACGTGTGTATGTCTGAAGCTTACAGCAGTAAACACTTATGTTATTTTATAATCCAAACCAGAGAAAGATGGGCCAGAGAAATATCTGTCTTGTCATCGGTTTTCTGGAGTCCAAGCTTGTGATAACATTATGTACAGCAAAGCTCAGAGTAAGGCAAATTCCCTATTCTTGGTATGCTGGCAATGACACTAACGAATCACAGAGATCATAAAAAGGGCCATTATTCATAGCACAGAAGTGATCATATTACCGCTTGACATTAACAATAAGAAATACGTGTACTTCTAATATTACACTTTATAGCTTATGGGATCACCACTTTACACTGATAGGCAAACCATGTGTGTTCCTATTACACAGCTGTCAATGGCTCTGAATAATAGAAATATGACAATATGATTGAATACCTCGGAATAGGATTGGCTGAAAAGATACATTTAACACCATGGGTATATTGGGTATAATCCATGCAATCACTTATGTTTTGTAATACCAGAGATCTTCCTCTACATGATAAAGAAGCCAAGATACAAAAAAGATATTTCACAGAGAGGCTATACATCACACGCATATGGTAAATACAGTGATATATGATACAATACAGAACTTTATTATTAAAGTGGTTGTCCAGTTTAAGCAAAAGAATGTTATTGTTTGAATACTGTAAAGTTATACAATTTCCCATTATACTTTCTGTATTTATTGCCAATGAATAAAAACCAGTCCATGGTCATGTGATGAGCACACAGGTGCATAGCCCATAACCAGGCAAATGTCTGATAAGTGGGCTGTGAATGTAGTGAGCTGTGCACCTGTGTGTCCATTACATGACCATGGACTGTATATCACATGACCATGGACTGTATATCACATGACCATGGACTGTATATCACATGACCATGGACTGGTTTTTATCCTTTGAAAGTAAAACAATGATTCACAGCAAGTAGAAATATAGAGAACTGCAGAATTAATACAGAAAGTATATTGGAAACTTGTAGAACATTTCAGAATATAAACAATACCATGCATTTACTGAAAATGGACAACCCCTTTAAACATACCATATCTACCATAATGATATTCAGAGGAACATGTTGCCTTCTCTAAATATAAATCCAAAAAACTATTTCTTATGAATGTTGTCCATCTGAACCAGAGTGATTCTTTTTTCTTATGCTTACACACATTAACCAATCCATCTTTTCAGCAAATATATTCAAAGCACCACTGTTAGGAGCTGTAGTCTGTGCCTGCATATAACTAAAAAGGACATTTGGGAGGAGCACAGATGGACAGCCCCATCAGTCAGCACAGCTGAGCACCTTCTCATTGGCAGAAAGTAGTTCACTAAGAGAGGAGTTCACATAACACGCCACCCACATGTGCTATTAGGTTTATGCAGGAAGTATCTAGAGTCTCTTATGACAGTGCCACTTTACAACACATACTGAGAAAGTGATGGATGTTTTCAAATGCTGAGAGTCAGATTTTTTTATATCTGGCCACAAGTCTTAGTTAAAAGGGAGATGGGCCTTTAGTAAAGAGAGGATGAGAACTGTCCTGGCTGTGATTAGTGATATCACTAATCCTGGTAATGACACTGGTCATATCACAATAAGCAGTCGATTGAAAGCAATCCATATCACTGACAATAGGAAGAGACTCACTAGGTTTTGAGCATTCAGGAATTTTCCATAAAGGTAGAAAAAGTCCTACAGGCCAGAGTTCTCTACTGGGCTCAATTGTCACCAGAGAGCCTTTAAAGGAGGTCTGCGGGCTTGCTTATTAGTACATTCTCATGAATTGCACAGCTGACTAATTGCTGAGTCTATTGTAAAATTACTAAATGTGTATAATCTTCATGTATGTGGTTTTGGTAAGAGATCAGATGTTTGTTACTGCTATTACATGTGCTAATTCTTCTACCTTGTGCCACATGCCTCAGCCTGTCTGACTGACCTGCACTGGGTCCACATAAAGTCAGGCTCGGTTACATTGCTCCATATGGTGCCAATGAGATATCCTGCAGAAAGAGTGTAATGCAATTATTATCCCTCCAGTCCCAAAGGTGAACACTTCCCACAAATGGATATTTCTGAGAGCTGTTAGGAGATATTTTACCAAAGCAGAGGGGTCAGCAGTCTTTCTGAATATTATGAGTCTCCTGAGCCTGCAGCTGTAGATTTTTGTCTGTAAACCGCTGTTTGACTTCACAAGATGTGTCTGTGACTTAAAATTAGTTCATTTGTTCATTTCTATAGCCACTAAAAACTGGGGGATTATTTTCTCAAGACCCTATGCCGCTGCTTACCATGCAGGCGAGTCTCTATGTCAGGGGATTGAAGAATGTAATATCAGTGGTTGAGCAGGACACTACATATGGTTTTTACAGAAACCAATTAGTCCCCTGCAGAGCTGACACTCTAATTTTTGTGCCTAATGAACAAGGAAATAAAAGAACTCGCCCGAAACCAAAAGCACAAGATGCTGAGATTGAAGTAGGGTCTACAATGACCTCGCTATTAAACTGCCCCCACTGTGCTGAAATTTCCACAAATTCAGGCTTGGTTTCCTGTCTCGGTCATTTACACTAAGAGTGATTTTACATTTGCTCTTTATTTGGACTAACATACAAACTAAGTTGTTTCTTCAGAATTACCTCTTCTTCTAAGTTGAAGCAATTATGTAAAATATATGACTAATCCTAACACAACTTTTAAAAAAAAAAATCATGCATAAAAAGATATAAAAAAAGAGAGAGAGAATAAGCACCAGCAGCTGTAGAAAATTAAACGGTCGGGGGGATTTAAGAGATAATTAACTTACAAATGTCATCACATAGCAAGCCCTGGGCAAGCAGAATGTACCGCACTGAGTAAGTGATGTGATGTAGAAACACAAGCGCTAGCCAGACATGCACTCACACAAGTAATGAGATTTCACTAGCTTAAGGTATTGGGAGACATATTACCTTCTGAATTAAAGTCATACAATTGCACATCCATTTGGCTTCTCATCTGAACTCTAGGTGGCGCTAAAGGGGAAGCATCTCAAAGCATCTAGTCCGCAGCTGGTTCTTTAATTGCCACCAAATAGTAATGGCTACTATTCATGTAAAGTGTAACTTATGTTTGAAGAATAGAAAATTGTAGTACGATTGATCTTCCAAGGGATGACAGTACATGACAGTACCAGCAAAATGTACAGTAGCTGCTAGTTAAAGCAGCCAATATTCCACACAGGATGCAGTCAGTATGAGCCTCATACCTCTATTACTGAATCATTCCCTCTCAATGAGAATCACTATATTTTATTATTTGCTAAATATTAGAATATTTTCCTTACATTATATAGGCTCACCTACACCTTAGACTGCACATTGTGATCTCAGTGACTCCATTGATTCCTAATAGGGAGAAAAACCTGCACCCTGTGACTGTCACATGGTTTCTGTCATTTACCATTTCTTCACGGGAAATGATTGGACCTATGTGAATATGATTTCATGTGCACATTGATGTAAAATATTGTCTTTAACTTTTAGCTCTCTTAAAGGTGACTTTTAAAGATCCACAAAAATTTAGCTGATTGCAAATATTATAAAATAACAAAATACTTGCTCACTTACCCTCCAATCCCCCACCATTCCAGTGCCCTTTGCTAGTCTTTGGTTTCAGCAGTCCAGTGATGAGGTCCCCCCGAATTACCCCAAGTGACTGCTGTAACCAATCACTGGCCTCACCAGTTCCATTCAATTCTGGCAAGGACCACTAGAGCAGTGGCACTGGAATGGTGGGTCATTGAAGGGGATTCCTGGGGGACGGAAAGTAACCAGCATTGTACTCGGATATTGCAGGTTTGGTACCTCAGGCTTCCAGGCTGGTTCCGACACGACACAAGTCATTTGTCTAATATCAGGCTCCCTGCTCCCTCCATGCCCTTGTCACAGCCATTGCACAACAGACTGGGGTCCTTGCTTCTCATTACAATGAGCAAGTACATAACATACTAGCCCACCAAAGTACATATCATGCCAAATGATGGGACAGAGGGAGAAGGGAGCCAGCTATCAGACTCCTGACTGGTGTCAGAACCAGCCTGAAAGGCTGTGGTTCTTATCGTGCAGAACCCCCGACTGGTAACTGTCAGTCCCCGAATAACCCCTTTAAACAGATAAGCAAAGTATCTTTTTTTTTTTTTTTTCAAACATTCCCTGACTCTGGCAACATTTTGTGGGGTCTTAGCAAACTCCTTTTAATTTACTTTCTGTTCACTTTAATTTTCACTACCTACACATTATTGAAAATTAAGAAACTTTCCAAAAGCAGACAAGCTGCAGCTAACACTTCCTGCTCTACTAGTAGCAGAGCCAGATCGGAGTGTCACTTCTCCCTCTTTCTGCTGATTGCATAACCTTGAGAACCGGCTGCATCCCATTCTGCGATATTCACTTACCGATCCCAACTCCTGCCCACAGCAGCCTCCTCTACTTCCCCTTCACGTGACCCTGTGCGCCAAACATCACGTTCTGGCATGTTGACATAATGTGCAGCACACGGGGGCCCCCTGGATGCTGAAAAGGAAGTAGTACCCCAGTGGACCGGTCCGAACCTGTATCAACTCTTTCCTAAATCAACAAAAATGGTAGTGCATGCTCATATCTCACACCTAAACTATTGCATCATCTATCTCTTCGAGTTTCTAGCACACCCTCTATCACTCCTCCAACCAATTCTTAACTCAGTTGTGCCAGTCCCTTCACTGGCTACATATCACCCAGTAAATTCAATTCAAAATATTAACAATGACATTGAAGGCTGTCCACCACTTGTCCCCATACATATTTGCCCTCATTTTACGATACCTCCCTCCACATAATCTTCGATGCTAACAAGTCCTTCTTCACTCTCCACTTATCTACACTTCACACTACAGTTTGCAAAATTTCTTCTATGCACCCCTTCTGGAACTTGATACCCCAACACATCAAACTGTCCCCCATGATCAAAACCTTCAAATGCAACTTGAAAACCCACATTTTCAGTAAGGCAGGGTTCACACTACCGTTGGAGTCCGTTATGAAGGTGTCTGTTAAAAAAAAAATAAACGGACACCTATCATAACGGACCCTAACTGATGAGCATCAGGTAGTGTCCGTTTTTTAATGTCACATACCGCTATCGGCTTTCCCGGTATGTGCCCCGGGGCTGGAGATATCAGCGGTGTAAGTTACATGTTTTACTTTACTTACTGTTTGAAGGGCGCTGTGAGGAACTCCCTTTCTGACACTTCTCGTTCGTCCATAGCGCTGTACTGAAGGGGCGTTCCTCATAGCTCAGCGTCATCGCCGGGCAGTAAGGAACGCCCCCTCTGACAGTACAGGGCTATAGACCAGTACAGAGAGAGAGGGGGCGTTCCTTACAGCCCAGTGATGACGCTCAGCTGTGAGGAACGCCCCCTCATACAGCGCTATGAACGAACAGAAGTGTCAGGGAGGGCGTTCCTCTGACAGTACCCGGCTATAGACGAGAACAGAGAGAGGGGGCGTTCCTTGCTGCCCAGCGATGACGCTCAAGCTGTGAGGAACGCCCTCTCAGTACAAGTCTCTGAACAAAGAGAAGTGTCGTGGAGGGAGTTCCTCGCAGCGCCCTTCTAACAGTAAAACATTACACCACCGATATCTCCAGCCCCGGGGCACATACCGGGTAAGCCGGCAGTGCGCTGAATTCAGCGCGCTGTCGGCTTTCTAGCGGTATGTAAAACCGCATGTGCCTGAGGACACGAAATGTCCTCTAACACTGCTAGTTTTTTTTTTTGTTTGTTTGTTTCTCCTTTCTGAGCATGCGCAGGGAAAGTAAACGGACATAAAATAACGGACAGTAACTGATGGCTATCAGTTACTGTCCGTTATAAGTCCGTTACCCATAGACTTCAATGTTAAAAAAATAACGGACACTTGCTGTCCGTCAAGAATCCGTTTTTTTCAAACGGACAAAAAGTCCTGCATGTAGGATTTTTTGTCCATGAAAAAATAACGGACTTCTGACGGATTTGGTGTAAACGGACACAAATGGACACTAACAGACACAATATAAAACCCATTGAAATGAATGGAAATTTTAACGGATTTCTGACGGTTCAACTAGTGTCCGTTGCTAAAATCTTGTAACGGACAATAGCAACGGACACTACTGACGGACACCAACGGTAGTGTGAACGCTCCCTAAGCCTACAAGCTGCAATAACCTTGCTGCCACTACAATACAATTTGAACAGCTTCTACCATCACCAATTGTCACTGTCTCCTTATCCTCTCCCTTTTAGATTTTTGGGATATTTGCCTCCTAATAAATTTTAATTTAAAAAAGTAAATCAAAACGTCAGACATTTGCCAAAATATTATCAATAAAAAAACAACACCTTGTACATCTTCAAACAAGGAAATATGAAAAAGTTATGGGTGTCACAATATGGCAACACAAAAAAATGCTATAATTTTTTTTTAAAGTTTTTAATGTTTTTATGGTATTAATGAAAAAAACAATATAAATTTAGTATTGCTGAAAGGTGAAATTCCCAGAAAGATTTGTCATATAGTGGATTAAAAAATGCAGCATCACAGCTTAGTTTCTGAAGCGTATGAAGTTTATTAAAATTACATCCACTTAGCTGCTGCTGTAACACGCTGCAGATCCTCTGCCTGCAGATGTGGTCTTAAAATCCACTGTGTATCCTCTACATGTAAACATGCACTTAAAGTGCTACCATATTATGCATATCACCCAAATTCTTTGAGTGCCACACCTCTAGTAGACCACTTTCAAATACAACTATGGTTTTTTGTCTCGAGGAGGCTTCAGTGTAAATGTACAGGGTATTAATGTAATAATGAACCAACCTACACAGATTTTTAAATGTTGACAAGTCAGTTTTATAAAAAATGGTAAATGCTGATGGTTTCCCCATAGCTACAAGTGTTTTTTTTTTTCTACTGTAAAAAGAAAGTGGAAAAGAAATTAAAATGGCAAAAACAAGTCAAATGTATTAAGCAAGAGATGCTCAATTTTACATTTGCTGACCAGAGTTAAATGGAAAAGGTGGAGACCAATATAAATTTACTGTAACTATTACTGTAACTCACACTAGAATGCTATGGTATGGTGAGTTATACCTGAAATCTACGCCAGTTCTTGACTGGCATAGATTTCAATTCTGGCACACGGAAATGCGTCTGAATTATTAAGCGGCCCAAGCCTCTTAATAATTTAGGCACAAATAGCGCCAGCGGGGAATGAATTAAGGCTGGTGTACAGAATGCTAATCTTAATACATTTCACCCATTGTTTGTCATCACTGACAGCAAGCAGAGATCTAAAAAATGGTGTGTACTTCACAAAGTTGCAGAACTTTAGTTTTACACAGTAATTTTTATATATATATATATATATATATATATATATATATACAGTACAGAACAAAAGTTTGGACACACCTTCTCATTCCAAGAGTTTTCTGTATTTTCATGACTATAAAAATTGTAGATTCACACTGAAGGCATCAAAACTATGAATTAACACATGTGGAATTATATACTTAACAAAAAAGTGTGAAACAACTGAAAATATGTCTTATATTCTAGGTTCTTCAAAGTAGCCACCTTTTGCTTTGATTACTGCTTTGCACACTCTTGGCATTCTCTTGATGAGCTTCAAGAGGTAGTCACCTGAAATGGTTTTCACTTCACAGGTGTGCCCTGTCAGGTTTAATAAGTGGGATTTCTTGCCTTATAAATGGGGTTGGGACCATTAGTTGTGTTGTTCAGAAGTCAGGTGGATACACAGCTGATAGTCCTACTGAATGGAGTGTTAGAATTTGTATTATAGCAAGAAAAAAGCAGCTAAGTAAAGAAAAACTAGTGGCCATCATTACTTTAAGAAATGAAGTTCAGTCAGTCCGAAAAAATTGGGAAAACTTTGAAAGTGTCCCCAAGTGCAGTGGCCAAAACCATCAAGCGCTACAAAGAAACTGGCTCACATGAGGACCGCCCCAGGAAAGGAAGACCAAGAGTCACCTCTGCTGCGGAGGATAAGTTCATCCGAGTCACCAGCCTCAGAAATCGCAGGTTAACAGCAGCTCAGATTAGAGACCAGGTCAATGCCACACAGAGTTCTAGCAGCAGACACATCTCTACAACAACTGTTAAGAGGAGACTGTGTGCAGCAGGCCTTCACGGTAAAATATCTGCTAGGAAACCACTGCTAAGGACAGGCAACAAGCAGAAGAGACTTGTTTGGGCTAAAGAACACAAGGAATGGACATTAGACCTGTGGAAATCTGTGCTTTGGTCTGATGAGTCCAAATTTGAGATCTTTGGTTCCAACCACCGTGTCTTTGTGCGACGCAGAAAAGGTGAACGAATGGACTCTACATGCCTGGTTCCCACCGTGAAGCATGGAGGAGGAGGTGTGATGGTGTGGGGGTGTTTTTCTGGTGACACTGTTGGGGATTTATTCAAAATTGAAGGAATACTGAACCAGCATGGTTACCACAGCATCTTGCAGCAGCATGCTATTCCATCCGATTTGCGTTTAGTTGGACCATCATTTATTTTTCAACAGGACAATGACCCCAAAGACACCTCCAGACTGTGTAAGGGCTATTTGACCAAGAAGGAGAGTGATGGGGTGCTACGCCAGATGACCTGGCCTCCACAGTCACCAGACCTGAACCCAATCGAGATGGTTTGGGGTGAGCTGGACCGCAGAGTGAAGGCAAAAGGGCCAACAAGTGCTAAGCATCTCTGGGAACTCCTTCAAGACTGTTGGAAGACTATTTCAGGTGACTACCTCTTGAAGCTCATCAAGAGAATGCCAAGAGTGTGCAAAGCAGTAATCAAAGCAAAAGGTGGCTACTTTGAAGAACCTAGAATATAAGACATATTTTCAGTTTTTTCACACTTTTTTGTTAAGTATATAATTTCACATGTGTTAATTCATAGTTTTGATGCCTTCTGTGTGAATCTACAATTTTTATAGTCATGAAAATACAGAAAACTCTTGGAATGAGAAGGTGTGTCCAAACTTTTGGTCTGTACTGTATATATATTAATAAAAATCTCTTACTTGAAACTAACCCAATTGCTATATCACAGCCTAGTATATAAGTATTGAATTATCAATAGGAAACCTGTGCATATATTCATCAGTAAAAGGATAATCATCTACATAATATCTATACCAACATTAAGTCTAAGACTCCACGTTGCGGAATCACAGTGTTTTTGTGCAGAACACGAAATTTTGGTTAATCTCATCCACACATTGCAGAAAAAAAAGAGCTGCAGAAAAAAAAACGCAGGACATCAATTTTAGCTGTGGAAATGCAAGCGTTTTCCCTATAGATTTACTAAAAGAAGAAAAAAAGCAGAGAAAAACGCAGCAAAAAAGGCAATGAAAAACGTATCAGAAAAAGCACGCAATGCGTTTTCGCTGCGTTTCACTATCTGGGTCCTTAGCCTAAAGAAGTTTTGCGGTGTTTAGCTTTTATGGTCACACCTCCACCAATATCCAGTGCTATAAACTATCATTTGTCAAAACCCCCCTTAAATATCTGCACAAGAAATGTATCTGTTTTATTGTAATTTTACAACCTTAAAAATATATTTTGTAGGAAGTATGAATCCCTATAGCAGCTTTCTAGCTCTAGCATTACAACGCCATGTGAAAGGATTTGGAAATGAAATTCAATTCTCATTATGTTCTGCACAAATCCGCACAACAGCAGCGCTGGACGTTATCTTTCGGCTGTAACATAATGAGTACGCTGTCTGCAGCCGGTGTGCTTCCTGAGAGCTGATACCTGCAGAGAAGGCAGCACATAATGGAGTCTGAGGTGGGCGGGGAGTGATTGGAAAGTTCCAAAGCTGTATCAACTCTATCATCTCATCATATAAACATAATAATCCCGCTAAACAAGAGATCTCAGCCGTATACAGCTACAAAGCACACCAAAGGGCCAACACTTTACATATTTATGTTTTCTATGTAGAAATATCTTCTGTGTAGTTGTACTTATAAAACATGATTCTATGAAGAAATAAAATTGCCGCTTACAATTGTATTCAATAAAATCCTTATTATGAAACTCATGACTGTGGAGCTTGGGTTTTCCTTCTTTGCTTACTATAAAAAGCAGGAGCTTGAGTGTCTTCTGTCTCCAAACAATTCACATATTACTGTATCTAATAGAGACATATCTTATAGAATCAACATTTACACTGACACTGAATGGAGCATCAGGATGCATACTAGACTGCTACTTCTAAATTCTACTCACTGTAGTTAGGAGGGACAGGAAGCCTGGGACCTCTTCATTTGGGATCCTGTGGACAGGTAATAAATGTCCATTGTGGCACAGGCTTTATACATAGAGTCTATATGGTAACACAAAGTATCCTCACGTGGTGCCATATAGTACGTCTCTGCAGTGTAGCGCCAAACCAGATTACTGCTCACCTTCCTGTCACCAATCGCAATCCTGACATCACATCTCAGTTTTCCTTATGCTGTTCTCATGAATTGTCATTCATCTTAATTTTCATGTCACTGGTGTCAGGGGCCTATGTCTGACAATACATATCTGTGGAAATTAGACTGAAGAAACTTGTCACTGTAAAATCGTGAGCATGTGCAGGCATTTCTCTAATAAATTTTGGAAACGCTTTGTCATTTTACAGAGCTTCAGGCTGGCAGCGGCGAAGTGGAGTTTATTATCTTCCCGTTGTATAAACACAATTGCTTTTATGAAGGCGTTTAATTGAATTACTACATTTCAGATTAAAAGGAGTCATTTTTCATTGTGCAGTGTTGACAAGGGAAAACAAACTCCTCCAGAAGCTAAACAAAAAGAAAAGTCTACGGTACAATCTATCACGTATGGAAGAAGGAGAAATCAGGTGACGATATGATGTGCTCAACTGGCTCAGGTGAAATGGTATGGAAGACTTTCTCTCTGGTCACTGGCATGGAATCCCAATTGACAAACTCTCACGTGTTAGGCCTTATTCACACATCTGTACATCATGACCATATGCTGTTCTCAATGGACAACACGCGGTAGAAGGAAGCAATTGCAAAGAAATAAAATTACACTATAACCATCTGAAAATCAGCACACGCTCCTTCATCTCAGTCTTCAAAAAATGTCAAACTTACAGAACTTTCTGACAAATTGTGAATGTACCATTTTATGTTTGGAGCCCAGATGATGGCGATGTATGTTGCTACTCAAGCATATCACTATCCTATCTCCACCTACTCAAGCATATCACTATCCTAACTCCACCTACTCAAGCATATCGCTATCCTAACCCCACCTACTCAAGCATATCGCTATCCTAACCCCACCTACTCAAGCATATCGCTATCCTAACCCCACCTACTCAAGCATATCGCTATCCTAACCCCACCTACTCAAGCATATCGCTATCCTAACTCCACCTACTCAAGCATATCGCTATCCTAACGCCACCTACTCAAGCATATCGCTATCCTAACCCCACCTACTCAAGCATATCGCTATCCTAACTCCACCTACTCAAGCATATCGCTATCCTAACTCCACCTACTCAAGCATATCGCTATCCTAACTCCACCTACTCAAGCATATCGCTATCCTAACCCCACCTACTCAAGCATATCACTATCCTAACTCCACCTACTCAAGCATATCGCTATCCTAACTCCACCTACTCAAGCATATCGCTATCCTAACTCCACCTACTCAAGCATATCACTATCCTAACACCACCTTGTGGACATTATGGTTATTATTGGCCAACTAATGCTGTATATGTACTAATAATGTCATTTTTATAAGTGTTTTTGTTCACATAGTTGCTCTCCCATCGCATAGCATGTTTAATGAATTTTTGTGCTACAATAAATCAGTATTCTGCAATAATTGACACATACAAAGCTGAAACTAATAAAAATGTAATATTAATAATTCTGCTGAAAGGGCCTTCGAAGGAAGGTACCATGAGAAAGCAGCACATTACTTCAGTCAGATTTTTCTTATAAACATACTGTATTTGGTACTTTTATTTTTTTATGTGATTCAACATAAAAAATAGAAACTTTAAATATCTCAGGTCTTTACACTGGTTACTAGTTCACTTCTAAGCTTTACCAAGATGACTAGGATAGGGTCAGCAGAGTCACGTCACTTTCATTAGAAAGTTGGGTCAGCGAAGTCAGCTAGATAGAGAGCAGAGGTTAAATGATAAAACACAGCAGTGATGTACTGAGGCAGACTTAGAGAAGGCAAGGTAGCCACAATATATACACAGTAAAGCTCCGTATGACCACTCTCTAGTCATTGAAGGAATCGTCCAGGCAAAACCAATACATTTCTGTTCTGCCTAATAGGCAGGGGCCGAAGCATGACTTCAGTCTTTTTCATGGAACATGAGTCATACACCAAGCTCCTAAAGCCCTACAAATTGCATACAACAGTATTAGTGTCCCTTCAACTTGCTGCAACATAAAATAATATAAATAATATAAATATAATATATTTATATTATTTATAACATATTAATAATCACGTTTTATTAATGTAACAACAGAAATGCATGCTTCATTGTCTTTAAGCTGGCCATACCAAGATAAAATTAGAGGTTTCATACGGGTAGATAATATAGAAATAATGTCACATAGTAAGCATACTAGACAGCCTGGGTCTCTTTATCAGGTAACAGGTCCATCGTTCTTAATATTCTTCATTGTTTCTGCTTTATTATACTCATATCCTTGGCCACAGACATTAGACAGCTGCTCCCACACTCCAAGAACAGAACATGCAGGTCATTCTTATACAGCAAGGAGATAATGGGCTGACAGATGCCCCTGGCACCAAACACAGGGGCATACAGGTTAAATTATTGGGCTGGTAGTACCCATAAAGAGTAGAATGCCAGAAAATCAAAACCAGTGGGATTTGGCAATGTTTATGGGCAGTTATAGTCACTTAATAGACAGAAGGACATAAATCCTATTTTTCAGACTGGGGTTTGGACTGTATCTCAGTTTGGATTAATAACTTTTGCTAGGCCATAGCAGAACGTGACCCATGCAAACTCAGATGTAATCTTCAGCTTCTTGTTAACATGTTACAAGTTTTAGCAGTACGTAGGGAAATTATTCAATTATCTTCTCTCAGCACATTTCCCGGTCCTAAAGTGTGGTTTAATTAAAGTCATCTAAAGGCACAGAGGGGAGAGGTGCTGCTTCACACATCAGCCGACCACATACCGGCGCTGGAAGGAAGGGAAAAAAAAAACCTTGATTACTATTTTCTTCTTCTCTCTTCGTTTGAAGGCAAAGCTGGAAGTTCAGTCTGATTTTATTTTCCTTTCACTGCATAAAGGAGAGAAATATTAGCTAATCTTCTAATCTCCGCCAGTTGTTCCTAAAACAGACTTGCTTGCCGGTGACCTTTTTCAGAGCAGGCTGTTTCTATGACAACTGGACTGTTGGAATCAGCCAATAAAAGGAGGAAAAAAAACACAACGCTTGACAGAAAAGTGTTTAATTCTGCTAACGTGTTGGCAGGTTTAAGGGTAAATTCACAGTTTTTAATTTTAACTGTCCGCAGTTACATTGTTGGCTGTGACTGTT
The DNA here is from genome assembly GCA_947044405.1 of Leptodactylus fallax. Taxonomy (NCBI): domain Eukaryota; kingdom Metazoa; phylum Chordata; class Amphibia; order Anura; family Leptodactylidae; genus Leptodactylus; species Leptodactylus fallax. Next base: position 5,091,082 of record CAMRHE010000118.1, read on the forward strand.
CAAGCCTCCTGCCTCATATGGGGTTAGGATTTCATTATTTAGGGTTAAGTATAGTAACACATTGACATTTTGCATCCTTCCATAGTGGAAGCGTGCTACGTTCTGATAGTGGAGGGGTGTTCTTCTCTACATTCCTATACATATAAGTGACAATGCTGACCACTGCCTTTGCATTATTGTGCCCAGGACTTATAGTCAGCTCAGAGCTTTTATAATAGTTTATATCGGATGAGGACTGACTGGAGGGCATTAGGAAGAAGTCAAAAAGAAAAAAGTCTATCTAAGTAATCTAAAGTCTGCAAACACTGGAATAAGATAAACTTTAATAGAGAACTAAACCTGTCGTGTTTTCAGCACAATTTTTTGTTTCTGGACAATTTTTTAGTAGTCTACCATTCAGACTATTGAAAGAATTACTGTAATTTTCTTTATGGGAATAAGCACCAAGAAAAGTAAAGAAGACGTCCTGCACCCACTACTTTACATGACATATCTCCAAAGGCGTAACCTGAAGCTTCTGGCTCCCAAAGCAAAATTTGTAAAGAGGCCCTTTCCTCCTCCTTTAGAATACTGGTATATTTTATGTGGCAGAGGGATCTTTGGAGCCGCCTCAGGGTCCAGGACCCAGTACCGACTGCTACCTCTGCATACCACCAGTGTGAGACCCTGCAATATCATTTCCATCCAGATGTGTCACTATGTCAACCATTCCTCCTATAACACAGCAACAAGCTCCAGCCTGTAGGTTTCATAAGGCACCAGTTGTAGCATCTGACATATCAGAAGATGCTCTTTAAAGTGGATTCCTTAATTAAATGGGTCTTCAAATCAGAACCTGGAGGGACTGCAGCACTTAGTAAACAGCACAAACCCCTGGTCAGAGGTTTCCGTACTTTAGAATTTTGTTTTTTTCAACTACTCTTCAGACGCACCCCGGCCTGCTTCTTTAACAATAGGGCTAATGTTGCACCTGCACTAGGCCCTATGGCAGTGAGACCCACACTCGTCCAGAATAGTCCCGCATTTTTTGGTGCTTTCCTTTTGTCCCAGGCTCTGAGCCCTGATTCCTGCATCCTCGGAATGAAAACAGTATTGAATACAATGGTGTAGCACATTCATCAGCTCCATACTCCATGATTCAGGCATAAAGTAGTGTTATCTGTGGCAGGGAGAGGTGAAGAGCACCCAGCCAGAGACAGCACTAGTGTCAGAGCCTGTAGGCAGCTCTATGGGAATGGGTATGGTGAGTATTTTTCATATTATTGTGTGTGATGGGCTAATGAGAGGTTATTATATTGATTGATGGACAATGAGGGGGCATTTTACAGTATGAAGGGCCACTGAGGGGCATTTTATTTTTTGGGGGGGACACCTAGGGGAGAATTATACTGGGAGGTTACTTCGTGAGTGGGGCTACGTCGGTAATATTATACTGAGAGGATTCACTTAGAGGACATTATACTGGTTGTGTGTTATACATTGAAAGGCACTATTATTGTGCTAGGGTTCAAAGGGACTCTGTATGAATGGGCAGGCTCAAATGGGACTTGGGCAGGGTTAGGGGTGTGGCTCCCCCTCATAAAAAAAATAACATAGCCCACTGGGTGCACTGACACTCTTGTTCATCTTTGTGTTCTCTGAAAGTTGGGAGATATGTTTAAGTGGTGTAGATGTGGGGAACTTATGGAAACTTTGCACTGGGAACACCAATGTGTTATAACAGCCCTGGAGACACCATTGCATTCTGTGATTACTCAAGTACAATGTGTGAGTGTCCAGAGAAGAGCAATGCTCTAGGAGTTTTAAAGTTGAATGAAATTATGAGCATGTAGAGGGGTGAAGGAAAACCTCTCCATTTAGCAACTTTCGGTGTGTAACCATTGATGGCCAAATTCAATGTCCCTACCCAAGACAGGTTAGCAACCCCTATGCAGGGAGTTATATGTAGCTGTTGTATTTATGCTCTATAAACTGTGCTATTGCTCTGTGCTGTACTGTGTTGAAAGCTGCTATTCTTGCAGGTACAAGTGGGGGAGAGGGGGTTATTTGGCACGTCCTATGGAATGGTCCCAAGTCTGATGTGAGCGATGTTTAGATTATGCCAGCACAAGGGCCACACAACCAGTCACTTTGAAGGTAAAATTTTCCACAAATTGGAAAAACTACATATTTTAGTTCACCTAACATACCAAGCAATGGCCCACATTTACTATGGTGGAATTTTTGTGCAAGTTGCACCATTTTTATGGCACAAATCAGTGTCAAGAAAGTGTCTAGCTAAAATGCTGCACTTATGTAAGGGTAAGTTCACACAGAGTTTTTTGCAGGCAGATTTTGAGGCGGAATCCACCTCAAAAAACGTCTCCCATTCATTTCTATGGTAGTCAGTAGCTGTTATTTTCAGCCAGAGGGAAAGAAAAGTCTCATGACCTATCTGTTGGATGCCACCTTGCAAACCCCATAGAAATGAGTAGGAGATGGAAAAAAATGCAATGCAGTTTTTGGACATGTTTTTTTTAGGCTAAGGCCTCACATTGCGGAAACTGAGCTTTTTTTTTTTTTGTTGCGTTTTTTTGAGCTAAAGCCAGGAGTGGATTGAGCAGAAGGTAGACATGTAAGTACTTCTTATGTATATCCCATTCCTTTTGTAGCCATTCTTGGCTTTGGCTCAAAAAAACGCAACAAAAAAAGCTGCGTTTCCGCAACGTAGGGCTTTAGTCTTAAGTGGATTTTCCAAGCCCATCCCCAAAACACTGTATTGGAGGAAAAAAACAAACTGCGACACCCCAGGTCAAAAAACTACTCCCAATTCCTTAAGCAGATTCTTTCAGCGTCAAAAGAACTCTGTGTGAACTCACCCTAGGGCTACATTCACACGAAAGAGGTGCCAAACGGCCTTGAAAAATGTAAATTTTTCACAGTCATGTTGCACCCATGGGGCACCCAAAAATAGGGCATAACCTATATTTTGACAGTCCATTACAAAACACTACAAAATAGTCATTTGAATATACCCCATTTACTGACATTGAAATTAATGCTGTTGTGTTAAGTCAGTTAAAAAAGCGGATGTCACACAGCCATTATTCAGTCATGTGAATGTAGCCTTTGCCTTGTACAACTTTTAGTAAGATGCACCACTGCGATGAATTTGCCATATCTTGTCTGCAGGGTTTGATGATTTTATGCGGTCTAACTTACATGTACAGCTTTAGTAAATGTGAGCCAACGTGTGCAGTATTTACTATTGATGGATACTGAAGTACGGCTGCATCATCTATTCTCAACTATTCACACCCTCCTCACTTTATACATTGCCCCTTAGCTTTCAATGTGTTTCCCATAGGAGATTAGTAATGTCTTTTATTAAACCTGTTGAGTCATTAGTCACGTTTAAAACATTTTGAGGGAATGTTTGCCATTAGAGAGAGTCAAATAGTGCATATTCTTCTGTAAGTGGGAGAGGATAGGTGTAGTTGTTGTGGCACTAGCTGAGGAAACCAGATCCTGTGAGTGACGCAGATGGCATAGGATAAACCAGTATTCTAACATCTCTGAGCTATGTGTCTGCAGATAGCAGCTGAAGACAGGTATTAAATGACTCCCGCTCCCTGCCAACACCTCTTCAACAGGAAAATTGGCAGTCTTTCCATGCCAACACCTCCGACGACGCTTCTCTACTTTATTAGTCACAAGTTCTCCCAGAGAAGAGTCAGTAAAGTAGGTGCAGATGGAGATCAGTGTGGAATCAATGCCAAATGGAAGAATTCTAGAGACAACCATACTGCCGTATTCCCTTGATTTTTTGATTATTGCAGTAAATAATTTTACTACTGCCTGTTAAAATTAGTTGAAAACCTGTTTATCAGTATGTTTAAAATGTCTGAAATGAGAAAAGTGCTCTAAGTTGTCCACTATTTACTTGTTTAACTAATGTTAGGAGGTACAGATGTAGCTGCCCTTACATTTTCATGCTATGGTTCATTAATAATAGCCAAATGTTCATTAGAATGAAGTTCATATCACGTTAAAGAACATTAGGGGAGATGTACTAAGCAAATTGCAATACAAAAACCCCACAACATGGTATGTTCTTTGTTTAGCGCTGTCAACAGTGAGCTTACATCTGCTGCACCCCAAACAGAAGACAGACTGCTGTAAATGGTACCTGAAAGAAAAACAACAGAAATATCCCTAGGTAGTCCCATATAGTGCCTCTGATGTCAATATGTTTTTCATATATTCATAAGGAATCTGTAAAGGGAAGACAACTATGCCATGCTCCATGAGATGTCATATGAAACTCTGGCGCAAAATGCCATGCAAAGGTTTAAAGCCTCTTAGTGAGGGACATATATATATACATATTATGGTCCATAAATAGTTAAAGAGGACCTTTCACCACCTTCATCAACACCAGTTCAATAGGTGCTGCTCCACTGACTGATTCTGCTGCAGTTGGAATGTTTCTCCTAGACCCCGCTCTTACTAAGCCATGAGTGCTGTTGGTTTCAGAATCTAATATATACTAATTAGGTTCTCTACTGTCAGGTGGGCAGGCCTTAGCTAGACCACCCACCTGACAGTACAAAGCCTAATTAGCATACTGGGTATTGAAATGATTAGCGCTGATTGCTCAGGAATGATGGGGACTACAAAAAAAATTCCAACTACACTGGAATCAGTAAAGCAGCAGCAGCTATTGAAGAATATAAAGAGTTGGACTCTGTGAAGGTGGTGAAAGGTCCTCTTTAATTAAGGTTTTCCATCCCTATTTTTACATTGTCAAGTTTAAAAGTTTTTTTTTCCTGGCTGCAAACATATTTGTTTTTGTGGCTGTTTTTGACATCCATGCTATCACAATGGTTCCAATTACATTTACCACACTGCCTAGCACTCTGGTCTCTGTACGCACTAGACCAGTCCCTGTTCTCTGCCTGTACTACTGATGTCATTTTGCTGGGAGGCAGAACACCTCGGCCTATCTTGCTTGCCCCTATTGCTGACATCACTGTGTGTGGGGGAGTTCGGACAGGCACAAACATCTGGGAACATATATTTGATACCCACTAAAAAGTCACAAACCGAGAATATACTTGGACTTGTTTGCAGGGCGCTTGCAACTAAAGTACCTGTAAAGGTAACCACCTATATATATCTAACAGGAGGATTATTGTATTTGCTGTCAGATATATTGATGTTCACCATTACAAGTACTTTACTTGAGAGGGCCCTGCAACAAGTACATGAGTAATATAGCCCAGATACTTGACCTCTTGGAGGGTATCAAATATATTTAGTTGTTTTACTTATTTCTCTATTGATAAATTTATTTTAGTATAAGTAAAACAACTACAATAAAATATATTAACAATGACAGTGACAATTTTTTTATCCAGATTTACTAAGGGTGGGTTCACACTACCATTAGTTAATGTCCGTTGCTCTCATCTGTCACTGGATGAGAGCAACAGACAAATTACAGATGCAGACAGAGCCACCTCTTTCTTCCATCATGTTTTATTTTACTTTTCTGACAGAAGGAAAAGTCGTGCATGCAGGACTTTTTCTTCTGTTACAAAACTAAGCAAACATGATAGAAGACAGCATCCTTCATGTTTTTTACATTATAGTCAATGGGAATGGACACAGGTGGAAGGGGCTTCATCTGTGTCTGTTACTCTGCTACCACTAATTTCTGTTGTGGTTATCCTATGACGGATGACAGCAAAGCACATTAATAAAGGTAGTGTGAACATAGCCTATTAATGTCTAACAGCTAGAAAATGCAAAGATAGACTAGACGGTCTTAAACTGCACCATATGTATGACAGCTGCACCGCCTATTTTTTGGCTTAGTTCAAAAATGTGGCAAAATTTAGGCACACAACCGGCCAAATTTACTAATTGTTAGACAGTGTAAACTTACATAGCCAGTCTGAAAACACACCAGATTTACCACATCGGTTGATGTTAGATGATGAACAGGTCTGTGGACTCGGTAGGCCAAACAAATGACTTAGACTCCTCTATTTTCCCACAGACCGACTCTGTCAGCAGCTCCTTCATATATTGCTGACAGCCAAGGACAGTCAGAAGCAGTAAAGATCGCCTAACTGAATTCCTGTGAAAGTAAATATGCAACAAGCTCTACATCTAATTATACACTTAATTATTATTATACACACAATTAAAAATTGTTTAATTTATAATAATTAATAGCTTTTTTTTTTATTTCACCCAAAATTAGTCTTGGCTCCTACTCCATAGCCCTGATGATAAATCTATGTTAAATCTGATAAATATATGATAAGTTTATATCACGCCTTTAGGGTGCCTTTTCTCACATTTGACCCACACCCCGAGGCCCACTTGCCTAGCAAATCAGAAAAATTTTAGCTCAAACTAGATTCACCAAAATATGCCAAATTTACCCTAGAGCTGGTTGTGACCACAACTGTTCCAAAAGTCACTTCCAGACAGTTGTGCACTATAGGTAAGGATTAATAACAAATTGACATCTGGTGTACTAAGACAACAAGTGGGGTTAATCTGATTCTCTTTCTTTCTTGCATGTTTAAGCAGAAACTTTTGCTACTAGAGCTGGGGAGAATGCAAACCTGCCTATGTGGCTCTTGTATGGCAATATGACCACTTTTTAATCTCCTTTATGTGATAGAGCAATGATAACTGATCATTTCAGAAGCAACATTTCTCTGCAGCTGGACAATTACATTCCATGAGTAAATGTAAAACGAGTGATCGCTGGAAACACTCTCCACTTTCAATGAGAAGAAGGCGTCTGTTGTCTGAGCTGGCAGCAGCCTGTTTCAATGAGCAGCATGTTCTGTGACAAAAATAAAAATGTTGACATGGGATGTCCTTACTGCTGGCAATTAACCGGCTGCCCTAATCTTGTAATATGAATAACATTGCATCACTGATATGAGGGGAGTCGCAAAAACTAAATCTGGATGCTGGAGGAGCAATATCTTCACAGACTCTAGAGCAGGAGGCAACTGCAAATAGTCCTGCAAAACGTAGACTTTGCAAAGAACCTGCTCTGCTTGTAAAGGGTTTGAAACTTTGTTTTAAAATGGTTTAAATGGGTCTTTCAGGACCTAAATATTGGGCCTATTCTCTGTGTCTCTATCCTAATGTGATCATTATGGTGAATAATAAAGGTGTTTCTAGGACTATGATATTGATATACAGTCATATGAAAAAGTTTGGGCACCCCTATTAATCTTAATCATTTTTAGTTCTAAATATTTGGGTGTTTGCAACAGCCATTTCAATTTGATATATCTAATAACTGATGGACACAGTAATATTTCAGGATTGAAATGAGGTTTATTGTACTAACAGAAAATGTGCAATATGCATTAAACCAAAATTTGACCGGTGCAAAAATTTGGGTACCCTTATCATTTTATTGATTTGAATACTCCTAACTACTTTTTACTGACTTACTGAAGCACAAAATTGGTTTTGTAACCTCACTGAGCTTTGAACTTCATAGCCAGGTGTATCCAATCATGAGAAAAGGTATTTAAGGTGGCCAATTGCAAGTTGTTCTCCTATTTGAATCTCCTCTGAAGAGTGGCATCATGGGCTCCTCAAAACAACTCTCAAATGATCTGAAAACAAAGATTGTTCAACATAGTTGTACAGGGGAAGGATACAAAAAGTTGTCTCAGAGATTTAACCTGTCAGTTTCCACTGTGAGGAACATAGTAAGGAAATGGAAGACCACAGGGACAGTTCTTGTTAAGCCCAGAAGTGGCAGGCCAAGAAAAATATCAGAAAGGCAGAGAAGAAGAATGGTGAGAACAGTCAAGGACAATCCACAGACCACCTCCAAAGAACTGCAGCATCATCTTGCTGCAGATGGTGTCACTGTGCATCGGTCAACAATACAGCACACTTTGCACAAGGAGAAGCTGTATGGGAGAGTGATGCGAAAGAAGCCGTTTCTGAAAGCACGCCACAAACAGAGTCGCCTGAGGTATGCAAAAGCACATTTGGACAAGCCAGCTTCATTTTGGAAGAAGGTCCTGTGGACTGATGAAACAAAGATTGAGTTGTTTGGTCATACAAAAAGGCGTTATGCATGGCGTCAAAAAAACACAGCATTCCAAGAAAAACACTTGCTACCCACTGTAAAATTTGGTGGAGGTTCCATCATGCTTTGGGGCTGTGTGGTCAATACCGGCACCGGGAATCTTGTTAAAGTTGAGGGTCGCATGGATTCAACTCAGTATCAGCAGATTCTTGAGAATAATGTACAAGAATCAGTGACGAATTTGAAGTTACGCCGGGGATGGATATTTCAGCAAGACAATGATCCAAAACACAGCTCCAAATCTACTCAGGCATTCATGCAGAGGAACAATTACAATGTTCTGGAATGGCCATCCCAGTCCCCAGACCTGAATATCATTGAACATCTGTGGGATAATTTGAAGCGGGCTGTCCATGCTCGGCGACCATCAAACTTAACTGAACTGGAATTGTTTTGTAAAGAGGAATGGTCAAAAATACCTTCATCCAGGAACTGATTAAAAGCTACAGGAAGCGACTAGAGGCTGTTATTTTTGCAAAAGGAGGATCTACTAAATATTAATGTCACTTTTCTGTTTAGGTGCCCATAATTTTGCATCGGTCAAATTTTGGTTTAATGCATATTGCACATTTTCTGTTAGTACAATAAACCTCATTTCAATCCTGAAATATTACTGTGTCCATCAGTTATTAGATATATCAAATTGAAATGGCTGTTGCAAACACCCAAATATTTAGAACTAAAAATGATTAAGATTAATAGGGGTGCCTGTGATGATTCTGCTTAAGTGTGGCTATAACTCAGATGTATTTTGGTCTCTGGGTATAGGGTCTCCCTTCTGGCCGGCACTCACTCATACTGTGCGCAGCTATAAGCCTAGGTGCATATTGGCAGTAGCGGCCAGGCTGGAACAATAGGGCTCCATTGTATTCCTATACAGCCCTGGCTGATCAAACAATAGTGCATTGTTCAAGCCTGGGCTGTTGATCAGATATGACTGATAACAGTGTATCAATTTACTTTGTCTCAGCTCTATACAAAAGATCTGGAGTTAATTGAATTAACTCATCAGACGTACTGTCACCGGTGACCTCATTCTGGGAGGTGGCATAAAGGGTATAAAAGATGAGGTAAGAGCTCAGTGGAGAGAGATTTATGCTATAGAGTTGATGCTATGGAGATCATGCTATGGAGACTTTGACTGAGATGCTACTATGAGCAGGCAGGTTGGAATGCTGCTGCTGACGATGATGAGCCTACAAGAGACTGAGAGAGACTATTGGACTAATGCTGAGAGACTGTTATGAGAGCATGCAGGCTGGATTATTGTACTGTGATGCCACATGCTAGGAGTTAAAGCCACATGCCAAGAAGCCTCCACTGGTGACTCACACCTGCCATGTGTGAGTGTTGGACTATAGAACCACAGCAAGGACATGTGTGGTAAAGTAATCATTTCACCTTTAATCCCTTTTATTTTATTTGTACTGTATCTTGTAACTAGTAACTGTTAATGCTTGCATATGTCTGCATATCTGTTCTGATCTGTATATGTTAGATTTTAATACCGACCCATTTAGGGGTTAATAAATATATAAAATTTAGAAGGCTTGTCTTGTATTTATCTTGTGAACCCGGCACTCACTGGCGGTGAGTGTGGTTTTTATATGAAAGAGGACTCAGGTGGGGCCACAGCGGTGTTGGCGCACGGAGGATCTTTCACATTGGTGGAAGCGGTGGGATCTTAGGATAAACGGTGTGTGTTGGTGACCTATATCACTCACATGCTGGGGATTATGGTAATCCTATAAGACAAGCTCGGTATTAAAGCAAGCATTAAGATACAGTGAAAGTTTGATACAGTGCTGTTCCCCTCCCTTATTCTTTGTATTCTATCCTATCTTTTATTTGGCAAATACCAGTGGATGGCTAGTGGGCTCAGAAGCAGAGCTCAAGAACTGCTGAAGCAGGCTTTTGGAGATCCTGAGCGTATGGCTGAAATGGAGGCAGCCACAGCCATGCAGAGAATCGAGCAGAGTCCTGATTTTGGGGCTAGGCCAGGAAGTGCAGCCCGGTCCCAAGGATTACTTCACCAGGAGAGACCATTAACCCCAGCCTTGTGGGGGGAACGGTTTCATACTGGCAAATGGCCCTACAGCAAGTAGGCACCAGTGACCCTAACACATACCTGCAGGTGTTGGGCTGTTTTCTGGAAGCGGAAGAACAAGAACGGCAGGCCGCAGAACGGCAGGCAGATCGTGAGGCAGCAGAACGACAGGCAGAGAGAGAGGCAAGCTGCAGAATGGGAACGACAGTTTGCTGAGCGACAGGCCGAGAGGGAGTATCAGCTTGAGCTGAAAAGGCGGGGAAATCTCCCAGCGGGCACAAACCGCCCATGTGCAAACTCCAACAACCCTGCAGAGACCCTCAAGTTGGAAGGAGAAGCCAGGCCGGAGTTCACCACAGCCGTCTGTCGTCAGGTCGGGTGAGACAAATTATGCCCCGGGTGGTCCCTCCCCTGTCCCAAGAAGTCTGGGCACCCTAGTGACCTTCCCCAAACCCCAAGGGGAGGTGCGGCGGGGCCATGCCTGTAACCCGACAGGACATTTCAAGAAGGAGTGCCCCAACTACCCTGAGAACTTCCCTGCTTCTCAAGCCACAGCAGGTGGCCCATCTGTGTGTCTGGATGGGGGTGCAGGAAAAGGAATGCGGACTGTGGGACTATTGACTGATTTGCCTGCTAATGTACTGTTGGGAACTGATGTAGGACTTATGATGTCCCAATATGGGGTGGGGAGCAACCCAATTTACTGTGATGGACTGTCTATGACTAATGTTGATAATGTGTCTGTCATATCTGCAGAGGGCCCGTAACCCCCTCTCTGAGATACTTCCCATGGCAGTTAATGTAAATGCTAATGAGTTGCCTTCAGCTGAGAGCAGGGAAGATGCAAACGAGCTTCCTGCAACCCAGCTCAGCAAAAATGTTATTGATGCTTGGTTCACCCCCGTGCTAGGAACCAATGAGACCTTGTCTGTAGACACACCTACATCTGCGGGGGCGTCTCCCTCCCAGCTTGTTAACATGTCTACCACAAATCTCATTGAGGCCCGGGGTGAATTAACAATTGCTGATGAATGTACTGTCAATGTAATTGCCAATGCTTGTTGTGAAAGTGTACAGGGTAGCTCTTCTGAGTCACTGGAAGCGACTTCTACTATTTCGCCCAGTGCATCCGATAAGCACCCAACTGCTGACCATGTGCCAGGTGGTCAGGTAGGCTATGGGGATCTTATGACTGATCCAGGTGAGGGACGGACTGCTGGTAGTGCGGTGTTAGCCCGCAGCCAGAGTGCTACAAGGGTGGAGGGCGTTCCGACCCTTGAACCGTTGCCTACACCACCTGGAGTCGGTGCTGAGACCGCCATGACTAGCCTCACTCCCTTGAAGCCAGAGGAGTCCGGCCAGTATGAGACATACACGTCTCTTCTGTCCAGTTCTATTCCAGGAGCACCCATGGCCCAAGTACAGATGGCATGGGGTACTGGAGGTGTGATCCAAGAAGGGTGTATGTCAAATGTACTACCTGTCAATGTATTGTGGGGGGATGGTTTGGGGAAGCATGATCTCAGTCATTTGCCCAAAGTATCACCATCACCCACCGAAGTACAGGGAGGACAGGGTCCAAACATACCTGTGCCAGAACCAGAGGTGCCCCTAGGTTTGGAAGCAGAGGGGGAGGTGCAGAATCCCCTAGAACTCTCCCAACTAGTGGCTAGTGTGGGGGAGACTCTGAGAGAGCAGGCCAAGGGTAGCCAGGAGAGCAGAGATTGCCGGGATGGGATCTCTGGAATGGTTTCCCAAGGGCCTGAGGTCATGAGTGTAAAGCTACGGGATGCCCGCACTCAGAAAGCGGACCCGGAACAGGCAGGAGGTAGCCAAGTGTATGTGGCTCAGAGCCTGGACCTTAGAAGTGTCCCTAGTCAGACTAGAGAGACAGAAGGGGCCGGCAGCTATGTAACATGCACCTCTCTTTTGTCTCATTCCAGCCAAGAGTTCAGAGATGCTGTCCAAGCTGACCCCAGTCTGGACATATTGAAGGCGCATGGCGCTCAACCACCCTTAGAGTCTGACAAGGCCCGAGTTTGCTGGGACCCCGGGGGGAAGTGAGGAAGCCTTGGGGCCAGAGCCTGAGAAGCTGGAGGCGGAGGTGCTTTCAGAAGAGGGGCGTCGGCCCCTACTTCCTGCAAGCCCCATTTAAAGGGGGAGGTGTGATGATTCTGCTTAAGTGTGGCTATAACTCAGATGTATTTTGGTCTCTGGGTATAGGGTCTCCCTTCTGGCCGGCACTCACTCATACTGTGCGCAGCTATAAGCCTAGGTGCATATTGGCAGTAGCGGCCAGGCTGGAACAATAGGGCTCCATTGTATTCCTATACAGCCCTGGCTGATCAAACAATAGTGCATTGTTCAAGCCTGGGCTGTTGATCAGATATGACTGATAACAGTGTATCAATTCACTTTGTCTCAGCTCTATACAAAAGATCTGAAGTTGATTGAATTAACTCATCAGACGTACTGTCACCGGTGACCTCATTTTGGGAGGTGGCATAAAGGGTATAAAAGATGAGGTAAGAGCTCAGTGGAGAGAGATTTATGCTATAGAGTTGATGCTATGGAGATCATGCTATGGAGACTTTGACTGAGATGCTACTATGAGCAGGCAGGTTGGAATGCTGCTGCTGACGATGATGAGCCTACAAGAGACTGAGAGAGACTATTGGACTAATGCTGAGAGACTGTTATGAGAGCATGCAGGCTGGATTATTGTACTGTGATGCCACATGCTAGGAGTTAATGCCACATGCCAAGAAGCCTCCACTGGTGACTCACACCTGCTATGTGTGAGTGTTGGACTATAGAACCACAGCAAGGACATGTGTGGTAAAGTAATCATTTCATCTTTAATCCCTTTTATTTTATTTGTACTGTATCTTGTAACTAGTAACTGTTAATGCTTGCATATGTCTGCATATCTGTTCTGATCTGTATATGTTAGATTTTAATACCGACCCATTTAGGTGTTAATAAATATATAAAATTTAGAAGGCTTGTCTTGTATTTATCTTGTGAACCCGGCACTCACTGGCGGTGAGTGTGGTTTTTATATGAAAGAGGACTCAGGTGGGGCCACAGCGGTGTTGGCGCACGAAGGATCTTTCACAGTGCCCAAACTTTTTCATATGACTGTATTCTGATGTCATAAATATCATTCAGATATCTTCATTGCATGCCAGACACAGTGCCATACATTGCACGTTTACAGGAATGGGATACAACTTCAGCAAGGCCATGTGACCAATGCAGGATGTCACTGGCCTGGAAGAGTAAACAGCTCTCAGCTGAGTGCTGCCCCCGCTACAAATTGTTGATTGGCAGGGTACCAAGAGTGAGACCCCCAACTCATGACCCATCCTAATGATAACTTACAACAAGTTCAGTGTAACTTGTGTTTTTGTTTCATTGTTTTTCATTATTTTGATATTCACATTAGTAACATTCAAGTCTATTCATTTCCGTATCTATCATTTTCCTGAACCATTCTCATCTCTCCTCTTAAGGCGGTTATAGAAGAGGATGCTGCTCATACTACTCTAATATGGTTTCTTAGTAAATTCACAGAAACCAGTAAATGGTTATCAACTGTGCACATACCAAACCCAGCGTACAGTCATGAGAAAAGGAAAGTGCACCCTCTTTGAATTCTACGGTGTTACACAACAATAATAATGCAGAAGCAGGGAGTGCAAAATTAAGTACACCCTAACCCTACATTCACATGACTTTGAAATGAAAAATTGCTGAAAAATGACAGCTTTTTTTTTTTTTTTTAATGGCCATCACACGCCTGAATTAATATCACTGTCAGTGAATGAGGGCTATTCACATAACCGATATTTTGTAGACTGTTGCAATGCCCTGTCAAAATATAGGTCACGTTCTATTTTTGCCTTTTTTCCCAGATCCCTCCATACACTGCAATGTATGAGAGATCCGTGAAAATGGGCTATGAAAATGGCCATTTTCACCCTAGGTCGTATGAATGTAGGCTGAGGCCTCATGCACACAACCGTACTTTTTAGAGGCCCATACACACATCCGTAGTTTTTGTGGCTATATGTCTGGGCCGCAGTGAAGAGCCGCTAAATATGGAGCTGGTCCTATACCTGTCTGTATCATTCCATATCGCTCAGTCCATTCATTTCTATGTTTGGGTCAGTGAAAATCACACATGATACACAGATAGCAATCCGTGTGTCATCTTTGCCGTTTTTTACGGACCCGAACACTAAACACAGTCCTGTGTATGTAGCCTTAGGGCCCTTTTATACAACCAAGTCCCGGCTGTGAAAAATGGTCCACGTGTGGGCTATATTTCCCGGAATGAACTTGGCTGTGTACATAAGAGTCACTGCATCATAGTCAGTTACAGTGTAGGGAGCTCTCGAACAATCCGATCACTACAGTAATGAACTGACATTAGTTCATTACTGTAGCGATCGGGCCATTCACTGTATCATAGCTAACTATAATGCAGTGACTCCTATGCACACGGACGAGTTCAGTCTGGGTACAGACACACAGACCATTTTCCATGAACGGGACTCGGTTGTGTGAAAGGGCCTCAAAGCTTTACACACTTATTTACTGAAGAACTGCATGCAAATTTTAATTGCCATTATGAGTATCACATGTTCCTGTGTATTTCAGCTGAGTAGCATATTTCTACTATACCAGTAAACCACAGCTTTTCAATTTAATGGCATACAGGTGAAATGTACAGTAATATGTGTTACTCATTACCGCAATTAAAAACTGCATGCAGTTCTTCAATACTAAAGCACCTTGTAAATGCAGCCTAACTGCGTCCATAGACATTAAGAGGGTAGGTAACAGCCAGGTGCTGCTAATCAAATACGCTTGATTAATTGATCATCAGCAAGTGTGATCACCAGAGGCTTTAGCAGTTTGCTGGTCTGGAGCAATAACAAGGAGGAAAGACATCAGCAATAATCTTAGAGAAGCAATTGTTTATGTTCATCTATTTGTGAATGGCTATGAAGCCATTTCCAAACAGTCCATAATTACAGTGAGAGATTATTTATAAGTGGAAAACATTCAAGACAACTGATAATCTTCCAAGAAGTGGACATCCTAGCAAATTCATCATTAGTCAGACCATGCAATACTCAGAAAAACTGCAAAAACCCAAGGGCTACATAGAGGACACTACAAGCCTCAGGTACAAGTCAAGTTCATGAAAATACAATTAGAAAATAGCTGAACAAGGATGGCTTGTTTGGAAGTATTGCCAGGAGAAAAAAAAAACTCTTCTTTCATAAGTTAGCAAAGATGCAAACAACAAGACTCCTGGAACAATGTCCTCTGAACAGGCAAGACCAAAATGGCTATCTTTGACCACAATGCACAGCACCACATTTCATGAAAATCAATCCAGCTAATATCCAGTTTAGTTGGAAAACCTGGAGTTTTACCATTTCTGTGTTGTGGATATGAAAAAAATTACACAATATAACTGGGGAGCAGGAAGTGTGTTGATATCTACAGTCCCTGACAGAAGTTCTGTCGCTTATCCATGTTGTTTAATCAAAAGCTTATAACCTGACTTTAAATTCATCCATTGGTTTTAGAAATGACTCATATGAAAGCTGAGACACTCCCAAATGATTTTTTGGTTAAGAAAATAAATTGGCTTCACTGCTGAAATATTCATCATTTAATGAACACAGAAAGGTCAGATTTTGGCAAGACAAAAGTTTTGTTGCACGCATAAAGTAATGTGAAAATCAAACCAATAATTCTGTTCAAAAACAAAGATATGTTTCCTAACATTGGTGAATGAAGTTGTGGTGCTATTAGAGCCATATTTAATATTTTGTGTGACTTCCATGAGCTTGAAGGACTGCATCCATGCGTTTCAACAATGATTCATACAATTTATTGATGAAGTTATCAAGAATAGCAAAGAATGCAGTCTTACATGCCTCCCAGAGTTCATCAAGATTCTTTGGTTTTGTCTGCCAAGCTTCCTCTTTCATCCTACCCCAAACATGCTCAATGATGTTCATGTCTGGTGACTGGACTGGCCAGTCCTGGAGCACCTTGATCTTCTTTGCCTTGAGGAACTTTAATGTAGAGATGGATGTATGAGATGGAGCACCATCCTGCTGCAAAATTTGACCCCTTTTATGATTGGGAATGTAAGAGGAAGCTAACACTTCTTGATATTTTAGGCTATTGATATTGCCTTCCACCTTGCAAATGTTTCTCACACCCCCATACTGAATGTAACCCCAGACCATGATCTTTCCACCACCAAACTTAACTGTTTTCTGGGTGTATCTTGGATCCATACGGGCTCTACTAGGTCTCCTGCAGTATTTGCGGCAGCTGTGGTGTAATTCAACTGAAGATTCATCTGAGAAATCCACCTTCTGCCACTTTTTCAGCGTCCATCCGTTTAGCAGGCTGTGGGCCTTGGCAAATGCCACACGTTTTTTTAATTTCCATTTGTTTAGTGCTGGCTTCTGGGCACTGATTCGACCATGGAGGCCATTTTGAGACAGAATCCTACAAACTGTTCTAGTTGACACAGGGACTTGAGGTGACCAGGCCTGTTGGAGCTCTGCTGCAGTGGAAGAGGGACTGGCTTTTGATTTTCTAACCAACAAACGTTCCTCCTGAGCAGTTGTCTTGCAGGGTCTGCCGGACCTGGGCTTGTCAAAAACATCTCCAGTCTGTTCAAATCTTTTTTTAATTCTTTGTACTTGATGCAGAGACACATTAAAGGTGCCATCCACCTCTGCAGTGAATCTGGTCTTCAGCCTCTTGATAATCAAGGCTTTGGTCACAGGGTTGATTTTTGGCATGTTGTCAGAGGTGAAGTTGCAGTTCAAGTGAAGGTCTGGGGTGCTGGAGTTCTTTTTATACACACCCACTAATTAACCGATCAATTAGTGAGCACAGGTGAGGCTTTAAACTAGGATTGGGTGCATTATATGACAAGGCGACAAAACTTTTGTCTTGCCAAAATCTGACCTTTCTGTGTTCATTAAATGATGAATATTTCAGCAGTGAAGCCAATTTATTTTCTTAACCAAAAAATCATTTGGGAGGGTTTCAGCTTTCATATGAGTCATTTCTAAAACCAATGGATGAATTTAAAGTCAGGTTATAAGCTTTTGATTCCACAACATGGATAAGCGACAGAACTTCTGTCAGGGACTGTATTCTCAGCAATCTCAACTCATGCATGAGATGTAGTTGAGTTTTAAGTAAGATGACTAATATTTACTGGTCTGATTTCCACAAGGGGGCAAATTCTGGGCACTCCCAGAACAAGTGGGGGAGAATGCCAATTTGGTTTCATGTGTAACTTGTATAACTTATATTTCATTTGTTTAAATTCTTGCTCTGTCTATGCCTAATAATAAGTGGGTGGTCTTAATCTGCGACTGACAACTCACCCTGTACACAAAGATACATGCGGATTATGTAGTAGGACCACACATGCGACTCCTAAATGACAGGGATTTAAATGAATGAAATATCAATTATAGTGCAGGGGTAGGCAACCTTCAGCACTCCAGCTGTTGTAAAACTATAATTTCCAGCATGCATATTTGCTTTGCTGTTCTTGGAGCTCCCATGGAAGTGAATGGAGCATGTTGGGAGTTGTAGTTTCACAGCAGCTGAAGTGCCGAAGGTTGCTGACCACTGTTATAGTGAATCTTTTCCTATAAAACTAAGTATGAATCAGTTCAATACTGCTGTAATAACATGCTGCATGTACATAGCACTGCATGTACAATATGGCAAGTTTCCTTTAAAGGACAATGAACATGTATCACTTATCCACATGATAGGTTATAAATGTCTGCTTGTTGGAGGCTCCACCACTAGGGCCACCATGAATCACTACAATGGGGGCCCTGAGCTACCTGCTCCTTCTCACCAGCACAGAAAGGAGACAATTGAATGGAATGATGGTTGAGCCTTCCAGCACTCCAGTCAATGTCTGTGGGGCTGAAAGAAACAGCCAAATGCTGTACTCATGTTTCTCCATCAGTCCTATAGACTTTGAATAGAGCAGAGCTAGGAATGCTCCATCACCATTCTATGCAAACTTTACAATAGCGGCTCAAGACCCCTGTTCTAGTGATCGGTGTCATCTCACCAGTCAGACCCTCTCCAAACAGACATTTATGTGGACTTGTGCTGAATATCTATTGTGAAAAAAAACTTTAAAGGAGCTTAAAGGGGAATTATTTTGGTTCACCTAAAGGAATATTGCAGATTAAATTGTTGTCACAAGTGAAGAGCCTGAAACAGGAGGTTCTCGACTGGAGGACTCTGTTTTTTAAGGATTCTAAAATCCTTTGAAGATCATGTGTATAGGGTATAAAAAAATCTGTGAATTTTCAGTTCTTGTATAACACCATGTCTGAAGAAGAGAGCTAGACTCTTGAAAGCTTACTTATCAAATATACTCAGTTAGCCTCTAAAAGGTATCGCCTGATTTCTTCACTCTTCCATCACCTCAAAACGCCCTCATGAGGAATCTTTTTGAATGGGGTACCTAACGCAGAAAAGCCACAGCCATATACTATATTAAATATTGTGTAAGGTGATGTTATAACTTCTCCATGATCAGCATCCAATATTCAAGGCTAGAACAGGAAGGTCACTGGGCTCAGATAGACCACAATGGAAGTATCACAATAACCTTTGTCATTTTAAATCTCAGGGCACATCTGTATGGAAATATACTAAATTATGTGGAGATAATATGAACTGCTGAAATGGTAATTTGTAATTCTACCATATATTTTCTTGGTAAAGGGACAATGCCTTTCCACGTAGGGATCACTTTTTAACTATAATTTTTCATCTCATTTGCTTTTTCTTATTCCATACAATCTTCTCTGAACAGAACTAATCAAATTACAATGATTCTCCAAAGAAGAAAACACAATACTCTGCCAGGAGATCTGGATCACAAATGCTGTAATAATTATAATTGTTTCATTGTTTTATGTAAATACAATACAAGCAAAAATCTAATTGACAATAAATAAATAGTTTGTGGCTCTGATCACAGATTGCTCAGCAGATGCTGTCAGAGGGAAATGGGAGGCGATTGCCTCCGTTTTGCAGGATTAGATTTCCATTCACTGTGCTAATTCTCCATCATTTAAACACTTGCTCTGGGGGGTGGGGGGCCTGTATGGGAAAAGGGGGTAGCATTTAGAGCTCTGACTACAAAGTGTTTTGTTTTTTTTTTAAACTGATATTCACAAAAGTGTTCATTAAGAACGATATATGCAATAAATTCAGAGATCTGACATGACAAGGTCACAGCCAGAAGTCACACCTCTGAGGGAAGTGAATCTCAGATATGCTCTGCAAGTAAAATAAAAACATGAGGGAGCACAGACATATAAAATAAACAGCTCCAAACAGAATAAAGCTAAGCCATACACATCAAAATATAACAACCTGAAAGATTTTTCTAGACAATTATGTCCAACTTGCAGTTTTCCCTAAAGTTTAATAAATGGCATCAATAAGACATGTCCTAAACCCCACAAATTGAATGGGTTCAGCCATGAAGACTCCGCCATTGAACCTGATAACAGGGAAGACTGTCAAAGGAAACATGGCTGCATGGTGTTCTCCACTGAAATGAAGGTAAGTTCTGTAAATCAGTCCGAACAGGACAGAAAAAAAAAGCATCAAAATCCAATGCAATAATGCCTACACTAAAATCCCACCGTTTTCAAGCATCAGACAATTCTTTTTTTTTTTAGTATGTTGACAGAGTCCTACCCTATCTTGTTGCAGTTTGGGGACAAGTACTGTCTATTCCAATGCGGTGATCTATAGCAAGAAAAAGGACTGAACTGTATTCATCACCACATCTTGTGGCCATAAGTTCTATAGTCTCACCGCTCTTACTGTAAGGAAGCCCTGCCTATGTCTGTAGTAAAACCCTTTTTCTTCTAACCTAGGGAATTCCCCCTTGTCATGGTTACAGACCCAAGAGTAAAAAGATCATTGGAAAGATCTCTGTACCATCCATTCATATATTTGTACATTGTAATAAGGTCGCCCCTAAGCAGTCTTATTTACAAACTGTACAACACCAAGTTTGATAACGTGTCTTTATACTCTAATCTCTCTATCCCTTAATTACTTTGGTCGCCCTCCTCTGCACCCACTTCAGTTAAGCTATATCTTAGGTATATACTGGTGCCCAAAATTGTGCACAATATTCTACACGTGACCAATGATTTGTATAGAGGCAAAACGATTGCCTCGTTGTGAGCATCTATTCCTCTCTTAATGTAGTCCATGATTTTATTTGCTTTTGCAGCAGCTGCCTGGCACTGGTTGCTAAAATTGAGTTTACTGTTGTCCGCCAATATCCACAAGTTTTTTTCAGCCGGAGACTTCCCCAGTGTTTTATTATTTAATACATAATTGTAACAAGTGCTTAAAGGGGTTGTCCTGGAATTTCAGTAATTGCGGAGGAGCCTTAATCTTTACATTTATCCACATCCATTATCTATCATCTGCAATTTCTCTGCCCAAGTTTCCAACCTTCCCTAACCCCTTCTGAGATATTACACTATTCTCCTCTGTGTTGACTACTTTACAGAGCTTAGTATCATCTGCAAATATAGAGATTCTACTCTATAAACATTCTACCAAGTCATTAATAAAAATATTAAAAAGACAAGGACCCAGTAGTGATCGATGTGGCGACCCAAACTGAGTATGTACCTTTAAATACCACCCTTTGTTTCCTATCCATGAGTCAGTTACAAATATTTTCCCCTAACTCCCGTATTTTCATTTTATGTACAGTATAAAATTCCTTTGAAAAGTCCAGATTTACCACGTCCACCATATTACCCAGGTCCAGTCTAGAACTGACATAAAAGCTGATCAGGTCTGACAGGAGGGAATCCTCATAAATCCATGCTGGTACTGTGTTACAAGTTTATTATCAAGGAGATACTCCAGCATAGCATTTCTTAAATACCCTTCAACTAATTTTCCCACAACAAAGTTTAAACTTGCCAACTTATATTTTCCAGGCTGACTTTTAGACCCCTTTTTGAATATTGGCACCACATTTGCTATGCGCCAATCCTGTGTAACAGACCCAGTCATTACTGAATCCTTAAATATTAGCTATATGGGTATGTCTATCACGGTACATAATTCCCTCAGAACCCAGGGATGTATGCCATCTGGGCCTGGTGAGTTGTCTATTTTAGTATTTTGAGGGCTGACACGGATTTCCTCCTGGGTTAAAGAGGTGACATTTAATGGAGAATTTATATTACCCCTAATTATGTCATTGGATTTTCTTGTGTAAATACAGTAGGGAAGATGGCATTTAATAGATCTGCCTTTTCCTCATCCTCCTCCACCATTACACCCAGATTACGATAGAGAGGGCCCACATTGTCAATTTTTAGCTTCCTATTATTTGAAAAATAATTTGGGATTATTTTTACTTCCCTTAGCATTTATTCTCTCTCAGATATATAGATTTACATTGTGAAATTAGATCTTCTTGTGTTTTACCGTCAAGAGACTGAGGCCTGGATCTGCAGGTCACTCAGGTCACTTTGGAAGAAGTTTTACTTAGTAACCTTATCCATTTGCTGACAAGAATTTTGCTTAAGTGTCATGTTCTGGGACATTATTATTGTGTAACTTGTCAACATCAAATTGTATGTAGATGTTATATACCAATCACTATATTGTTATTTAGAAAATTATAACATTCACTACACATTGTGGGACTGACTTAACGGTACTTATACACCAAGACATTTCTATGAGTTTACCAATTTTGTCTGCTTCTATGTTCTGCTACTTTTAACACATCTCCAGTGCAACAGCATTACTGTTTTGGAAGTTCACTATAGCAGTCTCAGACCCATCCAGATCTGTTATGAAAATCTCCACCTATTAGGGGGGGGGAGGCTTTGGCCATAATGCAACCCATTGTGCAGGGACCCCGACGTGTTAGCCCCCGCTTTTTTTTAAATTGACCATTTCCTATTGTATTATTCCAGTAGGTAACAGGCAATACTCACTGATCCCCTGAGGTACAAACCTTCTGGTCAGTAGAGGTCAGTAATGGGGGCATTATGCAGTGTGAGGGTCAATAAAGAGGACATTATGCTATTTGAGGGCAAGTAAAGGGGCATTATGCTGCATAGGGGACAGTAAAGGGGTGTTATGCTGCATGAGAGGGCCTGTAAAGGGGGTATTATGCTATCTATGGGACAGTAAAAGGCGTATTATACTGTGTGTGGGCCACTAAAGGGGGCATTTTAATGTGTGGGAGCCAGTAAAGGGGCATTATATTGTGTGAAACCACTAAGGAGGCCTATAAATAGGGTGCATGGCGTAAAAATCTTTAGTGTTCCCACACATACAGTGTACCTAGTGATGGTTTATTTTCCCTGAGATGGCACCAGTCCCAACATGAGTTTTTGCAATTTCTTAATCTGGTTAATGAGTGCTATGTAGTGAATTGATGAGATGGCAGAACTACATGACTGTCTTCCCAGCATAGCAGGGCCAGAGCAGCTCTGCCAGTGGATGTTGTAATTGTAGGGGCTCATTTTCCTTGTAACTGAATCTCCTATGGATATCCCAGGTACAGTCAAAAAATGCAAAATGCAAAAAAAAAAAAAAAAAAAGGATATATATATTTCAAATATATTTGAAAAAATATATTTATTTTACTTTTTGTACAGTTTAGGCTAGGTTCACAAGCGCATAAAAAAGCAGTTACCTTAGGAAACCCGCGGACCCCATAGACTATTATAATGGGGTCCGTGTGGTTTCCACTCGGTTTGCGCCCGAAAAGGGTGGAAAAATGCTGAGAGAAAAGTCCTGCTTGCAGTGCTTTTCGAACGGAGTCCCCGAATGTAGTACATGCGCAGGTGTGAAACCAGTGTTACCCTGTATTACACTAAAAAAATATTTACTTAAAAAAGGTATAAAGAAACATTACTGTGTGTCACTATATAGCCCAACAAATAATAAAATTAGAGCTGTTAAACCACTAACTGGCCCACAGGGGAACAGCTGAATCCCCCACTGGTCCAATCATCTTGCTCACAGAGCTAAGGAGGCCCTAGTCTAAGGCAACAGCTAGGTAGACAGCTAATATTTGCAAGTAATATTTGCATTTAGAAAGCGGACCCCAGAATTAAATCTACTGGTGGGCCCAAGGCACCCCAGTCCAACACTGAAGTGCACAAAATCACAAGTGTAATTAAAAAGCAAAGTGGTGCATCTTTGGGCTGAAAGTGGTGCCAAAAAGGACTGTACATCAAAGATGACCCACATCTACACCAAAAAACTAGTGTAGATTGAATAGTATACTCTCCTTACTGTTTCCAAAAAGGCTGGCAAAGGGTATATGTCGTCCAGAGGGTAATCCAATTATACAATACTTACAAAGCAGCAATTTGCATGTATTGAGTCCTAGTGGTATAACATGCTCCTTAATATTCAATAACACTACAATGCAATGTTACCTGAATATACACACCCATGCACATAATATATAAGTATGTATGTATGTATGTAAAATGTCAAGTTAAGTGTGTGCACATGTGTATATAACATAACTGTGCTAACACAACGGCTGTTAAAGGAATGAATGTAGCTTCAGTATTATTATTCCTTCAAGACATGTCCTTAGTGTCTCCTTTCCCCCTCCCCCAGCAGAGCTCCTTCCCCCCTGAGCTGCATACCCTTTTGCTGAGCTAACTGCAGGACAGGACTGAGTAGGGGGATTGTTCAAAGAAAGTGGCCCTTTGGTTGGTTGCTATAGAAACCGACATACCACAGCTCTGACCCCTGAGAGGTTTTAACACTCTCCCTCAGCGGGGATGCCAGCAGCTGGACCGCAGCTGTTTGTAAGGCCAGTACAAAAGCAGGAATCCCGGCCACTTACGCTGAAAAATAAACATTAATCCCCTCAAACCAACTTCAAGGACATTGCCTCAGTGCAGCCTACAAGTCTACATTTTACACTATAAATAAGTCAAATGCATTGCATGGAATACAGAGATGCTTCTTATGTCCATTCCCCCCGACATTTATGCCAACCTTCATTCACTAATGACCAATATCAAGCTATACAATCACAAGGAGATGCGACCACATACACTAGACCAGTGGTTCCCAAACTTTCTGAAGGCGGCACCCACTGGTGGATGAAAATTGTGCCCCCGCCCCCACCATACTTATCCAAATTTGAAATCTAAATGTCCCTTCTTGTATTCCGCTGTAATTTTCCTTTTATTCTGACTTTTAGCACTGTACTCTGCCTTTTATTCTTTTCTGCCATCAGGAATCTTGGGCTTCTATACTGGCAAAATTTGTGGGCCCTCCTCCACCCTGATGTATTTTACAGTTTCCTGTCCTGTCCAGTATATAGAATATCCTGTGTGCTTCCCACAAAGTATAGTGTTCTATAGAGTCTTCACAGAGTATAATGCTCCACAATGGCCCCACACACTATACTGCTCCACAGTGTCCCCACACAGTATAATGCTCCATAGTGTCTCCACACAGTATAATGCTCAGCAGTGTCTTCATACAGCATAATATGTCCACTCACAATGCCCCACAGGATAATTCTCCACAGTGGATTATTTTCCACAGTAACCCCAGACAGTATAATTCTCCACAGTGGCCCCACACAGGATAATTCTCCACAGTGGCCCCACACAGTATAATGCTCCACAGTGCCTCCACACAGTATAACGCTCCACAGTGTCTTCATACAGCATAATATGTACCCCCATAGTGCTCCCACATAGTATAATGCTCCACAGTGGTCCCACACAGTATAATGCTCCCTGAGGGTCTCCACACCGTATACCGTAATTCTCCACACTGGCTCCACAAAGTATAATGCTCCAGAGTGGACCCCATACAGTATAATGCTCCACAGTGGCCCCACACAGTATAATGTTCCACAATGTCTCCACACAGTATAATGCTCCACAATGGCACCACACACTATAATGCTCCACAGTGTCCTTACACCTCTTTTTTTTTTTTTTCAAATCAAAGCATATGGACCTGCTCTCATGACAGGCCCCAAAGTAGTCATGTAGTCAAGTCAACAAAAATGACAATATATAGCTGTATATCTAGAACTGCAGGTTCTCTTAGTAGGGTGCAGATTCCACTTAGGACAGCCTATGTTCTGTTCATGGAGAGAGCAGAGAGGCTGTCAGCATGCTGTGACTGCCTCTTTGCGGCTGCCTACTTTCAAAGTATTCAACCACTAGAGACGTTTCCTGTATCCACCTACAAAGTGTCCAAAGGCATATAATTTCTACTGCATAATACAATAACAAAAATATTGCTCATAATGCAGTACACTGTATGTAAAATGGCTCCAAAATGTTCCCTCAGTTTAGCACAACAGTATCACAGCATTGCGAAGCAGATAGATAAGTAACACATGAAGGCAGAAAATATTGGTGTGAATTTCTCACAAACTGTTTATGTGTAAAAACTTTATTACAGTCTTAAAAAAAAATAAACTGTTAGAACACAGAAGATTAGTATAAAGGGATGATTGTAAATGTCTAATCACTTAACTAAACTTTATTTTTTATTTTTCATAAATCCATAGTTCAGGTGAAGATAATATACTTGCAATATACTTCATATAAGAAATGTGCTTGTTTCTTCAATTGTTTGCCTCTTTTTGTCACTGATCAAATCAGTACAATAGAACTCTATGGAGAGGGGAAGTGTTAGAAAAGGAGAACTCTGCAAACAGAGAGACATCTGCACTATAAAATAGACAAGTTCTTTTTTTTACAACAAAGCTGGGTTATTAGAAATTACTATCCAGCCTTCTCCTGACAGAAATGACTCTTTTAATTCTGTAGACCGCCTCATATCTCTTTCTCCTTCTCCTCTTCCCACTCCATAGAGCCCATTGTAAACTAAGCCTGCTTATTTAAACAGGACCTGCCACCAACTCCAGTTCTTAGAATCTGTTAACAGGTGCTGCTTTGCTGATTCCAGTGCAGTTAGTTGTGGTGGCTGATAGGTAATTTAGGCTTGGTACTGTCAGGTGGGCAGTGGCAGGTATGAGGTGTGATTCAGTGCTCCAATCAGAGGCGGACAATGTCAGAGCTCAGAATCACATCCTTTGCCTGCTCCTGCCTGAGACTGCCCACCTAAAACTACACACCCTGAGTAGACTATCAGGCACCAAAACTAACAGCACTGACTGCTTGGAATGGTGGGGGCTAGAGAAAAAATTCCAATTGTGCTGGAATTAATTGATGCAAAGAGTTGGACTTGTTGGAGGTGGTGAAAGGTCCTCTTTAAGGAATAAGACAGAATATTTAAATTATACTACTAAGACAGAATAAATCAGATAAAAAGTAAAGACACGAGAAATACTTAAAGACACAGACACTTCTTAAGTAAAGTATAGTGCAACATTTGTTCCCTTCACCTGCACTATTGGTTTATGAAAAAAATATTTGCATGCCTTTCTCCCTATGCTTGCTGTTTTATGCATTGTTTGGAATAAAGTGGACTCTTTTACAGATCCTGGTGAGTGCACCCTTCTTTCCTCCTTTTGCACTGTTGTATGGATTTGTCTTAAAGGGATATGCACCACCTATTGGGATCTTTTCAACACCTCCATTTTGTTGTTACTGAATAAATGAAGGATGAATTAGGGAGTGCCTCCCCTGCTTCTTTTTTGGACTATTGCTAAAAAATAAAAGTTTACTTACGCTTTAAGGAGGATCTGTCACCTCCCACGAAATGTCTGTTTTAGTAAATAATTGTACTCTCCAATGAACTTTGCATTCTGCTGTTCTTCTGTTGTCAATGTATTTATCCAGTGTTACAGGGACACATCCCCTTTGACAAGGGGAATGATCACACACAGCTGTCCATTTATTATTAAAGTTAAAGGAATAAACGAGGAACATCATAAAGTAGAGTTATAAGAAAAGATACACCCAAATTGGTAGTAGGGGAATACAAGTATTTACTGAACAGTCAAGTCATGAGCGGAGACAGTTCCTCTTTAATCTATGTGAACGCTTGTTCAAGATTCCTCAATACTAGAACGTGTCCATCCATCCAATTCTATATATTTCAGCCTTCACTGTGCAACATAAACCAAAGTAGACTTGAAATACGCAGGAGGAAAGAGAGACACTAAGGAACATTTGTCTCATGAACTCTTGTGTCTAGCAGGTGAACTCAAAACCGCTATTAAGTCATTACTGCTAAGATATGTAAAATGCTTCTCTCCTCACTCCAGTGCTCTCTTAATGATACCAGAGGCCATTGCTGAGACCCCCTGAGGTGGGCTAAGGACATGGAAACAACAAAATGAATAATTTGAGAATGAGGAGGGTCTTAAAAGTCTGTGACATGAATACAACAGAATATTTTCAAAGGAAAATGGATTTCAACATCTGTGCCACTAATATCAATATTATCAGGATTTTAACTATTATATGGTTACAGCTTGGAATTGTCTTTATCATTGCAGTTATCATGATCACAATCTATACATATCTGTCCCGATTATGAACAATTATAGCTAAAGTACGTGATTGATGACCGCGTTTCAAGATATCAAGTGGAATGAGAAGGGTAAATTTTTTGGCCCCAGTCATCTGAGAAAATTTCTTTTAAACTTTAGAATCACAATCTTACTTGTCTACATAAGTCATTCAGATGATTTTACCCCTTGAATAACCACATACATTTTTACAGCGACGGTCACAGAGCACAGCACTGCAGAATAGAAACTAGTCAGGTGCCTAGCTGTCAGAGAAAGCATGGTGGCCAATAGATTTACCCTGCTGATCTTTGTGGACAGAGGCTTCAACATGTGCTGCATATACAATAAAGGCAGTGACAATATTGGTCCAGCTGAACACATGATCGTCAGAACAAATAACAGGTGGCATTGTTCCCAGATGTAACCCATCATTATTAAAAAAAAAAAAACCACAGAAGGAGAAATAAAATAGAAGATAATAAAGTTATGTTTCTTTATTTGTTAAACACTAAAGGCATAAAAATTCTAATGTCCAAAAAAACAGTATACAAGTCTCATACCATGTTTATTCAGGGTTTTAGAAACTTTCTGCTCCGGGTCCGACAAGGGGCAAGGCTTGTTATAAAATGGTTGGTGTATACTATGCAATATCATGCACCCAAAAAATGTACAAAAAATTTGGACTTTTTTTTTTTTTTGGTCAGAAACTAAGCCAATTAGTTTAAACAGATTAGACATTTTAAAAAGGTCGCCTGGGCAAATCAATTATTTTTAAAACAGGCTGGGAGGGGAGTCTGGTCCTACAGCTCGGCTGCCTTCTTCCTACGGTATTTCTCGCCGTCTGTGACATCTCGGTTTCTTTCAGCGGTCATGTGACCCATGAGGCCAATCAGCGGCCTCAGGAGGGGAATCAGGGACATCACAGGCAGTGACTTCCCCAGTTCCCTTTCTGAGGTCGCTGAGCCTCAATGGTCATGTACGGCGGGTAAGACAACAACTGAGCTGCAAAACTGGACCGCACGTGGAGACACCGGAGAAAGGTGAGCATGATATTTTTTCTTTTTCACTGCCCCTGACCGATTTAAAAAATAATTTGGGTGTTCATTTTTTGCCTGGACAACCCTTTTAAGGAGGACCTGTCACCAAGTAGAAAATGCTAAACAAAATAAATCGTTTGATTCTTGCCATTTCTGTGATCAATTTGGAGTTTTTCTTTTTAAAATCAGTCCACTCATTCAAAAGATATGGCCCCTGGAAGATAATATGTAAACTAGTTCTGAGTCTCCAAGTGAGCGGTAGTCTTATGTTTTTCTATAAGAAAATAAAAGGTTACTGCCCACATGAAGAATCAGAGCTAGTTCACATATAATCTTTGTATCTTTTGAATGGGTGGACAAATTTTAAAAAGGCAAACACTAAACTGTCCAGGGGAACAGCGAGAATCATATGATGTATGTTATTTAGCATTTTATACTTGGTGACAGATTGTCTTTAACCCCTTCCCGCCGGTGACATTTTTCGATTTTCGTTTTTGACTCCCCGCCTTCTAAACCCAATAACTTTTTTACTTTTCCGTTCTCAGAGCCAGATGAGGTCTTAATGTTTGCGGGACATTTATTATTCTGTACAATGTACTGGAAAGCTGGAAAAAAATTCAGAATGGGGTGGATTTGAAGAAAAAGTGCATTTGTGTGACGTTCTTACTGGCTTTGTTTTTACGGCGTTCACTCTACAGCCAAAATGACATGTCATCTGTATTCTACGTTTCGGTATGATTCCGGGGATACCAAATTTATATGGTTTTATTTATATTTTAACCCCTTAACAAAAATCCAAAACTGTGCAAAAATATATTTTTTTAAAAAGTCGCCATATTCTGACACCCGTAACTTTTTTATACTTCTGTGTATGGGGATGCATAGGGCATCTTTTTTTGCGGGGCCAGGTGTACTTTTTAGTTATACCATTTTGGGGAATGTCTATTGCTTTGATCACTTTTTATTAAAATTTTTAACAGTAAAAAAAACGGCGGTTTGACACTTTTGATTTTTTTTTTCCCACTACGGCGTTTACCGTACGGGAAAAATATTTTTATAGATTTGTAGACCAAGCATTTTCGGACACAGAAATACCTAATGTGTATGTGTTTCACAGTATTTAACTACTTTTATATGTGTTCTAGGGAAAGGGGGGTGATTTGAACTTTTAATATATTTTTTTTTTTTTTATATATTTTTTTTGTATTGTTTTTTTATTTTGCATTTATTAGACCCCCTAGGGGTCTTGAACCTCAGGGGGTCTGATCACTAATGCAATGCATTACAATGCTAATGCATTGCAAAAAAACAGTGCTTCTATTGTAGGCTACATAGAGTAGCCTACAATAGAAGTTAATGAAAAACAGGCCTGGGAGCCTTCACCAGGCTCTCGGCTGTAATAGCAATGGGACGCCGGACCCGGAGCTTGCTCCGGGTGCCAGCGATCCCGGGCAAAATGGCGGCGCCTCGGTCAGCTTTGACCGAGGCGCCAGAGGGGTTAATGCCCGCAATCATTGCGGGCACTGAGCTCCGGGTGTCTACTGTATAATATAGCAGAAACCCAGCAACTATGGCGGCTGCTCGGGTCCCGAGCGGCCGCCATATTTAAGCACCTGGCATCCGCCGTACTATTACGGCGGATGTCGGGAAAGGGTTAAAGATGCGTCAGATAATGCAGTGTCAGCCATTGCGATAAGATGTATTTTAATTCTAAAGGACCTATTAAGCGGACAGATATTCAGGGTCATCATACAATTCCTTCATGAACTCTAGTGTGTTGGCGAGTTGAGCAATGTTCAACCTGAAGTTGTGGTCACAGCACCTTTGGGGTCACAATGCCACTCCATTTACTAGCATTAGATGAAAGACGTGGCCAAAAATGCCCTGTAACCCAATCATTAAATGATCCAGATTATGGTCAGCACAGCTACAGTTTGGTGAGCACTGTATTAGACATTGAGTGTAAAAATGTCATGCTAAATAACCATATTGTGGGCACCTGAAAAAAGACCATTTCCTGGAGCTCAACACTATTAAATGTGCAGTCAGAGGAGACACAGAAACTAGACTAGAGACTTTTTTTTTACTGCATTTTTGCTTTAAGTAGAGATCTCCCCTATGACTTTCATTATTTGATCACTATCAGTCACATCTACATGTTTTTTTTTTTCCAGAATCCTAACAAGCAGTGCCAATTCCCTTTACTAGAAATAAGGAAAAATAAGACATCATCCATGTCAGAAACCATCACTACCACCATCTTCAGTCATAATGCTTCACATCATAGTTTATCATAGAAAATGACACGAGGCGTCCACATTTGATTTGTTACTAGTGTCACATAAGAAAGGCTCTACACTGTCCAGCAGACACTTCACTCTTGCAAACATTCATCACTACAGACACAAACCTGCCGAGAGTAAACAATGATAATAAAAAATCTCACAGCAAAGCATAAAAGCAGCATCTAAAAATATGCAGTACTAGAAAGTAAATTAGCATCCCCAGAATAGCAATTAGCCGGCAAACCAGTAAACAAAACACAAATCCTTTCTCTCCCAGGGCCCAGGATGCTTTTATGGTCCACGGAAACCAAGACTGATTTCAGTCACTTAACTCCAATATTGGGGATGGGCGGGGTATAGTCTCTAACAAGTTTCTCTACATATCAGAACTAAAAACATATAATATCTGTGAAACATGGAGCACTTTACAGGATTGTGGGGTGCATGGATCGCAGTCCAGTAAAGCATCATTTTGGGACTCTGGAAAAGTAAGCATTCGATGTCAGCTTGCTGGTCTGCAGTGCAGCAAAAGAAATCCCTTATTCTATTCAGCTGTTAGTCCAGCAGAGACAAGCAACAACTACTGTTCTGATAGCAACACATTCAGGGCATGTGCTCAGCAAATGTATGCAAAGGTGCATTTGACTGTCTGTACAAGTACATATGTTTGCTGCTCTTTTCTTTTTCATAAAGTACAAAACCAGTTTCCTGATACACACATAGCCAAATATATGCCATGAGGACACCCTACTGAGGTCTACAGTATGGTGTGTCTCATGGAATACAAGTGGGAAAGCTCTTCTAATAATAATAATAATAATAATAGTCCTTTAATAGTCCCACAATGGGGAAATTCAGTGTGTTACAGCAGCAAAGATAAGATAAGCAGATACAAATACAAATACAACATGTACAGGAATGTTCCAAGGTGAGAGGCATTACATTAATAGCAGACAGACAGATAGGACGTAGCGGGGGGGGGGGGGATTTAACAGGCAGAGAGATATTTCAGTTCTCTGTGTGTAATGATCTCCGCTTAGGTCGGTGTTGGTTGTACAACCTAACCGCGGTGGGGAGGAAAGACTTCCGATAGCGCTCCTTCTCACACCTAGGGTGGAGCAGTCGGTCACTGACAGTACTGCCCAGCGCGATCACAGTCTCATGCATGGGATGGGACTTCTTCTTCTGCATGGAGCTCACCACGGACAGTATCCTTCTGTCACCCACCACCTGCACTGGGTCCAGTGGACTCCCCAGGACAGAGCTGGCCCTTCTAATCAGTTTGTCAAGTTTATTTCTGGCCCTGGTTGATATACTGCTCCCCCAGCAGGCCACTCCAAAGAAGATGGCTGATGCCACTACCGAGTTGAAGAAAGTCCTAAGAAGTGCCCCCCGGATTCCAAAGGCTCTCAGCTTCCTAAGCAGGTAGAGCCTGCTGTGGCCCTTCCTGTACAGGGCCTCCAAGGAGCAAACCCAGGTACTTATAGGTGTTCACAATCTTGATGCCCGTCCCCAGGATGTCCACTGGTTTTGGAGGGCATCTGTATTTACGGAAGTCCACCACCATCTCCTTGGTCTTCCCCGCGTTAATCTTCAGGTGGTTCTGGTGGCACCAGTCCACAAAAAACCGGTTCAGTTCTCTGTACTCCCTGTCATCATCGTCTGTGATGAGGCCTACTATTGCAGAGTCGTCAGAATACTTCTGTAGGTAGCAGCTAGATGAGTTGCACCTAAAATCAGCAGTGTACAGTGTGAAGAGGAAAGGGGCGAGAACCGTACCCTGAGGTGCCCCCGTATTACAGTTCACGATACCTGACACACAGTCTTGGGCTCTCACGTATTGAGGTCGATTTGTGAGGTAGTCTAGGATCCAGTTGGAGAGGTGGTGGTCCACTCCAGCAAGGCCCAGCTTGTCTCTCAGTAACCTGGGCTGTATGGTGTTAAAAGCACTGGAGAAATCAAAGAACATTATTCTCACCGTGTTCCCTGGTTTCTCCAGGTGAGACAGAGCCCTGTGCAGAAGGTGGATGATGGCATCATCTACCCCAATGCCTGGCCGATAAGCAAACTGGAGAGGGTCCATAGCGGGGCTCACTAGAGGGCGAAGATGTGTGAGAACCAATCTCTCTAAGATCTTCATCAGGTGGGATGTCAGTGCTACAGGTCTGTAGTCGTTGAGGTCCATAGGGTGAGGTTTCTTTGGAACTGGTACCACACAAGAAGATTTCCATAATTCAGGGACTATTTCCTGCCTCAAGCTCATATTATACATATATGTAATTATACCACACAGCTGGTCCCCACAAGTCTTAATTAGCCTTGCACTGATGTCATCTGGCCCTGCGGCTTTCCTCGCCTTGATCTTTTTCATCTCCTTCCTCACCTGGGCCCGTGTGAAGGTCAGACTGTGGTCAGATAAAGACAGATTTCTGGATTTACTGGTCTGTTGGGAAGTAGCCACATGGGGTGAGTGGGGTGAAGTCATTGTGGTGGGGGGAGCTGAAGGACATGCTGGGGTGGGAGGAGCTGGTGTGTGATCAAATCTGTTGAAGAATAGGTTTAGTTCATTAAGCCAATTAACATCTGCCTCAATCTGGCAGACAGACTGTTTATGACCCGAAATTGACTTAAGCCCCTCCCAGACCCCCCTTATGTCTTTTCTTTCCATTTGCTTTTCCATTTTTTCCTTATAACTGGCTTTTCCTTGCCTGATTTGATGCCTCAGCTCCTTTTGTACTTCCCTCAACCCCTCCTTATCTCTTGTCCTGAATGCCATCTTTTTCTCCTTAAGTAGTGTTTTTATATCAGAGTTAATCCATGGTTTGTTGTTGGAGAAGCACCTCACCACTTTTGTGGGTACTGTGTTGTCCACACAAAAATTAATGTAGTCCGTTATGCAGTGTGTGAGTCCTTCTATATCTTCTCCATACGAATCCTGCAAAACTTCCCATGCGGTTGTGTCAAAACAATCCCTCAGAGCCTCATCACTCTCCTCGGACCATATCCTCACTGTGCGGGTGACAGCTGGTTCTCTACGTACAAGTGGCTTGTACACAGGTCGGAGATGTACTAGGTTGTGATCCGATCTTCCCAGGGGCGGTAGAGCTGATGAGTTATATGCCTCCCTCGCGTTGGCAAAGAACAAGTCCAGTGTTTTGTTGTCTCTTGTGTGGCAGGTTACATACTGTGTGAAACTGGGCAGTGTGGATGATGGAGAGGCATGGTTGAAATCACCCGACACAAGAAGGAGGGCCTGGGGGTGTTGTGATTGTAAATGGCTCAGCGTGGCTTGTAGGACCTCGCAGGCAGCGTCAGCTTTCGCAGAGGGGGGGACATATACAGCTATCACGATGACATGCGATAGTTCCCTTGGTAGGTAGAAAGGTCTCATGCTCACAGCTAATAGTTCAATGTCCTTACAGCAAGTTTGCTCCTTAATCACAATGTGCCTAGGATTGCACCATCTATTATTCACAAACATTGCCAGCCCTAGTCGCTCTTAATGGCTCAGTCCCTGGTACCAGCCATCCATATTCTTCTCTCTCTGCATATTGCTTTCAGTAGCTGAGCCCTGATAAGGTTCTAGATGAGTTTCTTGGAGCAGTGCTTCTGCATGTAAATCCAGAGATAACTGTGGCTTTACAACAAGTACAACCAAAGTGCTGGAATGAGCTGAAAACCAGGAAGTGGAGAAGAGACAGGAGGGCAGCTGAAATCCTGCAATGGGAAAACTCTTTAAGGCTGAGGTGACACGTTGTGGAAAAGCTACATTTTCTTTTTTTAATCTTGAGCCAAAGCCAAGAGTGGCTTCAAAAGGAATGGGCAATATAACAGGAAGCACTTTGCAATCCCATATTCCCCCCTGCCGACTGGGATAGGTCCTTCCTTTTCACACATAAGCTCCTACTGGCCTGCGGTGCGCAGGAAAAGAATTACAAAATCCTGACTCGCTGGTACTGCAGTCCTGATGTCCTCCATTGGTTCTATCCTGGTATATCTGACCGGTGTTGGCACTGTGGTCCTGAGAAAGGTACGCTATACCATATTTGCTGGGAGTGCGCCGCCCTTAGGTCCTTTTGGGATGCAGTCTTTGCCTTCTACACTAAAGTGAACGGCAGAACTGTGCTGTGGTGTCCTCGCCCCGCCTTGCCCTCCCCTCTGTAAAAAGGGACCTCCTGTGTCATTTCCTCATGGCCGCCAGAACAGTCATTCCCAGGCATTGGTGCAGCACTGCCACGCCCAGCCTGGTTGAGTTCTTACAGGAGCTTCTCCTTATTAGGAGAATGGATGCCCTGGTGGCTGCCGCCTCGTCAGACTCCTCTAAATTTGAGCCCCTTTGGCGTTCGTGGGAGGTGTTTCAGGAGTCTTCTGAGTTCTCCTCTCTCTTTACCTGATGTGGAATGGGTTGGTTCCCTTCCTTGAAGGGCAGGTCGCCCCCCCCTTCCAAGCTCTCCTCCTTTCTCCCCTTTTGCTTCCCCTCTGTGTGTCCTGTCTCAACCCAGTTATACTTGAGGGCTGGTCTGTCTTTTGGTCCCCCTGGTCCCCCCATGGTTATCTCCCCCCATGGTTATCTTCCAGTTGTATCTTTATTCTATTGGGCGGAGGCGGGGGGGGGGTCGTGTTAACCTTATGCAGCTCCATTCTCCCACATATTGAAGAATTTATATTATTCTCATTTTGCAGTTGTATGTTTATACGATGCTGATATTTTGCCCGTTCTTGTTCCTACCTGTGTTGCGTGGGTTCACCACATGTCATTGTTGTGTTTCTACATTTTCTAGTGTCTGGGTGGCTTGCACGCACCCAGTCTGCCTTCTTGTCGATGTTGGTCGTGTTATCAAGTGTTTTTTCTTTGCAAAATCTTTAAATAAAATTTGATTAAACATAAAAGGAAGCACCTATACTTCTCCCTTATGCAGCTTTTTTTTGCACCACATGGCTAAATGGATGGGAAATCTCTAAGATGAGAAAACCCCAAGGATGCTGCGATACCACCTCTGGGACTTGCACGTTTCTTAGGGACAGGTTTTGGGAACCCCATTCCTCTGTCGCTGTTAATGTAGAAGTATGCACATGGTTTGGTCTCCCTATTCATTTTTATAGAAAAGTTAAGTAAGCACATGCACACTAGCACATGAACATAACCATATTTAAATTTGTATACAAAATGATATATTTATTACAATAGAAAAAAAATATATATACATTTTTGCAAATATAAGTAATTAAAAATTTTGCAAATTTAAAGGTTCTGTAATCATTGTCTTTTGTCTTGATAAGTTGCCAATGGATACAACCACAAATGCAGGAACTTTCTAAGATTTCCTTATTGTGGTCAGGTTATCATGCAGAGATACAATAAAGAAATCATAGTATTTGGTCCCAGACCACTGAAAGTTCCTGCATTTATGGTGGTATCCATTGGCAACTGATGAAAACAACAGACTATCACCTCTAAGATGGTCACAGAAAATCTTTAAAACATTGCAAAATTTTAATGACTTTTGCAAAAAGGTATTTATGTGGTTATGGACTCCTATGACTGTGCATATAGAGAACCTGGAAATTGGGGTGAACTGCAGTTGGAGAAACTGACTGGAGTCTGCAAAAAGTTAAAACAACCAAAAATATCCTTGCGAGTCACAGAATAAATCTGTACCAAATAAAGTTTTAATATTAAACACATTTCTTTACTATTTTTTATCCTTACCTGTGTACATATTCCTAGGTGTGATACTGTTTAATGCATACTCTTCAGTGTAGTGGCAACAGCTTTTTACTGAACACTTGCCTTACTGATGCAAATGTACATAAGAGCTACAGTATGGGATTGACAACAAGTACACTAAGAAAAGCAGGTTGTATTGTTAAAAGGTAACTGGAGAACACTAGCATTACATTGCATGGTCCTAATAGGAAGGCTGTGGATTCAAGAACGCGACAACTCACTTTATCACTAGCGAATATTCTCAACGAGATGAGGGGAAACATAAGTGACTCCTGATCTGTGGTAATCACATTTCTGGGAGTTAATTGAGCTGTGCAGTAACAGATGTCGACATTTTCCCAACACACATTTGCAAAGTGAACAACGCTTCGCTTGTGGCGCAGAAGAGTGAGGTAGAAATATTCCTAGACTTAAGAGGCAGACATATACCATAACATCACACAGTAGATGAGACTTCTCTCCACGCAGCTGGTGATTGAAAGCAATGTGAAGGTGCGGACAAATGTCCAGGTTGTGTTCATGCAGTTTTTGAAGCCAAAGGGTATGAACCTATAAATGACAGATAGTACGTCTCCTTTCTTTTCAATTGTTTTAGTTGTCCTGAATGTGTCCTTAACCTAAAATTTTGCCTTACTGGTGAAACTTTGACTTTGTGAACTAGAAGTTACTCCAACAAGAGACGATTTATAATTTACAGGTTGTTGTTTTTTTTAACCAACTAAGCATTGAAATTGATAACATTTATTTCAATAGATAAAATAAATGTACCATAATAATGTAAATAGAGATGAGAGAATTGAAGCTGCAGAAGTGGAATTCAATCCGAATTTCAGGAAATATTAGATTCGCATCGAAGTCGAATTTCCTCACGCTTTGTGGTAACGATTGGGGGTTTTAACACCTTGGATGCCGCGGTCAAACATGACTGCGGCAACCAAGGGGTTCTGGTTTCCGCCAGAATCGTATCGCAAAATTCGGCAAAGTTGCTGAATCTAATTTTTGAATACTTTGCTCATCTCTAAATGTAAACAATAACGTCTTAAGATGCAAGAACTTAGGTGCTGCTGAAAATATATAAATTGGGGAGAATTTTACTATTCCCTCTATCCCAGAACCTCTTTGGCACATGGCCCTTATTAATGCCAAAGATATGCCACTTTCCTCTTCCTGTGCCGCACTCACCATTTGTTACAAAAGTGGGCGAAGTGGGGTAGAAACAGGAAGTGCACCTGAATTAGTAAAAGGCCTGAGCCTTCTCATAATTTAGGCGCAGTTAGTGCCAGCAGGTGAAAGGGTTAAGGCAGGATTAAGACAGAATACCATTCTTAAAGCGAGCCTATCATTCTTAAAACCACTTTTAAGCTAATGGCATGTTGGAATGGCCTTTAAAAAGGCCATTCTACTCCTACCTTTCCTTGTTTTCTTCTCCCAGCCGATTCCAAGATAATTTGTTTCTTCATGTATGTAAATGAGCACCACGGAGCACCCAGAGCGTTCCTTCTCTTCTGCGAGGACCCATCGCGTCATCACTTATCACCACCCCTTTGTCCGTTGCGGTGACTCCCCTCTTGGTCTTCTTTCTTCTCAGTTCTCGCCGGCAGCGAATTCTCGTGACTGTGCATGCGCAATCGGGACGCAATTTTCCTGTGGTCTGTAACAAGAGCATGGCAGAGCCAATTGCGCATGCGCAGTCGCGAGAATTCGCTGCCGGCGAGAACTGAGAAGAAAGAAGACCAAGAGGGGAGTCACCACAACGGACAAAGGGGCGGTGATAAGTGATTACGCGATGGGTACTCGCAGAAGAGAAGAAACGCTCTGGGTGCTCATTTACATACATGAAGAAACAAATTATCTTGGAATCGGCTGGGAGAAGAAAACAAGGAAAGGTAGGAGAAGAATGGCCTTTTTAAAGGCCATTCCAACGTGCCATTAGCTTAAAAGTGGTTTTACTAATGATAGACTTCCTTTAATAAATTTGACACTTTGGTAGGGAATTTATTAGGTACCAAAATATGGGGTATCTCACTAGGCCTGTTACAATGGGAGCACTGGAGAAAGCCAAAGTACAGCAGAATATACAATGGGGGTGGGAACACTCCCCTGTTTTCAGGATCGATGGGGGTATGACCGCTCAGACTCCCACTGATCAGCTATTTATTCTCTGTCCTATGGATAGAGGATGAATACTCTTTGTGACCCCTTTAAGACAAAGAAAGTTTCTTGAGAAAACTTACTAGTATATAAGTGCCTGCATATTAGTTTACATCAATATTTGTCTGAAATGGTATACTACTGTCAGGTCTGACAGAAAACTGTGGGGTAGGGATAAGACCTGGAAAAATGAGAAAAAGTTCAAAACAAATCTTCGTCTACTAGGACTGACTGTCTAAGAGAAGCTGTTTTTCTTGGGCCTCGGAGGGAGCAGGCTTTACTCTTACACAGTTTTATGTTACTCTCCTTTCCAGCCAATTAGAAAGATAGTGCAAGAGAAAGTGATCCACCCTCAACCACTAGGTCTGATAACCAGGATAGGAATGGAGCTGTCTGCAATTAACCAACGTGTAACTGTTCCCTGTGGACATGTGGTCTGAAGCTGAAACGGATCCTCTGTCTATGAGAAAAGCACATATCCTGGCCACAATCCATGTTTACATGGGAGACTAACTCTCTTTCCAGTCAAACATTCCTGCCTAGAGATAAGCCACCTTCTGCATGGCCTCCCAATTACTGCATTTTAGTGGGGGCAATTCCAGTCTAACGCTCACCGAGTGTGCAATCTGGACCAAGTATGAGAGAGTAGGGGATGAGGTGCAGGAAAGTGCTAATTAAATTTGAGATTTAGCTGCACAAAACCTGTTTTTACTTCCAGATCCACAAAGCAGAACGGTCACAGCAGCAGCATGTGTCACATTCCTGATAAATTGCTGTGAAAAGCGATATCTGACAATTCTCTTAATTTCAGGATGGGATTGAGGGAATGTTTTCACTGCAAATAAAATATACATTTCAGGGAGAGATGGAAGATTTAGCTTAGTGTCCTGTTCAGGCAGTTCCCTTTTTATGTAAGATATTAAAGATGTCAGGGATTAGTCGATGCAGTCACCTGGAGTTGAAAACTCCAATAATACAGACTGGGAGATTTCCAGACGTGATACACATTTGGTCACAACCTTGTTATTTTATGCAAATCAAACTTTCTAGTAAACAGAAAAGAATTATATTAGCAATAGTAAAACTCAAAACACATTGCATTATTGGAAACATGTAAAATGTCATTAGATATAAACATATATAATGCATTATTAAGCATAATGATTAAAGTACCTGGTGACCTCCTTAGTAATATTCTGGTGCCGCTCTTCTGATTACCAGTCTCCTCTTCATTTATGTAAAATGGCCACCAACTTCTTAGACAAGTCTATGCACACTTGCAGGACAGTGTCTCAGACTAACAAAGCACAGTGTGCATAATGGGACACTAGCAGACACTTTACCAAAATGAACAAGGGATTAGTAATCAGGGAAAACATGGCCAGAAAGATAAAAAGGAGTGCACTATTCATTAGGAATATATTGTCAAATATTTGAATATTTGCTATTGAATCAGAGGGTCACTATGAGGGTGGGTTCACACTTGTGCCGGAGTCCGTCCGCCGCGAATCCGACTGAAAATCTTGGAAAACTGTATAGGGACTGGATAGGGAAAGGTTTGTGATGCTTTGCTTAAAAACCCATTCATTTGAATGGGTTTTTAAAGCAATGCGTGGGTGTGCGCTTACTCCCTCTGCGCCGCGAATCCAGTTTTTTTCGTCGGAAACAAAATCCTGCATGTCCGACTTTGTTTCCGATGGAAAAAAACGGTTTCGCGGCACAGAGGGTGTAAGCGCACACTCGCACATTGCTTTAAAAACCCATTCAAATTAATGGGTTTTTAAGCAAAGCGTCGCAAACCTTTCCCTATCCAGTCCCTATACAGTTTTCCAAGATTTTCAGTCGGGTTCGCAGCAGAAGGACTACAGCGCAAGTGTGAACCCACCCTGAATGGGTTTTCCAGTATTGTGATGTTGATGACCTACCCTTAGACCCCATTACACGACTGAATGTGCATCTGATGTGGGGGCCAAGTTTGCAGCAAACTACAGTGAGATGACACTTAAAGTGACACTCGAGTGCATTCCATTATGCATTCACATCTATGGGGGCTTCCGATTCATTCTGTTCTAATGACATAGAACAAGATAGGGCCTGCTCTGTAAATGCTTCACGGAATGCACCCCGAGTGTCATCCCACTGCATTCCACTACAAAATTGGCCCCACATTGGATGCACACTTGGACATGTGCAAGGGGTCTTAGAGTCAACGATCAATATCAGGTTGGTAGAGGTTTAACAGTTGACAACCCCACTGAACAGCTGTAAACCATATAATAGCTGTGTTTGGTATTGCAGGTGTTGGGTGTCAAACCCCAGCTGATGAAAGTCACAAAAAATTACTTATTACTGCAACCTCTTACCACAAACTTAATGTTTTTCTTTCTAAAAGGGTAAAACATTGCACGACAAACACAAGAATTAAAAAATGGTTGGAAGTACTGTGATCATCACAAGCTGCCCATAGTTTTTCTCTCCAATTAAAAACATTAAAGCTGATCATTAGTCACAAAACTTTCATTGTTACCAGTATTCACACTAGCAATGTGGTCTCCCGTTGTTCGAGTCCACCAGGTGTGCACCAGAAAAAAAGTACTCAGTGCAGGACTTTTCTCTCCGCCGTTTTTTTGTCAGTTTCCAATAGAGACTCCGCCAAAGATGTGAACTCTGCCTTAAAAGGATTCGCCATGGATTTTATATTATGGTGTATGTTTTGCATAGACCATAAATATCTGATCAGTGGAGGACAGACAGCCCATGCATGGTTCAGGACCACTTCCGATGCCCATACTATACACAACACAGAGTTAGAAGCAGTTGCTTCTGTGGACTGTCACAGGTGCCGTCACAGCAGCTCAGCTCCCTCTGACTTCAATGGGAGTTGAAATGCAGTACCAGCATCCAGCCGCTATACAGGGACTTGAGCCAATTACTTCCTGCTCCATGCAGTGCGTAGTACAGGCACTCGAAGTGGCTCCATACAGCTGATCTGTGCAGGGGCCGGCACTTGGCCCCCCCAATGATCAGATATTTATGGCCTATCCTAAGGATAAGTCATAAATAAAAAATATCCTGGCCAACTGATCAAAGAGATCAGTAATCACCACAGTCTTCTCTGAATAAGGACAACCTGTATATGCCCTACTTATGGCAATGGTGAGGCTTGCTTCATGTGTACCTACCTCTTAATCTTCTCAGTTACTAAGCAGGACAAACAGAACAGTATATAACAGCCCTAGACCAAACATTATAAATGTTGTATTAAGAGATTATTAATGCACTTCACATATAATAGCCATTTAAGTCTACATAAAATATTGAATGCGTTTGTATATAGTTTATTTTGCTCATATTCTAGTCTTTTTTTATTATAAGAGGTTTTATTCTCAGTTGCTAGAAAGCTAAATTCACAAATCTGCAGGTTTCCTTTTGCTCTCAATTGACCTGACTGTCTACAGAGGTCAGATTAACCACAAACAAATACTGAAAAGTAACCAGCAGGATTTTTACTTTCCCATTTGTTGTGAATAGAGAAACAAGTGACACACGGCTGATCAGTAAAAGATAATTAAGGGGGTTTTTCCCGATTGATAGAAAAAAGGTCTTAGTACTAGTAAATGCAATAAAATGAAATAAGCTATGCAAATTTCTCCCCCAATACTTCCTGCGCCGCTCTCTGGTCCCCCACACTGGTTTGTTCACATGGATGCAGTGGTGATGTGGTGTGTATGGGCATATTAATGCACTCAAGTAGATGATTGCAAGCGCAATCGCAGCACTGGAAAAGGAGGGAGAAAAAAACAGGTAAGTATCACTTCGTTTGTTCTTTTATTATATTTGCTAATGCTGGTATCTTTCTTCAATAAATCAGTGTACCCTTTTAAAGTATAGTATTTATAAAGTTACTACAGTTTTTATGTAGAATCGGACTATGAAATGCTGTTAAAAGGTCTTAAATGGCTGGTCTTTTCTTCTCTTTAAATTATTACAACATGAAGATTTTATGGGCCAAAAGACAGGTTAGCACCCAGTAACTTGTAGATCAAACTTCTGTACCCTTTAAATGTTAATACAATTTCTAATACTTAAACGGACTCATACCTGGATCTAAGTAAAAGAAATGTGTTATTTGGTGTGTGCAAAAGTTTTCTTTACAAGTTATCCTGGGATGGGAAGCAAATACCAGCTTCTCATGTATATTGGCGTGCCAAAATTAACTTAAAGGGAGTCTGTCAATAGGACCATTGATCATAAGCTACACACATAGTACTGAAAGCGATTTCACTCTAATTCCAATGGTACCTTTTATTTGGTTATCTGATGCTCTCACACTCAATTTTTCTAAATAAGCAAATGAACTCCAAGGTGCTAATTGGGGTGTGCCTATAGAACAAAGTTCCCCAACGCTCCTCTCTGCCGCCTCAATCTAAATGCCAATCTCCCCGCCTCCAGGCTGTTTAATTCTGTGCATGTATGCTGCCCCTGAATTCTGCAGGTGGTCCTGCTGACAGACTCCCTTTCAAAAACAACTGTCATTTCATTTATTATTTTTAATATTGTATGTGGGGGGTGTTTCGGGACACTTTTCCTAATATATTTAATTAATATTAATTAAAAACTAGCTTTGACCACTAATACTGTTTCTCTTTCCCTGCCAATCTCCACCAGCTAAATAAGTTATTAGATTAGATGTAAAAATCACCAGATAAGCATATCTGCACAGTGGGGTTAAAGAGCCTATCTCTTGCATTTAATACTAGCTGTTCTCTGTTCATATGGTAGATGCTATACAGACTGAGTACAGACTTTCCTTGGCAACGCTCAGGAGTCACTTTTTTTTAAAGTTTTTGATCACAGTTTAAACTCAGTTTTTCCCAACACCCCCACCCCCACCCCCATCCCAAGATACTGTTCAAATTAGGCACACACCAGGAAGGAGCAACTTATACTAACTTCAATACATCTAAAACAAACAAAAAAAATCTAAACAAAATCTACTATGTAAATGGCTCCTATGGACACCTGTGTGTGTCTACGGATACATACACACACCCTATGTAATATAATTCTGTTTCATTCTCCCCCTCTTCTTGATAATCTATAGACAAATACAACTAGGGAAAGGTGGGATACAGCAACAGATAGCTATAGGATTAGACTACACAGGGTATGTTTGTATCCTGGAACCATATAGGTCTGCACAGAACCTATATAAACAAACTGGTAGGAGCATTTCCGTCAAGACGATTTATCCAGTTGTTCATGTTTTATGGTTGTAAAACAGACATATCCTTTAACCTTTAATTCATAAAATAATTTGTACAGAAAAGACAATCATGCAACCCAGAAAATAATGTAAAAGAATTATTTTACACAAATATTTTCCAGGGTTACATAACGGTTTAAGACATTTTCTTGTTGGAGTATTCTCTCTGTAAGTGTGGAGGTCACCGACAAAATCCTTGACACCCACTACGTAATGCTGTGCCCATAGTGAGCCCACCAAAATAAAGGAAATATAGCAAAGTATGTGGCTGAATAAAAAGCGGAGCTGTTTAAACGTCTCACTTCCAAGCCAGGCCCCACCGCGCGGGAGCTGAGAATACATTAGCCTTTAATGAAGTGAGACTCTCATCTTGCTGGAGCCACCTCATTTAGTGCAATTGTTTCTGAGCCATTATGGAAAGACAATTACAAGGAAGCGGTGAGAGTAATTGGAATTGCTAGCAGGAGTTTGGTGAAATGATCATAAATAAAAAATATTCAAACTAATAAGCTTCCATGAGGGGGTGG
The DNA here is from genome assembly GCA_947044405.1 of Leptodactylus fallax. NCBI lineage: Eukaryota > Metazoa > Chordata > Amphibia > Anura > Leptodactylidae > Leptodactylus > Leptodactylus fallax. Next base: position 5,135,832 of record CAMRHE010000118.1, read on the forward strand.
GTTGATGAAAATCAACATAATTACAAGTGAACCTTAGCAAGGAAAAACAGACAGCGGGGTAGCAAGTGCTCAGCTTGCACAAAGCAGAAAGGGGGGTGCTGACAATATGAAATTAACACCATTACTCACTCAGTCTAGGCTAACTTGGGGAGATATGTAAAGAGAGCTGAATTGTCATATTCCTGAGAAATGCTTACGCCCTAAGGTTTTAGCATCCAAAAACCTATATGGAGGACTACACGATTGCCAAATAGGAATTTTAGATCATATACAAGAGATTCATAGGCTAAATGCATCACTTTTTTTCCCCTCAGTCTTTGTTCTAATCTGTTTTAAATGTCTTATCTTATCCAAATTATTTTATTCAATTTTCTGTACACATTTATGGGGGTAGCCATCTTGCCTGTGCTGCTGCTCTGAGTTGCAGTTTAGACTACAGATTCACTTTATAGCACTTACCTGGTCTCAAAAAAAAAAAAAAAAAAAAAAAAAAACTCAGGAAAATCTACTAACTACTATAGAAAAGTGTTGTGAACATGCTCTGTGACATGTGCATAGGTCACTGAGCTGGGTGAATGAGCTTACCTGCACTTATCATCTATTGTTAAAGAGAGCCTGTCACCAGAGTCCAGCATATCAACCCAGGTTAGGGTCACCTGATTCAAAAAGTGTTTTCATCTTGTGAATTGGTGCCTCCATTGCAGAGATATCACTGGAGCAACGAGAGGTAAGCAAGAACGTCCATGTTGCTCCAAAGAGCTAAATTTACATATTGCCAGAACCAGCCATCTCTCAGCAATTGAGACGCCAATTCACAAGAGAAAACACTGTGATTTGAGTGACCCTAGCCTGTATCTGTGGGGCTGAGTTGATATGCTGAATTCTGGTCAGAGACTCCCTTTAAAATGTAACTAAACTTTCAAACAACTTTTGATTTTCTGGCTGTATTTGTGTCATTAAATTTTGTAATGTACATTATTATGACATTTTACCTCCTTTCAGTAAAATCCTGCATTTCTCTGTTCTTTCCCTTGATTTTTTCAGTTAACCCGTATAGAACAAAGCCATTTTTTGTTTTTCACTCCCTATTTTGTAAAAGCCATACCTTTTTTATTTTTCAGAGTCATACAATGGCTGTTTTTTTTTTACAAAAGAAATTATACTTCCTAATGGCGCCATTAAATATTCCTTACAGGAAGCTGGAGCAAAATTGGAATGGGGTGGAATTGGGAAAAAAAATGCAGTTATACCATTTTCTTATGGGCTTTATTTATACAGCGTCTTATGGGCGGTAAAACTTATATGTTACCTTTATTCTATGGGTCAGTATAATCACGGTGATACCAAATGTATATAGTTTTTATAATGTTTTAAATACCTTTAAAAAAAAAACATTTCTATGCATCGCCATATTCTGCTGTGTAAAAAAATTTTTTAATGTGGGACAGGGTGTAGTTTTTATTGATACAAATTTTTTGGGAATAAAGTTTTGATCCCTTTTAATTACAATTTTTTTGGGATGAGAAGCGGCAAAAAAAAATGGAAATTTGGGCATTTTGAAATATTTATTTTACAGCCTATGGTGAAATCACTACATTTCTATTGAGTCCTACCACTGTAGAGCTCAATAGCAATGCTACTATGGTAGAGCTGGGAGCTTCAAAAGGCTCTTGGCTGTTGCGATCAATGGCTCAGATGCCATCACTACTGACCACAGCTTCTGAGAGGTTAATGGTCTGTGATCAGAGTAGTTATCTCTAATCATGGACCCTGTTGCCGGGTCCCTGTTGTGTAAAACTGCAGAGACCTGGTGGCCAACTCAGCAGACGCCATAAATCTCCACGTGACCCCGGATATACATATATGTCCTGGTGTGCATAAGCATTAGACATTTATTTTTGTAATTTTTTTGCAAGCACTGTCCAGTTAAAAAAAATTATGTTCCCTATTACAGTATTTTGAGTTAATAGTGGGGGGTCATCTGTCCAGGATACTTATCACTCCCCCAGAGTCAAGAGCGGCTGCTAAGGAGTCTCTTCCAGTATATAATAGAATAGGTTCCATGTTTCTAATAGAATATGGTTCCAGAAAATATAAAACACTCAAGCCAAAAGTGTAATAGAATTAGGTCAAAAAACTACATGTTCATGAATTCAAAGCATGCAAATTACTATGTACTGAAATGAAGATCCTGCTCAATGGCAAATTCTGAACAATTTCTGTAATAAAACTCCTTTATTATTCATATCAGTGTTATAATACCCACAGTGCGGAAGTAAAATATGTGCTACATTATCTCAGTATCATTGGAGTATTAGGCAAATATTGTTCATTTGTAAAGAGTCAATAATCCAAAAACACAAGTAATATAAAAAGATCTATAAATAGAGCCAAATAATATTTAAGTAAGAATAGGCTATCAATTTTATATAGGGTGATAACCCCTTTAAAGCTGAGTTAAACTTATGGTATTTGGATGCAGGCTCTGCATTACCTACAAACATGAAGAATTCAACAGATAAAAAAATATCATGGTACAGTCTTGAAATTATTTAAAAGGGGCATTCCATCTAGTCTCTCATCTTTTATGTTCTATGCTGCTTTTATCTCTATATATCGAAACTTGGCAGCCTTAGCAGCAGTGTGAAGCAGGCCTTGGTGGCATGGTTTCTCTACTTAAGTCTATGGAGAGCTATGTGTCGCCCATTAGAGACACAAGAATGTTCTGTGGCATAAAAACTGCATGGACTGTTCTACACAGACTCTCCACATTGGAGGACAGAAACACTTTGCACAGCTGCTGCTAGAGATATAATAGTTATAATATTAAAGTCATAACAAAGGAAATCACAGCCCAGTCTCCTTGATAGTATACTTATGATCTCTTAGATTATTTAGGAAAATACCTTGGACCCCTGAGGCCGAAGGTCATGAAGGACTTGGCACTTCCATGCTATGCCTACTGTATTAGTATGGCTACTATATGTACAATAGTATTAAGTAAATCCTTTATACTATGGACTCTCCAAAATTATATTCTGACATGTCTAATCAGGTTCCTATGACACCAGTCTTTTCTTATATTATAAACATGACATTAAAATTAAGCTTTACCACAGTACTTATTGATATTACAATTAGGAAACGGGTAATTTTGATTTTACGCAGTTTGGTACGGAATCCAAGTGGACACATCTGTCACAAAGCTAGCAGACTTGGGTTGTGAAAACCCAATGAAATTTGACTGTTTATTTGCAAATAGATTGTTTCAATTCCATAAGATTAACACAATGTGAAAGCTTACATGGAGCTGCGTGATTGCCAAGGACTGTACAATGCACATTAATGGCTTGTAAAAATCATCCTCATTGTGCTGCTGGCAACAGGGTCAACAATTACAAGCAGCACATTAGTACAATCCGAGCCTGATCAAGTCATTGTGACATTATGTATGTATGCCCACTAGTCTAGCCTGGTCCTAAAACACAAATTGCGACCTCCCTGCCAAAACGGTACTTTAATGTTATAGCTGTCATTTATTTTACAGCTTCCCATCTCTGTGCTTAGATCAGAAGGGTCGATAGAGCAATATGTTCCTGGATACAAAATATCATCTGCATTACACGGTTCTAAAGTTCTGGATGACAAACATATCGTCTCCACTCCAGTCTTTAAATATGTGTGTTATAGGGAGGAAGTATCAGTTAACCTTTATATAAGATACCATTTTTTAGGATTTAGGCTTTTACAAAATCTATAACAATGTCAAATTCAGAAAATTTTCAAATGTATAAGCCAGCAGCATGCTGTAAATGAGTCAATAAAAAACCTCATTAAAAATTACAGCATCTAAGTGCCAATGCTAATTTTTGTATGTGCATTTGGTACTGGTATCTTATGATAATATCCTTAATGAATAAAATATCCTCAGCAATCATGAATAGACTAACGTCTGGTTGTGGTACTTTGAGTAACTGATAGTTCTCGGAGACCATTGCAGAGACAACAATATCTAGAGTTGAATGTGACCAGGATGTGTTCTTACTAAAGGTTTTCATACATATTCATCGGAAATTGATGAAAATGGGTAATTTCAACCAAAACGAATGTTTATTGGGTAAAGTTCAACCTTGGTGGGGGGTCTGACTGTCGGAAACTTCGTAGATAAGACGTTTCCCCAGGTATGCAGCTCCCAATATTGGTTTCATGTCAGGCACTACACTTGCTCATACACCTTAATCTTGATGGCAGCGACTATGTTCCATTCAAGTCAATAGGACACCACTGCAGTACCCACAACCATCAAGTTTGAAAACATGGATGACCCCTTTAATGAACATGTATGTATGTATGTATTTCATTTCATGTGCTATCATATAAGAAAAAGTCATGATCCCTCAAATGCTTTCTGAATGCTATATTTCCCTCACAGAAGACAATGTATACTAAAAAAAAAATAGAATTTTTGTACAAACCTATGTATGAGCACAGTTTTTTTACTTGAAACTACTGTCAAGGAGGCTTCAGACTACAGAACATGGAATTCAATGCATAAAATACTTTCAAAACACAGTACCATACAGAACTTCACAAGTACAGCTTGCTATTGATTGTTATACACAAGGCTTATGGGCATGTATGTCTTCTGCACAAACCTCAATCCTATATACAGTGACACAGATCCCAGTATTCTCACACATAGAGTTCTTTGATTAAAGCCGAAGATGCTTCATGTATACTCTGGGCTTTTGTAAAGTGAATCCTGGCAGGGCAGAATGGGTTATGTCTCATAGTCATTAAGAAAGCAAACATTCAGCAGGCTGCACTCATGTGTTCTGTGCCCCCTTAGTTCATGTAAATGGGTTTGAGCTCAGCACGGGGGTCTCATTCACACACTGTTTAAACAGAAGGAAGGCAGAATCTGTTAAAAACAGATTTTCACCCTTAGAAGCCAGCTCAGCACTTTCTGTGATCTTAAAAAAACAGTAATGCCAACATGTGCTACAGAGAGAGCCTCGGTATTCACAAACTTTTACAAATGTAAAGGATTTTCAAAGCAAGAAAGATTTTTTATAATAAATAGTGATGATCTATCCCAATGTTATCTGGGCTCAGTGGGGATATATACTGTAATAGGTAATAGGTCTCCTGCTAGTGTGGATGTTATATACACGGAACTTGGTTATTTCACTGGACAGGATTTAAGTGTATTATCGCAGGTCAGTCTGTGAAATTATCATAAAAAAATATCACCAGGGTAATCCTAGAATGCCTTAACCTGTCCTCACCCGTCTTCAGAACAAACATTCTTAGGCACTGTAAGTCACTGTAAGTATTTCAATGAGAGTTCCCAAGTGGAATCTGCCTGAAGAACGAGCAGGACGCTAGCAGAAAAAAAAAATCAGCTACTGCCGCCCATTCAAAAAAAAGGGAGGCAGATTTCAGGCGGATTTTGAGTCAAATTCCTATGTGTGAACCCCCTTACTGATTGAAACATGGGATATACAAAATACTAGAGACATTAAAAGGTTTCCATAAACTTAAAGAGAGTCTGTCAGCTGGAAAAGTGATATCAGACTAAAGACAGTACCTTGTAAGACGGCTTCTATACTATGCTTTTCTTATTTTATATTGCAGCTCTACTTTCATGAAAATTTTTCTTATACAATTTAGCTGAAAAGGGCTTTAGGGTTGTTTCTTCTCCTGCAAGGACTTTGCTCTCTGCTCTAGAAAACTGTACTTAACTGATGCCCAGCTTCACCCCCATTGCTTGAGCGACATCCACCCTTCACCCTCCTGTGCTCATCATAAGAATGATAAATTTGCATAAGGATAAAACACAAATTTTCTTGAAAATGGAACTGCATTGCAGAATAAGAAAGGCATCTTTGGAAAGAGGTAGAAGCCGCCCTACAAGTTATTGTCATTAGCTTGACATAAATGTGCAACAAGCCATTTATCTAATGAATTATACAATATTAACAATTCTATAACTTAATTCATCTTTTTATTTTAATGCCACACTTAGAGTTAACATTTTATTTCCTATTTCAACTCTGACTCCACAACCCTGCGTTCAACATTTACCTAATGTTTATGGGGACCTTAAACGGGTATTTCACAGCTTTGGATATCGGGTTGCTTGGTCTGACTGCTGGGACCCCAATGATCATGAGGATTGGGGTTCTTTGAACTGAGTAGCATGGCAAACAGCACACTTTACCTAAAACACTTGGCTATCTCTAGCAGTCCCATTGAAATGAATGGAGTGCACTGTCCATAATTCCCCTCCATTCAAAACTGGGGTCCTCATGATCGGTGGGGGTCCCAGCTATCCCCCATCAATTAGCAAGTTAACTCCTATCCTTACGTCACTGATCTCTTTCAGTGTAAATATTCCTAAAGATCTTTCATAGACATCAACCCTAAAAGTTATAATTCAGTATTAAATTTTAGGGAAGACCCTAAACAAAACAGCTAGACTAGCATCAAATCTGCTATGAGATTGCAAAGTGTGAACACGAAATTCAATCCAATGTACACAGTTTGACAAAGTTAGATGTAGTGGCCTAGTGTAGGATACCCATCAACAGTAAAAAGGGAGCAGCGAATGTTAAAAACTAAGCAGTGATCCTTTGCTGCTACTCCCTACAAATCTATGGTGCCCCAGCAAGAATATTAAATCACCTACCCGTCCGGGAAAACCTCTTTTAACCACTTCTATACTGTTTTTTTTCCCTGGTTCAGGACCGGACACATTTTTGTTTTTTCTCGTACATGCTGTTTTAAGGACTATAATATTTTTTTTTCCTTTTGGTTTTTCAAATAATTTTTGCATTTTTTTTATGTGATAAATAAGGCTTTATTTTTATGTGGTTTTTATTTTTCCATGTATATATCTTTATTATAATATCCAAGAGAATGTAAACAAAAATAGGAATAAAAAAAATTTAAATAGTTTTCCCACGAGGTCTCGAAGTTCCTTTCTCCCCAAAGGTAATGTGACCGTTGGGTCAGAGGGGAGGCAGAGACAGTAATAAACCATCCCTGCCTTACCTATGGGATGTCCAGCTGTATTAATAGCCGGCATCCCGAGCCCATAGCTGCACAATATCGTGCAGCAGGCTAACCTTGCAAGGACTACCTGGACATATAGAGACTATGGGCGGTCTGGAAGAGGTTAAGCGCCATTATGAGGCTGGCCGCACTTTGAATATTGACTGTTTACTGGGCGCTAATGTGCTTCAATGATCTGAATATTGCAGCTTTTGCAGGTAATGTATTCTGCCAGAAATATCTGTTGTGTTTTTCCTCCTAAAACAATAATCATACACTTCCAGATTCTCATTATACACGGCCATATCATTAGCTGCCGCAATTATTCAAATAACTTTATTTCCCTTCCATTTTATGGAGCTATCAAAAGTTTTCTTTAGCACTTTACCATATCTGGAACTATAATGTTCCCAACAATGATTTCAATCTCTCATAATCTATATATTTGCAAATTGTCTATTCCATGCTGTACTTTACATGCTATATAAATGCAAATTATGAATATTGGGAAACAATGGAAAAATGAACTTCGTGAAATCTTGGTACATGAAAATGCACTAAAAAAAAAAATCAGGAAATACATTTTTGTGTGTGTTTATGCCATATGTAGATTGCAAGCACATACATACACTGAAATGAATAACATTTATTATCTCATGACAATGGCACCTGTCAAGGGGTGGGAAACAAGGTGGCAGGCCAGCAATGCTCCTGGTATGCAGTAGTTAATTTGGTGGCAACAGTGTACCTACCACAACATTAGGCAGAAGGTCTTAATGTTATGGCCAGTCAATGTATATGTGTATTTGACGTAAACGAGTTTTCGAAGGCTTAAAACACTGGTCGCCTTTCCTAAGGATAGGTCATCATTACCACATTGATAGGGGTTGGACGCCGACACCCTCATAAATCAGATGTTCCCAGCAGCCGATACACAGAGAATGGGGCAGGAAGCAGTTAGCTCTGTTCTCTGTATAGTGGCCAGACCAGGTATGCAGAACAGCTTCCATTCATTTGACTGGGAGTTAACCTGCAGTGACTCAGTTCTACTACTACACAGAAAATAGAGCTCTCTGTTTCCTGCTCCATTCTCTTAGAACAGCTAATCTATGGGGGTGTATCAGACCCCCACAGATCTGATTTTAGTGACCTATTGTTAGGATAGGTCAACAATACTTTTAGCTTGAAAACCCTTTAAAGAGGATCTTTCACGTCCTCAGGCACATGCGGTTTTACATACTGCTAGAAAGCCGACAGCGCGCTGAATTCAGAACAATAAAATAAGGTGCCAGACTGAATGTTTTGTATGCATCCTACATACCACCTTTCTATAAAGAAGGGTCAAATATAGCAGAAAATATTATATATCTGTATTAAAGCCATCAGCCTTGAGTCGAGCCTTTGGACAATAAAAATGTTGTGAATGTGACTATGTGTAGCACAGTTGATTTATCTCTATGTGTAAATGCTGCTGACAACTGGATTTAAGATGGTGAATTGCAGGGCAAGCAGAAGGTTCTGTTCTACTCCAACAGTTTTCAATTTCATTGCAACATTTTTTTCCAATGACAAATGATCCAAAACTCTGTGATAATTACAGCTAAAGAAGGAAATGTACAGTAAAAATAAAGACTAAATGAATATCATCACAGCATAACATGTAACTCAGTCATTATGATGTAATACTGTGCAACACATAACAAATAATATCACTCCAAGGATTATGGTAAACTCCAGTGATAAACTCATACTTGGGCTGCTACACTGACAACTCCCGTGATAATGATATTATTATGATCATCAGTTTTACTACAATTACCTCTGAAATCAGAGAGCAACACTGGATAAATCTGCCTGGTAGAAGTGGTTAATTGTAGAATTTAGCAATTAGTGGAATGGATTTGTGGAATTCCAGGACTGGAAATTTGGGATTGTCCCACTGAATCCCAGAAATTGGCATTTGGGAGAAAGAGACTTGACAGCTGCTCATGATCCATAAAATATGTTATAAATAGGTTGATGGGTAGAGAACAACCTCTAAGGCTGTGTTCACACGAAGTTTTTTGGCAGCGGATTTTGACACGGAATCCGCCTCAAAATCCGCCTGAAAAAACTCCTTCCATTCATTTCAATGGGAGTCAGTAGCGTTTTTTTCCGCTAGCGGAAAAAAAAAGCAACATGACCTATCTTGCTGCGGATTCTGCCCGCGGTGTCCGCAGCTCGAGACGCGTTCCTGATTAGGCCCATTTACCTGGGCCTAATAAGGAGTGGGATGCCGTGACGGAATGCTGTTGCACTGCATCGGCATCCCGTCGCGGCTGACCGCGGCGAAAACTCCGGGGGCGGAAAATTTTCTGCCATGTGAACACACCCTAAGAGTCCCTATGACCACGCCCCAGGTGCGCCGATCAGCTCGTGTTCATACAAATTAAAAGCTGATTTTCATGGCCACAAGATTGCACTTTGACACAAAAAGTAGGTTTCCTACTAACCAGCCCTAGAACAGCATAAAAGCTATTTTGGTGGTGGTTGACTCCCTTTAAACTAATTTTTTTTTGGCAATTTTTTTTGTAATTAACACCAGATAGTAAAATATAATTCTTTGTCCTAATCTGTTTTATTTTCTGACTGTAATTTATTTTCTTCCATTTTCTGTATATGAGTATAATGGCTGCTATTTTGATTGAGCCGATGTCAAAAGCATTTAGACAACAGCCACATGGACCACAGACTACTAATAGTTTGAAGATGACTCACTGGAGCAGATTTAGGAATGTATCTAAAAGAAAAGCTGTCTTTGTTGCCCATAGCAACCAATTAGGGGGTCACTTTTTAGGGGTTAATTAGGGAAAGTGAAGAGGAATTTGAGGTGGACTTCTGCCTCAGATTACTCTCCAGTTTCCAGTCCTGTGGACCTTGTGGCAGAAAACCAAAGTGGAACTTCAGCTTTCCACCAAGGCTTTACTGGCTTATTAGCATCAGAACAATGGGGTGAATCAGCTGAGTGTCTTGCACCCCATTTTCTGTAACTGAATCAGAAAGATCAAGAAGATTCAGGAAGGAATTTGGTGCTGATCTTTAGGCGGAAACCCATATTGCTCTGTCCATCTGGCATTTTTATGTCTGTTGTTCTGATCCTCTGACAATTCAGAATAATGAACCTAAAGAGGGTGGTGTAAAACCACCTGAAGAGAAATGATGCTTTACAGTGCCCATATATACAGGATAAGAGAAGAGGTAGCGTGAAGTACCTTTATATAAGAGTAGAGATAGCGAGCAGTGCCTATATACTGTATACACAATATAAGAGAATAGGTAGCATGCAGTGCCTATATATACAATATAAGAGAAGAGGTAGTGTGCAGCGCCTCTATATACAATATAAGAAATGAGTTAGCGTGCAGTGCCTCTATATACACAATATAAAAGAAGAGGTATTGTGCAGTGCCTATATATGCAGGAGTGGAACTGTACTTTACCTATCTATGCAGAATTAGAGAAGTTCTACTGCGCAGTGCCTAGATATGCAGGAAAACAGTAGCCACACTGTGCCCATACATGGAGGACAACAGAAGAGACACTCTGTAGTGTCCATGTATGTGGTGTAAAAGCAGTGGTACTGTGCAATTCCCATACATTCAGGATAAGAGAAGTGGCACTGGGAAGGGGCTATTTAAGCAGGATAAAAGAAATGGTATACTGCCGTGAACATATAAAGAATAACAGCTGAAATAGACATTCACACAAGACAGACACACAAACTGACACACAGCCAGACAAGTGCGTGCGCACACGCACACACACAAACCTACCTTTATATCTTCTCTCTCCCTTTGATATTTAAGGTCCTTGAACAGATCCTGCATACATCTATGTCAGGGGCTGGCACACATGTGCAGGAGTGCACACTCCTCGCTAATTGTGTAGGGCCAAATAGCTTCCCAAACCACCGATATTATAATCCATTATTAGTCTACTGTAAGCATCATAGTCCCTTTCAGTCAGCTGTTTGGTGGAGGTGCCAGAAAATGGTGGGCTACCCTAAGGCCATCAATAGCGCAGTCCGTGAAAAACTCTTTAACGTAGATTGTAGATGGTTATTTGATTCCATCAATTAATTCTGTATGACATGGGTACTTCGACCACTGAAACACAGTACCTCAAAAAATATCAATTAATGTTTCCTTCATATTCGCTATTACTTTATTTATTGGGCTCATATCTAAATATTTAGAATAGAACTAGAATAATCACTTTTGCTCTATATGTTTTCTTTTACAAAGTGATAAGAGCTGTGATACCATGTATCCACACACACAACCTACGGCTTTAAGATTTTGCACACTTCAAGTAGAAGTGGTAGGAGACATAGCATAATTTAATACCCTGAGCATACACACTGTGTAGAACTCTGAAACAGCAAATTAAACTTCATTACTGCAGACCCTGGCGACTGGAAGTCATTGTCTCATACGCAGCGTAACATCCTGCAATTTGTTAAATTTTAATTTTTATGATATCAGTTTGGCAGTTGAGCATTGTGAAATGTTTATTAAAAATTTAGATAACTGTAGCGCAACCTACAATTAAATTCTTACTTGTGCAGTTTTTCTTTTCTCTTTCCATTAAAAATCAATGAACTTTCATTTCCCAATTCGAAATAAAAGCCTACACATGTTAAATCACTAAAGGACAATGATCTCAGTTGGAGAATTTCTGCCATCCTCCTTTACAAAACCACTTATAGTGACTATATGCATTGGGCAGCTGGTTGGGTACAACTGACATCTGTCACCATTAGGCTATACAGTGTTAGGCTAGGTTCTCTGTCTTTTCTGTCTTTCTGGGCCACTGAAGGAAAAGAAAAAAATAAAATAATGAAAGGTTTGGATTTTTCAAATGACAAAAAGGGACAAAAACTATTGACCGTAATGGGATCCATAGGGTGTAGTATTTTGATGGAATCTAAAACAGACGCTATGATCTACGATAGACTATATTTACTACATGAAACCAACATACATAAACAAGCTGTCTGTTAGTTCAATAGGATGATGATGATATTGACTATAATCGTCTTTATTTTTGTATATTGGTCCAGCCATCTTATATAAAACAAAGTAATGTACATAAAACTGCATGCACTAGTGTTCAGCTAGCTACTGTTTATGTACATATATGATAAGATTTGAGTGCATGGACTGCAGGTTCTACTGTTGGATGAAGGTGTGGAGGAATACAAGAATAATGTAGGGGTGGAAATACCGAGTTATGTTAGAAATTTGGATAGGCCTGTGTTTTTAAGGGAAGCTTAAAATTGTGACAGTTAGAAATTAACCTTGGGTAGCACGTTCCAAAGAGATGGTGTGTAGCTTGAAAAAGTTTGATGGTTTCCCCTATCAGACGGACCATCTGTAAAGTATGGTGGACACAAAAGAATAGTTAAGGCCTATCACATACATGGAAAGAAATCTTAATATTATATAATACAGTATAATGACATCTTTGCAGCAATAATTCTCCAGCTGTTCTGAAACTTCAACTACCTGCATGTTCTGCCAGTTAAGGCATGTTGAGAGTTGAAGCTTCACATGCACTAGAAGCCAGTATTCTCAAGAATTGCACTCCTCTAACTTTGTCGCAACATTTCTCTTGAACAGCGGTCTTAAATCCATGGCTAAGTAGCTATTCGGAAACTCTGATCACAGGCTGACAACCAAAGTCACACTTCTACTGACTTTGCAGTAAAAGTTTCCTGTTTTATCTGGCATATTGTCTATGTGTGGTATTGTATTCTCCTTTAAAATCCTCTTCCAAAATAAAGCATGCTACAAATTGTGTTCTCACATGGTACCATAGGAAATCTGATATACAGTATGTTTCCATATTACATAACCTTATGTACTAAACTATATTTTCAATCTGCATTCTGTGTTTACAATCTGAGGCCCAAACCTTGATGTCATGAGTGGACAAAGCGAGGTCCCTAATAAATGTTGAGATTAGAAGATCTTGGGTGCACATAGTCCCAACCTCGACCAAATCCCAAATTTGAAAGTCAGTTTTCCAGGTCGTTAATACTGATGACCTATTCTTAGGACAGGTCATCAACACTAGATTACTTGGGTGTCAAACTGCTGGTAGCACTCCCCCTCCATCATCTCTCTGAACAACATGCTCTGTACACTGAGTAGTGGCCATGAATGATACTGTAGAACTTCTCCCATGTATGTGGATGGGATCAGTACTGCAGTACCATTCATGGCCACTGCGCAGTGTAGAAAGCTGTGCTCTTACTGAGCGCAGTCGGTTTAAACAGCAGAGAGAGCCAGGAACTGCTCATCAATAGTAAAGGGTCATGTAATTTTAGGACTTTCAACCACCACCATCAGCTATTGTATCCAGTGAGGCACTTTAGAATCATGTTCCTGAGTCAGAAATCTGATGACAAAAAACAAAGTTATCACCTTTTGTAAGATCATCTCAGCTTATTCAAATGAACTAGTCATGGTGGGCAGCACCACTGCTTTCCTAGTCAAAGTCCTGGGCAGTTATTTTTCAGATATCACGCCTACAAGTCAAGCACTTTATATTGCGAGGGCTGGAGGATGGCGCATGCGCACAAGCATAGAAGAATCCCCTAGAGATTTTTGCATTGATGGCTCCAAGTACACCAGAGTACACCAGTATTTAAGGTGCATTTTGGGAGAAGGGGGCCTGGTTGCCAGAGGAAACTTGTCAATCATGCCTTATAGGCATGATATAGCTGAAGAATAAAAGCCCAGCACCTTGACTAGAAAAGCAGAGTTGCTGCCCACCGTCAGTAGTTGAGGTTCATTTGCAAAAGCCAAGATTAGGCTGGGTTCACATTTGTGTTTGTGTCTCCACACCTAATCAGTTTTTGTGATTTGTCGAGATCATAAAAACTGGTTAGATCCAAAAAAATGTTAATCCGTTTGTGTCCGTTTTCAATCAGTTTTTCCCACTTAATTCTTCTCTGCACATGATCAAAATGAAGTATCTGGACGGATCCATCAAAAACGGACACTAACAGACAAAAAAAATACTTTTATGACAAATACCCATTGATGGATCCGTCAAAAAGACAGATTATGGTGTGTGCTGTGTAACAGTTTATGTCCTAAAGCCTAACTTTGGTTTTTAACATCAGATTTCTGACTTAGGGACATGATTCTAAGGCGCTACACTGGATGCAATAGCTGCTTGGGGTCATAAAATGACCTGGCAGGTTCCTTAAATGTCCCAGAACCCTATTTAAAAGTTAAAATGTAAGATAAAATAAGGTAAGATAATCCTTTAATAGTCCCACCAGAGGGAAATTCAGTGTGTTACAGCAGCAGAGATAATACAATACAATAATACAATATACAAATACAAAAGCTCCAAGGTAGAGGCATTACAGTGACAGTAGGTACAGATTAAAGGTAAAGGTAAGAAAGTAGTAGAAGTGATATCACAACTTAAAGATCTTTCAGTTCTCTGTATGGAATGATCTCCGCTTAGGTCGGTGTTGGTTGTACAGCCTGACCGCAGTCGGGAGGAAAGACATCCGGTAGCGCTCCTTCTCACACTTAGGGTGAAGCAGTCGGTCACTGACAGTACTGTCCAGCGCGATCACGGTCTCATGCATGGGATGGGAGTTATTAACCCGCATGGAGCTCACCACAGACGGTATCCTTTTGTCACCCACCACCTGCACTGGGTCCAGGGGGCTCCCCAGGACAGAGCTGGCCCTTCTAATCAGCTTGTCGAGTCTATTTTTATCCCTGGTTGATATACTGCTCCCCCAGCAGGCGACTCCGAAGAAGATGGCTGATGCCACTACAGAGTTGAAAAAGGTCCTAAGAAGTGCCCCCTGAATTTCAAAGGCCCTTAGCCTCCTAAGCAGGTAGAGCTTGCTGTGGCCCTTTCTGTACAATGCATCCATGTGATCAGCCCAGTCCAGCTTATTATTGAGGAGCACACCCAGGTAACTCTAGGATCACACTATTGTTCGGGTTTACGTTCTTCGGGTCCAATTTTATACTTGCAGGACTTTTCTCTCTGCTGATTTAAGCAGAATCTGTGACAGAGACAAGCGAACGATAGTGTCAACCTAGCATAACCTGTACTGAGAAATGGTCTTGTGGAGGGTGCGCTCACAGAAGATTGGAAGTGTACACAGTATAGGGATATGAAAGGATCAAAATCTGTCACAACAAATTGGGTCCATACACAGGGGTGATCTTTGTAAAGGTGTGGCATTTGGGAAAAGTTTCACTGTGTAATGTGAAACATTTCACATTCACATTAAAAAATGTGGTGGCAAAGGGGAGGACAACTGCATGTTATTGTCCATTATATTTACAGCAAGCACATATGAAAATAGTTAGGTTGTCCATATACTTCTGCCCAAATGTAGGTTAAATCATTTTAGGTAAAAATAAAATTATAGAACTGAAGCTACAGTTTTTAGATTATACAAGAGCCACAAAAATAGACTGAGAAAAAAGTCCTGCACAGAGGACTTTTTCCTCCGCGGGTTTCAGTTTAAAAATGAAGGATACCTTATGGACCCCAATATAGTCAATGGGGTCCGAGTGTTTTGTGGTCTGCCTCTCCATTGTTCGGGTCCCCCCATGGACTCAAACAACGAAGAGGCGATGGTAGTGTGAACTTAGCATCAATTAAATATATTTTATTAATTAATACTGTCAAAATTAACATTATTGTAATGGGCTAAATAATGTGGTGTTTTGGAGAGATCACATCACTATAAACTCCTATAGCTGCTAAGGTCAACACATTCAAGTAATCACAGTAACTAATGGAGCTCTGGCTCTGGGGCAGCGCCTTGCACCTTGGCAGAATGTCCTGACCTTTCCCATCATGGATCATCTAAAATGTTAACTGTAGGTTTTAAAAATAAATGCAGGATTTGCAAGTTATTTCCATTAAGAAAAACATCAAAAATTAGATTTATTTTTAACAGAAAACACTTTAGGAAGCAGAACAGTGTGCCGTCTCTATGAGATGCATCTGAAAATCAAGGCTGAAGCCATCTCAACAGGTGGCCTGAAATCCTACACTTTGAGCGAGTACGACTGATTAAAACGCCTGGCTGCGCGCCCAGAATCCTGTTCTTACTATAGACGGGACGTTAGATGAAGATTTGGGGGCTCAAAAGGTGGGCGAAGAAATATGAGATGAAGTCAGAGGTCTGAAAATCAAAGAAAAACGAAGAGAAATATTTTTGTATAATAACCAACTAGCATTACTTTGTGGTATCCCAAAAAAAATTCTGAGTAAATTATTTAATGCTCAAGGCAGTAAACTGAAGACTATACCAAACTTGCTTAAGAAGAGATTAATTATGGCTGCAAAGTGCTTTTACAATTTTCCTCTTGAAAGCAAGCAAAAAGGCAGACAAATAGTACAATGATATCCAACTGGGAATGTGAGGATCACATGTGAACCTTAGGGGAAAACAAATTCACATAGTGAGTGCTGGCCTCCACAGGATAAAGACCAGGTATAAGCTCATGTACACCAAATGCTGTACACCCAACCATAAGGGTATATCCAAACAGGGCATACAGATTGGGAATTTACGATGCAAAACTTTTCCAAAACTAAAGTTTTACTTTACACCCTACAAGATCTATTTTTTGTGTTTTTACTGTGTCCAGTATGTAAAGAATTTCAGTGTACAGTTTCAATTCAAGAAAATAAAAACACACTTGATTAATGGTGCTTTGGAAATGCCAATTAAGGTATTAAAGTAAAAAATAAATAAATAAATAAAAAGCAGGCAGTCGGACCATAACTGTCCATTACATCTGTAATTCGGCACAACGAGCCTACAGGGAAACAGTGGGGTGGACAAGCCACAGCGGGAATTGGAGTAGTAGGCAGTCTGGAATTAAAGTGGCTTGTAAAACAAGAGAGGTTATTAAAAGTGGTCTCAGAAAACAAGGTACCTTTTGACTGCAACAAAAAGAAAAGAAAACTAATTAATTTTAAAGCCTGTGCTAAAATCGCAAAACGCCATGTTTTGCCATCCTGAAATGGAGTACAAATGTGTGCTCACGGGGCTCAGAAAAGCTCTCTTCCCCTGCGGCAAGAGTCACACCATCTAAAAGGAGATTTAATTAGTGAAATCTCGTTAGGCAAACAAAATTATTCAAAAGACAATGCTCATCTGGACAGGGGGTATGATTAAACAAAGCTGCTCATTTAGAAAGTTGACGCTCTACTTCACTGGAATCAGTTGTACGACTTTTATCGCTTACCTTTGTGAAGTGCAGAATCTTACCAAAATCTGAATCTTTTTCTTCCATAAAACTAGTTATTAAAAGTTCCCATACACCAACAGTAGCTCTCAGCAGACAGCTTTTCCTCCCAAATCCATGCATATGCAGACATGGCTTAACTCAGCATGCATGTATTCTCAATGGGGACTGGAGAATAAGGCCGCATACACATAAACCAATTATTGGTCCCACCAAAATCGACAGCTTTGGATGACTTATCTTGTGTGTAAGGAAGGGTGGTATTAAGTCATGTGTGACAACTTTGTTCCAGTGGAATGGGGATGGTTACCATACGGATCTTGGTAAATTAATTGTCATAATAACAGGATCTTGTGGGTCATACTGTAGAAAAAAAAACCCTACAGCACAAAGTGTTTTGAGACTCTGTGATAGTCATCAACCTTTGCAATGCAAAATCAAAATCCCACAGTGAACTGCCATTTGTGGCCATAGCCTAAAAATGCCATAATGGTTTTGAAGGTTATTTTATACTTTTTTTTTTTTTTTTTTTTTGGTCACATAATTTTATTGGCTTTTTTTCCTGTTTTTTTTTTTTTTTTAACCCCTTAAGGACCCAGCCCAAAAGTGCGTTAAAGGACAAGGCCTTGTTTTTCAAAACTGACGTGTCACTTTATATGGCAAGAACGTTGAGACGCTTTAACTTACACAAGTGATTTTGAGACTGTTTTTTCGTGACACATTGTACTTCATGTTAGTGGTAAACACTAATCAATACTTTTGTATTTATTTAAAAAAAATAAATAAATTAGATGAAAATTTTGAAAAAAAAAAAAAAATCGCAATTTTCAAAATGTGAAATGCTCTGCTTTTCAGACAGATAGTTATACCACCCAAATAAATTAATATATATTATCTACCATATCTCTGCTATATATTGGCATCATCTTTTAATCGTCTTTTAATTTATATTGGATGTTAGAAGGCTTACAATTATAACAGTGATTTTCCAGATTTACAAGAAAATTTCCCAAACTAATTTCTTAGGGACCACCTCAGTTCTGAAAGAGATTATAAAGGCCTATATATGAGAAACCCCCATAAATCACCCCATTTTCAAAAAGCAACCTTCAAATAATTCAAAATAGCATTTGGGATGTTTGTTAACCCTTTAAGCATTTCACAAGAAGTAAAACAATATGGAGGTGAAATTTAGACATTTAATTTTTTTTTCACTAATACATTCATTTACACCTAAAATTAACACATTCACAAAGGGTTAAAAGGAGAAAATGCATCTCACAGTTTGTTTTGCAATTTCTCCTGAGCACAGAAATACCCCACATGTGGATATAAACTGATATTTGGGCACACGGCAGCGCACTGAAGGGAAGAAGCGACATTGGACGTTTGAAAAGCAGATTTTGCTGGAATGGTTTTCAGGTGCCATGTCTTATTTGCAAAGCCCCTAGAGTACCAAAACAATGGAAGCCCCCTAAAAGTGACTCCATTTTGGAAACTACACCCCTTTCAGAATTTATCAAGGGGTATAGTGAGCATTTTCACCCCACAGTACCGGATTATCTGAAAGGGTGCCTGGGGTGGTCACATGACTGCCCCAGCGATATGGGTAATTATAGATTTTTTTAAATATAAGTAAATTAAAAGTTAGGCTGAGGGAGGGGGTTTAGTTTAGGGGTTAATTTTTATTTCATCCCGGAAAACCCTTTTAATATCATGATACAAACTGTACGGCAGGAGCTTCATGTATTGGGTTTCTGTAAAGTTAAGTGTATGAATACATGTATACAATTTTGTATCATACATAAGATTATAAGGTATTTCAAATATGGTGGGCAGTTGAAATGTAAAACAGTGAACATAAATTTATATCAATGGTCAACCTTTCATCCCACCTGGATAGAACTGGCATGTTCACCACACTTCAGCACATTCTTGTGACATTCCTGTGTTCACCCAGGAGGGATGTTGATCAGGTAATACAGGTGGGCAAGAGTCACATAACCTTACTAGTGATAATATCAAATGTTTAGTAAATATATATATATATATATATATATATATATATTGTGAGGGTGTGAACCTAGAGGGCGCTGGAGAGCGAGCAAAAAACAGGGTTGAAAAGGTCCTTGACCCCACCCATACTGGGGGCTTCACTCCAGAGCAAGTGCACACAGCAGGAGAGTGCTGCTGGTAACCTGCAGGGAGCAGGAGGACGGTGGACCAGCTGGAGACAGACAGGTGGTCTGTTCCAGGAGGACTGGATTCCACAACGGACTTGGTTAAGCTCTAGTGTGAGCCAGACTGCTGAGGAGAAACCTCAGTAAAGCTTCTTGCCCCCAGAAGTTAGTCAGGGCTCAAGAAGTGAGGTATTGCCCTGTGTGTGGGCTAGGCTGTTTTTGTTATTTTTGTTCCTGTTATCACTTACTAGCTGAATAAAGCCATTTCTTTTGGATTGCCAATACCTGCTCTGCGGTTTATTTGGCACCCAGCGCCACAAACACCTCTGTTAAGTCCAGGAAGCTGCTACCTTTGATGCTAAACTACCCCCCAATTGTCACAATATATATGTGTTAGAGTATATTTAGGTGTAAATAATGATGATGATAAAGGATTATGTTAGGAGGCATTTATGTTTGTATATATGGGTATTTGATATATAGTATGTGTATGCCAGGTATAGTGTTGGGTATTTCAGGAAGTGTGATGGAATACGCAGTGAACTGATCATTATTACCAGTTTGTTTGTGTATAAATCCAAGGAACAATACTAAACTTGTAAGTGGTTGCTTGAGGACAAGTTATAAATGTTAGAATAAAAAGATGACATATTCCAACTTTCCTTATTTGGAAACAAACAAACCCATTCCATCAGAAATGTACAATTATCTAATGGTATGACCAATCCGGATAGGCCACATTATAATCAATGGCCATAATGTGGATAAAAAGAGGGTCGAGAGAACATGAGAGAGCAAGCATTATGGGAGGAAGAAATAAGCCCCACCAGAGGAAATCTCCTCACCACCAGAAGTCCTGCATCCAAACCAACAGATCATTGACCATCAGAGCACCAGCAGGCTTAGTACATTCTATTTCATTCCCTTTATCTAGTTCTCATTCTCCTTGGCTCCCTGTAGAAGCAAGAACTGATTCTTAGTTTCCTCCTGATTCCTCTTTTCTCCTTCTCCTGAAGGCCCTATCTTACTCCTTTGCTGCTGCTTTCATATCTAATCCGCTCCTCTTATGTCCAGTTAAGTATAGGAATAGTTGTTAGATGGGTCAGGGCTTACATGTCTGTGAGTGTGTGTCTAAGATCTATATAGCGTTAATATAAGGGAAAAGGAGATATGAAATGAATAATTAATGAGTTATTCATATCATGATTAGATATTAATATCCCCTAATTAATCCCCCTTTAACAGTTTCCATGGCTGAGCAGCTGCATGCAAGCCTTACATCACCAGCACTTGGATGGAGTCCATAAAGGCATGGTTGGGTGAGTTTGGTGTGGAAGAATGTGACTGGTCCGCACAAAACTCTGACCTCAACCTCATCGAACACTTTTGCAATAAACTAGAACGGAGATTGCGAGGCCTTGTTGTCCAACATCAGTGTCTGGCCTCACCTATGATAACAAATGGTTGAATGGGCAAAATTTCCCACAGACACACTCCAAAAACTTGTAAAAAGCCTTCCCAGAAGAGTCGAAGCTACTGAGATGATTAATTATTATTAATATTATTGTCATGCTTACAGAGATTTTATATTTAACATAATAAATTACAAACATGGTTTCTTAGAAATTAATATTCAGTTAAAGTAACACACATCTCTAGTACTGGTTTCACAAAGCACAATATAAAATAAGATTAAACCTTCAAGAACCATGAATAAAGCTAGGAAGTGAATTCCATTTACCCATGATAAAACTCATTTACAATAAAACCCATTAAAAAGTATTCATGTTTCTCAGCTACTACCCATGGAAATTGAAAGGTTCAGAAAAGTATTCAAAATTACATAAACTGTGGATGCTCATGTTAGGCCTTATTCACACGAACGTCAAAAAATGGCTGTTTTTGTACCTGCCGCACACATGGCCATTTTTAGAACACGTTGATTTCAATGTGTCTATTCACATGGCCATTTTTTTTATGATACATTTTAACCCCTTCCCGACATACGCTGTAATAGTACAGCGGATGTTGGGTATTTAAATATGGCAGCCGATCAGGAGCTGAGCGGCCGCCATAGCCGCTGGGTTTCTGCTGTATTATACAGCAGACACACAGAGCTAATGCCCGCGATCAGTGACCGGTCAAAGCTGAGCAAGGCGCCACTTTGCCATTTTGAAGATTTCCAGGGTTGTCTGCCATTTACTTCTATTGCAGGCTGCTCTATGCAGCCTGCAATAGAAGCGTTGATAATGTGCAATGCATTGCACTGCATTAGCATTGTAATGCATTGCATTAGTGATCAGAACCCATGGGGTTCAAGACCTCTAGGGAGTCTAATAAATGCAAAAAAATAAAAATAAAAAAAAAAAGTAAAAAATATTAAAAATTCAAATCACCCCCCCTTTCCCTAAAACACATATAAAAGTACTTAAATACTGTGAAACACATAACACATATACATTAGGTATCCCTATGTCCGAAAACATCCGGTCTACAAATCTATAAAAATATTTTTCCCGTACGGTAAACGCTGTAGCGGGAAAAAAAATCAAAAGTGCCAAATCGCTGGTTTTTTTCATTGTTTCGCCTCTGATAAAAATTTGAATAAAAAGTGATCAAAGCAATATACATTCCCCAAAATGGTATAACTAAAAAGTACACCTGGTCCCGCAAAAAAGACGCTCTATACATCCCTGTAAACGGAAGTATAAAAAAGTTACGGGTGTCAGAATATGGCAACTTTTAGAAAAAAAATTTTTTGCACAGTTTTAGATTTTTCTTAAGTGGTTAAAATGTAAATAAAACAATATAAGTTTGGTATCCCCAGAATAGTGGCGAAACAAAGAATACAGGGAGATGTCATTTTGAGTGAACGCCGTAAAAACAAAGCCTGTAAGAAAGTCGCACAAATGCACTTTTTCTTCAAATCCACCATATTCTGAATTATTTTTCCAGCTTCCAAGTACATTGTACAGAATAATAAATGGTAGCATCATGAAGAAAAATTTGTCCCGCAAACATTAAGACCTCATATGGGTTCTGAGAACGGAAAAAATAAAAAAGTTATGGGGTTTGGAGGGGTGAGGGTGGGGGAGTCAAAAACAAAAATCGAAAAATTCCTCCTGCGGGAAGAGGTTAACAGACTGTCAAAAAATAGGACATGTCCTATATTTGTCCATTCTATGAGGGGACCATGAAAACAGAATCCTCATTAATGCAAAATAGCCATGAAAAAAGGACCAATTTGTCTTTTTTTCACAGCCATTTTTTTTTAGTGTTCATGTGCATATAGCCTTAGACTTTTTCTTAAATAGCCACATATCCCACCTTAAAATAATATGAGCCTTATATACCACTAATAAATGTATCCCCTACGGTACCTTGTCTCTACTCACATATCGATATTTAATTATTGTTGTTGGGCTTATCTACAGCTGTGTAAACATGAGAGCACATTCAATGTTTTAGGGTCAGAAGCAATTTAGATTGCATAAACAGGTTTAGATGGAAACTATGGCCTGACTCAGATGTATGGGATGCTATTAAAGAAAGGGGCTGATCTGATGTGATTTTAGTAAAAGAAGTAGTGCCGTAGTTTACCCCTTTCCACTACAGATATATGAGATGTTTGTTTCATAGATTGTAAGTTCTTGCGAGCAGGGCCCTCAGTCCCATTGTGTGAATTGACTATTTCTCTGTAATGTATCTTTTTTGCCTGTACTTGAACCCTACAAATTGTACAGTGCTGCGGAATATGTTGGCGCTATATAAATAAAATGTATTATTATTATTAAAGGTGAGAACTATAGAAATTTCTTCACCCTTCAATTCTACAAACCAACAGTTAAAGGGTTATTTTCATCTCAAACTTAACACTGTAAATCATGGCAAATAAAATGTCTTTTCAAATACATGCCATTAGCAAACTTGCTTGGCCTTTCTGATATAGTCACTTAAGTCTCTACATTGTTGACCGCTCATTGTCTAAGTTCCTAGCCCAGGCTCTGCTATAGAACCGGGGGCATAGCAGGTAAATTCATTCCTCTCTCTCCTGAGTAGGAGGGTTCAGGCTGGGAATATGGGAACACGCTTCTGCCTGACTACTTATTTACGTATATATTTGTGTGCTTTATGCGGGGGCTTGTATTATATATTGCCGCTATTATGGCAAAAAAAATTCCCTGTTGGGATTAATAAAGTTTTATTATAGTCTATTCTTATCTCTGCCTCCAGTATAGTATATAGGACAAAACACAGAATCATTACTATAGTGATTGTCACTACTTGTGAAAACGCCCTACAGAGTAGGAGTCAGAGCAGAGTGTTTCACAGCATCCTGATCCTGCTATGAAATTTTTCTATAGCATCAAGAATATGCACGGAGATACAATCTGCTGAGTGACAGTTCAGGCCAGTGGTGCTGTGTAGAAACCAGTGAGTTCTGGCACAACACTGGGATTGGTGGAAAACAGGAGATGGGACAAACCCTTTAAATATGCAATCATAATAAATACAATAAAACCTAGAATTTTGGAGCCCATTGACCACGTTTCTCTTCTTACTGGCTTCAGTAAAATCTTGTGTGAATGAATGAGAAATGTTACAGCATGGCTTACTGCAGAGAGTAGCACTACCATCTCTGCTACTATATTTAATGAGAAAGACAAGGAGTCAGCACTATCTGTGCTTACAACATTTAGACTGAAGGTAACACATAAAAGGAAAGCACCGAGCAAGCCAAATAGTCCTCCAATTGGTAGACTGTTTCAAGACTCCTCCCACAGGAAGTGACGTTGTCTCGTCCCGCTCTTTTGATGGGTCTAGTTTAGTTTGTGCACGTTTGCGTACTTTAATGCGAAATTGGGGATGCCTATGTATGGTAGACTATGCTGAAGTCTTGAGAAAAAAAAACTTGTTGGTACCACTGCCGAAAGAGTATGCTCACAGTGTTGTAAGGACAATTGGAGTATCGCAAAAAACAGCAGGACACTGGTCTCACTGCATCCAGATTTAACTTCTCACACACCGAGAGGAGATTTAAATCTTAGTATCTATAGAAAAAGGATTCTTCTCTTGCACCTATCCCACCTGAAAAAGGGGTGGAAGTCCCCAAACGCCATCCTGGCATCGTGTGTAGTGGTTATTGTCTGAATAAAGTTTGACGTGTTTGGAAAATCCAGGGTGAGCGCAGTGCCATATTTTGTGACAGGTCTCCATCCCAAGAGAGATACCAGTTGGTCCATATATTATTCCTTACAACATTTAGGAGAGAGAAAAAGGAAGAAAGGGACTGCACATCACAGCATTATACATTGTTGCTTGTCAGCAAAACACGAAACCCAGTATACATATTGAACAAGGTGCATAAGCCCACTAGTCACTTCATGATGACCTCAATATATCTGTGCTTACACTACCTACAGGGTGAAACTACTCTATAGAGATATACAGTACTATGCAAAAGTCTTAGGCAAGAGAGGAAGAAATGCTGCAAAGTAAGAATGCTTTCAGAAATAGTGTTACTAGCTCATTTTTGTCAATAAACAAAATTAAGTGAATGAACAAAAGAGGAATCTAAATTAAATCAATATTTGGTGTGACCGCCCTTTGGAGGAGTAGTTCTTGAAATGATGATATGGCCCCTAAGAGCTCTGATCTTAATATCATCAGGTCTTTCTGAGATTACATGAAGAGACAGAAAGATTTGAGCAAGTTTACATTTACAAAAGATCTGTGCTTAGTTCTCCAGGATGTCTGGAACCTACCTCCCTTCCTTCAAAAACCGTGTGCTAGTGTACCTAGAAGAATTGATGCTGTTTTGAGGGCAAAGAATGGTCACACCAAATATTGATTTGAGTTAGATTTTGTTCATTCACTTAAAGTGATTTTCCCATGAAATATATTTATGGTATATTCACAGGATATGTCATAAGCATCCCTCTTCTGGGACCAAAATGACTACAGTCCAGTTTTGTGCTTAGGGAAGAATTAATCTATTTTTTCAATTTACCTATTAAAGGGAATCTATTATTAAAATAAAACACTTTTAAGCTACCTTTCATTGTTGTCTTCTCCCAGCCGTTTCTGTAAAAATCAGTTTCTTCAATTATGGAAACGATCCTCACGGAGCACCCGGGGTGTTCCTCCGTGGCAGCACGCACCCATCGCGCCATCGCTTGTCACCGCCCATTAGTTTGTTGTGGTGACTCCCATCTTGGTCTTCTCTGTATCTTCTTTCTTCTACTTCCTCTGACGCAGCGCTGGACCGCCACCATTTTCCGGTGGTCTTTCACAAGAGGCGCAGTACGGACCACCGCAAAATGGAAGCCCATCATATGCAGTTGCTGCCGTCCAGCACTGTGTCAGAGGAAGTAGAAGAGAAGACCAAGATGGGAGTCACCACAACAGACTAATGGGCGGTGACAAGCGATGACGCAATGGGTACTCACTACCAAGGAGGAACGCCCTGGGTGCTCCGTGAGCATCATTTTCATAATTGAAGAAACGGATTTTTACAGAAACGGTTGGGAGAAGACAACATTGAAAAGTAGAAGAAGAATGGCCTTTTTAAAGGCCATTCCAACGTGACATTAGCTTAAAAGTGTTTTCTTTAATGATAGATTCCCTTTAAAGTACAAATTCCCACTTAACACCAAACCCCCATAATAAACATTAAGTTTTATTTATATATTTTAAAAGGATTCCATATTTCAAGAATAGATACGCAAAACTAAATAAAAGGCCAAAAGAAGAAAGTCCACAGCAGCACCAGGATAATGGCGGGTGCTCAGCCCAGAGCCTCTGGCAACAGCTACACGTATATATCTAAGGGAAAAGGCAGCACTCCAAGTAGTTACAAGAAAAAAATTGTGAACTTTATTCCATGTGTAGGGAACGTTTGACAAAGGCTCACTAGAGCTGAAACGTTGCCTACACATGGAATAAACTTCACAATTTTTCTTGTAACTACTGGAGTGCTGCCTTTTTCCTTGAATAAATAAAAGCCCAGATATCCTCCTTCCTTTGTATGTCTAACTAAATACAGACTCACTTAACCTCTGGAACCTACACCTATCTCTATAATGAGCCTCCTACATTCCATCTGCTGGCTTTACCATACTGCAACCTTGCTGACAGTGAAATCCAGATTTTTTTTTTCATGGCCGGACTTAACGGAAACATAGCTCTCTGGGGGATGTTGTTCCTGTTACTCTCAGTGAAGTGAATGGGAGTTATGGAAACCATGTAGTAAGCCATGTTGGTCCCATAATTCGCATACACTTCTATGGAAGTTATGGAAACAGCGCAGCTCCGAGATAGATGCAGGTCCTGCACCTATCAGACATTTATGGCATATCCTGTGGAAAACCTTTTAATTATGTCCATTGACAAAAATAAATTTCCTAACACATTTTTTTAAGCATTTTTACTTTGCTGCATTTTCCCACATCTTCCTAAAACTTTTGCATGTTACTGTTGTTCCTGTATCATCACCTTGCACTACTACAAAACACCAGTGACTGTCTATCAGCTGTTTATATCTTTCTGTAACTATCTCTTTAACTCCTTCCTACCATAGCCATTTTTGTTTTTGTCATTTTTTTTTTTACTCCCCTCCTTCCAAAAGACATCATTTTTTTTTCACTGAGATCTTAATTTTTGCAGGACCAACTGTACTTCATAATGGTACCACTTAATAATCTGTATGATGTACTGGAAAGCTGGAAAAAAAAACTGCTAGTGAGCTGCACAGTGCCTGTTTTTCAAACAATGCCAGGCCCGAGAGCTGCACCCTCCAGGAATCAGCTGATCTGAATGGAGCCTGACAGCCAGCTCCCCGCCAATCAATAGTGTATCTGAAGGATCAATCAATTTTTATAAGCTGGGTAACACCTTCAATAGTTTACAAAAAAATCTGTAGTCTCTGCATGTTCAAGGCCTAAGGCTAAGGCCCCACATTGTGGAAACGCAGCTTTTTTTGTTGCAGATTTTTTGCGGTTTTTGAGCCAAAGCCAAGAATGGCTACAAATGGAAAGGGAAATATATAGAAAGCTCTTATATTTCTACCTTTTGTTCAATCCACTCCTGGCTTTGGCTCAAAAAACCGCAACAAAATCTGCAACAAAAAAAGCTGCGTTTCTGCAACGTGGGGCTTTCACCTAAAACTGATTTTCCTATTTCAGTGTGTTCTACCCAGCAGTACACCCATTGATTTGGGGTTATGTTCACCTCAGATCTTTCCTTCACTCCCTATTTGCACACTCATGCAGTAGCATCTCAAAAACATCTAAAAAAAAAAAATCTACTCTTTTCTTAGTATGGAAATGGTCAGAACTATTTTTGTTCTGATTCATTCCTGTTCTTCATAACTGTTTATTACTAGTTATTGTCATCCTCACCAAACTTTTCCCTCTTCAATCTATTCTGATTGCAGATTCCCTTATCCTGTGCTATATACTGCACTGGCTGCCTGTTCACTTAACAATACAATTTAAATGTACTGCTCTTTCTCACAAAGTTCTCCATTGTGCTGCAGTCGTATATCCCCTTTACCCCTGTCTACTGCCCTAACCAAGCTACACATTCTACCAATGATCTAAGACTAAAAGGTATCGCCTGATTTCTTCACTCTTCCACAATGATCTAAGACTAACATCCTCCATAATGCAAACCTTCCACTCCTGCCACCACAATACTAGAATACCCTACCCCATACAATCAGACGAATTCCCAACATCTACAATTTTAAGAATATTCTAAAGACACATCTTTTTGGGAAAGCCTCTCACTTCATGTAATCCTTTACTTTCGCCCCTCCACTCCTTGCATTCTAATGGACTTCATATCTTTGCATACACAGAATCATTGGATAGGTAATGCAGTTTTATGTGTTGCGTTCTATTATCCTTTTTATTTTATTCTTTTCAAATGTTTACTAACTTTTTAGACAGTTTAGTCTCATTTAAAAGAGCATGTGACAAAAATGTAATGCACTTTATTTAAAAATGTTGTTGTTTTCTGCCTGAAAACCTCTCTAAGGCTGACACCCCACAATACACCATTCCTAGTAACAAATTACTGAAATATTTCATACAGATACTGAACTGGTTGGATGTTAGTTTGATGACACCTTTAAATGTATTACAATAACAAGGTAACTTTACAGGCATCTATTCCACAAGTTTATTTTTCTGTACTAATAAAGTCAGTTTCAAACCAGACAAACTCCATTATAGATACTCTTGAGACGTATGTGATGTCACTTTCCATAAAACAAATAATTAAAGAATTATTAAAACCTCCTTCTGTTAGTAAAGAAGATCTCATCAGTGTTCCAGCTGCACAGACCACCCACACAGTCAGGATACCAAAGTGACAGAAATCTGGATAGAAGTATCACTACATTTAGTGTGGGTGTAAATATTACTCATACGTTCACATCTTCCCAATAGTCAGTAAAGATTTAAGACAAATGTAATGTCATTGAAAGAAAAAAATTGACTTATATAGAAAACATCTGAGTAAATGCATATTCAGTATTAAACAATAAACTGGAAAAAGGAGTTCTAAACTTCTCATGAATGAGATCAGGCTGGCCCATCAGAGTGGACTCAACAATAGACCCAGATTTTAAGAGGACAATGGAACTACTAGGACCCATGAAGTCCAGCACCAGACAACCACATCTGAATTAGACAGCTTGAACTAGCAGATTGAAATAGAAATAGTATTTTATTAAGTCAAGACTATAACTATTATATATTATATAAATGACAAGATTAAATATGACAGTCTGAATATACCCATTTTGACATCAACAGACTTATGAAAATACAATTCACATAGGTGCCAATGACAAAAGCTACAACATGCTACATAAAAAAACAACAAAATTATTCTTCAAAGAATCTCTCTTGATGCATAATCATATTCTGAATACACAATGTTAATTAATGAACCCCCAGAGTCCAGGACATCTTAACAGGGGACATGATGCTCTCATCTGAGATCTACATTTCCCACAACCATGAAGAAAACATCTTCCCATAGCACAAAACACATTCACCAGCGACTCTAGGTGACACCTACTGCATGCCGTTTCAGTTGGGTTAATATTTCCCCAAAGTTAGACACTCATGGGTTTGGCTCAAAAAAACGCAGCAAAATCTGCTACAAAAAAGCATCTTTTACACAACTTGGAGCCTTAGCCTTAAAGGGAATCTGTCAGCAGGAAAATGAGTATCTAATGAAAGTACCATTGTGGGGCGGCTTGTACACTTTCCAAAGATGCCTTTCTTATTTTGCATTGCAGCTCCATTTTCATGAAAAATCTGAATTTTATTCTTATGCAAATTGTCTGAAAAGGGCGTTAGGGGTGTTTCTTCTCCTGCTGGGGCTTCATTCTCTGCTCTAGATAACTGTCCCTAACTGCTGCCCAGCTACGACCCCCCCAATGCTCGACGTCTCGGCATTTTGTCTGCAATTAGGGGCAGTTCTCTAGAGCGGAAAGCAAAGTCCCAACAGTAAAAGAAACTCCCCTAAAACCCCTTTCAGCTAATGTGCATAAGGATTAAACATTGATTTACATGAAAATGGAGCTGCAATGCAGAACAAGATGCTTACAGACTCCTTTTAAAAACGACAACTGAGAGCATAATTTTGAGAAACCCTAAAAATGTAAAGATACATCATCATTATTTAAAGACTGAAAAATCCTTTTAAAAAAAACACAATTTATATACCATAAAATCACATTACTTTTAAGTGGTCATCTTAATAAAATGACAGCAGAATCATCAACTTACTGAACTCAGTGCTGATTGGAGGACAACATGACCTTATCTCTGATAACTCAAGTCATCTGTAAGAAAAGAAGCAAACCATCATTAGTGTTCACCTCCAACACTCAATCATCATATGCAAAGTCAGCAGCTTACCGTAATTATTATCAACTTGTAAATCACTGGTACGTAACATTATATGATCATAAGGCTGTTACAACATGACCACACTCAAGAACAACATACAAACAATTACAAAATACAAGATGGAAATAGTAACAATGCACAACTTATGTAGTAGTATAACGTTAAATGACAAATGCAGATTTCTGCTCTGCTGAGGTTAGTCCACATTACATGAATCACTGCTGTTGCCAAGATGCAGAGAAGTGCCTTAAAAGGGTTGAGAAGGACTTCAAAAACATGGCTGATTTCTTTTCAGGAAGTGATATCATAATGTATTATTATTATAATATGCATTGGCCATGCTGCAGTTCAGTCTCATTCATTTCAATGGGATGGAAATGTGGCATTGCAGTGTGACCAACAGATGTGATGTCACTTTCTGAGAAGAAGTTAGCAGTCATGTTTTCAAGTCCTGCACAACCTCTTTAAAGGTATCAAACCGAAAGAGAGATATTATTACCGTGTTTCTCCAAAAATAAGACCTACCCTGAAAATAAGCCCTAGCATGATTTTTTAGCCTTTATGGAGTATACTTGAAATATAAGCCCTGCTCCAAAAATAAGCCCTAGTTGCCGTTCAATAAAAAAGAATGTCCAGGCCGCTAAACATGTAAAAAAGTAAATAGAATATAGCAGGACAAATACAGTAGACCCTTCATCAAGAAAAGTAGACACCCCCAAAAGAATCAGACATTGACTTTAAAGGAGCTATCTGTAAGATTACATTAGTGAGATAGTTGTCCACATCAATAAGGGTTGACTATCGGTAGTGCCAGGCTCTCACACAGATTGGGTAGTACCGCTGGCATCACTCTCTTATGACTGCTTCCAGTTACCAGGGGGGCCCAACTGCTACAAGGGGCCTCACAGTGACACTCTTGACAGGAGTGACGCAGATCTGTGTGTGAGAGCCCATATGCCATTGGCACTTGTAAACTCTAATGGTTGCAGATCTAAGGGGGTCTGGTGAGTGGATTGTAATACATGGAAAAAAATAAGACATTCCCTGAAAATAAGCCCGAACCCATCTTTCGGGGTAAAAAATAATATAAGACCATGTCTTTTTTTCAGAGAAACACAGTATTATCAGTGACCTGTACAAATCTGTACAGAGTGTGTCATATTCATCAACATCTATAAGTATAAATATAAAACTAGTAGTATGTAGTATATTATAGTATTATATATATTATATACAAATATATGTATTATATATTATATAAGTATCAGAACCCCGATGATTACCTCTGCAGAGCACAGTGGCATACCAGAAGTCTGTGCATGCTGCCTCCCCTGCTGCTCCAGAATATATGATGTCACCGACTCCACTCTATTTCTGCTGCAGGTCCAGAGTTGGTCATGTGACCAAGAGTCAGAACCTCAGCAGGGGAGACAGAAGAACGAAACTGAGACTTCCCAGCTGAAATCTGCAATGATAATCCTCAAGACTTTGGGGAACCTGAATATATATTTTTAGGCTACGTTCACATCTACGCAGATTCTCGTTCAGAGTGTCCATCACAGTGTCCACCATCACAAATCTCCAGATGAAAAAGTGACTTTATTGCAGCAAAAAAAAGGATACCAAACAGACCACATTATAGTCAACCCATTAATGTTTGACATTTCTGGGATCCATTGCTGTCCATTTTTCTGTCCTTCTGGTCAGACAAGAAGAAAGTACACACGTGGACAAAATTGTGGGTATCCCTCGTTTAATGAAAGAAAAACCCACAATGGTCACAGAAATAACTTGAATCTGACAAAAGTAATAATATATAAAAATTCCATGAAAATGAACAAATGAAAGTCAGACATTGCTTTTCAACCATGCTTCAACAGAATTCTTAAAAAAGAAAACTCATGAAACAGGCCTGGACAGAAATGATGGTACCCTTAACTTAATATTTTGTTGCACAACCTTTTGAGGCAATCACTGCAATCAAACGATTCCTGTAACGGTCAATGAGACTTCTGCACCTCTCAACAGGTATTTTGGCCACTCCTCATGAGCAAACTGCTCCAGTTGTCTCGGGTTTGAAAAGTGCCTTTTCCAGATGCCATGTTTCTGCTCCTTCCAAAGATGCTCAATAGGATTTAGGTCAGGGCTCATAGAAGGCCACTTCAGAATAGTCCAATGTTTTCCTCTTAGCCATTCTTGGGTGTTTTTAGCTGTGTGTTTTGGGTCATTATCCTGTTGCAAGACCCATGACCTGCGACTGAGACCAAGCTTTATGACACTGGGCAGCACATTTCTCTCTAGAATCCCTTTGCTAGTCTTGAGATTTCATTGTACCCTGCACAGATTCAAGACACCCTGTGCCAGATGCAGCAAAGCAGCCCCAGAACATAACAGAGCCTCCTCCATGTTTCACAGTAGGGACAATGTTCTTTTCAAGATATGCTTCATTTTTCTGTCTGCGAACACAGAGCTGATGTGCCTTGCCAAAAATTTCGATTTTTGTCTCATCTGTCCATAGGACATTCTCCCAGAAGCTTTGTTTCTTGTCAACATGTAGTTTGGCAAATTACTTTTGTCAGATTCAAGTTATTTCTGTGACCATTGTGGGTTTTTCTTTCATTAAACGAGGGATACCAACAATTTTGTCCACGTGTGTACTGTATAGGAAGTGCAGATGCGTAATAGCATAATAAAGTTTATCCAATGCAGGGAATGCATTGGTAAACTTTATTTTCCCCTGAACAACCCCTTTATCTTTAAAGATACACATTATGATTCTACTTATTTGTATTACCACATTGTTAGCCCACAAATAGGCGATGTGCTATATACTTGCTAATGCAACCCCCAGACTCTTAAAGAAGTCTGCTCTACTATTTTGCTCAGACGTTTACAGGATTGCTGTTGGGTAATGCAAGTGAACAGAAATATAAAAATTACATTTGAAATCTGTGATTTTCTTTTTGGTTTTAAATAGAGCCATTTAATCCTTTCCCAAAATCCGCTGTAATAGTACGGCGGATGTCGGGTATTTAAATATGGCAGCTGCTCTGGAGCGGAGTATCCACCACAGCCGCCGTACAGTGCCTTGCGAAAGTATTTTGCCCCCTTGAACTTTTCAACCTTTTGCCACATTTCAGGCTTCAAACATAAAGATATAAAATTTTTATTTTTTGGTGAAGAATCAACAACAAGTGGGACACAATTGTGAAGTGGAACAAAATTTATTGGTTATTTTAAACTTTTGTAAAAAATAAAAAACTGAAAAGTGGGGCGTGCAATATTATTCGGCCCCTTTACTTTCAGTGCAGCAAACTCACTCCAGAAGTTCAGTGAGGATCTCTAAATGATCCAATGTTGTCCTAAATGACTGATGATGATAAATATAATCCACCTGTGTGTAATCAAGTCTCCGTATAAATGCACCTGCTCTGTGATAGTCTCAGGGTTCTGTTTAAAGCGCAGAGAGCATCATGAAGACCAAGGAACACACCAGGCAGGTACGTGATACTGTTGTGGAGAAGTTTAAAGCCAGATTTGGATACAAAAAGATTTCCCAAAATGTAAACATCCCAAGGAGCACTGTGCAAGCGATCATATTGAAATGGAAGGAGTATCAGACCACTGCAAATCTACCAAGACCCGGCCGTTCCTCTAAACTTTCATCTCAAACAAGGAGAAGACTGATCAGAGATGCAGCCAAGAGGCTCATGATCACTCTGGATGAACTGCAGAGATCTACAGCTGAGGTGGGAGAGTCTGTCCATAGGACAACAAACAGTCGTACACTGCACAAATCTGGCCTTTATGGAAGAGTGGCAAGAAGAAAGCCATTTCTCAAAGACATCCATAAAAAGTCTCGTATAAAGTTTGCCACAAGCCACCTGGGAGACACACCAAACATGTGGAAGAAGGTGCTCTGGTCAGATGAAACCAAAATCAAACTTTTTGGCCACAATGCAAAACGATATGTTTGGCGTAAAAGCAACATAGCTCATCACCCTGAACACACCATCCCCACTGTCAAACATGGTGGTGGCAGCATCATGGTTTGGGCCTGCTTTTCTTCAGCAGGGACAGGGAAGATGGTTAAAATTGATGGGAAGATGGATGGAGCCAAATACAGGACCATTCTGGAAGAAAACCTGTTGGAGTCTGCAAAAGACCTAAGACTGGGACGGAGATTTATCTTCCAACAAGACAATGATCCCAAACATAAAGCAAAATCTACAATGGAATGGTTCACAAATAAAGTATCCAGGTGTTAGAATGGCCAAGTCAAAGTCCAGACCTGAATCCAATCGAGAAACTGTGGAAAGAGCTGAAAACTGCTGTTCACAAACACTCTCCATCCAACCTCACTGAGCTCGAGCTGTTTTCCAAGGAAGAATGGGCAAGAATTTCAGTCTCTCGATGTGCAAAACTGATAGAGACATACCCCAAGCGACTTGCAGCTGTAATCGCAGCAAAAGGTGGCGCTACAAAGTATTAACTTAAGGGGGCCGAATAATTTGGCACGCCCCACTTTTCAGTTTTTTATTTTTTTACAAAAGTTTAAAATATCTAATAAATTTCGTTCCACTTCACGATTGTGTCCCACTTGTTGTTGATTCTTCACCAAAAAATTAAAATTTTATATCCTTATGTTTGAAGCCTGAAATGTGGCAAAAGGTTGAAAAGTTCAAGGGGGCAGAATACTTTCGCAAGGCACTGTATTTTACCCGCGGGCGTTAAGACCGCCAGTGCCTCAGTCAAAGACCCTAGGGGGACTAATAACAGTAAAAAAAAAAATGTAAAAAAATAAATAAATATAAAATCAAATCGCCCCCCTTTTTCCTAGAACACATATAAAAAAATAAATAAATAAATTGAATAAAGTGAAACACATACTCATTAGCTATCCCTGTGTCCAAAAAACATCTGGTCTACAAACTTATAAAGCTTATGGTGAACGTTGTAGCAGGAAAAAAAAAAAACAAACAAAATAGCCAAAACGCTGTTTTTTCGCTGTTTTACCTCCCGGAAAAATTTGGATAAAAAGCAATCAATGTAATAGACATTCCTCAAATTGGTATAAATAAATAAAAAGCACATCTGGCCCCACCAAAAAAGACACCTTATATATTCCTGTACACGGAAACACAAAAAAGTTACAGGTGTCAGAATATGTCAGAATTTATTTTTGTATTTACAATGGTTTTTTTTTTTCTTAAGGGGTTAAAACTTAAAAAAAAACAAACTTTATAAATTTGGTATCCCTGGAATCATACCAACCCATAGAATACAGGTGACATTTTGGCTGCACAGTGAATACCTTAAAAACAAAGCCCATAAGAAAGTAGCACAAACACAGTTTTTATCCAATTCCACCCCATTTTGAATTTTTTTCCAGCATCCCAGTACATACGGAATATTAAATGGTACCATTACAAAGTACAATTTGTCCTACAAACATTAAAGGGGTTGGCCACTTTCAGACCAATATTGAGGGACAAATGTTACTTTCTGTATCATTTCCTCACGATTTTCTAGATCTCTGCTTGCTGTCATTCATTCTGCTTACCTCTAGTGGATGGAATTCTGACCATGGTCATGTGATGAACACGCAGGTGCCGATCGTTATAGCCACAGCACAGTAATCAGACAGCTGCCTGGTAACGAGCTGTGCACCTGTGTATTCATCACATGACCATGGACCATAAATCACATGACCATGGTCAGACTTCTATCCACTAGAAGTAACAGAATGAATGACAGCCAACCCCTTTAAACCCTCATATGGCTCTGAGAACAAAAAAAAAATTGGGGGGGTTTGGAAGATGAGTCAAAAATGAAAATTGCCTGTGGCGGGAAGGAGTTAAGCATCCTGACCATGAAGTTTGATTTAATTTGATATCCCCTTGTTTAGGGGGCACTCCTCAATGTACAGAAGTAACTCTTGATGTGTCCTTTAACATAAAGAGTTAAACAGGATTGATATTTGTGTGCCTGAAACTAGCAGGTGTCTCATATACATAGCGCTGACTTGCTGTGTCCTGGAGACAGGGGCATGAGTAATGTAATTCATATCTCACATATCTGTCATCAGTCAGACATCTGATCCACTGACGGAATCCTTCAAAAACATACTACCGATCGTATATTCCAATGGCAGCATACTTGTACATATAGACACAATTAACATTATATATAGGCACACATTTAATGATATTGATTTTTCTATAATATATTATTCTTATTGCTAAGTTATATTTTACAGTATTTAACTTATCAATATAAATATATTTCAGTTCAATATACAGCAATATGTCTTTATTGCAGTACATGGTACCTAGGCTCCCTATGTGTAATAAGGCAAGGCATCCAAGAGTCCTTTGATTTGCCCCTTGGGTGTCATGTAAACTCTGAACACTGATCTCACAGCAGGAGACCCAAGGGAGTGAAAGGGGGTGTCCTCACCCCTAAACACTCACATGCCATGACTGCTTTTGATCACAGCTTCTGAGGGGTTAAGCTGTCCAAGTTGGAACATTTTCCTACTGTTACAGCTAGTCCCAGCTATATAATACAGCCAGAACCTGGAAAACATACAGACCTGCACTGAACTATTACAGCGCTGAGTGTTAACTATATGCTCAGCACGGCGTAAGGCGTGTATGGCGCTGAGTGTGAAGGTACTAAAAGCTTTTTCACTTGGAAAAACCACACCTTCACCGAGAAGCGCAGAAAAAGCATGCTTTTCCCAATGCCATTTTAACTACACTTGTAAGGCTGGGTTCACACCTCCGCATGTACTCCGTTCGGGGGTTTCTGTTCCTGAACC
Organism: Leptodactylus fallax; assembly: GCA_947044405.1. NCBI lineage: Eukaryota > Metazoa > Chordata > Amphibia > Anura > Leptodactylidae > Leptodactylus > Leptodactylus fallax. Next base: position 5,173,111 of record CAMRHE010000118.1, read on the forward strand.
CGTTTAAAAAATGCGGAGAGAAAAGCGCTGCATGCCTTTTCGGACAGAAATCAAGCGGAAACCCTACTGAAACCTGAACGCAGGTGTGAACCTAGCTTTAGTAAAAATACACACTAATTAATAAGGAACATTTTCTTTATTTAGCTGCAGTGTTCTTTATGTATTCAGACCTTATTTTTCAAACCCTGGTTAGGCCTTATTTACAAGTCAGTGATTTGCATCAGTGTTTGTAGCCCTAAACTAGGAATGGGTCAAAAGCACAGAAGAAATTTTCCCATTATACTGTTTGTAGTCTCCATTCCTAGTTTTGATTTAGAATCACTGTTAGAAATCACTGACCAAAACAATGACATTTGAGTATGAAGAAAAAACAGATCCACTTGTAAATGTAGATCGTTATCTTTACTGTCCAATCAAAGAGAAGATGGTAGCACAGCTCAGTAAAGCTTTATGTTCTCATGGCCTGAAAGCATTGTTATATGCGTCGCTTTTAAATCCATTTGAATCACTTTAGCACGCAGCCCTAACTCCCACTGAAATTGGACTTACAAAAAAAAAAAGCATTTTGTTAATTGTAAAAAACCAAATGGGAAAAGGCATTAACAAAGGAGGAAAAGTCTAACGGCCATCAGGACAGCTATAAAGAAAAATTAATGGTGCATATGAAGGAATTATACCCACTAAATACCAGTTCGGAAACGCTTGTAGAAAAATGGTCAGGATTATATTGCCAGTTTTTATTTTTTTCTTCCTGCCTCAACATCTACATATATAGTGGGCAACAGAACAAGCAGAATAAAAAAAAAAAAAAAAAAAATCTTAATCGGAACTCAACCTCATAATCAGTCCATAGCCATATAACACAAGCCCTTGTCAAGAGTAATAGTACTAATAATTCTAATAATCATAATAATAAAAGTATTACATGCATCTCAACATAAGAGTTGTAACAGAAGGGACAACCTAATCTTCATTTAATCCATCTGCATCTGCTGCTGTGTGATGGTCACACATGCTGTTTCGATGCAGATTTTAGAGGGAAGGAATCTGTCACCAGGAAAATGCAGTGCAATCTGCTGGCATCATGTTATACAGCAGGAGGAGCTGAGCAGATTCATATATAGTTTCATGAGAAAAGATTCACTATAACCAGAGTCGTAGCCAGCAGGACGACAGTGGCCCCGGGCCCACTGACCCTGTGGGGCCCACTCCTAGGCCACCATAAACAAATGGAGTACTTTCAATTATATTGGTGTCTAAAGGACACTTATACAGCTGAACTGTATGGCCAGGGGCGCACCGCTAATGAGGCGAGGTGAGGCGGCCGCCTCGGGCGGCACAGTCCGGGGGGCGGCATTTTACTATTTAATGTAAACCAGCCCAGGACAGGCCGCTTTAAAAAAAAAAAAAAAAACAGAGCTGAGCGCGGCCTGTCCTGGGCTGGTTTACAAGACGTCGCATCTCAGCGCAGGCGGCGATACAATGACGTCATCACGCTGCCTACGCTGAGACACAGACGTCGCGGACAAGAAGAGGAGGCGGCGGCTGCATCAAGGCATCGCAGGTGAGTATAGCTTTTTTTTATCTATATAAATAGGCCGTAACCTGTTGGAGTATCCCCGGCAGGTCAGGGCCTATTTATTTACCTACCCCGCGTCTGCTCGTGGCCGCCCCCGCTTCCCCTTCTGCTATGGGCCGCAGAAAGGGAAGTGGATGCCGCTGTGAGCGGCCGCGGGCATCGGTAAGTTAGGCCGCGGGCCGCAAATACTACTATTATTATACTCCGGGGTCTATTCAGACCCCGGAGTATAATAATCGGAGGCCTAGGGTTGGTGAGGGAACATAAAAAACAGTGTTACTCACCTCCTGCGATCCGATGTAACTCCGAGCAGGCTTGAGGCCTGTGGTGACATCATCAGGTCGCGTCGCCGGCCTGATCACGTGACGTGTGTGCGCAATTAAACAGGGCCGAAAGCTGCAAGGCGTGCACCGGTGTCCAGGATAGGTAAGTAACTCTGATTTTTATGTTTCTATTCTCCCCTGGGTCTCCAATCATTATACTCCGGGATCTGAAAAGACCCCAGAGTATAATAATAGTTCATGGGTCGGCCACTATGGGGTATAATACTCTGTGCAGGGACCACTGTAGAGCATAATACCCTGTGCAGGGGCCACTCTGGAGCATAATACAAGTGCAGGGGCCACTATAGAGCATAATACCGAGTGCAGGGGCCACTATAGAGCATAATACAAGTGCAGGGGCCACTATGGAGCATAATACCAGTGCAAGGGCCACTATGGAGGATAATACCAGTGCAGGGGCCACTATGGAGCATAATACCCTGTGCAGGGGCCACTCTGGAGCATAATACCAGTGCAGGGGCCACTATGGAGCATAATACCAGTGCAGGGGCCAATATGGGGAATAAAACTGTGTGCAGGAGTTGCTGCGGAACATAATACCATGTGCAGTGGCCAATGCGGGGCATAATACCGTGAGCAGGGGCCACTATGGAGCATAATACCATGTGCAGGGGCCGCTGAGAGGCATAATACAGTGTGCAGGGGCCGCTGCGGGCCATAACACTGTGTAATACTGTGTGCAGGGGCTGCTGTGGAACATTATAGTGTGTGTAAATGGGGCGCTATAAACATGGGCTATGGCACCTGTTTATATTATACGCTGTCTGTTTATAGTGACCGTGTGATGTAATTGTAGCCTTGTCACATACTGTAGACATGTACAGGACGAGGCTGCAGTTACATGACATGGCCGCTATGAGATGAATTACACTATGTAAACAGAGAAGCGGTCACGGCGCTTACACAGGTACCATTCAAACAGCTGATCAGTGGAGGTCCTGGGTTTTTGAACCCCACTGATTAGTTTATTAATGACCTGGAAAACCTTTTAATTAGTTAACACCTGAGGTATTATTAATAAGGGGCACTATTTATACAGGGTACACACGGACATTATTAATATAAAGATGCACTTGGGAGTATTATTCATTATGGGTGGTTATATCATATATTTTATAATTGGGGGTAGCAGCAGAATGGGGGCTTTGTGTAGGTGAGGACAATGTGGGTTGGATGCCTGGAAAAAGTGAGGAGCCAAAGATGTCTGTGTTGCAACCTTTACAGAGACAAGTCACAGCTGGAAGAAGTGGTCATGGCGGGCCAAAGGGAAGAGAAGGGAAATGTGACCGATTAGTCAGAGACGTCACCTGTAAGTCACAGAATGTTACTGCACTGTATTCATCTAAATGATAGAGGATAAATACCTGAGTGATGGGGGTCTGTCTGCTGAGACCCCCACTGAGCCTGAGAATTGGGTTTTTCCCCCCACTAGGTGGAAATTCAGCCTGACCGCAGCCATATATATAGGTGTGTCACTTGGTGGATGGACGAACCCGCGTGGCTCTCATTCACTTCAATGGGAGTGCCAAAGATACCCGAAGTCCAGTACTCAGCTATCTGCGGCGCTCCTATTATAGAGAATGGGGGCCACGTGGGCTCGTCCATCCACCAAGCAGAAGATGTGTGAAGTTATTTTCATTGTTAATGCCGTGTTGTTGATCTGATACTGAAGTAATACAGGAAGAAGCATTCTTAAAAACTGTTTTATAACTTTGTGTATTGTGTATATTGTGCGACGATAACAGTGTGTTAAACTAGTAGCATGGAAACTCATTTTTTTTGGTTTTTTTTTTTTTTTGGGGGGGGGGGGGGGGGGGTCTTTCTATAGTCCGCCTCAGGCAGCAAAGAGGCTAGGTTCACCACTGTGTATGGCACAGCAGCTTCCTGCTCTGCCACCCTGTAAGCCACTTCAGGCGTTTTGGCTTACAAGGCTCTGTGACTGCAGACAAGATGTCAGCATCGAGGAGTGTGCCGCAAAGGATCGCAGGCAGGTAAGTATAACTTTTAGTTTTTCCCTTTTTAGGGCAGTTGGGCATGTTAGGGCAGTTTTTATGTAGCATCAAATGGGATGTTGGGAACATTAAGAATATAATGAGTGGGGAGATCATCTATAATAAGGGCTTATCAGGGGGCATTATAAAAATGAGGGGGGGATCACTTATATAAGGGGTCATTGGAGGGCTTTATGAATTTAAGGGGGATCATTTATATAAGGGGACAATAGGGGCCTTTATGAATTTAAGGGGGGGGATCATTTATACAAGGGGACATTATACATATAAAGGGAAACATTGATATAAGGGGTCATTAGGGGGGCAGTATTTATTTCAAGGGTCATACTACAAGGGGACAATTGGGCAGTATTAAAGTAAGGAGGCACTTGGGATCCACACACATCAGCTGTTGAGGCACGTGCAAGAACGCTGACCTCTTCACTATGTACATTGCATGCTGTCTGTAACAAAGTGTGACGTGCGAAAGTATTCATCCCCCTGTACGCCGATACCCCTAAATAAAATCCAGTGTGCACAATTGCCTTCAGAAGTCACTTAATTAGTTAATAGAGTCCAGCTGTGTGTAATTTAGTCAGTATAAATACACCTGTTTTGTGAAGGCCTCAGTGGTTTGTTAGAGAACACCAGTGAACAAACAGCATCATGAAGACCAAGGAACTCACCAGACAGGTGAGAGATAAAGTTGTGGAGAAATTTAAAGCAGGGTTAGGTTATAAAAACATATCCCAAGCTTTGAGCATCCCAAGGAGCACTGTTCAATCCATCATCCAAAAATGGAAAAAGTATTGTAACGTCTCTGCTGTTTCGGGTCTCGGCGCCACCCTCCGCTCGCATGCTGTGGCGAAGGAGGCGTGTTCAGTTTGATTCTTTGTGTGAGTTTCTTTCTGCTCAGTCTGAACATGGTCCTAGTCAGTGTAATTGATTTCCGGCCCCACCCGTGTCTGAACATTTCTCTCTGGACTGCATAGAGTTAATCTCTTCCTGGCCTGTGTGATTGACAGCCTGTGTACCTATCAGCTCTGGGGCTGGTCTCAGACTTTCTATATACAGGATGTCATTTCTCAACAGGTTGCCGGTTATTACACTTGTGTTTTGCCTGCTGTCTTTCTATACTCCTTGATACTTTGTTACTTGGTTCTCTGACCCTTTGGCTTGCCCCTGACTATTCTCTTGGATTTTGACTTTGTACTGCTTTGCTCGTTTGGTTCTGACCCCTTGGCTTGCTCACTCTGCTTCTGTGTTGTTTTTGTTTTGTCCTGTTCTGTGTGTCACTTACCCAGTATAGGGTTTGTCTTCTGGTTGTCCTTTTACCGTTTAGGGTAACTGAGGCAATAGGAAGGGACAGTGGCTGGGGTGAGATTAGGGCTCACTTGTCTCTGTCCTTCCTCCCAGTCCCCTGCAGTAGTGTCAAGGTTGCTACGTTTGGCAAGCCCCTTACAAGTATTCTACAACTACAAACCTACCAATACATGGCCGTCCACCTAAACTGACAGATTGAGCAAGGACGGCACTGGTCAGAGAAGCAGCCAAGAGGCCCAAGGTCACTCTGGAGGAGCTGCAGAAATCCACAGCTCATGTGGGAGAATCTGTCCACAGGACAACTATAAGTCGTGCACTCCACAAATCTGGCCTTTATGGAAGAGTAGCAAGAAGAAAACCATTGTTGAAAGAAAGACATAAGAAGTGCCATTTGCTACAAGCCATATAGGGGGCATAGCAAACATATGGAAGAAGGTGCTCTGGTCAGATGAGACCAAAGTTGATCTTTTTGGCCTAAATACAAAGCGCTATGTGTGGCGGAAAAGTAACACTCTGAACACACCATCCCCACTGTGAAACATGGTGGTAGCACCATCATGCTATGAGGATGCTTTTCTTCAGCAGGGACAGGGAAGCTGGTCAGAGTTGATGGGAAAATGGATGGAGCTAAATGCATGGCAATCCTGGAAGAAAATCTGTTGGAAGCTGCAAAAGACTTGAGACTGGGAAGGAGATTCACCTTCCAGCAAGACAATGACCCTAAACATACAGCCAGAGCTACAGTGGAATGGTTTAGATCAAAGAATATTCATGTCTTAGAATGGTCCAGTCAAAGCCCAGACCTAAATTCCATTGCGCATCTGTGGCAAGACATGAAAATTGCTGTTCAGACGCTCTCCATCCATTCTGGCTGACCTTGAGCTATTTTGCAAAGAAGAATGGGCAAAAATCTCAGTCTCTAGAGGCGAAAGCTGGTAGAGACATACCCCAAAAGACTTGTAGCTGTAATTGCAGCGAAAGGTGGCTCTACAAAATATTGATAATAGGGGAGTTGTATACTTTTGCACGTCATACTTTTCATATTTTTATTTGATTACAATTTTGAAAACCATGTATCATTTTCCTTCCACTTCACAATTATCTGCTACTTTGTGTTGGTCTATCACTTAAAATCTCAACAAATACATTTAAGTTTGTGGTTGTAAGGTGACAAAATGTGAAAAAGTTCAAGGGGTATGAAAACTTTTGTAAGCCACTGTATAAAATTTATACTGAAAATTTCCCCACTATCCTATACATTAATCTGTTCAGTTTATGCTGATTTATAACATGTCTACTGATTGCACTGCATGTTCATGGTGACAGTTTCCCATTAATTCCAGAAACTAGGAATATATTAAAAAAGAGAGGACTATAACTTTTCCTTTAACTCCCCTCCCTTGCCATATATAACTTTTGTCCTTTTTCCAAAAATAAAATAACCTTCTAAGGGAATAAAAATATGATCTTGGTTGATTGTTTTTATTTTAAATTATTTAAAATAAGCAATTTTATTGCTTAAATTATTATTATTATTGATTTTTATTTTTTTATATCCAAGAAGGTGTTTGATGGGATTGAGGTCAGGCCTCTTTGCAGACAGTCAAGATGTTCTACACTACCTTCACCCAACCATGCTTTTATGGACCTTGTTTTGTGGAGTGAGGTACAGTTATACCAGAAGGGCCTTCCCCAAACTTCACATAAAGATGGAAGCATGCATGACTTGGTATGCCGTAGCATTTTTTCCCTCACTGGAAATAAGTGACCTATGTCAGCCACTAAAAACAACCCTATAGCATTATGCCTACTTGAAACTTTACAGATGGCATAGTGCACATATTGCAGACAGATAATGTTCTCCTGGAATTCACCAAAGCCAGGCTAGTTTATCAGACTGCCAGATCAAGAAGCACGACTTGTCACTCCACAGAATACATTCTCACTGCTCCAGTGGTGGCATGCTTTACACCCCTTTACCCAAAACTTAGAATTGTGCTTGGTGATGTATGGCTTACATGGCTTGCTCAGCCATGAAAAGATTTTGGCCACATAATCAAGGCTAGTTGCTGGATTTTACACATTTGTGGCAATGTGCTTGAATTCAATTATTAACCCATTACCGCCGCAGGCATTTTTCTATTTTCATATTTGACTCCCTGCCATTGGGCAGAGTCAATGTAGAAGTGGGTAGAGCTAAATTTGCATAGTGTGCCGCACATTCTGTGTACCTCTTTCTATATTTTCGAAAGTTGGGAGGTATGTTATAAATATTAGCCCTCTTAAAAATAAAAGATTTCCCCTTATATACAATAGTTCCCCCTTAAAAAAAGCCCTCTTTAAAAAAAGTTTCCCCCTCATAATAGTTCCCCCTTATAAATAATAGTTCCCCTCCTTATGAATAATAGTCCCCATGAATAGTAGTTCCCCTCCTTATAAATAATTGTTCCCCTGTATAAATAAAGGGGAACTATTATGTATAATGAGGGGGACTATTAGTTATAAATGGGGACTATTATGTAAGAGGGAGAACTATAAAGTAGTACTATTATTTATAAGAGGGAACTATTTAAAAGGGAGAACTATTAATAATAAGGGGGACTTATTTATAAGGAGGGACAATTACTGATAAGGGGCATTATTTATAAGCAGGGACCCTTATTTATAAGGGTGCATTATTATTTATAAGCAAGGAGTCTTAGCCCCCCTTTTAAATAATAGTCCCTGCATATAAATAATGACTGCCTTATAATTATTATTGACAAGGGTGCAGTTAGCTGTGAATAGGACATATTTATAAGGGGGGACTACTATTTATAAGTGCAGGGGCATGGCCACTTATATTGTATGGGCCCAGTAAGAAGGAATTATACTATGTGGGGGCCATTTTAATTTGGGTGGGTCAGGTATGTTTAAATGGTGGTGATACCTTCAGTCTTTCTTATGTGACATCCTTCCTTTCCACTCTCACTTCTCTGGGAAATCAGGGTCCGGTCCAATCAAGCCTGGGGTGGATTCCTGACATCCTATAAATGGTTTTCTAAACCACACCTGAGTGCTTGCTATTAGTCTCTGTTGAGCATGCTAGCGGTTTTCTCCTGTACCTATTTTTGCAAACCTGTCTATTCATCCAGTTTTTATTTTGTTCCTACTGCCTGACTGGTTCAGACCCCTTGGCTTTTTCCCTACCTGTTCTTCTTTGTCTGTCTTCTCTGCGTTTGTGTTTACACTTGTGACATAGGAAGGGACCGTCGCCAGTTGTCCTCCACCGCCTAGGGTAGCTGAAGCAAGCAGGTAGGGACTTCGGGGTGGGTCCAGTATTAGGGATCACTGTCTTTGTCTTCCTTTTGTTCTTCTGGGATATTTGCAGCAGCCGTAAACCTAACAGGATTCGTAATAAGTACCATATAATATTCTGTATGCTGTAATGGAAAGCTGGAAAAAAAAAAATCAGAATGGTTTCTTACAGGCTTCATTTTTATGGCATTCACTGTGCAGCCAAAATGACATGTCACGTGTATTCTTTGGGTATGTATTATTCTGGGGATACCAAAATTATATAGTTTTATTTATGTTTTAAGCCCTAAAAAAAATCCAAAACATTGCAAAAATAAAGACTTTTGTTGGAGTCGCCATATTTTGACACCTGTAAGTGTTTTAGATTTCCATGTACAGGGAAGCATAGGTTGTTTTTTTTTTTTTTTGCAGGGTCATATGTACTTTTTATTTATACCATTTTGGGGAATGCTTATTGCTTTGATCGCTTTTTATTCATATTTTCATGAGAGGCAAAACAGCCAAAAAAAATGACAGTTCGGCTCTTAATTCTTTTACCTGCTACAGCATTTTAGGGCAAAAAATTTTGTAGTGTGTAGACCCTACGGTTTTGGACACAGGAATATCTAATGTGTATATGTTTCACTTTAGGTACTTTTAGATGTGTTCTAGAGAAAGGGGGGTGGGGTGATTAGAATTTTTAATTCATTTTATTTTATTTTTTATATTTATTTATTTACTGTAATCATTAGACCCCCTAGGAGTTTTGATCACCAATGCAAAGCATTACAATGCTAATGCATTGCAAATCATTGGCACTTCTATTACAGACATGCTAGCCAATAAAAAAGTCACTTTTTTATCATTTGCATAGGAAATTTGAGCAACCATTTTGCAAACTAATTACATGGCTAATGTATTGGGGCTGATTGGGGGAGGGGGATGACAGTCTCCTTTTAAGAGGTGTATCCCAATAATTTTGTCAGTGTTTCTTAACCACTTCAAGCCAAGTACCCCTTTGTGAAAAAAAGATCCAGCCAAGTACCCACAATGGATACTGTGGTGTCAGTCATGTGACAGATCCTGTTACTGATCTCAAGTGGAAAAGAAGAACTGGCGCGGATAGTTTGCCAAGCAAATCCCTTTGCTTATGGAGGCAGCTGTGGCAGACACAAACTAGAAGTTCTGAGGGTCTTTAAGCTTCAGACCAGTTTTTCACTCATCAGATCATAGGTCAGAAGCTGTCTGTCTGTCTATTTAGCACAGACTACCCACTGCTGTAGAGGAGACCTACTGTCTTAAACCCGACCTAATGTCTTCTGAGATCTGCCTCTGCTTGGCAGTTACTGTACCTCAGTATTTATAGACTTTGGGCGGTACTAGCTCCCCAGGAGCCTCACAGCATGAGCTAAATATATTACTTCCAGAGCACTGGTACCACATGTTGAGAACCACTGGTCTACACCACTTTTTCCGCTTCTTTCCCTCTCTGCTACTACTCACTCCTCCCCCTCATCATTCTATAGACTTACAGTGAGGAAAAAAAAGTATTTAGTCAGCCACCAATTGTGCAAGTTCTCCCACTTAAAAAAGATGAGGCCGGCCTGTAATTGACATCATAGGTAGACCTCAACTATGAGAGACAAAATGAGAAAACATATCTACAAAATCACATTGTCTGATTTTTAAAGAATTTATTTCTAAATTATGGTGGAAAATAAGTATTTGGTCAATAACAAAAGTTCATCTCAATACTTTGTTATATATCTTTTGTTGGCAATGACAGAGGTCAAATGTTTTCTGTAAGTCTTCACAAGGTTGGCACACACTGTTGCTGGTATGTTGGCCCATTCCTCCATGCAGATCTCCTCTAGAGCAGTGATGTTTTGGGGCTGTCGCTGGGCAACACGGACTTTCAACTCCCTCCAAAGGTTTTCTATGGGGTTGAGATCTGGCTAGGCCACTCCAGGACCTTGAAATGCTTCGTACGAAGCCATTCCTTCGTTGCCCTGGCGGTGTGCTTGGGATCATTGTCATGCTGAAAGATCCAGCCACGTTTCATCTTCAATGCCCTTGTTGATGGAAGGAGGTTTGCACTCAAAATCTCACGATACATGGCCCCATTCATTCTTTCATGTACACGGATCAGTCGTCCTGATCCCTTTGCAGAGAAACAACCCCAAAGCATGATGTTACCACCCCCATGCTTCACAGTAGATATGGTGTTCTTTGGATGCAACTCAGCATTCACTCTCCTCCAAACACGGCGAGTTGTGTTTCTAACAGTTCTACTTTGGTTTCATCTGACCATATGACATTCTCCCAATACTCTTCTGGAACATCCAAATGCTCTCTAGCAAACTTCAGACGGGCCCGGATATGTACTGGCTTAAGCAGGGGGACACGTCTGGCACTGCAGGATCTGAGTCCCTGGCGGTGTAGTGTGTTACTGACGGTAGCCTTTGTTACATTAGTCCCAGCTTTCTGCAGGTCATTCACTAGATTCCCTCGTGTGGTTCTGGGATTTTTGCTCAACGTTCTTGTGATCATTTTGACCCCACGGGGTGAGATCTTGCGTGGAGCCCCTGATCGAGGGAGATTATCAGTGGTCTTATATGTCTTCCATTTTCTAATTATTGCTCCCACAGTTGATTTCTTCACACCAAGCTGCTTGCCTATTGCAGATTCAGTCTTCCCAGCCTGGTGCAGGTCTACAATTTTGTTTCTGGTGTACTTCCACAGCTCTTTGCTCTTCACCATAGTGGAGTTTGGAGTGTGTCTGTTTGAGGTTGTGGACAGGTGTCTTTTATACTGATAACAATGTCAAACAGGAGCCATTACTACAGGTAATGAATGGAAGACAGAGGGGTCTCTTAAAGAAGAAGTTACAGGTCTGTGAGAGCCAGAAATCTAGCTTGTTTGAAGGTGACCAAATACTTATTTTCCACCATAATTTGCAAATAAATTCTTTAAAAAATCATACAATGTGATTTTCTAGATATGTTTTCTCATTTTGTCTCTCATAGTTGAGGTCTTCCTATGATGACAATTACAGGCCTCTCTCATCTTTTTAATTGGGAGAACTTGCACAATTGGTGGCTGACTAAATTCTTTTTTTTTCTGAGTCACCTCAGTCACCTTTTCATTGCATTTTCACAGTTTTCCTCTGTGGACTTTCTGCTCCTATTATACCAATACGGAAAACACCAGCGTTTCCAAAGGTATAATTGACATGCTGTCATTCTGAAAATGCGGGTGTTTTTAAAAAAGCAGCTTTTCCGCGGCTGATTTTTTTCTATGGATCAGAAAGAATCCCATCCACTTTGTAGGTACTGTAAAATGCTGCTTTTTTCGCAACGTGGGGCTTCTGCCTGAAAGTCAGTTTAGCAGAGGGAGGGGGGAGTAGGGAAACAGCCTGATAAGAGCAAAAAGAAGCATTTTTCTATAATAATGTATAGGGTTTTTTTTTTTATAATTGCCTGTACTACTTATTTATGCAAACTTGTAAAAGTAGTGACCATATAAATATTGAACACCTATCCCTAGGATAGGTCATTATCAACAGATCAGTATAGCACAAAAAGTTAGCAGCCTCACCAATCAGCTGATTGGATCTGAGGCGCTTCACAGGTCATGTGACATCACATTCACTGGTCACATAGTAAGTTTGCAGCTCAGTCCTATTCAAGTGAATGGGGCTGAGCTGAAATACCCAGCACAATAGCTATACAATGAACGGCACTGTGATTTGCAACCATTAAAGAGACTGCAGCGCTTGTCTAAAACCTAGGGCTTCTTGTAACAGTTGATCGTGGGTACAGTGTTTTTTGTCCTATTAGCATGATTTTCCCTGAGATCACGTCTCTGGGGCACCAATGGAATCACAGAGTCCCTTCCCTCTCTCTAAACACTAGATAACTTAAATGGTGGGGACTGAAGTTATGTCCAAACTCTTACAGCTAAATGTTAGCTGTATAACAATTCCCCCCCCCCCCCCCCGCGTCATCACTGTGTTGTAATAGTATGGTGGTTCTTGGAAACTGCATGGATCCCTCATGTACTATTATGATGAAAGGCAGGAAGGGGTTAATTCCATTGGAATGGCATTGCAGGAAATACTACACCCTTCCAGGTTCCCACACAGATTACAAGGGATCACTGTGTCTCCAAACTACAGAGGATCCCATGTTCAGTTTATTCTTAAGGGACCTTTCTAACTCATTGTCCAAATCAGGCAATCCCTTCAAAAATAGTTGTTTCTTTTTCATCATAAAATATGCTTTATTGTCAAGTGCATGCACTATGGTTTGTTCTAATTAAAAGAAATTTGTAACAGAAACAGAACTTTAATCAGCAATAATATTTAATGTATGTGTCTTATATGGGCAAATCCCTTTTAATAGTATTCCCTCTATAAGCCACACAGGGGAGCAAAGAGCATCTCATGCTATTGAATGATCCAGTGCATCTATTACAATCTATTGGTTGGCCACTGTCGGGATACCCTGTAACTTAGTACTGAACCACCGATCTCAGAGAATGGAATTCTACTTGGTGGGGTAGCCAGAAAAAGAAGGGTTGTCCAAACGAGAAAATACCATTAACGAATTCGTGTATGCCCAACACAACTACAAGCAGTACAGTGAACCCCTAATAGTTTCACATGAACTAGTACATGTCCTTGTCAAGATAAAGGAACGATCAGGCGTTTTAAATTGCACTGCATCTGACTAGATAGAGCATTTTTAAAGGTCATAACCATTCCACTAATGTGCTTAATAGTGCAGCAAGAAGGTGTCGCCATCAGGAACTGCCTAGCCCTGACACAGCAAAGAACAAAGCACTTCTTAGATACTAAAAGCAGCCAGTCCATTATCATATGTGCCAACAAGGCTCAAAAGAACACCATGCAAAGAACAAAGTCAATTCAGCGGGAATAAATCAACACAAATGGACAGATAAATACTGTATCAAACATCAATAATCTTCCTCAGCAATGCTTATGTTTAGGAATTAATATAAAACATTCAGTTACATAACTCTTATTACAGGGTCTCCAAGAGAATTAACAGAAGACAGATATCGTAGCCATCTAGCCGGTTAGATAGTATAACAGATTTTGCAGATTTCGAGGCATAACTGAAGTGGTGATATTCAAATCCAATTCTGTTACATTTCTGCAAAAATTTGTATTAAACATATGAAGGTCAAGGGAGAAACTTTTTCAATAACATTCAAGGGCTGAAATCTTAAGAATTACCAACTAAAATGTTTTTCTGTAACCCAATAAATGACTTGCAATCAAAGTCTGCCATCCCTTTAATATTGTCCATTACAGAGACTACCACAGTTGATAACTTTGTTCCTCTGCATTCCATTTGCCTAATACATACAGCCAACCACAATTCATACATCATATCTGAGATATAAAACAATGTCACAGCTATTTTTTATGCCCTTACAAAAAAAAAGGTATGCACACTTAACTTTTGAACGTCTTTAAAACCCATAACCCAGAATTCATTAATTTCTTAATCTAGGAGTTCAACTAGTCCTTGAGAGACACAACTAAGAACTGTGACCACTGGGACAGTCCCAGTAGTCAGACATCCACCAGTCAGACTCTTATACCCTGTTCTGTGGATATGGAATAAGTTTATCATGTGGTACGACCCCTTTTTAAGATAATCTGACATCAGGTCTAAAAAGCCTAATGACATACCTCACCTGATAGCTGCAGTCACCCTAAGCATTTTGTTCAGTCGTTCCAAAGCACTAAGACCTGTTAGTGTTTATGCAAATAAGAGTGTTTAGTCAAGTGAAGTGGGCGGTAACACAGTGGTTTCCCCCTGGGCAGTATCTCTGTGTATTGTATGTCATGCAGTGTTATTACCCACTTTGCTAATAGACACTAAACTATATAAATATTAACCCTTTCCCGACATCCGCCGTAATAGTACGGCGGATACCGGGTGCGTAAATATGGTGGCCACTCGGGACCCAAGCAGCCGCCATAACCACCGGGTTTCTGCTGTATTATATAGCAGACACCCAGCGCTAATGCCCACGATCAGTGCCCACAATGATCGCGGGCATTAACCCCACTGGCACCTCAGTCAAAGCTGACCGAGGCGCCATTTTACACGGGCGGGCATCACCATTTTGCCGGCGTCCCGTTGGTATTACAGCCGCTCCCAGACCTGTCTTTCATTAACTGCTATTGCAGTCTACTCTATTTAGCCTGCAATAGAAGCGCCGTTTTTTTGCAAAGCATTAGCATTGTAATGCATTGCATTAGTGATCAGACCCCCTGTGGTTCAAGACCCCTAGGGAATCTAATAAATGCAAAAAAATAAAAATAAAAAAAATAAAAAAAAGTAAAAAAAAATATTAAAAATAAATAAATAAAAAATATTAAAAGTTCAAATCACCCCCCTTTCCCTAGAACACATATAAAAGTAGTTAAATACTGTGAAACACATACACATTAGGTATCCCTGTGTCCGAAAACGCTCCCACTATACAAATCTGTAGCGGGAAAAAAAAAAATCAAAAGTGCCAAACCGCCATTTTTTCACTGTTTTGCCTCTGACAAAAATTTGAATAAAAAGTGATCATAGCAATAGTAATTCCCCAAAATGGTATAACTAAAAAGTACACCTGGTCCTACAAAAAAAGACTCCCTATGCATCCCCGTACACGGAAGTATTAAAAAGTTCTGGGTGTCAGAATATGGCGACTTTTAAAAAAATATTTTGCACAGTTTTGGATTTTTGTTAAGGGGTTAAAATGGAAATAAAACCATATAAATTTGGTATCCCCAGAATCGTACCGAAACATAGAATACAGATGACATGTCATTTTGGCTGAAGAGCAAACGCTGTAAAAACGAAGCCCGTAAGAAAGTCGTACAAATGCACTTTTTCTTCAAATCCACTCCATTCTAAATTTTTTCCAGCTTCCCAGTACATTATACAGAATAATAAATGGTAGCATCATGAAAAAAAAATTTGTCCCGCAAACATTAAGACCTCATATGGCTCTGAGAACGTAAAAATAAAAAAGTTATTGGGTTTGGAAGGTGGGGGGTGGGGGAATCAAAAACGAAAAATGTCACTGGCTGGAAGGGGTTAAAAAACACAAATAAAGTATATTTCCCTATTTTATGGTTCAATATATTTTACTAGGTTAGCAAAAAAAAATTAGTCTTTTGCGAGGATTTTAAAAAAAAAACAATTGAAAATTCGCTTTGGAGGGAAGGGGTTAATACTAATGTTGCATGTAGTTATCCTTGCTTACTAAAAATGGAAATAAATCCCAGCCTAGAAGAAGTGGAACCTTCTCAACCTTTTTCCATTAAGAAATACTTCCCATGACTATCCTGGGACTTCGACTCATTTTTGGTGGACAATAACCTAAAGGATGACAAATCTTCCAGTAACTTCTTCAAATTTGCATATTTCCAGCAGTGATTATGTATTAAAATGTATACATACCCAAGAATTTACACGTCAGCTGAAGGTAAAGTCAATTTACCTGCATACTTCTGTATACTGCACATAGGGAGCCTATGTGGAAAAGACATGGCAACCCCTCAGACCCTGTGATCTTGTCGTGGGAAATCTGAAGGGCTAAAGGGAAGGGGGCAATCTTGCAGATTTGATAAAGTGGAAAAGTTCTTCCGAATTCTTGAAGCAGAATTATTCAGCTTTTATAAATTCCATCAAGTGAACTTACCCTAAATGTCTTTTGTAAACAAAAAAATTCAAGTTCAGGTCAATATAAGAAACTTTGATACTTCTATCACCTCTCCTGCCTGCTAAACTATTCAATTCACTGCCAGATCCTTCTTCACTGAAGACCAGCTGCAGTTCATGCAAGTCTGTGGAGAGGGGAGGAGAGGGAACAGTAGTGAGTGAGAAGCCGGAAAACACAGACGCTCTGGAGCCAGGAGCGTAGTTATAGGGGATGTAGTGGTAGCAGTTGCTATCAGGCCCTGGACCCTGATGGAAAGCTACCATAAAATGACTATACATCTGCTAAACACATTGTTATCTTATGCATCATGTGCCTGAGTTTGTTTCTCTCTCACTGTGCTCCTCCTCCCCGCCCTAGTCTATGAACTGCAGCATATCTTCAGTGAAGACAAATTTGAGCAGTGAATTGAGCAATTCAGCAGGAAGGAGAGGAGCCAATAACAGGAGATAGAAACATTTTTCTCTGGTAAGATATATTACAAAGTTTCTTATATTCACCTGAAGTATTTGTTTGCAACATCTGGTTCAGGAGGTGACAAGCATTTTTGGTGGATATTGAATCTTTGTCACTGAATACCAAAAATAGCACTGTACATTGCTTAGGGGCTGGATTTGGTTTTGGTAGTGCAGTGCAGCCCCTTTCACTTTAAAGGGGCTAAAATACTTCTGTACCATGTGATGCCATGGGCTAAGAGAAGAGGCTGCAGCTCTCAAGAGCATAACAGTCTCTTTTAAAAGAGACTGTGATGCTTTAAAAAGTCTCTTTTTATCTGGGTGGATCCAGGGTGTCAGACCCAACCAATCTAAGGATAGGTCATCATCAATATGCAAGTCATGGAAAACCCCTTTAAGCACCACAATATGATTTCTATGACAAGTTACATATGAAACTACCCAACAAAAAGCCTAGAACAATAGAAAAAGGCACAGCAAGGCAAAATTGTATTATTAGATAAAACAAACGCTTAATTGACTCTAATAGTTGAATATGTGCAAGGAATAGCTCAGCTTTCAATATGTTCTTTTATATTCTTTGTCTCCAAAGAGTATTTAGATTTTAGGACAGAGACAGTTTACATCTAATAGACAAAACTAAGTGACCAATTTATATCTCAGAATCCATTACAGGGAATAATGAAAATCTTGCAGCTGTGATAGGAATTAATTAGCACAAACTACAAAGTAAGAACGCAAGGAAGTAAATTACATATACCAATCTACAACCATTCCATTATGTTCCCAATATTAAGGCTGGCTTGTGAAGAACAGAGGTTTAAAGTCTAAAGACAAGGCAAAGTAAAACTTATGATAATTCCATCATCCAACTGTATAATATTTCTTTTTGTAGTCAAGAACTACTGCAAGTGCACAATAGGGGGAATTTATCATCGTTTTTGCACTATTTTTGGAACATTGTTGATTATGCATCAAAAATTGTGATTTTTGTTGTTTTTGGCACCCCACTGTTCTAAAAATGGCAGTGTCAGGACTGGGACATAGCAGGAGGGAGCAAATATTGCAACGCTAATTTACACCAGCCCCTGCAATGTCTAGGGGCCGTGCTTGGTATTGCAGATCAGTCCCATTCACTTAAATGGGACTGAGCTGCAAACAGGTCACATGATGAATGAACATTATGTCACTGGCCTGTGCAGTGGAGGCAGTACTCAGCTGTGGGACACAGAAACCAGCAGGCTCAAGACAGAATCATACTGAGTGGAGGAGAGTGCTGCAGCCATAATGGGGCTACTAGCAGCAGAAAAACTAATAGGATACCATGTATGAAGGCTCAGCCAGAGAACAGATTACCCAGCAAGACCCTGCAAATATTTGAACTTTTGATGAAAACTCTGGTTCCCTTTAAACATACAACATACATTTAGTTTTTCACTTTACAGAAAATCCACAGCATAATACACTAGCATTTAAAGAGGACCTTTCAAGTCCTCGGAGCTTGACGATTTCTTTGCCAGTATGTGGCCGGGAGCCAGAGATATTGATGTTGTTAGTTTCGGCACAGATATCCCTCCACTGTCAGATGGAAGGGCCTTACAGCAGTGAGGAGCACCCCGCCTAAAAATACTCTTCCATAGCATTGTACTGTAAGGGGGGGGGGCGTTCCTCACATCCTAGCAATAACTGTGCTGAGCTGTTAAGGCCTGCCCTTCTGACAGTGGAGGGCTATTGATGCCAAAACTAATGGCACCGACATCTTTGACATCAAGAAGCATATTGGAAATTCAGCACACTGTCAGCTTTCTAGCAGTATACAATAACACTGTTCTCCGAGTACATGAAAGGTCCTCTTTAACCACTTCAGTACCAGGCTATTTTCCCTGGTTCAGGACTGGACAAATTTTAGAGTTTTTTCATACATGTGCTTTTGAAGCCTAAAACTTTTTTTCGCTCAGTTTATTCAAATAGTTTTTGCATCTTTTTTCAGTGACACATAAGGCTTCATTCTTATGTTATATACACACACACACACATATATATAATTATTACACACACATATATATATATATACATACACACACAGTATATATACAGGAAAATGTAGGCAAAAAGGAGGGAAAATGTGTCTCTTTTTCCACTTTTTTTTTTTAATAGCACGAAGTGATACTAAAAAACTTTTTAAGGCCAGGTCCCCATGTGGCAAATCACATCCACACCTTGCAAAAAAATACGCGCTGCGATTTACAAAGCTATTGCAGCTTTGGAAATCGCAGCATTTCAATTATTCCTACTGAAACGCCGGTGGTTTCCCTATAGGTATAATTAAAGCAGAAAGTCCAGAGAGGAAACCTCTGCAAACTTTCTGTGAAAAGCACTGCAGGAAAAACCATGATGAAATGCTACAGCGTTTTTTCCCGCATTGCTTTTTTTGCTGCGGGACAATATGTGGGGCATTAGCCTAAAATAGTTTTCTCTCTCCGTTGTGGTAATTTTTATATAGTGTTGTGTCACCGGGTGGCACATGTGATGTGGGTGTGGCTTTTCCTTTTTTTATTATTTTACTCCATTTATTTATTTATTTTTATTTGCCTTTTTATTATTTGCATTCTGACCCCCCATAAGGTCACAATAGACCTTTGGGGGGCATCTTAACGGTACTTTTTTTTTTGGCTGATTTCTCCTGTAACTGGGGATGATACATTAGTCCAGTTATAGGAAGAATGCAGCTTCTGGATCATAACTGCATATCATACTTGGGTCCTGAGCCCAGCAGCTCTTAGTTTCTGGTCCCCGGCAGATGATGTCACCACAGGGTCACAGGGGACACTGCATCAGGCTAGCTCCCATAGCTGTGTACACAGTGATTGTGAAGGCAGAGACAGTAATAAACTGTCTCTGCCTTCTGTATAGGAGCTTTGGCTGTAGATACAGGCTCCTCAGTTCTGCAGGCCATTTCATGCAGCTGCTTAACACCGCAATACAGGTATGTCCTTGCAGAGTTAAAAGTGGACCGCTCGGACGTGTATAGTCTATAGGCAGTCCAGAACTGATTAAGTCAATGTGATTTTCTTAAAGGGGTTATCTGGCCCCAAACAGATATTTTCATACTGATGGTGGGGATCAGTAGGGGTCTCTGCGGTTCAGCCAGAGGATCAGACACCATTGAGGTGTTCAAGTGCCTAAATCAGTGGTCTGCAAACTACATCCCTCCAGCTGCTGTCATTTCAAAAAACAAGGCAGAATTAAACAAAAATGGAATTGGGAGGAGTATATTACACATAACCTATTGCTTGGTCACTGACTATGGGGGCACACCCACTGGCCATTACTATGGAAGCTTTCTGATCTCTGACTGTGGGGAAACTCTGGCCGTCACTATGGAGGCACTCTGACTGGTCATTGACTGTGGCTCCTCTCTGGCTTCACAGTGAGGTCATGTGAGAGGAGGGGATTGCAGATAAAACATTTACCTCAGCTTCCTATGTAGTACACACTTACGTTCTCCTACCTGTACGTAACATTCACCATGACCCCTCACTGCTGCCAACCAGCTGGTCATATAAACGCATATTTACATATAACTCTTAGCCCCCATCCTAAACACTTGACCATGAGACACACATATACAACATATAGATACAGTAATGCACTTCACACACCCCCTCACAACATGTTCACAGTCTTCTCTGCCTCAGCTCAGGCCACAGACAACACACCCAAGTAACTAACACCACTCTCCTCACAAACTGAGCCTAGGTTCACACGGGGTGGGCGGGGCTGCTTCCTACCTGGTGCAGGCTGATTGGTGGTTAAGATGATGCTCCCAGTGTCCTGCTTCTGTTGATTGGCTGTATCTGCAGTACATTTGCTTTGTACGGTTGCTATGGAGACAAAAAAAAGGTGGGCTTGGTTTGTTCATGTGGTCAACACTATTAAGGTATTAAACTTTCAACACTATAAGCATAGAGGAGCAGGTCAAGATGGGGTGGACATGGAGAGAAAGACTTATATAGCAGAGAGAGAGCTGCATCATTGAAGTGTACTTATTACCTCATCTCTCACGACTTGCTAACATTTAGGAAATGTGATGCAATAACCACAATGACATGTTATTATGTATAAAACTGCACATTTCCATAAGAGTGAGAAGTTTCTGTTCTCAGCAAAATGCAGATTGTTTTAGCATATGCCCGACACCCCCATGCTGAAGCATTTGTATCACAAATAGTGCATATAGTAGATACCCTCTTCATCATAAACTAAAATGCCCCTAAATATATACATACCCCACTCCAAATACAGTATATACAGTGCTCTAATATAGGTCCTGAAAATAATAGCGCCACAGGGAGAACCTCTTAGCGAAGGTTCACACATTTTACAGTTCCATCAAAGTGAAAGATTTTGTTTAATCTCATTCATACATTGCGGAAGAATAAAGCTGCAGAAATCCTGCATTTTCAAAAACGTGTGTTTCAGAAAAATGGAGCATGTTAATTTTAGCTGCGGAATTGGGAGTATTCCCCATATATATTTAATAGGGGAAGGAAAAAACTAAATGAATAACGCTGCAGAAAAAAAAACAAGTTTTTTTTCTGTAGCATTTTTAGCTGTATTTTGTGGGGCCTCAGCCCTAGGCCCCTTGAGGAGGGCTATGGGCTAGGTCAGTGTGCTATCTGGGTTTTTCCCGGATAGCACACTGGCCCATTCATTTCTATTGGCCCACGCACATTACAGTGTATTATAGTCCAGGCCGCAAAACTCAGGATAGGTCCTATTCCTGTCCAGTTTTGCGGCCGTGCTTCTGTGGCTCCTATTCATTGATGACATACGTGTGTCGGCTGTGTCATTCAATCACCACCAGCAGCCAACCCATGGCCGGCTGCAAGGCACCTAAGCTTAGATTCACTCAACCAAGTTTCACAGGTGAAACTCGGTCTGTATGAGTGCTGGATTTCCCAGCCTGAACAGTGTGCAGGGAGAGGGACTCCTAGTATTAAAGTTATGTATGATATTAGGAGTCTGTGCCTCCAAGTGGCATACTGTCCTGTAGTGATTAAAGTAGCAGACAGTGGGGCACATTTATTAAAGGGATTCCATCATTAGAAAATGACCTTTTGAAATAATAGCACGTTGGAATAGCCTTTAAAAAGGCTATTCTCTCTCTGCCCCCTGCCGTTTCTGTAAAAATCCAATTCTTGTGATATGCAAATTAAGCTCAGGGAGCGTGTAACAGACCACCGCAAAATGACAGACCACGCATGCATAGTCGGCGTATAGCGCAGCGTCGGATGCCTATGCAAGGCAGACGATCAGGAGAAGATGCAGAGGGGCGTGAAGAGAACTACGGGGCGGCGAGAAGTGATGACGCAGGTGTGCTCAGAGCACAGGCGGAACACCCCCTGTGCTCACTGAGCTTAATTTGCATATCACAAGAACCGTTTTTTACAGAAACGGCGGGGAGCAGAAGAGAATGGAAGGTAGGATTTGAATAGATTTTTTAAAGGCTATTCCAACGTGCCATTACTTCAAAAGGTCATTTTCTACTGATAGAATCCCTTTAAGCTACTTGCGCTTTTTTTTTGGTGTAAATTGTGCCTTTTTGAGGTATTTTTCTGTGCTATGCTTCATTTATGAAACATTTGCATCTTTTTTCACGCTGTTATTCTGCTCTCGCCACTTTTGCTTTTTGACGAGAAAAGGGTGTGTGGCCTAAATGGAGATCCTTTTCACGCTGTATTTATGACTTGGCACAAATGGACTCCAGTTCATGGGCAGCGCAAAAGTGCCCATCAGGCAAGAAAGCATTAAAAAGGGGCAATTGCGCCTTTTTGAACAAAAGAATGCACATGGCCTAAAAAGGCACATCTACACCAACATGCACAACATTTAACAAGAAGCTGCGCTGACATCATAAATAAGCACCACAGTAAAACTACTCTAAAAAAAAAAAAAGGCGCACCTGTGAAAAGTATGGCCAAAAAAGGGGCAGATTATAAATAACCCCCAGTATGTGGCTGGGAGGCAGGGACATGCCGAGATGTTACGTTTTAATACTTCAAAAAATTTTTTTTCAAAGGTTTGTGTTTTTTTAGACTCACCATGTTCTGACACCTGTAACTTTTTTATGAGTTCAAGAATACTTTTTGCTTATTTTGAGGAATTGCTAATGTTTTGATTGCTTTTTATTCAGATTTTATGGGAAGTAAAATTGAAAAAAAAAACTTCAGTTCAGCTCTTTTGATTTTTTTCCTGCTACAGTATTCACCGTATGGGAGAAATATTTTTAGAAGTTTGTAGATCGGGAATTTTTGGACACGGGATACCTAATTTGTGTGTTTACTTGGTTTATTTATTTTTATATCTGATCTAGGTAAAAGAGAGTGATTGGAACTTTTATAATTTTAATATAATTTATTAAATATATGTATAATATGAGCCTGAGGCAGGAAATAGTCCCTGAATTATGGAAATCTTCTTGTGTGGTACCAGTTCCAAAGAAACCCCACCCTATGGACCTCAATGACTACAGACCTGTAGCACTGACATCCCACCTGATGAAGATCTTGGAGAGATTGGTTCTCACACATCTCCGCCCTCTAGTGAGCCCCGCTATGGACCCCCTCCAGTTTGCTTATCGGCCGGGCATTGGGGTAGATGATGCCATCATCCATCTTCTGCACAGGGCTCTGTCTCACCTGGAGAAACCAGGGAACATAGTGAGAATAATGTTCTTTGACTTCTCCAGTGCTTTTAACACCATACAGCCCAGGTTATTGAGGGACAAGCTGGGCCTTGCTGGAGTGGACCACCACCTCTCCAACTGGGTCCTAGACTACCTCACAAATCGACCTCAATACGTGAGAGCCCAAGACTGTGTGTCAGGTACCGTGATCTGTAATACGGGGGCACCTCAGGGTACGGTTCTCGCCCCTTTCCTCTTCACACTGTACACTGCAGATTTTAGGTGCAACTCATCCAGCTGCTACCTACAGAAGTATTCTGACGACTCTGCAATAGTGGGTCTCATCACAGATGATGATGATAGGGAGTACAGAGAACTGAACCAGGATTTTGTGGACTGGTGCCACCGAAACCACCTGAAGATTAACGCGGGGAAGACGAAGGAGATGGTGGTGGACTTCCGTAAAGGCAGAAGCCCTCCTAAACCAGTGGACATCCTGGAGACGGGCATCGAGATTGTGAACACCTATAAGTACCTGGGTTTGCTCCTTAATAATAAGCTGGACTGGGCAGATCATATGGAGGCCCTGTACAGGAAGGGCCACAGCAGGCTCTACCTGCTTAGGAAGCTGAGAGCCTTTGGAATCCAGGGGGCACTTCTTAGAACTTTCTTCAACTCGGTAGTGGCATCAGCCATCTTCTTTGGAGTGGCCTGCTGGGGGAGCAGTATATCAACCAGGGATAGGAATAGACTCGACAAGCTGATTAGAAGGGCTAGCTCTGTCCTGGGGAGCCCACTGGACCCAGTGCAGGTGGTGGGTGACAAAAGGATACTGTCCGTGGTGAGCTCCATGCAGAAGAAGAGGTCCCATCCAAAGCATGAGACTGTGATCGCGCTGAGCAGTACTGTCAGTGACCGACTGCTCCACCCTAGGTGTGAGAAGGAGCGCTATCGGAAATCTTTCCTCCCCACCGCGGTTAGGCTGTACAACCAACACCGACCTAAGTGGAGATCATTACACACAGAGAACTGAAATATCTCTCTGCCTGTTAAATCCCCCCCCCCCCCGCTACTTCCTATCTGTCTGTCTGCTATCAAAGTAATGCCTCTTACCTTGGAACATTCCTGTACATGTTGTATTTGTATTTGTATCTGCTTATCTTTGCTGCTGTAACACACTGAATTTCCCCATTGTGGGACTATTAAAGGACTATTATTATTATTATTAATTTATAATTAAGCTATTTTTTTAAATTCAGATTTTTAGCGCAGCCTGTAATAAAAGCACATTGAAGACAAGCCTGAGAGCCTACAGTAGGCTCCCAGCTGTCTAGGCAACGTATCGCCATCCCTGGATTTCATTCTGGGGGACAATAATCCCAGGCAAAGTGGAGGGACCTTGCACCACCAGTAAAATGGTGCCTCGGTCAAGTTTGACTGAGGCATCAGTAGGGTTAATCCCAACATCTGTATAAGACCCAACATCTGCCGTAATAGGATGGCAGATGTTGGGAAAGGGTTTTTTCATACAGATGATCTACTCATGGTTGTCTGAACCCCACAGATCACATACTAATGACCTTTCCTGTGGTTAGGTTGTCAGTATGAAAAATCAGTTTGGGGCCAGAAAATCCCTTTAGGCTGAGGCCCCACATTGCATAAACGTTTTACATTGCTTGCAAAGTGTATGGAATTCTGGCTAATCCCATCCACACATTGCAGTGTTTTTTGTTTTTTTTTTGCTGCATCTCGCTACATGGAGCCAGTTTTTTTGTTCAGAAACAAAATCGGACATGCAGGACTTTGTGTCCGACCAAAAAAAATGGCTTCGCAGCACAAAGGCTGCAATCGGACACCTGCGCATTGCTTTAAAAACCCATTGAAGTTAATGAGTTTTTAAACAAACCATTTCAAACCTTTCCCAGTCCTTTTTTCTGACATTCAGGTTGGATTCACGGCGGACGGACTCCGGGCGCAAGTGTGAACCAACCCTGACTCTGAGATTTCAGCTATCCACATTTAATGGGGCAAATCTGTGTGTGGTAACATGCCACATTTTCCACTTCAAGTAGTTACATGTAACTTATTGGTGTAGATTCTAAAGAGGACCTTTCACCAACTACAACTATTTATATCCTTTAATAGGTGCTGCTCAACTGCTTCCGAAGCAGTTGAATTTTTTCTGTAGCCCCCACTGTTCCCAAGAAATCAGTCCCATTAGTTTCAACACCAGATATGTTGATTAGGCTCTATACTGTCAGGTGGGCAGTCCTTGGCTATCTGCTTCATCCCAGGACTGCCCACCTGATGGATAACCTAATCAGCATATCACGGTTATGGAAATCGCAGCATGTCAATTAGACCTATGGAAACTCTGGCAGTTTCCTTATAGGTGTAATTGAAGCAGAAAGTCTGCAGGGAAAACCTCTGCGAACTTTCTGTGAAAAGCGCTGCGAAAAAAAAAAACTTGATACGTTGCCACTGCCACGTGGGGCCTTAGCCTCAGACGGTTATATGACAGTGGGGATGATGAATATGGTGTAGTGGAAGTACAATATGGAGTGTAACTACGGCCTCAAGGAAATGTTTTGTATGTCAACAGGTTGCTGAGTGCAGTGATCTTCCAACTTTGCAGCACACGCTGCACACACATCCAGCAGGAATAGAATTAACCTTTTTCTATCCATGTACAAACAGGAACATCTCTTTAGATACCACACATAAATAGAGTTTATGTTACGTAAGTGCCAAAGGGAAAAATAAAAATTAATAGATATACCGTATTTTTCGGACTATAAGACGCACTTTTTCCCCCCAAATTTGGGAGGGAAATGGGGGGGGTGTCTTATAGTCCGAATGTGGGTGTTGAGGGGGGGTGGAGGAGCAGGGTCGCAGCATCACCCCACTCCTGCGCCGCCGGCATCCTGTAGCAGGGCTTCCTGCAGCGAGAGGAGTAGGACTATGTGCGGGCCCTGGGCTTGGGGGAGAGAGTGTCCCAGCGAATCCATCAATACCCGCAATAGCACGGCGGATGCCGGGTCTGTAAAGATGATGGCGGCCACTCTGCTGCAGTGCGGTCGCCATAGCTACCTGGTCTCCGCTGTAATGTACAGCGCAGACCTGGAGCTAATGCTGGAGATCAGAGTCCACACTGATTGCGGGCATTACTACCTCACAGCTTCCCCCCCCCAGAGTGTAAAAACTGCCCCAGGGTCCGGTCCCCACTGGCCTCGTATCTCTCAAGTTGCAGGCCGGCTCTGCGTGACGAGATCGTGGGAGCCAACCTGTTCCTGTGACAGCTGGGAGCCTACTGAAGGCTATGACCAGCCTCAATAGTAATTTACAGACTCTCCCATAGACTGCAATACAGTTGTATGTTATATGCAATACAGTTGTATTGCAGTCTATGGGACTTGCAATCAAATGATTGCATGTTCAAGCCCACTAGAGGGGCTAATAAAATAGTAAAAAAAAAAGTTTTAAAAATATAAAATAAATAAAAAACGAAAAGTTCTAAATTACCCCCATTCCCTAGAATACATATAAAAGTAGAAAATTACTGTAAAACACATACACATTAGGTATCCCTGTGTCCGAAAATGCCCGGTCTACAAACTTATGAAAATATTTTTCCTGTAGGGTGAACATCGTAGCTGGAAAAAAAAAATCAAAAGTGCCAAACCGCCATTTTTTTCGCTATTTCGCCTCTGATGTGAATAAAAAGTGATCAAAGTAATAGACATTCCCCAAAAAGGTATAACTAAAAAAGTACATCTGGCCCCGCAAAAAAAGATGCCCTATGCATCCCCGTACAGCTGCAGGGCCACCTCTCAATGTGGCCTTGCAGCTGTTGCAAAACTACAACTACCATATATTAAATATTTAACTATTTTTTGCTTAAAATTTTTTTTCCCTATTTTCCTCCTCTAAAACCTAGGTGTATTTTATGATCTGGTGCGTCTTATAGTCCGAAAAATACGGTAAATGCACAGTAGTAAGTTGTTCACCTTCATAATTGCTGAATATTAAAACTACTGGAATTTGGACCGCCTTTACTTTTTTGTAATGCATGATGAACTGCAAGCATAGCAAAAAAAAAAATACATATTTGCTATTATTAATCCATTTTTGTACTACATTAGGAGCGTTATTTATGTAATGTTACACATCACAAAATGATTAGATGTACCTGGCACAATCTATCAATCATTTATGTCTGCGGAGTACAAGTTTTGTTCTTCACATGAGAAACTAAATACAAAAATACCCTACACGTGCAGATTTGTTGAAGTGCACCCTGTCTCGTTTATAAAACTTTCATTTGTAATACTAGCCAACATACAGATTCACTGGTGTCATATTATGTGCCCCCCCCCCATGGGTCATCGAAAGGGTCGGCACTACAACAAGAACAGCTGATGAAAACAGCTGCCTCCCTCAAGACGGTTCTTCGGATAAATGTGACGAGTCATCTGACCTAGTGCCTAGGCCTGAGATGTAGGGCACTTCCACCAATGGACTATTTAACACTTTTGGAAAAACGTTAGAAACTGTCCAAGTAGAAAGGGCAGCCGGAGAACATGTGGATAATTATTTATGCATGATGTCGCATTCTGACTTCTATTTCAGGCACTGTTTTTTTTTTTACATAGGGAAAATAAGCATTACTGGTTAAAGTGATACAGCCCTTAATCAGGGACACACACTAAACATCCAAAATGCCCAGATATGCTCTCCCTGACCAAACATTATTTACATTCCTTATAATATAGTCTCGAGCTCTCATTTCATAGACTTTCCTTATGTATCCTGTAATGCGTCAACTCTCTTAAAGCCTCTCAGAATTTTGCTTAGTGAAAGACTATAATAATCCTGTACAACAGATCTATTTTAATACTCTTTATTAAAAAGGATATACTTGCATGCTAAAAAATATTTCCCTTGGATATTGCGCAAAGTGTACTTTTTAAAGGAAGCCTACCACCTCCCTCAAGCATATTCACCTGTTTCCACTAACTTACAAAGCACTTTACAGTGATAAGCCATATAAACATATAACTTGTTATGTATGTCACTTTTGTAGATTTGGAGAAAAACATAACTGAATTCATATACAAATGAGGCAGTTGGTACACTGGGGGCGGGCCTTTAGCTATATGGAGCACTGCTCTTGCTGCTTAAGTAGGATCGGTGACATCATAACAGTGGCAGGATCAACTCCTAGTGCAAGGGGTTGCACAGGTAGGAAATTGTAGGGGTCTGAGAGGTAAGAACAGTGCTCCAGGAAACTGAAGGTCTTATTTGCTTAACATCTCAAAGTAGCTTTTTTTTTCCAAATCTACAAAAGTGACATACAGTACATAATAGAGGTATGATGTTTATCACTGGAATGTGCTCTGTAACATGGTGGCAGCAGCTGAATATGCTTGGGGAAGGTGATAGACTCCCTTTAGGTTAGGGCCCCAAGTGGTGAAAAAGCCGTATTAGCAAATCCCATCCACACATTGCAGAAAAATATATGCAGTGGAAATGCTGCAATTTCCAAAACCGTTGCAGTTTTGGAAATCGCAGCATGTCAATTATATCTACGGAAACCCCGGCGGTTTCCCTATAGGTATAATTGAAGCAGAGAGTCTGTAGAGGAAAACTCTGCAGACATTCTATGAAAAGCGCTGCTGGAAAAACCTATGGAGACTCTGACGCAGATGTGAACCTAGTCTGAGAACTTACCCTAAGTACTCTAGAGTGTGTAAGAAACTGAACCTGCTTGTGTCTTTTGGACTGGGATAAAACCACATATACAGTGGGGAAAAAAAGTATTTAGTCAGCCACCAATTGTGCAAGTTCTCCCACTTAAAAAGATGAGGGCGGCCTGTAATTGACATCATAGGTAGACCTCAACTATGAGAGACAAAATGAGAAAACAAATCCAGAAAATCACATTGGCTGATTTTTAAAGAATTTATTTGCAAATTATGGTGGAAAATAAGTATTTGGTCAATAACAAAAGTTCATCTCAATACTTTGTTATATATCCTTTGTTGGCAATGACAGAGGTCAAACGTTTTCTGTAAGTCTTCACAAGGTTGGCACACACTGTTGCTGGTATGTTGGCCCATTCCTCCATGCAGATCTCCTCTAGAGCAGTGATGTTTTGGGGCTGTCGCTGGGCAACACGGACTTTCAACTCCCTCCAAAGGTTTTCTATGGGGTTGAGATCTGGAGACTGGCTAGGCCACTCCAGGACCTTGAAATGCTTCTTACGAAGTCACTCCTTTGTTGCCCTGGCGGTGTGCTTGGGATCATTGTCATGGTGAAAGACCCAGCCACGTTTCATCTTCAATGCCCTTGCTGATGGAAGGAGGTTTGCACTCAAAATCTCACGATACATGGCCCCATTCATTCTTTCATGTACACAGATCAGACGTCCTGGTCCCTTTGCAGAGAAACAGCCCCAAAGCATGATGTTGCCACCCCCATGCTTCACAGTAGGTATGGTGTTATTTGGATGCAACTCAGCATTCACTCTCCTCCAAACACGACGAGTTGTGTTTCTACCAAACAGTTCTACTTTGGTTTCATCTGACCATATGACATTCTCCCAATACTCTTCTGGAACATCCAAATGCTCTCTAGCAAACTTCAGACGGGCCCGGATACGTACTGGCTTAAGCAGGGGGACACGTCTGGCACTGCAGGATCTGAGTCCCTGGTGGCGTAGTGTGTTACTGACGGTAGCCTTTGTTACGTTAGTCCCAGCTTTCTGCAGGTCAGTCACTAGGTTCCCCCGTGTGGTTCTGGGATTTTTGCTCACCATTCTTGTGATTATTTTGACCCCACGGGGGTGAGATCTTGCGTGGAGCCCTTGATCGAGGGAGATTATCAGTGGTCTTGTATGTCTTCTAATTTTATAATTTTCTAATTATTGCTCCCACAGTTGATTTCTTCACACCAAGGTGCTTGCCTATTGCAGATTCAGTCTTTCCAGCCTGGTGCAGATCTACAATTTTGTTTCTGGTGTCCTTCCACAGCTCTTTGGTCTTCACCATAGTAGAATTTGGAGTGTGACTGTTTGAGGTTGTGGACAGGTGTCTTTTATACTGATAACAATGTCAAACAGGAGCCATTACTACAGGTAATGAGTGGAGGACAGAGGAGCATCTTAAAGAAGAAGTTACAGGTCTGTGAGAGCCAGAAATCTTGCTTGTTTGTAGGTGACCAAATACTTATTTTCCACCATAATTTGAAAATAAATTCTTAAAAAATCAATGTGATTTTCTAGATATGTTTTCTCATTTTGTCTCTCATAGTTGAGGTCTACCTATGATGTCAATTACAGGCCTCTCTCATCTGTTTAAGTGGGAGAACGTATACAATTGGTGGCTGACTAAATACTTTTTTTTTCCCTACTGTACATTACAATTTGGTTATGGTTTTTTTTGTGTTAACTTGTGTTATATCAGAAGCCAAAGCCTCATTATCAGAATGTAACTGCAGGTCTTTTTCTTATCTCATTGTTACAATATGAATTACATCCTACATTTTGATGAAACATTTATTTTACCAATATTTTGGATATTAAGAAAAGTTTACATACATTGCATCCTTTGACTCCCCTTTCGTCAGGAGCACATATTTTGCAGCCTTTCAATATTTTGTTTCTTTGTAGCTGTGTTACTGTTAATTCTGTAATATTATGGGTGAAAAGGTGGGCTGTAAATATAGAATGGGTGCAAAGGCAGGCTACAAAAATGGTGAAGGGTCTGAAGCATAAAACATATCAGAAGAGGCTTAAAGAACTTAATCTGTATAGCCTTGAGGAAAGAAGGAAAGGGTTGGATATGACTGAAACCTAAATATATTAAAAATATAAACAAGGTTCAGGAGGGAAGTGTTTTTAATAAAAACCTAAACACAAGAACAAAGGGGCACAATCTGAAATTAGCTGAAGGGAAGATTAAAAGGTATATCAGGAAATATTATTTTACTGAAAGAGTAGTTGAAGTTTGTAACAAACTTTCAGCAGATGTGGCTGGAGATCTTCAGTAAGTGAATATAAACATCACCAAAAAAGATTCCTCATCAACATAGTAAAGAGAAGGCCCATACAGAAAAATAAACACAAAACCAAAATAGATTCTATGGAAACAAAACACTTTTAAGCTAATGGCACGTTGGAATGGCCTTTAAAAAAGGCCATTCTTCTCCTACCTTTCATTGTTGTCTTCTCCCAGCCGTTTCTGTAAAAATCCGCTTCTTCAATTATGGAAATGATCCTCACGGAGCACCCGGGGCGTTCCTCCTTGGTAGTGAGCACCCATCATGTCATCGCTTGTCACTGCCCATTAGTCTGTTGTGGTGACTCCTATCTTGGTCTTCTCTGTATCTTCTTTCTTCTACTTCCTCTGAGGCAGCGCTGGACCGCCGCCATTTTCCGTTGGTCTTTCACAAGAGGCGCAGTACGGACCACTGGAAAATGGCGGCCTGTCATGCGCAGTCGCTGCCATCCAGCGCTGCATCAGAGGAAGTAGAAGAAAGAAGATACAGAGAAGACCAAGATGGGAGTCACCACAACAGACTAATGGGCGGTAACAAATAATGACGCGGTGGGTGCTCGCTACCAAGGAGGAACGCCCTGGGTGCTCCGTGAGGATCATTTCCATAATTAAAGAAACAGATTTTTACAGAAATGGCTGGGAGAAGACAACAATGAAAGGTAGGAGAAGAATAGCCTTTTTAAAGGCCATTCCAATGTGCCATTAGCTTAAAAGAGTTTTTTTTAATGATAAATTCCCTTTAATGTAAAATACATATATCTAGGCATAAATAGCATAAATAACAAGATAAAGTAGCAAAAATCAGTCGCTGAACACTACTTTATCTATTTTACTACTTTTTTTTGAGCTACTTTATCTTGTTATTTATACTATTTACGCCTAGATATATGTATGTTGCATTAATAAAATTGTCTTTTGCTAATTTCTATTGGTTTGTTTCCAGTGAATATAAACATGCCTGGGATAATACATGTCTATCCTAAGATACAATGTAAATAATATAAGGGAAGACTACATGGACCGTGTAGTCTTTTTTTTTACATCAATCTTCTGTTTCTCCTTAGTTTTTGCTTTTTCAATTGAGAGGCACTCCCTCAATGATTTTACAACAACCTGATTTTTGTGCCTGTCACAGCTTTTCAGCATGTAAAATACATGTTATGTACCCGCATATCTGTGCAATCTATTTTCTTCAGCCTCTTCAAAACTTCCAATGTCTTACAGTGACAGATGGGAGGTCTATATATGTACATACAGCTTCCGCTCTTGCAGTTGTCATCTCAAAAGCGCAAATAAAAACACTGGCTCATATTACCTGGATAGATCAGATTTGTCAGTATTTATACGACACAGAGATTCCTTCTTACACTAGACGTGCAGTGCAATAGCCAATTAAACCCTCTTCATGTGTCAGTCCCCGTCCTGTGTCTGCAGACAGCTCAGGAAGAAAATGTCACATGGAAAGAATGGAGCCCTTGGATGGACAGGGGACTGTACAGTGTGTCATTGACACAGTAACTATGTTAAATATACAATTATTAAGACAAACTTCCTTGAAATACGTCTGCAGTGTTAAATCATTAATTAGATTAATACAAAGACTGTCTTGTTGAGATCACTCGCCTCACTAACCGCTGTGCTTTCCAAACAGGAAACAAAGGGTGCAAGTTCTGTCTGGTATAACTTTAAGCGCCACAGTATGGAGAGAGGCCAAGTTGTCGATGCACTTAGACTTTACTAGTCCTCCACATAGTGGACTACTACTTTTACTACTCCATCACCACATAAAGACCGATTAGTAGGCTCATTACAGGAAAGTCTGGTCATGAATTGGTTAATTGCAACACAACAGGATGCAGACAGAAAGTTCTAGATGATTTTGGCTCGTACAGTAGCTGCAGTCATCAAGCAACACGTATATTGAGCCACTCATTTCACAAGCACATGTCTGTAAATCATGTCTACAAATCATGTCTGCATATGCACAGCAAGGTCATTGTGCTAGCTGGTTTTCTGATAGGTCACGTAACTGGACACACAGAAAAGTTGCCTATATTTCATGTCACAGAAAAGATGACTAGCGTAATGAACCCTGATGTTGTTTATTAAAAAGCACCCTGCAGCACTAATTTCATCTGGAATATTGGATTCAAGCTTTAAGAAATAAAAAAATAACACACCAAGGCAGGCAAACTTTGTACAACAACCTACTTTCCAATGCTTGGCCGATTTAATCAATTGTCCTATAGTATCCTCCTATGGGCTATAAAGGCAATAATGTGAACAGAAGATGGAATACTCAGTGGGACAGGTAACATTCGCTCTCCCCTCCTCCCCTAGCGCTTTGGATTAACTCTTGGTAGCATCTCAGTGACTTTACATTTTATGTAGATGCTCTTAATCGCTAAGCTAAATATGGAGGCAAAGATTTGTTAAGAAGTAGTTGTACTAACTTTTTCAGTTATCCCCTTATCCCAGACAGCTGGGCCCCCCACTGATCCAGAGAATGGGGTCCGGTTCCCCTATCCTCATGGAATGGCAGGCCAAGTATGCACCATGCTGCTTCATTCAATCCCCATGGGAGTGCTGAAGATAGAAAATAAATGGAGCGTCAGGGTGCATGTTTGACCTGCAGCTTCATAAGGATGGAGGGATCTGGACCACATATTCTATTGACAGGGGATGTCTTCAAAAGTCGGTACAACCCCTTTCACTTGGAATTCTGATTTGCCATACCTATCTTATTAATAAATTGTCTTTTCTCCAACTGTGGCCTAAATCATGGGCAGCAAAATAAAGCATGATATATCCTATTATGTATATTCAGGGGCCAACTTCATGCTCCTCTGAATTGAAATGAAAGGTGGAATATGTAAAGTTTTAAAGAGGTCTATGACCACCAATATTGCTTTTAAACCATTTATGTGCTGTTGTGGAGTTGATAGTGGCCTAGTGAACATACATTTTGTATCAGATATGGCCATGTCCAACAACTCATTTGTATATGGATTAAAAGTTGATTTTCTCGGCAGCAAAATCGCACTTAGACGCGAAAAGGTATATTCACTATTCTACTGACCACCCCTACAGTAGCCTAGAAGTGCTTTAGGAGATATTTTGGTATTGGTAGACTTCCTTTAAGGGCCTTTGCATACGCTCGAGTCCCATCCATGGGAAACGGTCCGTGTGTGGGCAGTAGGGCCGGGACTGAAATGGGACATGTGCATAGGATCCACCACGTCAAAGTCAGCTATGATACAGTGAGCTCCCGAATGGGCCGATTACTACAGTAATGAACTAATAGCATTATGCCAGCTCATTACTGTGGTGATCAGATTGTCCGGGGAGCTCACTGCATCATAACTGACTATGATACATACTATCACATGACCATAGACTGATTTGTATCCACTGGGAATAAGCAGAATGAATAATAGGAAGCAAAGTTCTAGAAAACCTTGAGAAATTGATACAGAAAGTATAAAGGAAAATTGTATATCTTTTTGCCATACAGATAATAACATTTGTCTGAAACTGGAAAACCCCTTTTAAGTTTATTTAATAAGTTTCTGGACTACCCCTTTAAGTTTCTTTATCTCATGAAGACAACCTCTGTCCATACACCCGTAAAAGTGACTCCCATTCTGGTAGACTAAAACGTCTGAATAGCTGCCATTTAATACTGTATTTGCATTTCAGTGAAAATGTATGGCTGCGCCAGAAGTGGCTCTAAACAGATAACTCAAAATAAAAAAGGTATTTTGGGAATCGTACACCAAAACAGTTAGAAACCTATATACCATATATAACATATTTCACAATTAAAGGCTTACTGCAATTAGAAGGACATGCAATTATTGATTAAAAAAGTACCATGTGAACATAGACTAAAAGCACTTGCTGTTTTCGCCATGTACCAAAAATGCTAGATGTATGGGTAGCCTTAATGATAAGGCTTCATGAAGTTGGTTTGTAGTTTTTTGGTAGTACTAGTGATAGATTTATAACTAGATTTATAAGGAGTGACAGCATCAGCCTCAATAATAATAACAACTCAATAATTTGGGAAAATTCATGAAACTGTCATTTTGCCCATTTCAACCAATTACTATACAGCTTTTATTTTTCAAGAGCAGACTATGAAATGAAAGCTGTGCTGCTGTGTGTTGATAAGGGAAATGAAGACTTACTTTTAGACAGTTTGCATAATCTGCCCCATACGTATTTCTCTGGACTACAGCTGTAGCTCAATAGCTAAAAATTAACCAGTAGAGCAAAAAAAGTCTTAGTGTAGCTTCAGCCTGTAAAAAATGTTTGCATAATGAGATTTGTTCATTTACAAAGAAATATGGGGTGCACATTAGGGATTCCTGAACAGAATGTGGTCTGTGGGGTTTTGGTCTAGATCATAGGCTCCTTTGTTCATAGATTGGTAGGGGTCACAGTTCACTGATAAAAATTGTTATTCCTACTGTAAATACTTGGAATTTAAAGTAGTGGGTGCAGTATTATATACCAAATCAGTCTAACTCATTTGCTTCATTTAACCACTGTTTTGGATGTTATTGTGATTGTGAAAGTTGCACTCTCGTTATTGTGATTTTTTTATCTTTTAGTCATTTATAAAAGTAATTACAATGTATAAAATAAATATAAAAATTATTACATAAAATTTAGTCATTTATAAAAGTAATTACAATGTATAAAATAAATATTAAAATTATTACATAAAATTTTAAATTCCACAATTTAACTTAGCATCATCTAGCAGACTGCACAGAATTACAGTCCTCCCCTGCTATTAATATAAGTTTATTATTATTAATCATTAACATTGTCATTTCATGTTTTCAATTAATTTACATTTTGGTGAAAAAGTTCTATTTCTTCTGTCTATATATAAAAGCTTCTTGACTGGGGCTCACTCTCTCATCTGAGTGTTATCTTCTTTTTCTCTGCCTCCGGGACTGAGTGCGTCTCTCTCATGTCTGCTAACAGTCCCTGGCATGTTCTTGGCGCAGTTGACATAAACAGAAGGCTATATTTAAATGGAAAAATTAACAGCTTGAAACAGTAAAAATATAAACCTTCCCACAGAAGGATGCACAACTACTCTATAGAATTTTATATACACCATAAATTAGAGCTTAGAAAGGAATACTGCGCCACTCATTTGTAGAGAGGAGGGGGGTCTTAGATTTATCGCCAGGGAGTATTAAAATGTCTGAAACCGCTTACATACACCATCTCAGCATGAGCTTGCCAGGGGACAGGGAAAATTGTAATTGCTGCTTTAAAACCTAAAAGAAAAGCTGGAAACAAAGTATTTTAAAAGCTTCACAAAGGGCTGTAAAAACTTTCCACAAACTTAAAGCAGCAACGAAAATAAGGAACTTGATGGTCTCCACAGGGGCACAGACACAATGAAGACAAGCTCATCCTTGGTCGTAGAATATGTTTTCTTGATGGATACTGCCTGACTAAAGCTCTGTTTACCCGGTTGCTAGTCTGCTGCCGTCTGTAAAAATGGAAAAATGCTTCAAAGTAAGAATGCTTTAAAAATTAGAAGCATTAACAGTTTATTTGTGTCAATTAACAAAATTAACTTAATGAACAAAAGAGAAATCTAAATCAAATCAATATTTGTTGGATCCACCCTTTGCTTCAATACAACATCAATTCTTCTAGTTACACTTGCACACTGCTTTTCAAGGAACTCAGCAGGGACATTGTTCCAAACATCCCGGAGAACCACAGATCTTCAATGAATGTAGGCTTGCTCAAATCCTTCTTTCTCTTCATGCAATCCCAGATAGGCTTTATAATGTTGAAATGAGGGCTTTGTGGGGGTCATATCATCACTTTCAGGACCCCGCCTCCAACGGGTGGCCACACCAAATATAGATTTCTCTTTTGATTATTCACTTAATTTTGTTAATTTGACAAAAATAAAATATTAATACTCCTATTTTTTAGATCATTCTTACTTTGCAGAATTTATTCCATAGTTGCCTAAAACCTTTGCACAGTACTGTATATTTATTAACTCCCCTTATTTTTAAACCATTGTGGAATATGAGTGTGCTTTATTAAATAGTTAAAGGGAATATATCAGCAGGAAACTTGCTACAAACCAGTCACAGTGCATTATACTTTGCACCATTATACCTTTAGATAGTCTAATAGAGTCCCCATTTCTTTGACAAAAAGCAGTCTCCAAATGGAGCTCAAGTGCAATGGTGGACATGACAGAGCTTTCAAGGACTCTGCTTTCAGGTTTAAAATACAGAGGCTCTGCCATGCCCCACTGCGTTTGAGCCTCATTTGCTTATTTATAAAACCAGCTTTTTCAAATAAATGGTGCATCTGATGGGCTATCTAAAGGTATGGTGGTGTTCTGCATAAGGTCCCATATAATGCGGTTTGATATCACACTTCCTGGTAACAGATTACTTTTAACACATTTCCGACATCCACTGTACTATTATGGCGGATGTTAGATGTTTAAATATGGAGGGTGCTCAGGAGCTGAGCAGCCGCCATAGTTGCCTGATCTCACAACTGACCAGGGCACCACGAGCTGCCATTTTGGGAAGGATCGCCATTCCTCCAGAATGGGATTGGGGGCAGCAATTTTAGTATACATTGAAATGTATTAGCATAACAATGTATCGTATTAGTGATCAGCCCCATGGGGTTCCAGACCCATAAAGGATCTAAAAGTAAAAGAAAAAAAAAATATTAAAAAGGACACCTTATGAAGCCCTGAACACAGAAATATAAAAAAGTTACAGGTGTCTGTGTCTATGGTGACTCAAATAATTTTTTTTTTTCAAAGTTTTTGATTCCATTAAAACGAAGCTCATAAGAAAGTAATACAAGCGCAGTTTTTCTCTAATTCCATCCCATTCTGAATTTTTGTTCAAGCTTCCCAGTACATTGTACGGAATATTAATTGGTACCATTACAAAGTACAATTTGTTTTGCCAAAATTAAGACCTTGTAGGGCTCTGTGAACGGAAAAATAAAAAAGTTATAGCTTTTGGAACGAAAATTGAAAAATGATAGTGGCAGGAAGTGGTTAAAGACTGTTAAAAGGTTTGCCAACGTGATGCGTTTTTGCTGCGGTTTTTCCCACAACACTTTTTGGCTTCAGCTCGATATGTGGACCTAAGCACTACGCCCTTAGTCTAAGGGTATGCTTATGTGTGTTAGGCCCCTTGCAGATGACCGTGGGCAATATCAGTGCGCTATCCGAGTTTTTCGCAGAAAGCACACTGACCCATTCATTTCTATGGGCACATGCACACGACCATGTTTTTTACTGATCAGTGTGCGAGCCATTAGTCTGCGCCGAGAAATATAGAACAGGTCCTATTCTGTTCAGTTTTTGCGGAACGGACTCATCCATAGAAGCCTATGGGAGACTAAAAACCTAGGACGGCACACTGTACTCAGTGTGTCATCAGTGTGCCGTCCATTTTCACGGACAAGCTAGGGATATCATGGTTTTGATGGCACACTGTCCGTTTTTGTGGACATACTTCACTGATGCTGAAGAAACACTGAAGACACACTGAACACAGACTGAAGACACTCTGTCCGCAAAAACTGAACAGTAATTGCTAGTTTGCTGACAGCAAAATACACACGGTCGTCTGCAACTAGCCTGACACTAGGTTCACACCTGGGTTCGCGTTTCCATTCGGGGGCTCCACTTGGGGACCCCTGAATGGAAACTTAATCCGCCTAAAAAAGCAGTTACCCGCGGAAACCCGTGGACCCCATAGACTATAATGGGGTCTGCCTGGTTTCCGCTCGGTTTCCGATCGAAAAGGTGCTTGCAGAGCTTTTCTCTCTTTTTTTAAACGGGTTTGGGGATGGAATTTCTGAATGGAGTACAAGCGCTGGTGTGAATCCAGCCTTAGACATATACTACACATATTACTATGGACACTTCCCACTCTGGAGGATCTGTTGCCTTGCACATTTGTTATTGAATTCAGGTGTGTAAATTAAAAATTAGTCAGCAGTTTGGCCAGGCAGTAGAAAGCAGGCAGGATGTTTGCACAGGTAGAAAGAAGAAGATTGAAATAATGTTGAATAGAGTTTAAGGCTGGGGCCCCACGTGGCGGAAACGCCGAGGAAAAAAACACGGCGTTTTACAGTCACAGCAAAGTGGATGGGATTCTAGCCTATCCCATCCCCACTTTGAGGTAAAATATGTAGTGTGGACATCTGGCGATCTCCAAAACCGGTTTTGGAAATTGCAGCATTTCAGTTATACCTACGGAAACGCTGGCGGTTTCCCTATAGGTATAATTGATGCAGAAAGTCCACAGAGGAAGCATCTGCGAACTTTCTGTGAAAAGCACTGCGGGAAGAACCGTGATGTGTTGCTGACGAGGTTTTTCCCGCACTGCTTTTTTGCTGCGGGACGTTGTGTGGGGCCTTAGCCTAAGTGAGTTAAACTGGACAAGATTTATAATCAGTTATCACACTTTTTTTTTCAAATGTTCTACCTAGAATTCTTGAATTGCAAATTTTAACTGTAGCCCTTGGATACTAGTAGGTTGATAATACTGAGTGAGGTGATGCATGGGTACTGGACGGGGAGAGGGGAGAAAGTTGCCACCAACATCTCTGAAATCCAGCTGCCTGATCCATATCTTCCCCAACATCTGCCGTGGGAGAAGAGGCAAGAGACCCCCCATACACATTAGATGGCCATCCAAAATGAAATCAGAGGGTTCAGCTGATACACATTCGATGTCTATCGCCAGCTTAAGCAATAGACCAGAGAAGCCACCAAATCTGATAAAGATTCTGGATCTTCTTCCTAAGAAGTTGCTTTATGTTTTTTTCCCCCTTTTTAAACAAGGGTGATCAAATTAACCCTTTCATGTCCTCTGTCAACACAAGAGTTGGGTTTCTCATGTCTATGCTCTCACGTAATTGAGAGTGAAAGGTATACATCCAGGCAAAGCCAGAACAGAAACTTCTAATTTATTGATACAAGACACAGGAGATGAGGTTTAAGGTCGCAGGGGCTTGTTGTCTGTTCTAAAGATTCCCTTCTCCTGTTCTCAGATGCCGTGCACACTGTTATAAGGAAGGGTTAACCTCCTACTAGCACAAATTTATCTTTTGTAACCAAAACAATGCACACATTGGCGCTGTATATAGTGAATACGGTTGAAAAAAGACACACCCAAGTTCAACCTATAATTCTATAGCATTAATCTAGAGGAAGGCAAAAACCACTATGAGGTGGACGCCAATCACCCCATATAAGGGGAAAAAATCCTTCCTGGCTTCACAAATGGCAATCATGAGGGCAGAAATGTTAATACCTGTTCAATATGAATGTATAGATAACCAAAACTATCTTCTCCTACTACTCAAAAATAAACTCCAAAACCTACGATTATTATTACTACCACTACTACTACTACGCTACTGCTACAATATAAAACATAATATGCTTGTCTCCAGGTTGCTGCCACCATATTGTAGCTTTGTAAACTAACTACATGGTTTCAGACACTAATGTACACAGCTGAATCTCTGGAATGTATGGAGCTTTAATACAGCATTTATACAAGTGTACGGGTGTATGCTGGTATTTCTGTTCTGTTTAGGTTTAGCTGCAAAAATGGACATAGCCCATAGATAAAAATGATTTATATATTTAACTTTTAGGCCTCCTACACAAAACCATATAAAAAATACGGTCCACAGTTTGTGTATAAGCTCATCTGCATTTTCATTTCGTAGTTGTCAAGTATGTCACCTGCATCTGTGGTGCACTGTCCGCAAATACAGTCCGCAGTGCATCCGTGGTATTCTGTATTTGCGGATCCGCAAAAAACTATTACTGATATCAGTTGCTAGTAGCAACCCTCTGAAATAGGTCACATGATAGTTCAGATTCTATTTCCATTGTGACGCTTAGCAACTGATCTGCAATTGTGCTGAAGCTATGGATATGCATCTGTAGCTTCTCCACAATTTCAACCTGCCCATAGAGTTTGAGCAACGTAACTGCGGCCAAGAATAGGACGCACGTCATAATTTGCGGTCCTTGTATATGGCACGGACACACGGCTGCAAAAAATGCAGTCGTGTGTATGAGTAAATAGAAATGACTGTTCCGTACTTTTATTTGTAATTGCAGATAAAAGCTATGGTTGTGTGCATGAGGCCTTATGCATTGGGTCCATATTAATAGTGTGCTTTTAAGATTGTCCTCAATTTTTAGTTTGGCTAAAGCCCTACTTGGCAATATGCAGCTAAAAAATGCTGCAGAAAAAAAAAAAAAGCATTGTTTTTTTTTCCGCTGCAGTTTTCATAGCTTTTTTCTTCCCTTATTAAAGCTATAGAGAAAACGTCTGCGTTTCCACAGGTAAAAATTACATGCAGCTTTCCGCAATATGTGGATGGGATTACCTAGAATTTGAATTCACTTTGCTGGTACTGTAAAATGCAGTATTTTTTTCTGCTATGTGGGACCTTAGCCTAAAAGTTTGTGTTAAATATTTAGGGTTAAACAGTATAGATCTATACTGTATAGCAAAAGGTTAAAGTGGTATTCCCATGAATATGACCATATCTATATTTTTAGATAATTAAAAGTTAAACATTTTTGCAAATATAAGTAGTTAAAAATTCTGCAGACTTTTGTAGATTTTCTTTAACCATTTTAGTGGTGACAGTCTGTTGTCTTGATCGGTTGCCAATGAATACGCTCACAAATTCAGAAACTTTCTGTGGTCTGGTACTTGTCAAAAACCCAGCCATGATATTCTTATTGTGGACAGGTTATCAGGCAGGGACACAACATATATGCGAAGATATCCCAGCCACAATAAGGAAATCATGGGTGGTTTTCTGACCTTAGAAAAGTCCTGCATTTATGGTCGTATCCACTGGCAACCGATCAAGACAACAGACTGTGACCACAAGATATTTAGTTAAAATCTTTAAAACTCTGCAAAATGTTTAAATAATTATATTTACAAAAATGTTTAACTTTTTATTATCTACAAATTTAAAAATAGTTATGTCCGTGGGACTACCC
This sequence comes from Leptodactylus fallax, assembly GCA_947044405.1. Taxonomy (NCBI): domain Eukaryota; kingdom Metazoa; phylum Chordata; class Amphibia; order Anura; family Leptodactylidae; genus Leptodactylus; species Leptodactylus fallax. The sequence continues at coordinate 5,215,659 of CAMRHE010000118.1, forward strand.
CTTTAAATACATTTTTCTATAGACCTGCTATAAGCTAGATTTCAAATTCCCATTTGCTAACCTGGTTCACTTTTTCTTGTGCCCAAACAGCTACTTTAAAGAATGCACTTAATGCAGTTCCCTAAGATTGTAACAAAGAACCCCCACGGTGGACAAATATTATAATGCTTGAGTTGGTTATTGAACTTTTTAAGGCTAATGCCCCACTTAGCAAGCCACAGCCTAGAAAACTCTGCGGAAAAGACCATGGTGGAAACACATTGCATTTTTTTCCGCAGTGTTTTACACAGAAAGTCTGCAGAGGAAAACTCGGCAGACTGTCTGCCCCATTACACCTACATGGAAAACGCCAGCATTTCCGTAGGTATAATTGACACGCTGCAATCTTCAAAAATGCAGCTTTTCCGCTGCAGATTTTTTTTTCTGCAATGTGCAGAGAATTTCTGGCTAATCCCACCCACTTTGCAGGTACTGTGAAACACTGCGTATTCGCAATGTGGGGCCCCGGCCTAAGGAAGATCATCATGGACATTAGTGGTGGAATTGTAAATGACAAAGTTAAGCAGATGAAAACTTTGACTAAAATGCATATTAAAAGCATATGTAATTTTGTCTTTAGGATTAGTCACTGAAGTGATTTTATCAAATACAACATGCTACTTACTGCACACATATTCCATGTAATGCTCTTAATATGTTGCAACATAGTTTAATTGTTATATCACTAGTATTACTTCCTGCAGTGATCAGACATATGGACCTAGATTCAGAACATTGGGCTGTCATTTCTCTCAGAAATTGAAGACACAAAGCTTTAATAATATTTGTGTCACTGTGACCTACGAATCATGTCATGTCATTGCTCCGCTTTCCACAAAATAATTTTTTATTCTTTGCAAGGATATTTAGATACAGAGCTAGGGTTGCTAACTTGTTGGCACCACCCCTATAGCACCACCCTTTCTTCCAAGTTATGCCCTTGATCATATCCATCCATATAACATATGCTGCGATTAGCAGCTGTGGTAGGCAACCTGTAGCTCTGCAGGAATTTGGGAGCCACACATTGTCTGTGGATAATACTGTGCACTTGTGGCGTCAGAGATACCACAGCATTACTTGGCACTAGATGTATAAATTTACACCCTATCCAATTTAATAATGGGTGTGAAGAGACGCCCCAGCACAATGGTCAGGACAATTGCCAAAGAAACCTTGTGGCGCTCAACAAGTTTTGTTCATGAATTCTAATAGTTACAATAGGACACTGCATGATCCTTCTTGGACATTGGACAGTTGGCTTCCATTCAGCATGTAGTGGCAAGACTCCACACTCAATGTCAGATCAGATGGGAAAAGTAGACTGCAAAATAATAATATTAATAATAATATATAAAATATAATATTAATTAATAATATTATATTTGCACATGACTCATCAACTAGAAAATGTTGAGGACCTCAGCCCTAGATACTCCTATTTTCCTCACCCCTAAAACGTATATATGTGAATAATTAGGTTATTTCATGTTCTATGTTCTAGAGCTGTTGGGTACAAGGATATATGTGAATGTATTCTCTTAGAGTGCTGCAGTATATTTGTTGGCTCTCTATAAATATATAAATTATATACTATGGTGTTGGAAGCTTTACATACCACATACACACGATTATATCGCGAGTAGGAGTCTGATATAAGTCTGCCCCTGTTATATACCTGATTCTGAACAACAACTGTAGCTTGATCTTGACAGAAACAAAACAGTGAACTTAAGTGACCTCTTGCTTGCCTCATAAATATGTAACCATTCCATGGCTGGCTATGCAGCCGCAGTGCCGGTTCACACACAGTGCTGGGTCGAGGCTGCTGGGTTCATTAAGAAGTTCTGTATCTCATTTTCCATGTGAAGAATTGTGCTAATTTTTATCCACTTGGCTTTGTAGCTTTGAATGTAACTCATGTTGATGTTTTTTTTTTCCTGTTTCACTCCGACTCAGTTAATTTATGTGCATTTGAGTTAATTCCAAGCCATCTGTCCAGAATTCTTTGAGCTTCATTGCTCTGTCAATTTGCATTATTTAGAAACAAATGGAAAAAATAAAGCATAAATATTTCATTCTCCTGGACATGACATCAGCTCCATATTTTCTCCACACTACACCAAAACACACCCTGGGCTTACCCTCATTTCCCTGTGTTACCCTGTATTTTTCTGGAATGATGTATTTGGTAGCTCTGGCTGATTATGTTCTACATGATAAAAACACAAACACACATGGTAACAATATGCCGTTTCGCTCGAAAAGCTGAATATCTGGATCTTTTCCCAACCACTATTTAAATACGATTAGGCAGTCATTAAAAAAGCTGGATGCAACAAATGAAAGCATTCCACATTAATGCCACTCATGTTATCCACCAGTGGACAATGATGGAAAATAACTACAGTGTCCTGCCAGGATATTGTCAGACAGTGATGCAGACTTACTAAGCTAAATGCACCAAGATTCTGGCTTAATTTATGGCAAAAAGACTGGTATATACAGTTAGGTCCATATATATTTGGACACTGACACAAATTTTGGTTTTTTTTTTTTTACCCTGTTTACAGAAACATATTCAAGTTATAGTTATATAATGGACATAAAGTCCAGACTTTCAGCTTTCATTTGAGGGTATCCACATTAAAATTGGATGAAGGGTTTGGGAGTTTCAGCTCCTTAACATGTGCCACCCTGTTATTAAAGGGACCAAAAGTAATTGGACAATTTACTCAACAACTGTTTCATGGGCAGGTCTGGGCAATTCCTTCGTTATGTCATTTTCAGTTAAGCAGATAAAAGACCTGGAGTTGATTTGAGGTATGGTGCTTGCATTTGGAAGATGTTGCTGTAAAGAAAACATGCGGTCAAAGGAGGTCTCCATGCAGGTGAAACAAGCCATCCTTAAGCTGCGGAAACAGAAAAAAACCCATCCGAGAAATTGCTACAGTATTAGGAGTCGCAAAATCTACCGTTTGGTACATCCTGAGAAAGAAAGAAAGCACTGAACTCATCAATGCAAAAAAAGACAACAGTGGCGGATGATTGCAGAATAATTTCCATGGTGAAGAGAAACCCTTTCACAACAGCCAACCAAGTGAACAACACTCTTCAGGATGTAGGCGTATCAATATCCAAATCTACCATAAAGAGAAGACTGCATGAAAGTAAATACAGAGGGTTCACTACCCAGTGCAAGCCACTCATAAACCTCAGGAATAAGAAGTCTAGATTGGACTGCTAAAAAAAAATCTAAAAAAGCCAGTACAGTTCTGGAAGAAGATTGTTTGGACAGATGAAAACAAGATCAACCTCTACCAGAATGATGGAAAGAAAAAAGTATGGCGAAGGCGTGGTAAAGCTCATGATCCAAAGCATACCACATCATCTGTAAAATGAGGCGGAGACAGTGTGATGGCTGGGCATGCATGGCTGCCAGTGGCACTGGGTCACTAGTGTTTATTCCTGATGTAACACAAGACAGAAGCAGCCGGATGAATTCTGAGGCATTCAGTGACATACTGTGTGCTCAAATCCAGCCAAATGCAGCCAAACTGATACATAATACAGATGGACAATGACCCAAAACATAAAGCCAAAGCAACCCAGGAGTTTATTAAAGCAAAGAAGTGGAATATTCTTGGATGGCCAAGTCAGTCATCTGATTTCAACCCAATTGAGCATGCATTTCACTTGTTAAAGACCAAGCTTCAGACAGAAAGGCCCACAAACAAACAGCAACTGAAAACCGCTGCAGTAAAGGCCTGGCAGAGCATTAAAAAGGAGGAAACACAGCGGCGTCTGGTGATGTCCATGAGCTCAAGACTTCAGGCCGTCATTGCCAACAAAGGGTTTTCAACCAAGTATTAGAAATTAACATTTTATTTACAATTATTTAATTTGTCCAATTACTTTTGAGCCCCTAAAATGAAGGGATTGTGTGTAATAAATGCTTTAGTTCCTCACATTTTTATGCAATCATTTTGTTCAACCCGCTGAATTAAAGTTGAGAGTCTGAACTTCAACTGCATCTGAATAGTTTTGTTCAAAATAAAATTCATTGTGGTAATGTACAGAACCAAAATTAGAAAAATGTTGTCTCTGTCCAAATATTGCACCACATTTGTTATATGTTTTACGCTAGGTTCACACTAGCGTTCGGGTTTCCATTCTTCAGGTCCGCATGGGGTCCCGAAAAACGGAAACCCTATCCTCTTAAAAAGTGGTTACCTGCAGAAACTCGAGGACCCCATAGACTATAATGGGGTCTGCCGGGTTTCCGCCCAAAATCGGTGGAGAGAAAAGTCCTACTTTCAGGACTTTTCTCTCCGCATATTTTAAGTGGAATGGGGGATGGAATCCCTGAACAGTCACGCAACGCTGGTGTGACCGCAGCCTTAGGCTACAATCCCACGTTTCAGAAATGCAGCATTTTTGGCCGCTGTCAATTTTAGCTGCAGAATTTTCCATACAGAATTACTAGGGTAAGAAAAAATGAGAATAAAACACAAAAAAGCCTGATGGAAAAATACGTTTTCACAGCATTTTGTTTCTGCAGCTTCTTTAGCTGTGTTTCGCTATGTGGGGCCTTAGCCTTAGATGCATTTTCCACCTTGTTTGACAGTTTAGCTTTGCAGAAAATTTTGGCACCAAGTAGGCCAATTAATAGGTGGTGTAAAGTTAGACAAAATTGTCTAAATATGCAACAGATTTATCATGCAGCTTTAGACTGCGTAGTCTGTCTCTTTAGCAATGAAGCTATAGCTACACCTTGAATTATATATTTACACGTCCGTGTGCATTAAAGATGGCTTCCTTCAGTTGTGCTTCTTGTTAGACATTTTCACTACACCAGAAAATGTCTAAAATTTCTATTGTGCAAGCTCTGCCATCTTTGAGATTTGCATATTTATTGTTCAATACACGTAAAGTTCAACCATATTTTTCTCAGTTTTTTATCATTACAGCAAAGTTGAAGTTAAAATGTATAGTATATTCCTTAACAGAGCCATTAGACAAAAAGAAGAAATGCTGCCTAAGACACAAAAGGTCTGCCCATAAACTAACTTTTAATTGGAAGCAGGCAGGTGCCCTACTTTCTACTCCACAACACTGTCTACGACAATTTTATATTAACATGCCAGCCAGTTCCCTAATACTTGGGACCTCTCCATGGTGCCGCAATGTAGTTATTGACTCCATGACCCGTATCCATGTTCTGTAAATAGCATACACAAAAAACACCTTCAGACCTCGCCCTGAGGCTCACACTGGAGTTCCATTAAAACTAATACTAGAATTATGGCTTTACTTGTGTCAACATTCGATGACAATAAATTCAGCCACAGAATACCCAACGAACCATGTTCTCAGGAGTGCTCGGGCATTTGTGTTTATAGAACACAGAATAATGTTTAACTTATAAAGTAAAGAACTCTCACTGTAAACCAGCAAGCTGTAAAATATGTTTCATGGTGTTAGTGGCACCTTATTAACGTTAAAAGCTAACCCGTAACATTAATCATGGTTACACCGCACTTTGTTCCATGACACTTTCCAGAAATAGAAGGCTCTGGTTCAATCTTTGTTTCTCTGTATCAAACACACAGAGAAACATGAAGACAAGCAGAATTAAAAGGATTAGCCATCAAAATAAAGAGGGATTTCCATTTCATGTCCCTGTTAGCCCTGGGTACACTGTGTCATTTTCCACTGAGTGGATGAGCAAGCAACGCACAGCTCTGTCTTGCTGCGCAGATGTCATAGATAACAGATGGATGTTTCTTAACCCTTTTGCTCTTTCACAAAACCAGTTTATGTTTGGTCTTTCTATTCTGCTTATCCAACCCTTGTCCTCAGAGCAAAGCAATATTTACCACAGCTTTGTATTTCTTTAAAAATAATTGGGTTTAGACGAAGAATATCAGTGAACATGGATATGTACAGGCAGGGATGCGTGGTTGACTTTGTGATGCTGATACTGTTGGGCAATGCATGCTGTAGGTATAATATTGTCTATAGCTATAGCTGTAAGCTAGACACACATGACAATTACAAGGGTCTATGTCATGCTGATCCTGTGTTGGATAGTCTGTAGTCTTAGTATCCTATAGGGCTATTTTCAAGAGACAGATGGTATTCTCAGACCATATTCATAGGATAGGTTAACACAGTCCAGTTTGGTTGCTGTTTTTGCATATACAGTATTTCTGTTGGAGTGAATTCTAATGATGAAAAGTATAAAGGGATCCCAATCCCAAAATTACAGCAAAAGTATATGCCAAAGTATATACCAAGTCATACCACTACAATTTTACATGCCAAAAATGTTCAACCTCATAGTAATGTGTCCAAATAGCTTGAGATGAGTTTCTATAGGTCCTTGTAAAACATACATTCTGTTTTCCTCAGCTAGTTTTTCATCTTGCGATATCCCGAATCGAGAAATGTAAGGAGAGTCTGCTGCAAAATTTGTCTTCACCTGACTTTGTGTGGGAACTTTCTAATGCCTTGTGTGGCCCCAGCCCATGCATTCTGGTGTGATAAGGCATAAAGTTTCAGGTAACCTTTAAATGGAGCCATTTCTTGTGCAGCTCTGCCAACAAGCAGACACGATTCCTTACGTATGTGTAGCTATTCTTCTTCAGTTGCTTTTTTCATCCTGTCTGACTAATGAAGCCATGAAATAACTAATTAGAGGTCATTTGTTTTAAACAGGATACAAATTCCAATAACCATTAGGAAGTCTGATGCAAGGGTGGTAGGAACATATTTCGCCGTCTCTCCAGTGCTTTAAGTGATTTCACTCTTATCAGTAAAATCATTAAGACCAGACCCATTGAAGAGTGGCTGCATGTTAGTGACAAATTAAAGATCGGATAGTTTTAAGCTCTTGTTTTCATTATCAACTTTCTAGAAGTTAAATGAGCTTGAACGCTTTGAGTACTTTATGCTGCGAGGCTACTAATACCTTAGTTTATGAAGTTCATCAAGTATTTCAACCAGACATTGTTTACCTGTAGTACACATCTTGCTGTGGAGCTACAAAGCTCAACTCTAGGTCGTAGTTTTTATATGGTAACCATCATTTTACTTATTAAACCCAAATAATTGTACAAGCCTTGGCAGTAAATGTTGTATTATACCTTATTACAGATAAATGTCTCTTTATCCTCTTCTATGACTCCTTTCCTAACCTAACTCCTGCATTGATCATTTACTCTCAGTTCACTGGTAAAACTTGCCTTTCAGATAGCAAGAGATGAAAGGGATTATCGGCTGAGGGAGCAGGTTACAGTTTATGCTCATAGAAGTCTATGGAGAGTGAAGGAGTAGGAGGGATCAGTTGCAGAGAGACAGAGGCACAGTGCTGCGTCTAGCAAGTGTTTTACTATCTCAACCTAGTAATGACCTCCATGCTGCTGCTGCTTCTGTGTCTGTGATAAACAGAGAAGCAGGATCTTCTCTTCCCTGTGTGTGCTGTGTATGAAAGCCATCATAGCAAGAATAGCAAGAATGTTGTTATTTCTTAAGTTTACACATTGCACGTATTTCACCTTTAAGGCTTAATGATTCTTTAAGGCTAAGGCCTCATGTAGCGAGCTGCAGCCTTAAAGAAATTGCGTTTTTTCTCGCATCGCTTTTCACAGAAAGTCCACAGAGTTTTTAAACCTGGATGCTACATTAATCTAAGGTAATCAGGTAATCCTCTGTGAGTTCTAGGCTGAGTTCATACTTTGCATTTTGGTACAGCTCCACAGAGAACTGAATGTTACCACCATATACTAGCTAAAATTAGTTAAATAAACAATTTTAAGCTAAGGCCCTACATAGCGGGCGACAGCAAAAAAGTGCTGTGAGAAAAACTTTGGTGGCAACGCATCGCGGTTTATCCCGCAGTGCTTTTCACTGCTTCAATTATGCCTATAGATATAATTGACATGCTGCGATTTTCAAAAATATGATGGTTTTTGGAATTGCAGCATGTCCACTGCGGATATTTTTCTGCAATGTGTAGATGGGATTAGCCAGAATCCTATCCACTTTGTAGGTACTGTAAAACACCGCAAATTGGCAAAATCGTGTCATTTATGCTACGTGGGGCCCCGGCCTAAAGTGTGTCTCCAATTATAAAAACAGCTTTTCATAAATAAATAGTACATGTGACTATAAGAAACATTATAATATATTTAATTCAAGAAATATGTTTTCTTCTTCACTTATTAGTTTGCTCTGCTGCTCCTTATATTCACTCAGAGTGTTTGATCTGTATGGAGTCCATCTTGGTATTCAGCCTCACGCACAAACATTTATGGAGACGTGAGGATGAGGATGCAGATGCATTTATTTGTGTCTTTTCCAGCAACCTCCTCCTTCTACCTTTATATAAATAATAATTCAGCCTGATAAGTGGAGAAGTGGACCCCGTTGACTAGCCGGACTTGCAGCACTGTTTCAGAGTCTCTGTTTTTCATCCAAACAGAGACTCCGACACAGATGCAAACATAGTCTTAGGGTATGTTTACACAGAAGAACTTATACAAGTTGAAAGATTCAGCTTTAGGAACTTGAAGTGGAATTTTTCTGCTTGACCAAATTCCGTCGCAGAATCTTCAGCAGAATTTACAAATTTCACACCATCCTAGCAATATTTTTCTGCCTCCCATTCAATTCAATGAGAGACAGAATCCACCTAAAGATTGAGCATAATGCTTATGTTTTTTCTGCTAGATGAAAAAATCAGCAAGAGGAAAATATCAGTATCTGTCTCCCATTGAAATGAATGGGAGGCAGATTTCAGACAAAATTTGGAGCTGATTTTGAGGCAGAATCTGCCTCAAATCCAGCTCCAAATTCAACCCTGTGAAAATACCCTTAGTTGTTTCCCTAAAATTCTTTTACAGCAGCGTTCATCCATTGACCATTCTAAGTATAATGAAAATATTAGATTAAGTAAAATGAGCTGCAATTTCAACAGAAAAGCCCTGAAATCTGGTAGTAATGATATTCTTCAGAGTCTGACAGCATTTCAATGTAATGAGATGACAGAAGGTTAAGGGTCTATTATCAGGAGATGAGAAGTGTCCAGTGCACAATAAGTTAAGTGGAAGATATCTCTAAGAATTATATAAATTATCTCTACAAATATGTATAGAGTATTATAAAAATGCACTGGCTGCCTTATGTACGGACAATGTAAGATCTAGGTTTACCACAAGCTTAAAAGATATGTATAGAGTGAGCCGCGAAAAATAGAACTCCCTTGTTTGGTTTGTACAGAATAATGCTTATTGGGCCTCATACATACTGTCCTAAACACTCCTTTTTTGCACATAGCAATCAATTATTTTACCAGAACAGTTTAAGAAATGCATGAGGCCCATCATATAATTCTCTGCCAGTCGAATGGTACTCTTTACAGTAAGCAGCACTGCTGTATATGAGTGCACCCAACATGCTGTGGAGTAGTGGAGGCTTATGTATAGACAGGCTGATACGAAACCAGTTAAGTTTCGTCTGCTGTGAACGTCCCAGAAGAAACAAAGGAAAACAAAGACAGTCTGCCCTAATAGTGGACCCACCCCAAAGTCCTTACCTGCTTGCCATTGCTACCCTAAGCGGTAGAGGACAACTGGGCGACGATCCCTTCCTATGTCACAAGTGCAAACACAAACGCAGACAAGACAAAAAAAGGAGAACAGGTGGGGAAATAGTCATGGCTCTGAACAGTGAGGCAGCAGGAACAAATAAAGAACTGGATGAATAGACAGTTCAGCAAAAACAGAGGTACAGGAGAAAAACGCTAGCATGCTCAACAGAGACTAATAGCAAGCCCTGAGTTGTGGTTTATAAAACTATTTATTGGGATGCCAAGAAATCCGCCCCAGGCTTGATTGGAAAGGAAGGATGTCAATCACATAAGCAAAACTGAGGTTAACTGTTTGAGGACCAGAGGGAACAGAGCTGTGTTCAGACAGAGTACAACAAGAAACCTAAAAGCATAGAATCATAGCTGGACACACCTCCTGTGCTGTGCCACGCAGCCAGAAGGTAACACAGAAGTCTGAACAGAAGTGGATGTTACACAGGCTCATCCCTATTCCAGCAAAGATGCTGTATATATGGTTAGGTGCAAAAGTGGTGTAACACATTATACTAGACAGCTTTGTATTCAGACACCCATCATTGTTTCAAGGCATCCAGGAAAAGATTGTGAGAAGCCCAAGAAAATTAATGGAAAAATTATCCCATGTGCACAGCAGAACAGCAAGTCAACATGATCTGCAGTTGAATCATCTGAAGCCATACCAAGTGTCAATGGTCCAAGAGTTAAAGGATGGGATAGAACAGAAGTGTATTGGAATAGGCTACTAGATATGACTGTAGATGCAATTTGGAACTGTTGAAATAAGTCACATCCAGTGCAGTATTGCTCCACCTAACTGGTTGTGTTAATTCATAGAATAGGGACTGGCACAAAGAAAATTCACACAAGCTGCACCAACAGCCATTTTATGATGAAAAAAAAATCACTGTTTGGCTAAGAGTACACGGATTGCAGGTCCAATAGTCTTATATAAAAATGTGAACACAGCTGTGTACCTGACATCTTCAATGAATTACATGCATAGTTAACTGATGATGGGCATGAGAATTGACAGGTGTGAGACTTTTATCTGTGGGGTTACCTGAAGGGTAGGGTTTATTGAATTATTCCCCAGACATTGCCCAGAAATTGTTAAATGGTTAAAGGGAATCTAACAGGTGTTTTTTCCACCCTAAGCTGGCCTCAGCGTGTGTAGTAATGACCTTTCCTATGGCAACCCGCACTAAGATTTCTGTTTCTATTTTTGCTGAAAAGTCAAGTTATAAACTTTTAAGACCTTAGATCAGCATATGCAGTTTTACCTTAACCAGTCACTAACTTTTTAAACATCTTAGGCTCATTTAATTGAGCACCTGATTCTGGACCAAAATGTAATACACTTTAATTAAAAATGTTGCTGCTTTCTGCCTTAAAAACCTCTCTAAAGTTCCTGTTTCTAGGCGTCTCTCATCTACCTAGTTTGCAGTTCTGTTACTAGGGAAGTCCCATCCATACATACATTAAAAAGCAAGATGTTTTCACACTGAGTGGAAAGAGGTGAGACTGGTCTCTTCACTCAGTGAATGCAGAGGTGAGGGGTTGATTCCTCTCAAAGCCTCCACACACGTCTGCAAGCCGCTAGACGAGGTCCATCTATAGATACATTAGATTATCAAGACGGAGTCACAGTAAGTGAAAGGGGAGGTTCATTTTTCTCTTCACAGAGAGAATGCAGATGGGAGGGGTTGATTCTTCTCAGTCTCCACATCCATTTCTACAAACTGTTGCTCTGTGCAAAGGACTGAAAATTCTGCACATGTGACATCTTACAATGTAAGAAAAGTCTTCTGTGTACTTGTATATACTCTTGGCTGCTTGTGTAATTACATATGGGATATTAGTCACAGACAGCAAGTAGCTTTCCTGACTGTGCTCAGAGATTGCTCTTTTCCTGTGTCAGGTATATTTTTACCTGCATCATGTCTGCATGTATTTGCCATGTATTTGCAGTCCAGTGTTCCTGGTCTCCTATATTATGCTCACTTGGGCTTTTCTCAGCTATCTGCAATTGCATAGTAACTTCTGGCAGAATTACATTTAAACAAACCAGTAGTAGATACAGTGGATCCGAGAGGGGGCAGATTGCTCCTTATTGTATACACCCCTGTCTCAGGGACAAATGTAAAATGTGCGACAGCTATATTGGCGATATTGCCAGCAGAGAAACTATAGCATTCCATTGAAGTGAGTGGGGGGGGATGTATCCATCCACCAGGGGTTTGGCTTCCTTTACAGCTTCAACATTCACAATGGGGGTAAAACACCTCTGGTTCTCAGGATCAGAGGGGATCTCAGCCGTCAGACCCCACTGATCAGCAATTTATCCTCGAATATCCTGTATTCATATATTTTTTTCATAGCATAACCCTGCTAAGAGGGGTCCTACAATAACACAGTAATGAATGCAAAAAATCATGGCACATTTATGAAGGAATATTATAATATGTGTATGTGAGATATTTGTAATCTTTTTTTTTTTTCTTATCGTATGACATGATGTTCCACCATGTACATGATCATTGCTGTTTTCCTGCCTGCACTGCTAGAATAGTAATGACCGTGTATGTAATAAGGCCACCAGATGTGTGCAGTTCTCTGGTTCATTTGCATTGTCAATTTTAGTGAAATTTATTGATAATAATCAGGACTGGATTGTGCAGACATCTGACCTTCCCTAAAGTTATTGCCCTAAGGTTCTTAGCCTTTTCCTCTTCCGTTCAGTTCAAAACGTTCATTTTTCTTCTTTTTTTTTTTTTTGTTAATATTGAACAGATACAACCTTTCATTATATGTCCTCCAATAACCTTTATGTTTTTATTAGTTTACTACTAGAGGACGCTGAAAAATGTCCACAAATGACAATTCTGGCACAATACAAATTTCTTGCAGAAAGGCTGATGATCCTGTGACGTGCATGTAAATGAATGCAGCCCACTGTCTCTGAGATTTCCTGCTTTGTGAACTAAATCAATGCATTACTATTTCAGATCTCTTTGATAAATTTACACTAAGAGACTCATTTTAAATGCCTTTCGGCATCGGTTTAACTGCAAAAACACTGTTTTGCGATGCCCCATTGAGTTGCAAATATCTAAGCCACACTACACAACTCGAACATAAGCAGTTTAAAATTGTGTGAAATAAGGCACCATGTTCACAAGCTGTCTGTAAGGGGCATGATTTGTTGCTGCTACTTTGGAGCATTTTGTGCTATTTTCAGAGTTAACTCTTTAAGTGTCACCTTGGGTGTGTTTTCTCTTATTACAGACATTAGTTCTATTGGTAATACACCATACCTTTGAAAAAACACATTGAATAAGGCCTTATTCACATGACAGTTCTCTTTTTGCCGGATCTAACATCTATTAAAAAGGCTGTGAACTTCTGTTTTGACCGCAGTTTTGCATCCGTTCCCTTTCTGATGGCCAAGTGTCATCTGTTTTGCATCCATGTTTAACTGACCAACCCACTGATCCATATTTAACAGATGTAACTCAATCCATTTTACATCTTTTAGAAAATGGATCCATCGACTTCTGTTGGATCCGTGTGTCATCAAAACGGATAAAGATAGAGTATGTCAGTTTTTTAACTGACCAATTTTTTCTGGCCGTCAAAAAAAAATGGATATGTGAATACACTCATTCAATCTTGTTGTTTTTAAAGCTGGGTGCGCCACGAGACATTTTACAGTCACTGCAAAGTAGATGGGATTCTAACGAATCCAATCCACACGTTGCAGAAAAATATGCGTAGCGGAAATGCTGCAATTTCCAAAACCATTGCAGTTTTGGAAATTGCAACATGTCAATTATACCAACGGAAACGCTGGCTTTTTCCCTTTAGGTACAATGGAAGCATACTTTCTGTGAAAAGTGCTGCAGGAAAAACCGCGATGCGTTGCCGCTGCGTTTTTTTCCCCGCAGCGCTTTTTTGCAGCATCCCGCTACGTGGGGCCTTAGCCTCAAACGGCCTTGTGATTCAGGCCTAACTCGTGCCACATGCAGATTAATTTCCAAGTGTCTGCAGTTTGTACCCAAGTGTCTACTGGATGTTTCTTCAGCAGGCAAGAATCCTGAACTTTCTTGGGCAACCTATTCTATATAGGCTTGTTTAACATCTCTGAAACCTTCTTTGTCACCCACTGTCCACTGCATACAGCTTAGATTGGCAGAGTTGTCACTGATACTTCAGGACACACCTAGCAGACACTTACAGATTAATTGGCATGAGGAGGAGAAGGTTGTTCAAAATGGTTTCTCTAAGGTATGATGAAATACCAATGACACACATAGATATGTTATGAAAGGTCATCCAAGCCCCTATATAGTGATGATAGCGCTTATGAATGATGCCTAAATCACTGACACGCCTCATACCCAGTAGTGAAAAAGGATTCACCCTATGTAGCACTATGGTTCCCTTATAGTGTTACTTTCTGAAATGTAACCTTTCCTTGTCCTACCTGTGTACATAGATCACAGATATATTTGAGCTGTTTAGCCAGCACCATTACATATCCTGTTATGTTCAGGAAGTGTTCCCCTGGCAATGCACAGGAGCTTGTTCTCTACCTTAGGTGCAACTTTTTAGAAATGACAACCTCCCCATTCTCCATAAAGAAGCAGAATCATGATAGCATGAAGTTTATAAAATGCTACCCCACCCTTATTGTAGCCTCTGTGGCTCTATTACTATATATTATGGAACCCCTTTAAACCTCACTTTTACCTCTCTAAAAAAAATATTATTTTTGTGTGAAACATCTGCAGTAGCTCACTATTTACACTCAAGGAATTCATGCTAACTCCAACACTTTAGACTTGGTTAGTACAGGCAGTGTGGCCTGACCTATACAGGGGTTCCATGGGATTATAATGAAGTAACATTCAATGTGTAGCATGCCAGGCAAGTGCAGGAAATTGTGATAAATCTGCTAAAAACATTAAATTACAAAAACAAGTCCATCGGGTTGCTAAAGATTGGTATTTAGAGAGAATTTCTATAAAGATGCCATGGATTTCCTCATTACAATGGAGGAAAAGAAAGTGACAACCTCTAATCTCAGCTCAAAACTTTGCTCATTTGTTATGCTTTGTAATTCCTCACTATTGTGATAAGAAATAGCAATGCATTCAGCAGTACATGTGATAAAATATATATCATCTATAACACATAAAAAAAAGGTAATTTAACATGTATGACATGCTCGATGTAGCCCTTGGTAAAAGTCATGGCCAGCCCTAAAAGATGAACAAGGGCAATGCTGAAAGACGAAGGATATCACAGGCAAGAGAATTATCCCCAATTACTGGAACGTACTGTAGGCTTTGGGGGTTGCACAGCTATTTCTGTTCCCCAAGGAAAGTAATTGACAAGTGAGGAACGTTTCCCCATGAGGATGTCATCGTTATTTGACTTAATGTATCCTGACATTTCCCTTCAAACAGGAGGAAAGACACTGAGGCAGTCTGGTACAGAAAATAATTGCAGCATAAATTATTAGAGGTGCCGTGTAAAATTTAATTAATGATTCTGAGATTTGCCGATTCTGTGTTTGAGACAGAATCCTTCATCATTTCCATTCATGTTAATCAACTGATTTGGATTCCTGACTTAGCAAATTATATCCCAGTCGGAGGGATCCTGCTGGAACCATGAGGGAGTGCGGAGTTAAACAGGGTTCGGAAGCTTCCAGCCTCACATGTATTGATCATCCCAGAATTAACTAGAATACATAACATCACAGTTTTCTTCAGGGTAGCAGACAAAGGAAGGCTCTGTACAGCAAACAAGTACAACTTCTGTGGCTTGTATACCACTCTATTATTTGTCACCAGAAAGCAATTCAATTTATAGCAAGAAATGTTCATTAGTCAGGCACAACATTTTTTCCCTGTAAAGACAAACATGAACTTTTACTAGAAAGTTTCTCAAAACCACAAACTAATCGTAAAAAAGCCAAGCTATTTTACCCTCTAGACATAAAAGTGAGGCCGAGTGGTCGGTGGAAAGAAGGTCAGTTTGCTCAAGATTTTGGACCACCCAGACAGATAATAATTGCAGCCAATATGTCTAATATTGCTATGCATTAGGAGCTATATTGCTTTTTTATACAGTATTATGTCTTCTTTATAGAGTGACAGCAGAACATATTGTATATGTCAACTAAAATGCAATAAGTGGCGCAACTAAAGGGATGAGGAAAGCAGAATGTTTGCAATGTAAAAGTGGAAAAGTGTGGGGCCTCAATAGGTAGCAGTATTGCAGAGCTCAGGTATAACATGAGAGAGAAAGTACTATTACTAAATGGTGGCTCAGCTTGGTATGGGTGTACAGCAGCTGTCTCTGATGTGGGGGCACTGTGGCATATGAATGACCTTTTAGTGATGACAGACACAGTCTTAGGATGAACCTGTTTAACACATACAGTGGGTACAGAAAGTATTCAGATCCCTTTAAATTTTTCATTCTTTGTTTCATTGCAGCCATTTGCTAAAAGCAAAAAAGTTCATTTTATTTCTCATTAATGTACACTCAGCAACCCATCTTGACAGAAAAAAAACAGAAATGTAGATATTTTTGCAAATTTATTAAAAAAGAAAAACTGAAATATCACATGGTCATAAGTATTCAGACCCTTTGGTGTTACACTCAGATTTAACTCACATGCTGTCCATTTCCCTCTGATCCTCCTTGAGATGGTTCTACTCCTTCATTGGAGTTCAGCTGTGTTTAATTAAACTAATTGGACTTGATTAGGAAAGGCACACACCTGTCTATATAAGACCTCACAGCTCACAGTGCATATCAGAGCAAATGAGAATCATGAGGTCAAAGGAAATGCCCAAGGAGCTCAGAGACAGAACTGTGGCAAGGCATAGATCTGGCCAAGGTTACAAAAGAATTTCTGCAGCACTCAAGGTTCCTAAGAGCACAGTGGCCTCCATAATCCTTAAATGGAAGATGTTTGGGACGACCAGAACTCTTCCTAGACCTGGCCGTCCAGGCAAACTGAGCAATCGTGGGAGAAGAGCCTTAGTGAGAGAGGTAAAGAAGAACCCAAAGATCACTGTGGCTGAGCTCCAGAGATGCAGTAGGGAGATGGGAGAAAGTTCCACAAAGTCAACTATCACTGCAGCCCTCCACCAGTCGGGGCTTTATGGCAGAGTGGCCCGAAGGAAGCCTCTCCTCAGTGCAAGACATATGAAAGCCCGCATAGAGTTTGCCATAAAACACATGAAGGGCTCCCAGACTATGAGAAATAAGATTCTCTGGTCTTATGAGACAAAGATTGAACTTTTTGGCGTTAATTCTAAGCGGTATGTGTGGAGAAAACCAGGCACTGCTCATCACCTGCCCAATACAATCCCAACAGTGAAACGTGGTGGCAGCATCATGCTATGGGGGTGTTTTTCAGCTGCAGGAACAGGACGACTGGTTGTAATTGAAGGAAAGATGAATGCGGCCAAGTACAGAGATATCCTGGAAGAAAACCTCTTCCAGAGTGCTCTGGACCTCAGACTGGGCTGAAGGTTCACCTTCCAACAAGACAATGACCCTAAGCACACAGCTAAAATAACAAAGGAGTGGCTTCGGAACAACTCTGTGACCATTCTTGACTGGCCCAGCCAGAGCCCTGACCTCAACTCAATTGAGCATCTCTGGAGAGACCTGAAAATGGCTGTCCACCAACGTTCACCATCCAACCTGACGGAACTGAAGAGGATCTGCAAGGAAGAATGGCAGAGGATCCCCAAATCCAGGTGTGAAAAACTTGTTGCATCATTTCCAAGAAGACTTATGGCTTTACTAGCTCAAAAGGGGCTACTACTCAATACTGAGCAAAGGGTCTGAATACTTATGACCATGTGATATTTCAGTTTTTCTTTTTTAATAAATTTGCAAAAATATCTACATTTCTGTTTTTTTCTGTCAAGATGGGGTGCTGAGTGTACATTAATGAGAAATAAAATGAACTTTTTGCTTTTAGCAAATGGCTGCAATGAAACAAAGAGTGAAAAATTTAAAGGGGTCTGAATACTTTCCATACCCACTGTAAATATCCAGAATTCCTAGATAAATCATGGCAAAAAAAACACATGGGTTAATCATTTAGGATGCCCCACAATTTGCATATAGGCAGCAGCCTACATAGTCACCTCCTCTCTGCCTACCTCTCAGCACCACCTGTTGTGCAGTCAATGAATTGTTTCACTAACTTGTACCAGGGATGTATAAGACTGCTTTAGCCCTGTAGTCCCTGGGCCCTAAAATGACCATGTGATTTTTATTTATTCACTTGTACTAAAAAGGGAATATTTGTAGGCTTTTCGATCAAATAAGTTCCCTGTGCCTGCAATATAACATATTTTAGGAATCTTAGATTCTTAGACAAACCTTTCTTACTTATACATTTTATTTTGGCAAACTTTAATGTTAATCTGAGATGTGTGTTAATATGTTTTGTTCTATGGCAGTGAAGTATAGGGGTGTAGTTTCTTTAGGAAATCTGCTGTTATTTCTACACTCAGTACACAATACAGCTGTTGTCAACTATTTGCTAGAGATCTGGCTGCTGAAAATGTCTCACCTATGAACATTTACAATAGTAGTATAGATGAATTAGAGGGATATTTCCATCTTAACAAGTTATATTGAAGATTGGTGGGGGTCCGACCACTCAGACTCCCACCGATCAGGAAAATGAGGGAGTTTACTTTACTGTACTTCAGGTATCTCCTGGGCTCCTATTGAAATCAATGTAGCATGATTTATGTCTATGAGGAGAAGTAAAACATTGAAACAATGATATTTGGTTGTGTGTCCCTTCAGTCTGTTGCCACATTACTGTAGAATCGACCAGATATTCATCGTAACCCTTCATGTTACAATGTCACCCATGTAGCAGCTATGCAAAACTTTTATATCTATATATGAGCTCAAAATCTATTAAAACCAGTCTGAGGTTAGAGGTGAAGGGGGGAAAAGGTCACTTATCCATAATTTTTGTTATCTTTGTTTTACCCCGTTTGGCCATGAAGCTGTAAAGTCATTGCTCTAGTAGTAATTGTTGACTGTGGAGATAATACAGTCATGGCCAAAAGTTTTGAGAATGATACAAATATTAATTTTTACAAAGTCTACTGCTTCAGTTTTTCTAATGGCAATTTGCATATACTCCAGAATGTTATAAAGAGTGACCAGCTTAACAGCAATTACTTGCAAAGTCAATATTTGCCTAGAAAATGAACTTTATCCCCCAAAACACATTTCAACATCATTGCAGCCCTGCCTTAAAATGACCACCTAACATCGTTTCAGTGATTGCTCCATTAACACAGGTGTGGGTGTTGATGAGGACAGGGCTGGAGATCAATCTGTCATGATTAAGTAAGAATGACACCACTGGACACTTTAAAAGGAGGCTGGTGCTTGCCATCATTGTTTCTCTTCTGTTAACCATGGTTATCTCTAAAGAAACACGTGCAGTCATCATTGCACTGCACAAAAATGGCCTAACTGGGAAGAGTATTGCAGCTAGAAAGAATGCACCTCAGTCAACAATCTATCGCATCATCAAGAACTTCAAGGAGAGAGGTTCCATTGGTGCCAAAAAGGCTCCAGGGCGCCCAAGAAAGACCAGCAAGCGGCAGGACCGTCTCTTAAAAGTGTTTCAGCTGCGGGAACGGGCTACCAGCAGTGCAGAGCTTGCTGAGGAATGGCAGCAGGCAGGTGTGTGTGCATCTGCACGCACTGTGAGGCGGAGACTCTTGGAGCAAGGCCTGGTCTCAAGGAGGGCAGCAAAGAAGCCACTTCTCTCCAGAAAAAACATCAGGGACAGACTGATATTCTGCAAAAGGTACAGGGAGTGGACTGCTGAGGACTGGGGTAAAGTCATTTTCTCTGATGAATCCCCTTTTCGATTGTTTGGAACATCTGGAAAACAGCTTATTCGGAGAAGAAGAGGTGAGCGCTACCACCAGTCTTGTCTCATGCCAACTGTAAAGCATCCTGAAACCATTCATGTGTGGGGTTGCTTCTCAGCCAAGGGAATCGGCTCTCTCACAGTCTTGCCTAAAAACACAGCCATGAATAAAGAATGGTACCAGAATGTCCTCCAAGAGCAACTTCTCCCAACCGTCCAAGAGCAGTTTGGCGCTCAACAATGCCTTTTCCAGCATGATGGAGCACCTTGCCATAAAGCAAATGTGATAACTAAATGGCTCAGGGAACAAAATATAGAGATTTTGGGTCCATGGCCTGGAAACTCCCCAGATCTTAATCCCATTGAGAACTTGTGGTCAATCATCAAGAGACGGGTGGACAAACAAAAACCAACAAATTCAGACAAAATTAAAGCATTGATTCTGCAAGAATGGACTGCTATCAGTCAGGATTTGGTCCAGAAGTTGATTGAGAGCATGCCAGGGAGAATTGCAGAGGTCCTGAAGAAGAAGGGTCAACACTGCAAATATTGACTTGCTGCATTAACTCATTCTAACTGTCAATATAAGCTTCTGTTACTCATAATATGAATGCAATTATATTTCTGTATGTGATAAAAACATCTGACAAACACACATAAAAACCAGAGGGCAGCAGATCATGTGAAAATATAATATTTGTGTCATTCTCAAAACTTTTGGCCATGACTGCACAGTTTCTAGGTATTCATAGGAGCAGGTGACATTGCAGGAAAGCGCTGCTCTGTGCAGTTCCTTTCTTTACAAGTCCCCAGGATCTAGCGTTACAGTACCGCATATTAAGTAACAGCACAGCACAATCCCCAAACCAGTGGAGCCCGCAAGTTATTTTAAACCTCAGTCTGTGTAAGTTCTCCCGCAGACACAAAGCAGAATTGGCTCTTTTCTAAGATGTGCTTTCCTTGGCCCTGGAAACTTGGAATGCCAAGGTCAGGATGACGTGTTTATGTAAGGCAACACCACCAATCTCTGATATCATGGAGGATAAATACTTGTGCATTAACATTACTAATAAATGCAGTGGACAGTAAGAGACTACACCATAGTCATCTGTAGTTCAAAAATTAAAAATGAAGGACTATATTTACTGCAATGTAAAAAGCTAAAGGAATACTCTAAGAAATAATGTATGAATTGTATTATGCCTAGTACAGGGTCTGAAGGGGAAGTATCTTTGATATCCTTTGAACCCTTGTTTGTCATACTCAACCGCCTCAGACCCTGCAGTGGACATAATACAATGTATCACTTTCATGTAATCTTTATTTAGTGTAGGATTTTTCTTTGGCCTACCCTGATATATTAGGGTGTTGCAGAAACAATGGTGTGACTGATCTCATAATAAATTATAGAATCTGCAAGAAATTGTAAGAATTGTAATGTATTAAAGGAGTTTTCTGCTATAATTTGTACAATTGCTATTTATTCAGTTTAAAATATTTAAGTGCACGTTTTTCAAGGTTTCATCATGTCTTATTCACTATAGCTGGCTCATAACTGAATATATAAAACATGTCGGCTTAATTCCTGTAGGTAAAGATCATCTGAAAGCAAAGCCATCCTAATAACTGTATTTAAGAGCCAGTATGACAATATACTGTACATTTACTTTAAACCTTATATTTTAGTGCATGTCATTGCCCAGAATGTGTAAAGTCAGAATGATATGCTATGTTATATAACCACATATTTAATCTTACATGAAATCACAGCAAATGTTGGGAGAAATCCTAGAATGTTTAGCTTGTTTAATTCAGCTTAAAAGTAAATTAACTCGAGAACGGAAATAATGCATATTTCATAGTAACATAAATCATGTCTGCAATCTCAGCTTTTCACTGCAAGGATGATGTGTTTCAATGGGGGAAGTATTGTGCAGTGTATACTGAGAGCAAATTGACAAAATAGTATAATTTACATTTATGTCTGAACACAACTTTTAAACCTGTGTAGTTTATAGCTATGTTGCAAAGGAAAGTCTTTATGTAAACTGTTAAATCATTGGAGCTGAAGTTGGTTTTGTTAATGAATGTCTGATCACTTTCCCTTGATATCAATGGTCTGTAACAGGGATACCTTCCATAGGGCTGTATAAGTGAATGGTGCAAAACTGACTACAGAGTTTTGATGGGTGAAGGAATGTTGTGCTCTTCATGCAGTTCCTGAGAAATTTCACTTTTATTTATCGTCTAGTTTGTCAATGCAGAACATCAGAGGAAAACAAAAGTGGGAGTTTATTAGTTGGGGCTGGCTCCTCGTTGTCTTTTGCAAATATTCCTTAAAATGTATTGAAAATCTCCTTAAGGCCAGGCCCCAACGTTGCAAACCCGCCATCAGTGAAAACCGATGCAGAAATAAACTCAATGCGTTTCTGCCGTGGTCTTTTCCACAGCGTTTTTTTGCAGCAATTCACCTAAGGCTGAGGCCTCAAGTTGCAGAAACGCAGCATTTTGTTGCAGAATTTGCTGCGTTTTTTGAGCCAAAGCCAAGAATGGCTACAAAAGGCACTTATACTTCTACCTTCTGCTCAATCCACTTCTGGATTTGGCTAAAAAACAAATGCAGCAAAATCGGCAACAAAAAAAGCTGCTTTTCCGCAATGTGGGGCCTTAGCCTGAAAGTAAACTGTATTTCCCCATTGTAATAATTCTGGATGAGTTAGGGCCTCTAACTAGCAGTAAACTCAGAGGAGTCCCTACACTTTTATGGAATCACTTTCTATACTGGTATTCCACCAGCACTTAAGCCCCATCCAATTTACACAGTACCTGGCTTTGTGTTCCCTGCTGGTACTTTCTGAAATTTCAGAAGTGAATTCCCCTTTTAACATTGTTATTTAAATTGTATAGTATCTGTTGTTTCATGTGACTTTTCAGTATAACCTGTTATTTGAGGAGTAACCCCACTTGTATATGGTATTTTTTACTTTTCTCTTCTGCAGGCTCTATCTATAATTGCCAGTTGTCCTTAAGCTGGTGAGTGGAGAATAGCTGTTCCCATGCACAAAACATAGTGAAGAGAAGATCCTACTGTCCTATCTCTTTAAAGCACGTCATCCTAAACAGCAGCAGCATGAAGAACATCATAGAGCAGAAGTGAGCAGTGTAGCTGTAAGTTCAGCGCTGGTATAAGATTTTATGTTTATAAGGTACTGCAGTGGTGTCTTTCTGCTTCTCTCTCTTACTCTAGTGGCCCAGTGCTCCTTATACCACTCCCCAGAGACCTTATGAGCAGCATATAAACTGATCCCTCAGTGAGCTGATAATTCATCTGGTTTTTTTTTAATTAATACAAGATAGATCTGTGCAATTAATCAAATTAATTCAATAAATTCACCATTTCAAAGAATTGTGAGAAGTCCCCAGGATCTAGCATTACAGTACCGCATATTAAGTAACAGCACAGCACAATCCCCAAACCAGTGCAGCCCGCAAATTATTTTACACTTCACTCTGTGTAAGTTTCTTCTCCTGCTGTGGTTTCACTCACTGCTCTAGATAATTGCCCCTAAGCTCTTCCATTCACTGCCTGAGAGACATCTTCGACTTTTTCACCCTTTTTTGCAGTAAGGCTGAGGCCCCACATTGCAAAAATGCAGCTTTTTTTGTTGCAGATTTTGTTATGTTTTTTTTTGAGCCAAACAGAAGAATGGCTACAAAAGTAATGGGAAATATATAGAAAATACTTATACTTCTACCTTTTGTTCAATCCACTCCTGGCTTTGGCTTAAAATACAAAAAAGGCTGCTTTTCTGCAATGTGGGGCCTCAGCCTTAGGGTCGGTTATCTAGAGCAGGAAGTGAAGCCACAGCAGGAGAAGAAACACCCCTAAAGCCAATTTCAGCAAATTTAAAATGGAACTGCAATGCAGAATAAGAAAGGCATTTTTGGAAAGTGTAGAAGCTGCTGACAGATTCCAGTTAAGGGAAAACATGAAAATTGAGATCAAAATGAAAAATCACCCTTAGGCTGGGGCCCTTCGTTGCGAAAACACAGTGTTTTACATTACATGCAAAGTGGATGGTATTCTGGCTAATCCCATCCACACATTGCAGAAAAAAATCCACAGTGAAAAAGCAGCGATTAATACCTGCTGAAACGCTGACCTTTTCAGTATAGGTATAATAGGTACAGAAAGTTCTCAGAGGAAAACTCCGCCACGGTCTTTTCCACAGCATATTTTTGGCTGTGGCTTGCTGCATGGGGCCTTAGCCTTTAGCTTGATAAAAATTGACATTTTATTTTTAAGCAAAACTCGCCCAGCTCTATTTCAAGGTATCTACCATAGAAATATGAAGCAAATAGTTCACTGCTTGTGTTAACTTGTCTTGCCTACCTACAGACAGTACAAAAGCAGGCAGATAGCACATAACCTCAGGATCAGGCTGCCCAAAGGGTTTGTTTGTAGTTGTCTGTAACTTACTGGGTCACATAACCCTGCGTAAGAGCTGTGTACATACTATTAAAATTACCTTTACTATATTATTTTAAAATATTTTTACCTACCAAAAATCTTACATAGTAGCTTTTGATTCAGTTTTGCAATTTAGTTTCATATCATCTAAATTAGGAAATTATGACCAGACAGACGGGTAATAAGGTATTGACTGGGCAACTGCACATGTAGGGAACTCCAGCAGTGGAGCATATGTGACTCTCAATACTCTAACCTTGGCTCTTACTAGGTTTTTCAATATTTCCCTCAGTGTGATCTGAACTTCACCCAGCTTCTGCTGTAGGGACACGAGAGTCAAACAAACAAGAATTCCAAATCAATATCACACCGAGAAAAGCGTTTCATTGATATTTTATTGATGGGTACAGATGCCATAGTTTAAACAACCGCAAAAAAATAAATTGTTAGAATATTTCAATCGCAACGATATGACGAGGTTACAAGATCACCTCCTTCAACGTCCATTCAGATTCATTACCACTGCCATTATTTACCTTCTAAAGTAAAACCGTTAAAGCGTAAACTTGTCACTGGATTGAAACATTAATAGCAATGCAGACGGTTCAGTTAATCTGAGAAAAATGTGTAACCCCGCGCTGGCCACAAAAATAAAACTCTAAATTATTACAGCTGGCCTCTGAAAGGCAACTGGAGCTGAAAACACCACTTAATTTCCTTCATAAAAAACACTATAATTTGCATTTCAGCATAGATTTACTCAGTGTTTTCCTGCAATATATAACGCTACCGAGCGCACAGGAGTCTGCTGAAGCTAATGAAACACATCTTGGCCGAGCACTGAGCTGTTTCTGTGTAACCGCAGCTTAAAATGTTTATGACATGTGGTGAGAGCCGCGGCCCGGGCACACAAGACGATCGCTTTAGAAACAACTAAAAACTTAATGAAATAAAGCAATGCGACAAATATATTTTCTTTGAATTTGTTTCCAGTTGCCCTGTGCAGAAATCTAAATATATCTGAGTACATGGATACATATTCTATAATACCACACATTAACCTGCCAGGATTAATAGGGGGCAAGTGATGCATAGTGTTGTAATGAACGTCTCATTCCGAACAATTAATGTTGACATTGCATTATATAAATGAATGAGGTATTAGGATGAGGTGTTTATTGGTTATTTAGTTCAGCCTTGTCTGGCACAGTTGGGAAAATTAATATGGAAAACTTTATTATATTGGTAATGAATACAGAGCTCAGTAGGATACAGCTAAACGTCATGCACATGGCTCCGTTACATCTTGTTTTGTACACAGTTTTAATGGAACTTCGGTAGAAGTACATAGGGCACTACTGTACCTCTGTGTGTCACTAGTTGGTTTGTACATGGAAAATATGGCAGCCAACAGAGCACATCAAGCAGATATATTGAGTCTCTACATATTATTACTTTATTTCTTGTGCTTTGCTCAGTTGTGCTAAGGCTGGGTTCACACCTGATGTATTTGTTGCAATATATCATTTACACAATTTTTAATCACATTCTACAGCACAGAACAGTATGAACTGTAAACCAGTAACAGATACTAGAAATGGTACAAATTTTCCTTGCCACAGCATGCCTTATCATTTGCTGATTTTTACCACCATTGCAAAGGAGCATCAAAAGTAGCTAGCAATGTCAACTCCTGAGCAAACCATAGAAGCAAGAGTCTTTGAGTGTATAGCCTGTGTCCGGTCAATAGAAATCAATGGGAAAGTTAGTAGAACGCAGGAGAGGTGAAGGTTAAGAATCATTATATACATTCTATTACACTATTGGTTTACTTTTATTTTTTTATTTTTAACATTGCTAAAAGGGTTTTCCATATTTATGTAAATAAGGCTTATTCAGCCCCTCTCTTGCCTGATCTGACAGCAGGCTGGAGAGCAAATGCGCCATAGGATGGGGCAGTTTACAAGGCAATGGTCTGACACCCAGCAAGTATTGTGCACATGTTATATTACCGTATAACTAATAGGACCTGTACACAATGCTTGCTTGGCCTTAGATGGTTGTAATGGCAGATTGGGCGTAAAAAAGGCTGGACAGACCCTTTAACCTCTGTATAATGAAAAGTTCTGAAACTTTCTAAAAGACTTTGCGTCTTTAATTCTTAACCATTTGATGAACTCTGCACTGAATAGAAAAATTCTTAATTAAACATGGATGCTACATTAATCTAAGGTAATCAGGTAATCCTCGGTGAGTTCTAGGCTGAGTTCATACTTTGCATTTTGGTACAACTCCACAGAGAACTGAATGTTACCACCATATACAGTGGGGAAAAAAAGTATTTAGTCAGCCACCAATTGTGCAAGTTCTCCCACTTAAAAAGATGAGAGAGGCCTGTAATTGACATCATAGGTAGACCTCAACTATGAGAGACAAAATGAGAAAACATATCTAGAAAATCACATTGTCTTATTTTTTTAAAGAATTTATTTGCAAATTATGGTGGAAAATAAGTATTTGGTTAGCTACAAACAAGCAAGATTTCTGGCTCTCACAGACCTGTAACTTCTTCTTTAAGAGGCTCCTCTGTCCTCCACTCATTACCTGTAGTAATGGCTCCTGTTTGACATTGTTATTAGTATAAAAGACACCTGTCCACAACCTCAAACAGTCACACTCCAAACTCCACTATGGTGAAGACCAAAGAGCTGTGGAAGGACACGAGAAACAAAATTGTAGACCTGCACCAGGCTGGGAAGACTGAATCTGCAATAGGCAAGCAGCTTGGTGTGAAGAAATCAACTGTGGGAGCAATAATAAGAAAATGGAAGATATACAAGACCACTGATAATCTCCCTCGATCAGGGGCTCCATGCAAGATCTCACCCCGTGGGGTCAAAATGGTCACAAGAACAGTGAGCAAACATCCCAGAACCACACGGAGGGACCTAGTAAATGACCTGCAGAAAGCTGGGACTAACATAACAAAGGCTACCGTCAGTAACACACTACGCTGCCAAGGACTCAGATCTTGCAGTGCCAGACGTGTCCCCCTGCTTAAGCCAGTACATATCCGGGCCCGTCTGAAGTTTGCTAGAGAGCATTTGGCTGTTCCAGAAGAGTATTGGGAGAATGTCATATGGTCAGATGAAACCAAAGTAGAACTGTTTGGTAGAAACACAACTCGTCGTGTTTGGAGGAGAGTGAATGCTGAGTTGCATCCAAAGAACACCATACCTACTGTGAAGCATGGGGGTTGCAACATCATGCTTTGGGGCTGTTTCTCTGCAAAGGGACCAGGACGACTGATCCGTGTACATGAAAGAATGAATGGGGCCATGTCTCGTGAGATTTTGAGTGCAAACCTCCTTCCATCAGCAAGGGCATTGAAGATGAAACGTGGCTGGGTCTTTCAGCATGACAGTGATCCCAAGCATACCGCCAGGGCAACGAAGGAGTGGCTTCGTAAGAAGCATTTTAAGGTCCTGGAGTGGCCTAGCCAGTCTCCAGATCTCAACCCCATAGAAAACCTTTGGAGGGAGATGAAAGTCTTTGTTGCCCAGCGACACCCCCAAAACATCACTGCTCTAAAGGAGATCCTCATGGAGGAATGGGCCAACATACCAGCAACAGTGTGTGCCAACCTTGTGAAGACTTACAGAAAACGTTTGACCTCTGTCATTGCCAACAAAGGATATATAACAAAGTATTGAGATGAACTTTTGTTATTGACCAAATACTTATTTTCCACCATAATTTGCTAATAAAGTCTTTAAAAATCAGACAATGTGATTTTCTGGATTTGTTTTCTCATTTTGTCTCTCATAGTTGAGGTCTACCTATGATGTCAATTACAGGCCGGCCTCATCTTTTTAAGTGGGAGAACTTGCACAATTGGCGGCTGACTAAATACTTTTTTTCTCCACTGTACTAGCTAAAATTAGTTAAAGAAACAGCTTTAGAAAGTGTTCTTAAGGCTAGGACCACACATAGTTAAACACAGGGTAAATGAAGCAGAAAAAAACACAGCAAAAATGTTTTTGTTTTTTACTGCTTTTCTGCTGCATTTTGCATGTGTGACTCCTCCATACTGTACATGGAAAACACGGTGTTTTCACAGGTTACATTAACATGCTATATTTTTCAAAAAATGATGTGTTTTCTGCATTGCTTTTTTCCACAATGTAGGGGTAAGATTAAATAAAGTTTCATTCACTTTGCTGAGATTGTAAAACACACCATTTTTCTCCCCTTCATTTCCACAACAGCCAAAAACCTTGAGTTTCCACAATGAGTGGCTGCAGGGTAAAAAAATGTTTTAGGCCTGGGGCCCCACATGGTGTAAATGCTATAGTTTGCCTGCTGTGGAAATGCTGTAGAAAAAAACGCAGCATTTTACAGTCTAGCGAATCCCATCCACACATTGCAGAAAAATATGTGCAGCGGAATCGCTGCAATTACCAAAACGGTCGGTGGTGGTTTCCCTGTAGGTATAAATGGAAGCAGAAAGTCCGCAGAGGAAAGCTCTTTGGACTTTCTGTGAAAAGCGTTGCATGAAAAACCACGATGTGTTGCCGCCACGGTTTTTCCCGCAGTGCTTTTTTGCTGCAGGACACTACGTGGGGCGTTTTCCTAAAACTGCTTTTATGAAGTATAGCAATTGCAGTTTTCAGTGCTTATATCCTCTTCTATGGAGTTAGTGGGGAATAGAAAAATCTCAACAAATAATGGCCCAGATTTACTAATAGTTTGACAGTGTAAACTTAGCCAGGCAGTCTGATGTATCTTTAAACTGTCTAGTCTGAATTTATATCACCTTTTTGTTGGCTTACTTTGAGCCGGAATTTTGGAATATGTTGGTTCTTCATGGTGCATTTAGGCCACGCTACCTTTTTCTGAGCATCCACATGTCTAATAAGTCGAAAAAGATGCGCCGCATTGCGCCAAAAATGCAACATGTTCACACAAGTAGTAGTCACAAAACAATACTAAATCGGGATCATTGTGTTTCAAAAACAAAATGTCAGTGCGGTAATACACATTACCACTAGGGTGGATCACTCAATTATAGGGGTTATCTGGTTTCTAAGACTGATGGCCTATTCTCAGGATAGACCATCAATATTAGATCTGCAGGTTTTGACACCCGGGACCTCCACAGATCACTAGTAAAGAGGCAGAGCGGGAGAGCCGCACTGCACACTTGCAGTATGAAATGTAGCGTGAGTGTAAGTACTGCAGCGCTGCCCCATTGAAGTCTATTAGACAGTGCTGCAGTACCAACACTCGCCGATACTGGTTATCTGCAGGGGTCCTGCGTTTCGGACCCCCACAAATCTAATATTGATGGCCTATCCTGAGCACACAGACTTAATCACCAAAAATGTGATGCTTTATTCACAGTCCACTATATGTGAACATGCTTTGAACGAGGCTCAGTATAGAGATAAAAAGCTGTGAGTTTAGAGTATACTGTATGAGGTGCAAATTTTTTGCCACTTTAATAGGATGTTGATTTGAGACATTGGTGTGTTGTTGCATTTCCAATGTTTCTAGTAATTATTTCATTCACATTTATACTGTGGAAATTGCAGCAGAGCACAAAGCCTGAACTCTCCAGCACAACTCTGTCTCTCTGTCTCAGTGCAGGCTGATAACTTTCCTAACTGGCCTATTGGGACAGACTGTAACTATATAGATTTTAATGGATCTGTTACGCTAGGTTCACACCTGCGTTCGGGTTTCCGTTCGGGGGAGCCGCTTGGGTAGCGCCCCAAACGGAAACCTAATCCGCTTAAAAAAGTGGTTACCCGCGGACCCCATAGACTATAATGGGGTCCGCCAGGTTTCCGCCCAAAATGGCGAAAAATGCAGAGAGAAAAGTGCTGCTTGCAGTGCTTTTCTCTCCGCATTTTTTAAGCGGGTCCAGGGACGGAATCCCCAAACAGAGTACAAGCGCTGGTGTGAACCCAGCCTTACATCAGAAGCAGAAAGACAGATGCTACAATAGAAACACGGAGGCTTGTGTTATGTAATTTAGCAGGATACATGGAAATGCAAATAAATAAATATATATAGCTTTTATAAGACCAATAGCAATTTTATAAAACAGTGTGTTGTAAATATCTATTTATTGAGGTATAATATGGTCCTCTCACCCTACATTATACTTCAGAGCTTGACGCTCAGATTAGTGAGGCTAAGCTCACATAATGTGAACAACATTGCAGCCACTGCTGTCCTGATCTCCTACGATGGACAATGATAGACATGAAGTTCCTGTTCCCCAGTTTAATATCTGTTATGGGCCCCCAACTATAAGGTATCATTTATAGTACTGATCTCAGCACCTCCTCAACTTCCGCCCCTGGTCATTGGGTGTGTTCTGTTCCAGGTAAAACAGTATTTTCTCATAACAGTGAGGTGGGTGGTGATGCAAAAATGATTTCTTAGAGCCATCAGTTGTTTCACTTATTAAATGTTTTGGTGTAAATACATGATAATTGTTTTATTATCTTACAATTTACATTCTGAAGACTAGACAAACTATAGCAGCTGGCATGATGAATCTGTAATGTGGGATGACGGCTAGGTGGATCTGATTATATCTGACTAATACTTCCTTATGCATTAAATGTTGTACGTCACTCCGTGTGTCAGACAAATGATTTAAAGGGATTGCCACTTCTGGGGTTAGAATGAGGCACATCAGTGTGGTTTCAACTTTTCTAGCCCCCGATGAATCTCTGTGCTACCACTGCAAGACATAGGTAGTATTGTATGTGAAGTGAATGGGTGACTATGTAATACATGATCTTTTTAAATAAATCAGATTTAGGCTAAGGCCCCACGTAGGGGGCCACAGCCAAAAGGTGCTGTGGGAAAAACCGCGGCGGAAATGCATTGCGTTTTTTTCCCGCAGCATTTTTCATAGAAAGACCACAGAGTTTTCCTCTGCGGAGTTTCTGCTTCATTTATACCTATAGGGAAACCAACGGCGTTTCTGTAGGTATAATTTACATGCTGTAATTTAAAAAATGCAATGCTTTTGAAAATCGCAGCATTTCCGCTGCATGTATTTTACTGCAATGTATGGATGGGATTCGCTTTGTAAAACAATGGGGTTTTTGCCGCGGCATTTACACCATGTGGGCCCCGGCCTTAGTGTTTCTGTAAATGGCTTATGGGTGTTGTCTCATCTGCAATTTAGTACAATCTAGGGACATGATAGATGTAGGATTTAAAGAGACCCATTTAGATTGTAAAGATTTCACTAAAATGTTGAACAGTAAAATGACCCTTTTAATATCACACTTATCAGATAAAGATATATTTAGCCGTTGTGAGATTATATTTTACTATTGTGTATATCTTGATGATCTGCTGTCTTTGGATTCCTTTTTTTCAGTGCAGTTTATTCATTTAACATAGTGTACACAAAAAGTTTCTGGAGGACCTGGCACATCCATTCATTACTCAGAGAGTGAAACTGATACTGTGTAATGCTTTATTTTTCCTAAGGTGGCACTGCAGGGAAAATTAACATTTGCTTCTGAGTTCTGCCACATATTAAAGTTGATTGCTGGCTCTTCCACTTTGGTCATGGGACCCCTCTAACAACAATTTGGATATTATGTTTAGAAAAATGTGTAATATTAGTAGTCAAGAACTGTCAGCAAAACAGACAGCCTTAACTGCCAGTAACAAAGTGACAGTTTTACCTTCAGTTTCTGAGTAGATAAATCAAAGGTGACAACCAATATGGCTGTACTTCCTGTTGTCACTTGACCGTAACAACAAAGCATAAACATTATAATATCTGTGTAAGTACATAAACATTGTTTCTATACTGGGGCTGCTGCTGGAACTTCTCATATTCTATACTAAGCAGTATTGAACTGTAGTTCTCTAACCATATTCTACATATATAAACCCTACAGATTGTTACAAGTGTCATTTAGTGCCCCAGTGTTCTATAGGTGAACAATATAGGATCCTTGGAGCATAGGGTAAAGGGATTTGTATATTACCAGCTCAGGCTCTGTTAAGATCTACTTTTTTGGTTTTTATTTGGCATATACAGTTTTACACATGATCCACTGACGTACACTGCACAGGACACACTGTTTCTGGGATCCCCCAGGATTAAAAAGCACAGACAACTACAAGACATACTACATTTCCAAATATATACTGCAAACATAGAGAAATGTGTACCAATTTCTATTTCTTTTATAATAAGGTTTAAGCACACAATTTACACTATTTACATTGTCATACCCTTTTCGGGAAAATAGTTTACACTTTCTAATAATTCACTCACAAAGTCAGAAGGACATTATTTGAACTCATAACAATATAAGGGGTTAAAAATAATTGCTAAATCTTTGGGTCCTAATCAGTTCATGTTCAGACAGATATTGCACAGCTGCTACTTTTCTTAGCTATTGGATTCATCTCTTAACAGGATAACATGGTAGAATTCAGGATCTAATGTACAGATCCCTATGTTAACTGCTATGGATCTGAAGGAATCTTTTTGTATTTGAGGACACCTGTGTTCATGAGTGAATAAAAGTGCTGGCCACAGCAGGAACCATCAATAAAACCCTTCATCATCAGGATATGCCATAATTCTATTGAAAAAACATATCTGTGGACAGATGAAAAAAATATTGAATCTTTTGTTGAAAATACATTACACCAAATCCTCATCAGAACTATAAATCGTTGCACTTTGGGTAAATTGGAAAAAAGTACAATTCCTTATACACAGAAGGGGGGGGGATTTATTAAACCATCTACGTCAGAAAACTGGTGTTAATGTGGCGCATTTTTGGCACATGGCCCTTTCTTGCGGCAAAGATGCACCACATCCCTTGTTCTGTGAAAGTGGAAGAGGAGGGACGGGGCGATCTTGGGTGGGGATGACTTGTCCAACAAATTTATTACATAGTTTTCTGGTGTGAGTTACATAGGAAAATAATAGGCAGTTCCTGACTGGTATAGATTTCAATTCTGGTGCACCAGAACTATTAGGAGGAAGGAGCCTCTTAATAATTCAGGAGCGCCTCATTCCATGACTGGTGTAGAAAGTCTTAATAAATTCTCCACCATACTTTTTGTTTATGGAGG
The DNA here is from genome assembly GCA_947044405.1 of Leptodactylus fallax. Lineage (NCBI taxonomy): Eukaryota > Metazoa > Chordata > Amphibia > Anura > Leptodactylidae > Leptodactylus > Leptodactylus fallax. The sequence goes on from CAMRHE010000118.1 coordinate 5,248,881, forward strand.
TCTTCCTGCCATATTTGAGCATCTGCTTGTGTGTTGGAACGGTGTTATAAGGTCAGTTACTAAGACGTGGCTCATACACACCTTATCTCCCATTATTCAGTCAGTAATTACCTAATGTATATAGCTAGCTTTACTTAAGCAAGCAGAAAAATGATGTAACAAGTCTTAGTCATGATCGCATTCTCTTTTAAACACTGTGGTTCTCTCAAATGAAATTTCTTATGTGAACTCTTTCTATGTGATCTCAATATTTTGTTTACTCAGAAAAACCTTCCGTCTTTGCACAAGTCTAATCTTTTGAGTCAGCCACCACATAATAAAGGTTTAAATTATAACTGTGTGATTTTACCTAAAAATAAAATCTCAGTGTTATTCATGCTTATGGACGATTCTTGATTTTAATATCAGTTTTCATGAATTTTGCTTAAACAAACTAAAAAAGTTAAGTGGGCTGCCACAGGGATAAGGAGTCATATATATCTGGTGCAGGTTTCCTCGTCCTACTACCCAACTATTGACTACATTAAAGAAAAGGCTGATCATAGTTTGCAGAGGGAGAAGAAACCGTGCATGGAATATAGTAGACTCTGAAACAAAGTAATATCAATTTCACGATTCTGATAAAAATCACAAATCGCAAATTAATTAATTTAATTTGATTAATTGCTCAGCCCTAATGTAGAATTATTATTATACTTTTTATCCAAAACTGTAAAGTGAACCTGACACAGAGGTGCACATTGCAGCTATTATGTAGTAACTATCTCCATTGACACTTGAGGCCTAACACAAATACGGCCTTGAAGCTCTAGAGAGTGACCCCTGTTCTCTACAAGAGGTTTTCATCCAAATCCTTCCTCCTGCCCTCATTCTCACAAGGATCCAGGAAACTGAGATATAGTCTGCTGTATGCAGGGCCAAAGTAATATGGAGCCAGGTAATTATCAGTAAATGTCTGAATAGCGGCTCTTTAATTTTTTTGACTCTAGTCCTTTGGAGCAAACACTTAGCTAGGGGGTGAAAACTGTTTATCTTTTATCTCCACATCACAAGTAAAGCGAAATCCTTGAAAGGAGTCTACAAATATCTGCTTCTTGGACCTCCACGAATATACTTAGGTGGTGGTGGTGGGGATTTAAGGTTATGGATTGAGGTATACTTTAATTTGAGCCAAGAAAGTTTTTCTTGGAGCTCTTTCTGCATTTATATTTGTGGTTTAACATATATTTCATTTATATTTGTCTCTAGGTTTACACAGAGATGATGAAAATCTATTTGTAAAAAAAATATAATTTATAATATCCCTACAGTTCCAGTCTAATACCAGAACTGAGTCCTTGTTGTGTTGCATAGTAAATATTCCCATAATTGAGGACATAACTATACAGGATAGGAGGGGTGACTGGTAAATCTGTGTAATAAGCTTCTGCTTTGGTTTAATGATTTGTGCTGGTTTAGTTTTGATTGCCAACGGCGGCTGAATAGTCAGCTACAAGCGGTCATATTGTGCCTCTATACGGCAGGAACTGCACCCGGGAGACTAGATCACTGCTCTCATTTCTCTCGTTTCAAAGATGCTAGACTATCTGAGTCCTGGAAATAGAGCAAGGATTACACACAAAGAAATAGCAGGCCCAGAGGAAAGAATAATGGCCCGTAACCCTTTGTGCTCCACTCCACCGGCAATCCTTTCAATCCCTAAAAGCTAAAAGGAATGTGTAACATTTTGCTGTCGCCCACATACTGCAACCTATATTTTTATTCTTTATGCCCTTGATTTCTGATGTATAACATGAATAGTAGATTTACTTTCATACAGTCATAGCAACCATATATTACTGAAGGAGATATAAGTTTCAATATTTTTTTTTATAATTTTTTTTTAATAACATAATTTCAGAACTTTTGAGTGACTTTTAAATGATGTAATTTTCAAGGCAAGGTGACGCAGGGACCTGGAAGTCCAGCCGAGTGGTATCGCTTTACAGATCCTCATAAGGTCCTTATATTAATAACAGCAATGACTAAATCCCAGGGTATACTTTGTGAACTGATTGTACCCACACTCGATGGTTGATCTCCAGCAACTGCATTGAAGTCTTTAAAAAGTAGTACATTATTCTATAAAGAAATATCCCCACCAACATGTATCTAATAAACTTAGGCAAAGCTTTTAGATCTAGAGTTACAATAATATTACTTTGAAACACACACATTCATTAAAATGAAAAAATCTATAGCTGCTTGTATATAAGAATCGCTAGCCAAGTGTTTCTAATTCTTCATTCACATAGACACATCTGAATGCACAGTCTGTGAAAATATTCACCGAGATTGTCTTTTACTGTATTTTGCTTTGTAAGCTTTATACTTTGAAAGTCACCAATCTGACTACCTGTCATTATTAGGCATAGAGAGCTAGTATCGCTCCTACTTGGTAGGGCAGGATGGGCCTTGTAGTTCCCAAGCAAATGGAAAGCCACAGCATGCTTTTGTCTATTGTAATCATATAGCTATAAAGTGTGGTATTCCAATATGCTTTTAATATAATTTTGCCCTTTTTTTAAAATGTTTGCACACTTATCATCTAGTTGTATTAAGATGCTTATTGGATTAAATATTTTATATCATTTTGTGTAATTGTACAGCAGTTACCTACTGGTTGCTGCCTTTTTTGTAGGGAAAAATAGTAATAAAAATATAAAATACAAGCTAGCCTTCAGCACTTTACAGCAAGTTTTTGTGGTTCTCCAGCTCTTGTGAAGCTATAAGATGTAGTATGCGCTGACAGTTTGCAGCCTTCAGAATATGCTGAGACTGTAGTTGAAAGAAAGTTGGAGAGCTGCAAGTTTTAGAGCAAAGAGTTAGAGCTGCTCGCATAAGGACCCTCCATCTCCTCTCCCGCTTAAATTTGGGGTTCCAGCAAACCTCCACATACACAGCATTTACAAAGTTATACTTCAGGATGGATGACATAAAAACTCTACCCCATAAATAACAGCATAACCAACCATACAGCTGATATTTCACAAAACTAATGTACTAGTCTTACCCAATACAGACCTCTGAATGCAACCGTAATAAATGTAGAATGACAAACCCCTTCCCTAACTTTCTGAAGGTTCTCATCATGGACTAAGTGATTTATATTTCTAGTCCACAATACACACATTACTTTACACTAGTAAGTTAAATTCTGTAGCTTTCATGCACTTTGTCATTTACTTTATGTGTGATGGCATGAAGCTAAATACTGCAGCCACGCTCAATGACACGTAAGGCAGCTTTGTATAATGTATTATTCCAACTCATTAGCCTCATTGGCGTATCAGTGGCACAGTAATCCTACAAAATGCCACCCATGTAGCCTGCAGATAAAGTGCTCAGAGTCCCAATGTAAACTGATAAACAAGGAAAAGTTTTGAAGTTTTTTTCTCCTCTGCTCCTACATATCAGCTTGAATAGGAGAAGGTATCACATTATTCTGTACCAGAACAGAACCATCTAGATCTCCACAACCCCCCTTCCCTACAACAGCAGATGTAGCCAAGTCCACAGCTACACAACACTGTTTCCTTCCTTCTTAATTGCTACAATTAAAATCCTCGGGAAAAATGATTACCACACTACCCATCTGTAGAATGCAAATGCATGCCGTTTACTCTGTGTATTATCGCAAATTAAAACCTCTATATAACAAAAAAATGGCTGTTATTGGCTCTCAGTGGGTTCTCGGAAGAAAACTTTGCTATGGATAATAATTTATTACTCACAGTCCTGAGCAGAGCAACAATCTGTGAGGCAGGGGCCTTCACTTTACTGCTCTTCTTCACTTGTTGGTCTTTTATTAATATTATTATTGAAAATTTCTACTACAGCCCAAAATGCAAATTGGCAATTTATATTTGTCATTCCCTATACTGAACATGACAAGGCCATCTGGTGAACTTGGTAATGCACCCTCTGCCTATCATTATAATCAGTTTCCTATTGGAAACTAAGTGTGCCCCTTGCAGAATCAATATAATTGTCGATTAAACAGAGAATATCAGGGGACGTGACAGCGCTCTATTAAATTATTCTAAACTAATGGTACCTCTTCAATTTCCGACCTGTAAGTCTATAAATAAAACTGCAGCACGGCAAGGAAATAAAGGCTGTCATCTAAATATTATTTACATGCTTAACATGGCACATTTGCAATAAATCAACTCCATAAATTGTATCTGAACTTTAAGAAAGAGGACAAAAATACAAGTTGTAGCGTCTGAGAGCACATTTTAAGTAGGAAAGTTGAAACCGCTCAGTATGGGATTAGTCAGACTTAATTAAAACAACATGACAGGATCCCAAATGCCTCAATAGACGATCCGGACTCTCAAAACAATGTGTAAAAGCCTTCACTCAAAAATACTGGAATAAAGTCCAGCTGAAGTGAGAAAAAAGGCAAACACATCACAGAAGTCCTGACCAGAAGCAAAGAGGCCCCCAAATAGAGAAACATCCATTTTCAAATAATCCACTCTACACACGGATGTAGATCTATGCAAATGGAGAGATGCAAACATCACACTCTGAATAATTCAACACCTCACACACCTCATCTCAGTCTTACTAGAATCCGAAATGGGTTTATTAATAGTAGTAACACCAGCCCAATAATGAGCTCTACAGCCCACAGTGAGTAAGGATGTGCACAGTTAAATGCAGAGACATTAACATACATCCCCTGCCTGCATCACACTTCAACTCCAAGCATGGCATTTGTTACTGCTAATCTGCACCGTAACTTCAAGATCCATCTCAAGAAATACCAAGCCACAAGAATAAGCCCCAATACACACAGCACACCAAATCACAATAGCAGAGTAGGGCAGCCTCTCCTGATGGTCTGTCATTACAAAGGTACCAAGTCCCATAAAATGATCATATGGATCTAAAAAAAAATACCTCTCCCCAAGGCAAAAATAGGAAAAAAATATTGCAAAAATAAAATAATATTTAAATATTCAAAAAAAATCTTCTTGTTTCAACATTAAAAATATCCATTTTGAGTATTAAAATGTGTATTAAAATAAATGAGCTTGTATATGTATACATATGAATATTTGCTTATATATACATATACAGTATATATATATATATATATATATATATATATATATGCATTATTTGTGTATACACGTGTACTGTATGTGCATTTCTATATAAATGTATATATATATATATGTGTGTAAATAAAAATATGTATGATGCATTAGTGTAGAAATACAAGTGTATTAAGATCTATATGTAAATATATGTATGTAAATATGTGTGCATGTATGCATATGTATACAGATATAAATTCCTATGTGTCGGCTCGGGTGTGAAATCCGCGCTCGCATAGATCCGGGCGTTCAGGAGTGATTGCATTAGCAGATAAGGTTGCCCTGTGTTGCCGCCTCCTCCTCCTGTGCCCTGTCTGTATGAAGAGCTCCGGCTATGGGACTGTAAAAAAAAAAAAAAAAAAAAAGAGAGAGGGAGAGGGAGAGGCACACGCTGCAATGAGAGCGCACACACACACACAGAGGCTGCAAGCAACAACAGCGACGGCAGCAGCCCGCAGCCTGGAAAGCAGCTCCTGACATTGAGAATGAATGACAGCTTACCTGAGTGCCAATCTTCATCAGACTGACACTGGCGTGACAGCACAGCCTATACTTCCCAGCAAAGGCTGTGACGTCACTGGAGGGGGGTCCGAGCACACGCCCCCTACTTCTTTTGCTTTTGGCTTTACATGATGCCTGTTTATTGCTAGATTATTTGCGCCATCTAGTGGACACCCAAAGATCTCATCACTCATCCTCATTCCACTACTTGTTGTGACAGCTGGAAAAATGACTCCAGATATAAGGTCCTATCTAAAAGGAGCAATTGTGACTTCTCTAAGAAAGAATTACAAAACATACCTAACTCAAAATTGATGTCTTTGTGTCCGTCTCAAATTTGCACAGTGGGTTTTACTGGAATTATTAGTAACACAGAATTTAGAGTTTTTGGTGTGTTTTTTCTTCCCCTATTAAATCTATAGTAAGAACACCAAAATCTCATTCCCTTTGCTGGTACTGTAAATCGCAGTGTTTTTTACTGCTTTGTTTCCGCAACGTGGGGCCTCAGCCCTAATATGTTTCTGATATCTTGCATAACCACAAGACTATAAATGTTTCGTAGGTGGGGGTATTTCCACAGATTCCCATAGGCCTGTTGGTTAAAGTGTTTTGACACAACAGAGGGGATTTCTCAAATGGTTTCCGTAAAAAAATAAAAAAAAATGTAATTCACACCTAATTTCAGCCATACTATATTCCATAGTCATGATTTTTTTTACATCATTTTCTGAAAGCTTTGCGTGTGTTTAGCAATACTTTCAATTTCTTGTAAAAGTGGGTGTGGCCTGCATGCTGTTGGGAATATACACAAATTAATCAATTACACCTAATTAAAATGTTACATTTTTGCGTAAGCCAAATTCATCAAGGATTTGAGACAATTTGATGAATTTGTTGCATTGTGCACCATCTAATTGATATTAGATGAAGTGGTAGGTTCAGTGAAATTTAGATGCATTTGATGAATTCCTCCCAACATCTTCAATAAATGGTATTAAAGACACCGGATACGCTGTCAGAATGCCTGTATAGGACACTAAGAACAGCAGCTCCCACACACAAAATCACTTTTAGGCCGGGACCCCACGTGGTGTAAACGCCGCAGAAAAAATCGCAGCGTTTTACAGTCAGAGCAAAGTGGATGGGATTCTAGGGAATCCCATGCCCACTTTGTGTTAAAAACCGCGCTGCGGACACGCGGCGATTTCCAAAACTGGCACGGTTTTGTAAATTGCAGCATGTCAATTATACCTATGAAAATGCCGGTGGTTTCCCCATAGGTATAATTGAAACAAAAAGTCAGCAGAGAAAACCTCTGCAAACTTTCTGTCTAAAGCACTGCGGGAAGAACTACGATGCGTTGCCAACGCGGTTTTTCCCACAGTGCTTTTTCCCACAGTGCTTTTTTGCTGCAGGACGCCACATGGGGCCTTAGCCTCATCCAGCATATCCTTGAGGTAAAGCTTTGTAACACTAAGGACCCACGTTGCGGAAATGCTGATTTTTTTTTATTGCATATTTTGCTGCGTTTTTTTGAGCCAAAGCCAAGAATGGCTACAAAAGAAATGGGAGATATATAGTAAGTACTTACACTTCTACCTTCTGTTCAGTTCACTTCTTGTTTTTGCTCAGAAAACCACAGCAAAATCTGCTACAAAAAAAGTTGCATTTCCACCGATGTGGATCACCTTTTTTTGTTGCAGATTTTGCTCCATTTTTTTTCAGCCAAAGCTAGGAGTGATTTTAGCAAAAGAAAGAAGTATAAGAGCTTCCTATATATTTCTCATTTCTTTTGTAGTCACTCCTAGGTTTGGCACTAAACGCAAACAAAAAAAAAAGCTGCGTTTCTGCAACGTGTGATCTAAAACTAAAATTAGTTTGTTTTTTTTTTTCAGATCTTCTTTTTTCCAGCTTTTTTTTTTTTTTTTAAATAACAGAGGGGGTTACAGATAGGAAGGGTTTTTTGTTGATGAACATGCCTGTAATGTGTATCCTCAAAATGTATCTCACAATACAAAAATTACAGATCAAGTACTTCAGGAACAAGACCTTCAACTACCATTACATAAGGCAGGGTTCACACTACCGTTGGATTGCATTATGAAGTTGTCTGTTAACAAAAAAAAAAAACCAGACACCTATCATAACAGACATTAATGGACACTAAGGGGGTGTTCACACAGAAACCCCCCCCCCCCCAAAAAACGGACAGTGTTAAAAAACGGACCCTAACTGATGTTATCTGATTCTAATTTGTCTGTTTTTTTTAACTAATTCATTAATTGGATCAGTTAAAAAAACGGACACATTAACATCAGTTAGTGTCCGTTAATGTCTGTTATGATAGGTGTCCATTTTTTTTTTTTTTTTAACGGACATCAATGGTAGTATGAACCCTGCCTAACTGATGTTAATGTGTCCATTTTTTTAACTGATCCAATTAATGGATTAGTTAAAAAAAAACGGACACATTAGCATCAGTTAGGGTCCGTTTTTTAACACTGTCCGTTTTTTTTTTTTTTGTTTCTGCTTTATGAGCATGCGCAGAAAAAAACGGACATAAAATAACGGACAGTAAATGATGGCTATCAGTTACTGTCCGTTATAAGTCCGTTACCCATAGACTTCAATGTTAAAAAAATAATGGACACTTGCTGTCCGTCAAGAGTCCGTTATTTCAAATGGACAAAAAAGTCCTGCGTGTAGGATTTTTTGTCCGTGAAAAAATAACGGACTTCTGACGGATTGGGTGTAAACAGACACTAATGGACACAATATAAAAACCCATTGAAATGAATTTAAATTTTAACGGATTTCTGACTGTTCAGCTAGTGTCTGATGCTAAAATCTTGTAACGGACAATAGCAACGGACACTACTGACAGTCACCAACGGTAGTCTGAACACCCCATAGTGTCCGTTAATGTCTGTTATGATAGGTGTCCGTTTTTTTTTGTTTTTCTTTTTTAACGGACACTATCAGAACGGACATCAACGGTAGTGTGAACTAAACTTAACTGATGTTAATGTGTCCGTTTTTTAACTGATCCAATTAATGGATCAGTTAAAAAAATGGACACATTAGCATCAGTTACCATCAGTTAGCATCAGTTAGTGTCCGTTTTTTTAACACTGTCCGTTTTTTGGGGAGTTTTTTGTTTCTGCTTTCTGAGCATGTGCAGAAAAAAAACTGACATAAAATATTGGACAGTAACTGATGGCGATCAATGGACACTTGCTGTCCCTCAAGAATCCATTTTTCCAAACGGACAAAAAAGTCCTGCATGTAGGATTTTTTTGTCTGCGGAAAAAAGAACGGACTTCTGTCAGATTGGGTGTAAACGGAACCAAGCAGACACTAATGGACACAATATAAAAACCCATTGGAATGAATGGAAATTTTAATGGATTTCTGGCGGTTCAGCTAGTGTCCAACAGTCACCAACGGTAATGTGAACGCCCCCTAAGAGGATGACGGAAAGCCCCACCTCAAAAATATATAAACTATAAGGCCTTTTTCACACAACGACCCTTTGCGAGCAGGGCCATCACTCCTATTGTTTGATATGTTTATTTCTTTGTCATATTGTAATGTCTCATATTGTCTGTTCATGTGTCCTCTGATTTGTAAAGTGCTACGGAATATGTTGGCGCTATATAAATAAAGTTATTATTATTATTTTTTTAGTGGTTGTTGCATGGCCCCACAAGTGAGGGTAAGGCCCCACGTATTTATAACAAAAATAGGAACAAACCATACAAAAATGGCCGCCATACAAATAGGAGCCGTAAAGAAACTGTATAAAATACAGAAACAATCAGCATATCAAGGTGGGAGACAACACAATGGATACGCTCATAGAGAAGTATATGCATAAACAGAGGGAGGGAATTGGAGAGGGGGGAAACTGGAAGAGAGAGATGAGAAGAGAGAGTAGAAGGAGAAAAAGGAAGAAAGGGGGAGGGGGGAGAGAGACAAAATGAATGAAAAAAAAAAAAGGGGAGGTTAAAGAGAGAAAGGACCACAAGTTCCAGCAACCCTGTCACCGGGAACAGCGTTTGCGAATTCCTATTTAACTCACAAAGTCTATGTAATCTTGCGAACCCTGGAAGAGGATCCACGGCGTCTAGGTGGCAAGCATTACGTTTTTTTCCGCAGTGCTTTCTGTTCCTATTATACCTTTTGTGGAAAACACCAGCGTTTCCGTAGGTATGATTGACATGCTGCGATTTACACAAACGTGCTGTTTTTTGAAATTGCAGCATTTGCGCTATGGATATTTTTCTGCAATGTTTTTATGGGATATGCCATTGCTAATCGCGGAATTTTCGCAACGTGGGGCCCCGGCCTGAATGAATATACAGAAATGTTTTTGATGGACAGAAAAAAGGTCATTTAAAAAAAATTGACATTTTTTATATTTGTCTTTTTTGACAGAAACATGAACCCAAAAGATGGCACTTGGCAGTCAAAAGTGGACATCAAATGGATGCAAAATGACCAGTAAAAACAGACCAATTCATTGTGTGAATACAGCCTAAAATCTTCTGCACATGACCGTGCCATTTTTCACGGACCTAATGCCCGTTCTTTTTGCTGGTGCTGCAATAAGGACATTAGTAGTTATTTACTTTTAACTAAAAAAAAAAATATCTCAGAAATAGTGCTTCTCAACTTAGACAAATTGACTCTTACTAAATCATAAATCAGTAATACCACACCTCATAAACACAGCAAAAATGCTAATAGCCAAATCACAGAATGGCTACAATAATTTGCATTATCCAAATATTTAGGGTTCCTAGAATTGTATTACCAAACAATCCTAGTGGATTTCCATGTAAAACTGAAAAATAGTCAGGGATATAGTTTCAACCCAATCGGCTGCTTAAGCAAGACTATGTCATGAAGTGTTTGCAACCCCTAAATGTAAACTATTGTTGTTTACATTCACTGACAGCAAGCAGAAATCTTTAAAATATATGATGAATGGAAAAACAAAGTTGTAGAACATTTAATCATAATGCATCTACTCTTTATCTATAGCTGTCTGGACTGGCCCTGCAAGCAGTAGTCAGCCAATTGTTTTGGACATATAATGCTCACTTGCCAGCAATATTCCAGCAGTATAATTTGTTTCATCACTGCTCAGTTATCCATACATTTTGAACCCTTTCAGTATTTCCCTCTGGGTCATGTAATCTCAGTCTGACTACCAGTCCTGATCTCACTATCATGTATAGGCAGGAGGTTATACTCTCCTGGATTTAAGTCTTCCTGTGAACCAGAGGATAACATCAGCAATCACTCCTGGCAGCTCTGCTGCCCAGTAAGCATTGCCTTTCTTGTTCCTCTGTATGTCCTCCATATTAGAATGCTGCAGAAGATATAAGTAATATAGTGGGTCAATCTACACAAATAATTGGTTGCACAATTATGAAACTCCTTTGATTTACACTGTCTGTCTATACTTTCTGTGAGTGCTGTGTGCAGAACCCGTTGTGTACTTCTATAAAATGTAAGTTCATTCAGCTCTTACTTCCTGCTTACAAGGTCCTATCATCTGATACCGATTTTCCTGCTGACAGACTCCTTTTATAGGCTGTTGGACAAAATGGATGTTGTCCTCCTTGTGGTTGTTCAGGGTTGGGATCCAAATTTTTAACAACAGCTTCCCTACTTTTGATATGCAAACAGCATGCTTGTGCACTATGAAAAATTTTGCCTAGCTTAATAAGCAAATGTGTCAATTGCAATATTTCAAATATAATAATATTAAATCTAAGTAAATTAAGATATACACAAAACCACAAGTATTGATGAGATACAATTGAGAGGCAGAAAAGCATTCATAATAAACGATTCACAGGTAATGTTTCTCTAATTGGAGTATTCTTTTCCCATCTGGCCCAGACCACCATGACAACTTCTCCTGTTCACAACTCATTTCTGTACAATTTGCTGCCAAATGTGTTTGACTGTTCAATTTTGCGGCACATCCTTTCTTCTCATGTCCCTTGAATATAATTATACAGCACTGTGCCACCTTAATAAAATTACACCACGCACTGTGCCCCCGGAATAGAATTTTACCACATTAAGTACCTGAAATAGTATTACACTATGTACTTTCCCCCCTGATTATAATTACAGCACATTGTGCCCTTTGAATATAATTACAGCACATTGTGCCCCCTCAATATTATACCACATCTCTCCACTGTTTACAATTATGCCACATTATCCCCTCTGAATATAATTATATCACACACTATGCTCTTTTTGGAGAGGTACCTTAAAGGTGTGCATAGGATACATTAGAGACACTGAGGTGCTTGGTAAGTAGGGAGGCATTGGTTGGGTGGGCAAGGTACATCAGACAGCGAGCTGATGCCAGGCACAATGAAGCAGCAGCAGAAACAGTACTGCATCATCAGCAGGCAGCATGAACAGTAAGGTACCCACTACACTGACAGCAGGAACAGCAAGGTACAGTATCAGGTAAGGTGCAACAGAGATACAATGAGTACGCTGCCCCATCCCCACACACTAACAGTGCCTTTTTTTGCAACGCACACAGAGTTATGCCCTCTAGTGCCCCCCACATGGGAAGATACCACATAGTTCTATTATTAGGTTTAATGTTAAATTCATACAATAAACGTTCTAAACTTTCCCTGGTGGTGGCTGCAGGCAGACCGAATTTTATCATTTCATTGTGTCTTTGCAGGGGGTATCAGAAAAATAGTATTCCATTTGCCAAGTAGATACATTAAGAACATTTCAGACCCAAAAGTATGTGTTTATGGGTGGATATTTACTTTAAAATTAAGCTGTAAAGTGATACTGTTCTGCCCGAAAGCCACCATCGAAAATGGGTTTGGCACTTACCCTACACAGTTTGTCCAACATGAACTTTTCTTAAATCTTTTCTTAGCCTGGGCATTGAGATGAGAGGACACATATTAACCTGCTCAGAGAAATGAGTCTGGCAAAGCTCAGTATTCTTCAGCATAACATATATGTTTTCTCTTAAAATAACCAAAATGCGTTTTCCAGTCTGTAGCTGTAGCCTCTTGGTTAGCTCTCCAATAATTCAGTTTATGGAAAGAGATTACAAGGCCATTCTCATAACCTCAAGCACATATATTTACTGACAAGTGACATTTTACAAGACATATCATTGCTTTTAATGGCCTCATTCAGATTTGTTCTAGCTTATGCATTTAAGGGGAAATCATGAAAATCCCTTCTGTTGATCTGGGCTTGGTCTCTAGGAGTCGAATCCTAAAAGCTGGATCCAAGGCAAGATATTAGTCAAATAAGTATTCTAACATAAAGCCCAGCTGTTGTTTCCAGATATGCCATTCCCCATGTCTTGTTCTTAATGTAAGCTAATCAGGATTTTATTACAGAAAATTGTGCCTGAAAGACTAGTGGAATAAAAGGGATTTTCTGTAAAACAAAACTGTCAGAGAACTGGAGTCTAGAAAAAAAAACAAACATACAGAGCAGTCAGCAACGTGAGTTGTAGTTGCCACAGTTTATTATACTGTACTGTATTTACTATAGAAGATGTTCCTAATGAAAAAGATTTTACTGAAGCTAAGTCCCTTACATTGTAGTATATATCTTGAGGTGTAACACATTACCCTCTAAACAGATAGCATTAAAGTAGGTGGGGCAGCATATTGTTCTATTAATACCCAGCTTAATACACAAACATAATGACAAGTGAAGTGAGACTGATGAGAGTAAGGCCAGGCATCTTTCTATTGGCTACATTGTAATTGGCCTCACAATTTTGCAGGTGAGCATGTGTTTACAAAGCTTTTTCTTAGGCAGGGTTCACACTACCATTGGATTCCGTTATGAAGGTGTCTGTTACAAAAAAAAAAAAAAACGGGCACCTATCATAACAGACATTAACGGACACTAACTGATGTTAATGTGTCCGTTTTTTTAACTGATCCACTTCATGGATCAGTTAAAAAAAACAGACACATTAGCATCAGTTAGTGTCCGTTTTTTAACACTGTCCGGTTTTTTTTGTTTGTTTGTTTGTTTCTGCTTTCTGAGCATGCGCAGAAAAAAAAACCAGACATAAAATAACGGACAGTAACTGATGGCTATCAGTTACTGTCTGTTATAAGTCCGTTACCCATAGACTTCAATGTTAAAAAACTAACGGACACTTGCTGTCCGTCAAAAATCCGTTTTTCCAAACGGACAAAAAAGTCCTGCATGTAGGATTTTTTGTCCGCGGAAAAAAAACGGGCTTCTGACAGATTGGGTGTAAACGGACACTAATGGACACAATATAAAAACCCATTGAAATGAATGGAAATTTTAACGGATTTCTGACGGTTCAGCTAGTGTCCCATGCTAAAATCTTGTAACAGTCAATAGCAACGGACACTACTGACGGTCACCAACGGTAGTGTGAACGCCCCCTTACTTAAATGAAATGTGTCACCAGAAAATGGCCTATTTTTTAAACTATGTTTTATGTTAAACATATTTTTAAAGAATTTTTATTTTTTTTTCAAATTCTTTATTTATACCATTTTCAGAACAGGAATATAAAACAATACGCAGAACAAGTGTATCGGCAAAAACACAATTCCACGCAAGGAGGGCCACTACAATGAGGCGAGCGGGCTTAGCAGAACAAGATCACGATGGAAAGAAAAAACTGCAATAAATATTATTATATTAGGTATAGGAAGAAGAGACAGGAGGAGGAGGAAGAAAGGAGAGAAAAGAGAGGAGAAGGGGTGGGGGGGGGAGGAAGGGAGAGAAGAAAGAAGAGAACACACAACAACAACAAACAGAACAAAAAAAAGGGGGTGGGGAAATCCAGGACAAGTGAAGGAGCCCCTTCTGGGGTGAGATCCATCTGTGGGTCACCGTTAGATTGATAACATGATAGATTTGTACTCAGAGGAATACCACCCTGTCATAATATATATTTTATTAATTTTCCACATGACTATCTATAGTTTAAAAAAGTGTTTCCTGCAATTTTCACTGAAGCCACTAAGTCTAATAATAGTCTAACACTTGACAATTCGGTGGGTGTTTTCTTTGTAGCAGTCACCTCATTTACATCACAGACAAGATAGACAGAATTACAATAGAAGGTAGTACTTCTATAGATAACATCTATCATTGCATCCACTGTAGGTGAAGTCACAGCTTATCTACTCCCCCTCCCTGCATGGAGGATGACTAGAAAACTTCCCCATAGACCTGAATGAGTTGGCTCCAGACTATTACTGCCTATAGCCATGATTATGCTGCAAAGCATATCACTAACTGCAGTTAACAGAGTAGAGTAAAAGCTCAGACAAGATGCATTGGAAAAATAAAAATAGAACAAATAAATCTACAATTGGACAAACAAAAAAAATACAAACAAAAAACAGATTAGGAAGAAATAAATATATTTCACAATCTGATTTTAATAAATAAATTTACAAAATGCCAATACATTCCTTTTAAATTATACCAGCTTTTCCAAAATGAATAGTACTTGTCCATATAAGAAACGTTGTAATATAACGCAGTCTAATTTCAGTCTAATTTCTTACATAAAAATTTATGGAGAGGGTAGGGGGAAGGAGGCTGCTGGAAAAGACACACTGGCACACTGTAAGTGAAATAGCACTTTTGACACTACTACATGTTGCACGATAATGCTATACCAGTGTACAAATCAAGCAACTAAGGCAGCATCCGCCTCATTCTCCCCCTCCCTGCTTCATAAATTTCTGCGTGTGAGACTGATTGTGAATATGGGTGCCATTAGTCATAAGAGTCTAAGTGAAGGGAAAGAGAAAGAAACATATTTCTTTATTTTTTTATAGATATATTAGAAAGTTTCTTATATTCACTTAGGCTGGGTTCACACCAGCGTTGGCTCTCCGTACGGGGATTTCGTTCTCCTCTCCGCATTTTACGCCCTTTTCCGGCAGAAACCACACGGACCCCATTATAGTCTATGGCGTCCGCGGATAATCGCTTTTTTAAGCGGATTAGGTTTCCGTTCGGGGGGTCCCTCCGAACGGAAAGCCGAACGTAGATGTGAACCTAGCCTTATACTATTTATTTATGAAATGTTGTTTTATAATTAAATATATACCTTTAACCCCTTCCCGCCAGAGGCTTTTTTGATTTTTGTTCTTGACTCCCCACCATACATTTGTGCGATTTTCTTACGGGATTCGTTTTTACGGCGTTCACTGTGCAGCCAAAATGACACATCACATGTATTCTAAGTTTTGGTATTATTTCGAGGATACCAAATTTATATAGTTGTATTTACATTTTAACCCCTTAACAAAAATCCAAAACTTTTCATTTCCGCTAACGGGGATGCATAGGGCATCTTTATTTGCGGGGCCAGGGGTACTTTTTAATTATACCATTTTGCAGAATGTCTATTGCTTTGATCACTTTATATTCAAATTTTTAACAGAGGCAAAACAGCAAAAAAAAACAGCGGTTTGGCTACAGCGTTCACTATACAGGAAAAATATTTTTGTAAGTTTGCAGACCGAACATTTTCAGGAGGTGTGATCACTAATGCAATGCATTACAATGCTAATGCATTGCAAAATACCATATTTAAATACCCGACATCCGCTGTACTATTACAGCGGTTGTTGGAAAGGGGTAAAGATGGCATGCATGCAGTTTTTATTTATGGTTATGAGTAGCATATTCATACTATGCCAGTAAACCAGAGAATTTAATTTAATGTCCATTAGCCTACAGGTTAGATGCATAGTAACATGCTAGACAGTACTGCGCTTAAAAACCGCATGCAGTTCTTCATTCAAAAAGCCTTAATAATGCGATTTTTTTGCCTCTAAAATCTCATCAGTTAACATTATTATTAATGGTCATGCGCTTTTGTGGTTAAAGCATAACTAAACTTTCAGACACCTTTTGATTTTCTTGCAGTATTTGTGTCACTAATACATTTTGTAATATACTTTATTAATAAATTTTGGATCTTTTCTGTGAAATCCTGCATTTTTTCACTCTTCCCTTGCTTCTGTATTGAGAACCATTTCTGCCTCTCACTGAATGTTACTGTGTTCGGGAGTAGGGGGCTGTGTAACATGTAGACATGTAGACAAAATGAGGGGAGGGTCACTTCAAACAGTTATATCTTGGCCATTATAGAACGTACAAACTTGCTTGGCTACAGTGCTATGTAAATTATTTCCATAGATATCACTGGTTCAAAACACAGTCGGGATTGGGAGTTTTATATCATATATTAGTACATAAGATAGCACTTCAGCCTTAGAGTCCTCTTTCATATGACAAAAAGCAAATCTGTATGTTTTCTAATGTCCGAGATATAACTGTTTTAAATGACCCTCCCCCACCCTCATTTTCTCTACCCATTTATCCCGTACACAGAAACATTCAGAGAGAGGCAGAGAACAGCTCTCAATACAGAAGCAAGGGGAACCGTGGAAATGGAACGATTTCACAGAAATCATCCAAAAGTTGTTAATAAAGTATATTACAAAATTTATTAATGACAGAAAATCAAAAGTTGTTCGAAAGTTTAGTTACACTTTAAGCTTCCACTATTGTTAGCAAAATTGTGCAGCCAATAAATGAGTTGTTTGACAACCTCTCCAACTGGGTGAGTTGGGTTTTGGTAGTGTGCAGTAACTGGACCATCTGTTCTTAGGGTGATAATAAATGAAGCAGCTGCCTCATAGAGCCAAAACCGCAACTGCATGCAATAACAAACAGTTGCACAATTTTGTTTTAAAAACTTCAAAATCCTGCGGTCATTGGCCACTGCATGTTTCCAGGGTTTCGCTTACACTTTTTCTTACTACTGGCAAAACCTCCGCTTTTCTTTACTACAGCGGTTACAGATAAATTCTAGAATAAGTTAGTTGTCACCCAAAAGACAATGAACTTGTGATTGATGAAATCAGAGGATCTCATCATGGCCCAAATCACGTCTAATATGAGAGAAGAGAGAGACATTGGCCAAGGTCATCCATATAACATTAGATTCTCAGGAAATCCTGTGTTGTTCTTCTTAGAGTTGCTAAGATTTTACTTATTTCATTCTGTTAGGCTGAGGCCCAACGTTGCGGAAACGCAGCTTTTTTTGCTGCAGATTTTGTTGCGGTATTTTGAGCCAAAGTCAGGAGTGGACTGAGCAGAAGGTAGAAGTATAAGTAATTCCTATCTATTTCTGCATTCCTTTTGTGGCCATTCTTGACTTTGGACAAAAAAATGCAGCAAAATCTGCAAACAAAAAAGCTGCGTTTCCGCAACGTGGGGCCTCAGCCTTAATGTTGTCAAATCTAAAGAGGGATGTATTATATAGCTATGAAGGTTAGACCTTAAGAACGCATATAATATAAGGGAGGGATGGTAAAAAAAAATTGTGTATAGGGCAGCTGATATTAATTTGCAGGTTCATGGATGAGAAAAAATGTTTAGCTTTTGTGTCCTCTTCCCCAATTTTCTTAAAAGGCTTTGTCCACAACAACAATGTATCTCCAATTCACAGGATAGGGGATAAATTGTAGATCAGTGGTGATCCTACTGTTGGGTCCATAGTAACCATGTGTGAATAAAACAACATTCTCACAAGTGTTCCTGCAGCTCCAGTAATCTTTTTTGGACTGCCAGAGATAGGTTAGCGCTGTACTATGGTATTGCTGGCAATAGCATATAAAGAAATGGGGTGCCAGCACGCTTGCTTCTTAGTTGCTGCATTTAGAAATGGAGTACAAGAGATCCTATACTTGTGATTGGAGGGCTTCCCAGTGGTTGGACCCACACCAATCTACAGCTTACTTCCTAACCTGTCTGTATAAATATTATGTATTCATTTATATAGCAGTATCAGTACAGCATAAGTCAGGAACAACTGCTATAGCTACAACAGTGATTGACATGTCGGCAACAAAATCTGTCACGCGTGAATCCACCCTTGTTATACTCCACAGCTGCATTTACTGTTTTGCTGGTGTTGTCACTGTGTATAAACGTTGCATGACTTACCTCATCTTGTGCATTATATTTTTTGTAACTACTAGTACACTCGATGTGCCATTTATAGATTGTCTGCCATCTTGTTTCTTCCTGTCTCACATGGTTCATGATATTTTCCATCATGTCTCTGGAAACAGAGAGGCATATTCTCATTACACTGCACATATTCTGCTGTTAGTGCTATCTAGGATCTCAAGTGAAAGATTAGTGACCTATGACTTATTTTCCCTAACTCACACTACAATGTATTATGTGATGCAGATTTAGCCCATCTCTCCTGCCTCCTGCTTTGCACAGCTTTCTTACTGTTACTTCTTATAAGCAGGAGGCAGGGGAGAGCAGTATGAAGATGCAGCTCATAGAACTATCCTGGAGATTCTGCACACAGTCAGTTATTGTGGGTCAGGGAAACACTGCAGTTAATAATTGAAGGGAATCATCTACCATATCACTATAACCTTAGATAGAGAAAAATTCTTCTGCATCACTGGGGAGGACATACAAAGGAACAAGGAGAGTGGAGCTTGGTGGGCCAAGAGTGGTATGAGAGCTACCAGGAGGACTTTTATAGATGATAATGTACTCCTATCACACAGGGGAAGCTGACCTCCTGTCTTCAAACACGAGAAAGTTCTGGACTGGTAAGTTGCCGGGGAGTTAGCATTATATGTCTATTTTTGCCCAAAGTGCTCTTTAACCCCTTAAAGAAGTTGGCCCAAGTTTTAATGTAATTTCCCCAGCCAATTTTGGCCTTACAACACCAATCCAGTGTTTTTATTCTTCAGACCTGCAGTATAGGACATTCTGCTCTCTAATGATAAATTTATTTCCCTAGTTTCTTCTTTCTAAAGTACATCCACTAAACAGGTTCTCTGGCTAAAAATGAGATTGTCAGAATGACCAGTATCAATAGATTCACACTCCAGCCAGAAGTCACTATTTTTTGTAAGTCTATGAGAGCCTGGATGTAAGGCCTGTTGCAGACGACCGTGCTGTGGGCCAGTGTGTTATCCGTGTATATCACGGAGAGCACACTGACCCATTCTTTTCTATGGGCCCGTACACACGACCGTGATTATCACAGTCCCATGTGCGGGCCAACATGTCCTATTCCTGTCCTATTTTGCGTCCCGTGCACGGGTGACACACGGAGACACCCCGTGTCCCCCGTGTGCAGCCCGTGCTTTTAAATCACGGTAGGTCGGTTGCAGCGTGGTCATATGCAACCGGCCTAATGCATAGACTTGCATAGAAAACACAGAGTTTCGGCTAGTGTATGAATTGGCAGGTCACATCACATGACAAGTCAGAGAACTCTTTTGCTGGCTTCATTACAGAAAGAAGCAGCTGTATGGAGTGGTGTTTAAAGGACAAAAAAACACTGTAAGGCTAAGGCCCCATGTATCGTCACGCAGCAAAAAAGCGTTGTGGGAAAAAAACCCGCGGCGGAAACACATCTTGCTTTTTTCCACTGCACTTTTCACAGAAAGTCCACAGAAAACTGCTTCCATTATACTTCATGTGAACCTAAAAGACGGAAACCTGAACGCTAGTGTGAACCTAGCGTCAGGCTAAGGACCCACGCTGCAGAAACGCATCATTTTTTGTTGCATATTTTGCTGTGTTTTTTTCAGCCAAAGTCAGGAATGGCTACAAAAGGAATTAAAAATATAAAGGAAGCTCTTAGACGTTTCACTTCTGTTAAATCCACTCCTGACTCAAAAAAACCGCAGCAAAATCTGCAATGAATAACTCTGCGTTTTAGCAACATGGGGCCTTAACCTAATGATGTTTTAAGAACACAATACAAAACAAGGTTTTCAATTTTTATCATTGTTGCATTCTGAAAGCCATAACTTTTTTACTTTTCTGTCAATGTAGTTGTTTGATGGCTTGTTTTTTGTGAGACAAGTTGTATTTTTTGACGGCATCATATTGGGGTAACTATAACTTATTTACTAAACTATACTACCTATAGAACACGGATGCTGGCATATTATTTTTAATATTAAATTTTGCGATGTTCACTGCATGTTAACTTCATTCTGTGAGTCAGTATGATTATGGTGATGCCCAATTTATATATTTGTGTGTGTTTTGCTATTGTTATGCAGTAAAAACTATTTTTGGTACAAATGTGTTTTTGCAGCAGAATCTTCCAAAAGCCCAAAATTTTTGATTTTTCCATCAACTGAGTTGAGGGCTTATTTTTTAACAAGATGTGCTTTTCATTGCTATCATTCTGGGGTACATATGCTTTATTGACCACTTTTTTTTTCTGAAACGCTTTATTGATAATGAATGTGATATACATACTTAAAATACTTAGTAAATAAAACAGCAAAAGAAAAACAATAAACCAGTGTGCCTTGAAGCAGGGTACAAATTTCTGGTGGAGACTGTATTGTTTGCATGCAGGCAGGATACACTGCACGTAAGCGGGGGAAAAAAAAGAGAGAATGAATTACACTTCACCCATAAGAAAACCTTCCTTGTACAAGCTTGGCCTCTCGGGAAGACACTTGGAACCCCCGGACACTACATAATGTCATAGTTTTTATCACTTTTTATTTCATTTCTTTAGAGGCAAGATGACCAAAAAAGAGGATGTCTGGTTTGTTTGTTTGTTTTTTTTTACAGCGTTTACATGTGTGATAAATAATGAGTTTCTAATGATTTATAGTATGGGTTGTTAAAGATGCAAGGATATCTGAAATTATACACTGTAGTTTTACATGTTTGGATATTTTTATACAATTGAAAATAATTTTTTGGGAAAAAATCTTTTGTTTTTGCATCACCCCTTTCTAAAAGCCAAAACATATTTTATTTTTCCACTGACAGATCTACTTAATGACATATTTGTTGTGGAATGAGTTGGTACCATTCTGCAGTACATGCAACTTATTGATCACTTTTATATCATTTTGTTTGTAGACGAGGTGACCACAGACAGCATTGCTGGCATTGTTTGATGGTTTATTTATTTATTTATTTTTACACAGTTCACCATGCAGGATAAATAATGCATCACTATACATCACATGCATTTATAGCACTGATTGTTATGGATGCGCTAAATATAGTTTTTTTCATTTACATTATTATTATTATTATTAATTAATAATTAATTATTACATTTCATTACGTGATGAGCTCCATGCGGGAGAATAACTCCCATCCCATGCATGAGACCGTGATAGGCACTGCTGTCAGTGACCGACTGCTCCACCCTAAGTGTAAGAAGGAGCGCTATCGGAAGTCTTTCCTCCCCACCGCAGTTAGGCTGTACAACCAACACCGACCTAAGCAGAGATCATTCCATACAGAGAACTGAAATTTATTTCTGTTGTGATATCCCCCCCCCCACTACTACTTCTTTACCTGTACCTTTCTATCTGTCTGTCTACTATCAATGGGATGCTTCTACCTTGGAACGTTTTGTATATATTGTATGTGTATTTGTATTGCTTATTTTGCATTGCATATCCTTGGTGCTGTAACACACTGAATTTCCCCATGGTGGGACTATTAAAGGATTATTATTCTTCTTATTATTATTATTAAGCATTTTTTAACTTTTTTTTTGTCCTAGGAAGAGACTAGACTCTGCAATCTTCTGATAGCTCATATAATACACTGCAGCATTAATATACTGAAGCATATTATGGCTGTCAGATTAAAACTTGCTGATTCCAACAGCACCTGTTTAATATAGGGTTAATGGTGGCAGTTCCTGAAGCCTTGGAAACACATTGGGGTCCCCTGATCACCACACAGAGGAACCCTTAAATGCTGTAGTCAATAGCAAGTTATCTCCAATCACAGGTGTTACAGCAAGGTGTCAGCTGTATGTTGCCTGCTCAGGAGCAAAAAAATAGTATGGAGTGATGTGTTCACCTGCTACTTACCATGCTGTAACATTATGTCATGATGCAGGAAGGGGTTAAAGGGGTTGTCATCATTTTAAAATCCCTGTTTTTTGTTGGAAGTGTTCCCTGGAACTAAGAAGATCATAGGGTGTCCTTGAAGCTGGGGCTCCAGTCATCAGTTTTAGGCCAATCACTAGAGAAAAACGCTGCGGAAAACATCATGGTGGAAATGCATCGCGTTTTTTTCCAACGTTTTTCACAGAAAGTCTACAGGGGAAAACTGTACGGACTTTCTGCTTCTATTATACCTATACGGAAAACTCCAGCGTTTCCATAGGTATAATTGACATGCTACAATTTGCAAAAACGCTTTTGAAATTTTGAAATTGCAGCATTTCCACTGCAGATTTTTTTATGCAATGTGTGGATGGGATTAGCCAGAATCCTATCCACTTTGCAGGTAATGTAAAACACAGTGTATTTTGCCACAGCTTTTCCGCCATGGCCATGCAATTATTCCAGCAAAATCTGCCATCCAAAAGGCAATTAGCGCTCTTTCCGTTTCAAGTGCTGCCATGTGCCTGTACATCAGTGTACCAGGGCATATGGGGTATTGTCATGATCAGAAGAAATTGTGTAATAAAATGTGCGTGCATTTTCTCCTTTAACCTCTTGAAAATGAAAATTTTGGGACTAAACCAATGTTTTATTGGAAAAAAAAGTAATTTTTAATTTTCATGTCCCAATGGTAAAAAATTCTGGTAAATACCCATTGATAAAAAAAAATACCCCTTGATAAATTCCTTTGAGGGGTCTAGTTTCCAAAATGGGGTTACTTCTTGGGGCTTTGTTCTGGTACCTCAGGGGCTCTGTAAATGCAACATGGCACCTAAAAATTATTCCAGTATAATCTGCCTTCCAAAATCCAAATAAGTTCCGTCCCTTCTGCATCTTGCTGTATACCCATACATCAATTTACATACAGATGTATGGGATAATTCCATGCTCGGGAGAAATTGCATAACAGATTGTGGGATGCATTTTCTCCTTTAACCCCTTATGAATGTGTAATTTCTAGGGATAAATTAATGTATTAGTGAAAGAAATTGAAATGTGTAAATTTCACCTCCACTTTATTTTAATTCTTATGAAATGCTGAAAGAGTTAAGAAAGGGTCTAAATGCTGTTTTGAATTTTGAGAATACTTTTGAGAATGGGGTGATTTATGGAAGTTTCTATTACAGAGGCCTTTCAAAGCTCCTTCCGAACTGTATTGGTCCCTTGAAAATGGGTTTTGGAAAGACTATTCTTGAAAATTTGGAAAATTACTGTTTGAGCTATAAGCCTTATAATATCCAAAAATGCAGCAAAAAAATGCGCTCAATTCATAACGCTATGAAACAATACCCTTAATCTTATTTTGTGCAGCTAAAAAAAGGCACCACCATTTTAACGTCTTTTGAATCTCTGTAAGAATAGCAATGGCACAACGATCATAATTCTAAAAGTAAATTTTCCCCACTGGCGTCTTTTCTATCATGACACTATAAGAAGCTTTTATCTATTCATTTTAGACACATGAGAAGTATGTTTGTGGACACTGCTGCAAAATTGCATGTAAATATATTACCTTTTTGCTGATAAACTATAGAAATATTAGGTGTTCACTCCTATCTTTATCTTTTCCCAAAGATATCAGCATTAATGACATTACAGCAATGTACAATGGCATCCTATATGTTTGCAAGGTTAAACAATAATATGTTCGATGTATACGACATAATGCATTATTTGCTTTTGTAATTAATTGCATCACTGGTTATGGAAATGAAGCCTTAGGGAAAGTGCTCTTTTAATAATACATTATGTCTCTGAATGATGATTGCGCTGCTGCCTGCTGTTCTTCATGTCACAGGGATGAGTGACGTCCCCCAACTGGCCAATGACTGCACATCTTTCAACGGGAAGCCTTTCAGAGGAATTGCCTGAGAGCCTTTCCATATATATCTCCCTGTCAGATGTTTATCTGTGGGATATGTGCCATGCACTGTGAAAAGTTACATAAACTGCTCATGTAGTGTATTCTATACATCTGCAAATTATAATATAAATGATTAGTAATACACATATCAGACATGATGTATACAGAAAATAACAAAGCATTCCTTAACATAGACGCTTTGGTTTACTAAATTTGTAGCACGTTATATCAGAGGATTGAAAAACAATGGCACAGGTTTATCAATGTATATACTCCCTGTTTTCCATCAAAAAAGTTTTATTTTTTTTCAATAAAAAAAACAACACAACACAATCTGTTAAGAGGAAAGAGACAATCAATCGCTGGTGCAACCGACTGGGAGGTAGAAGGGAAAAATAATCCCTGTTTTGTGACATAAATATGTTGAAAAATACAAAGTGACTGGCAAAAGTCCTGCTTATGAGGTCCCTCGACCACTTCTTTGGGCCCATAGGAATATAGGGTGAATTCACATGCATCAGATTTGTTGCTGAAATTTCTGACTGTTCCATGCATCTGAATAATCCTTGCAGATGTATGGAATTGATTATAATAATCTGCCTTGTGTGACTTTCACCAGGACTACACTGGGGAACAATACTAAGATAGATGTTGTTTTCTGCCTACACCAAAAGTGAATGCACTTTTTGTATGCCTCTCCATTGTGATACACCCTAGTGCTCTCATATTTCTTCCATAAATTAGGTTGGGTGTAATAAAAGGCATAGGTAGACAAAGTTATAGACTACTTGACCAATTATCATAATTGAGGTTTACCTTCTTGCCGATATGTATTTACTAGAATTATTCTTATGTTCTTCTTTGTTGTATCTTGTGACACTGTATGAACCTACAAGCACGTTGAGAAATGAATTTTTTATGCAGGATAGGTCATCAGTAAGTGATCTGAGGGGGTCCAACACCCAGACCCCACACAGATCAGCTGTTACAGCAGCCTCCGATGGCCAGAAGCTGTTAGTGAACAGGAAGCGTGTGCATCACCGCTCCTATTACTTTACTAGGAGCAGTGATGCACACGCTACCCTTCCGCTATCAGTTTTCTAGCAGCCTCCGGGCTGATCTGTGCAGGGTTTTGGATGTTGGACCCCCACAGATCACATATTGATGACCTATTCTGAGAGAAGAAAAAAACAGGCTTACAGGCTTAGTCTGGTGTTGGAGCTGAATAAAACACCCAAAGCAGTTTACTTGCATTAGTGAATGTTAGTACTTCTCTATAGATGCCCTGTATGTTCCTGGGGCTGTCCATGAGTAGGAGAAAGAGTCATATAATGACCAGATACAGTGTTACCCCTCATGTAGACACACATGGCATCTTATCCTTAAAACTCAAATGAAATGACTGGTACGCTTTTATTGAATAGGCAGATTCAGCCCTGTGGCCCTAATTCTCAGGATCTGTCATGGGCCCAAAGGTCAGATCCCTACAAATGATAAAATAATAGCATATCCTAGTCATTTGTCATCACTTTATATGACCACTATAATTTATTTGGCTCAGACAGGATTGTATGACATGTTCACATCTGCTATCATTTTTTAACCATTTCTTTTGCAATAGTGCTTCTCCAAGGTAGGGTTTATGTAAGTGATTAACAAAAGGGGCTTCTTGAAATCTGGTTACAGCATGATCAGCAAGTAGGGATGGCAAATTTATATCAATCTGCTCAAATGTTCTTGGCAAATTTTTCAACAAGAAAAAACATTTTTAGCTGGAGAATCAAGCACCTGTGGATCCTGTAAAGATCTCTGCATTTGGTTCATACTCTGCACAATAGTCAAACGTCCCCTATGAGCATCTCCTTTAGTCCAGCACTGAGGTCGAGTAAAGTTTGTACATAATTATTAACACAGTAGATGACAACCACTTCTTAAAGGAAAAATTACCCATAGAAAGGACTGTTTTCTACCATTTCCTATAGAAAAATATCATTGAAAAGAAATGTAAATCCATCATTTTGCTATATGTAAGTATAGTCGGATTAAAACTCCAATTAAGCTGAGCTGGATAATGGTCCATTAACCACCCATTGATACACCTCAGGTCATTGAGCCTGTACCCTGCGGTGCAGCTGGCAGATAAATGATGTTTGCACTAGAGACAATTTACTTGAAAAAAGCATAACTGCGAGGTCGCTTCTCTGATCTGCAGTTAACATCTTCTCTCCCACATGTGACTGATTCAACAACCTCATCAGAGCTCTGCCATATCTAAAGCCCCTCATAAGTAGGCTGGATCTTAGTGCTGTATTGGTTATGGTTTACAGCTATGCTTTTAAATGGAGTCTGTTCTAGTAGCCTGCTGGATGGCGTGAATCTCAAATATTGCAAAAATTAAGGCTAAAGCCCCACATTGCAGAAACGCAGCTTTTTTAGTTGCAGATTTTGCTGTGTTTTTTTTTGCGCCAAACCCAGGAGTGTATTTAGCAGAAGTGAGAAGTATAAGTACTTCCAATATATTTCCCATTACTTTTGTAGTCACTCTTTGCTTTGGCTCAAAAAACGCAGCAAAATAAGCAACAAAAAGGCTAAGGCCCCACGTAGCGAGCCGCAGTTAAAAAACGTTTTCCTCTGAAGGCTTTCTGCTTCTATTATATCTATATGGAAAATGTCAGCGTTTCCGTAGGTATAATTGACATGCTGCAATTTACAAAAACACCTGCATTTTTGAAATCACAGCATTTCTGTTGCAGATTTTTTTCTGCAATATGTGGATGGGATTAGCCAGAATCCCATTCACTTTGCAGGTACTGTATAACGCAGCATTTTTGCTGCAACATTTCCGCCGTGGCCAAAACACTGCGATTTCGAAATGTGGGGCCCCGGCCTAATGGAGACACCGGTCAGGAAGCCGGAAAGAAAAAAAAACATTTTATTCACGTGAACTCCAGATATATGACTTTGCTTATAGTTCAAAAGAGACTGTTCTGGTCACAAACTGCCTTTAAAGAAAATCTTCAGAACTCTGCAAAAATCTTATTTGGTGTTTGCAAACATATTTAACTTTTTGGGAAAATCCCTCAAAGGCTAGCACCACCTGTAGCAAATGCAGCTTGAAAATGCTGCGGAAAACAATTCAGCCAAATGCGTTTTTGGGGGGGGGGGGGGTTTCAGTTTTTTTTGCCCCTTTTTCATGACAAAAAGCAAAAGTGGTGAGGGCAGCATAAAGTGCTTTTTGTCGAGAAAAGGGGAGGGGGTGTCCTAGATGGAGATCCTTTTCCAGCTGTATTTATGACTTGCGCCTTTTAAAAAAGGGGGAAAAAAAAAGGCGCAAAAGAACTCCAGTGCATGGGCAGATGTAAAAGAAACCGATAGGTCAGACAGCATTAAAAAGGGGCAATTGCACAATTTTTTTGCAAAAACGGGGCAAAGTGCACATGGCTTATAAAGGAGCATCTAAACTAACATGCAAACATTTAACAAGGAGGTATGCCGACATCATAAATGGATAAATCACAGCAAAACTAGTCTAAAAAAAGGCACACCTGCAAAAAATATGGCTGTTTTTTTGATGCAACATTTTTCATGGCCATTAAAGAAACTGACATGCACTATCTTTGTCTGTAAAAACGGACATAGGTAGTGCCATGTGTATAGGCCATTTGAATTCCATGTGTTCTATAATGGCCACAGATGTTTTTCATGGCCATTAGGTCTGTGAAAATGGCATGGCTATGTGTATAAGGCCAAGGCCCCACATTGCGGAAAGGAAGCGTTTTTTGTTGCAGATTTTGCTGCGGTTTTTTGAGCCAAAGTCAGGAGTGGCTTGAAAAATTATGGAAAATATAAAGGAAGCTCTTATACTTCTCCCTTCTTCTCAATGCACTCCTGACTTTGGCTCAAAAAACTGCAACAAAATCTGCAACAAAAAACGTTGTGTTTCCGCAACGTGGGGCCTCAGCCTAAGGCCTTAAGCTTTGTTCACATTTGCATCAGAGTCTCTGTAGGAGACTCTGTCGCAGTGCCTGCCTGAAATCAGCAGATGAAAAAGTTCTGCATGTATGGCTTATTCCTCCGCCGCTTTCAGTTTAAAATCAATGGTTAATGGGCTCTGTCGGGCTCTGTATGTAACCACTATTTTAGCAGTCCTTCTGTTCGTTGTTCTGGTCCTAGCCTAGCATAATAGGTCAGGATAAATGTTTACCATGTAATACATGGCCATGCTCAGTCAGCTAGCAGGGAAGCAACTCTTACTTACCAGTCCACAACTGGGGTTTATAGAACTGGTCCAAGCATAGGAACCCCTTTATGGCATCCATAGGGCATGAGGACAAACAACCCCTTTAAATCAATTAGAAATATTTCAGGGAAGCTAAACTGCTGAGCTATATCTCATGTGTAATACTTTACTGCTGTGTGTGTGTGTGTGTGTCCAAGAGTTTTTTGTCATGGTTTTTGCCAAAACCAAGGCTATTTTTACAAAAGTGTTGTTTTACAGCAATTATGAAAATGGCGACAGAAAATGACTCATGTAATTACCTCATTAGCTTACCATGTGTTATTCTGACTGAGAAAATCTCAAAATATTACATTCTCGGTCACAAATTGTTGATTAGACTTTTATTGCAAGCTTGATACAAATGAGATATTTTTATGATATGAAAACTGACATTTTAGTACAATAATAACAAAATTACCTTCCAGGAATTTTAGTTATTCTGCACCAACATATTCTACAACATGGATACACTCTGGTTCCCCAATAACTAGAAATATATATATATTTTTATTACAGATAAGTTGGATAATGCACTACAGATAACCTTACACGTTTCCAAGGAGAAGGTACTGTACACTCCATTATAAATATAACATATATAATACATATAATCTGCTGTCATCGTTTCAGTTTAAATGACGTGGGTCAGAGTTTTGGCCTCATAAGAAAGGGTTAAGTTCCCTCCGCTCTCCCCATGGTGGAGCAATCAGCAGATACCTGATTCAAGGCCGCAAATTTGCCAGTTTGACAGCCCTCTGCTTCTACTGCACCCAGGACATAAGGTATAAATCATGGCAGAGGATGGACGTGTTCCTGAGGCTGCAAGAGTCTCATGTCAGCATGAAAATGATCATTTAAGGAGTGACTGAGAGAAGCTTTTCTTTCCCTTCTCTGTCACCAATTCTGCGGAGATTTGGAGGAGTGACAATTTACAGCTATTTCTTGTCATTTATACGGTGAATTATGGCGGCTGCGGTGTGGGCGACTTGTAAATCACTGTCCTAACACATCCATTAATATTCCACAGGAGAGGCGCTTGGTGTGGACCCATAAAGTCATATTACACAAGTGTCTATGGATCCTCTTTGCCTGCAGTCTGAGGAGAAAATATTATCTTGTTCCCTTGGATATTTGACTGGTAGATAAACAGAGGCGACAGAAAATAAACTTGTATTTTCCCACATTACAGCTCCAGGGCCGGCTTTAATCTGTTATTCATTCCAGTACTTACTGCAAAATGCAGACAGGTGAGACTTCACATCAGGATAGACAAAGGAAGGCGCCCAAACACCATCAGGAGTGGAGCAATACTCTGAAAAGATCAGATGGGGCTTTAAAATAATTTTTGCATGATAAACCACAGCAGTAAAATATGTCAAAGCTGCGGGATAATGAGCAGAGGTTATAAATCCTCTATTCATTCGTTCAGATTAGAGACTTAAAGGGGATTTAAGTCTCTGCATATATGGGCTCCGAACTGAAAACTGAAAAAACTGATATATATCGATTCAGCCCCCTAGAATAGGTCTTCCACCATCTCATTGCCTGCTGACATGATTTTCATAGTGACAACACATTAGGTGACTGTTTCAGGCTTGTATTAACCACAAGGGTGACATTACTATTGGTGTCCTAGAACTGAGGATCAATTTACGTTTTAATATACATTTGGTAAGTTAGAAAGAAGTAGGTGACAGGTGGGACAAAGTATGTCTGCAGTTTGGAAACTCTCCACACCTCTAACTGTATACCCAAGAACCTCCAGCAGCAATCCCTCCTACAACTCCCTTTAGCCCACTGATGTTCCAGGACCATATTATCTGGGCCACTTTACATATCACGGTGTAGCCATTCCAACCCTCCTTGTTTCCCCACATGGCTGGTACCGCTCACAGCCCACGCACACTTGCCAGTGCTGACCTCATGATACTCTTAGAAACCCATTGCCTTAGTGACTATTATTTACTCCTGAGACTGAAGGTATTCTTAGCCCTATTCAGTCAGTATCATGCATTCCCCCGTCTATCCTCCAATGACAGTACTTCACCCTTGATATGTGCCACCACGCCGGCATCTTGATCCCTGGGATTCAAGCAGAACATTTTTTAAAAAAATGTTTTTTTCCCAGATACATTATCACCTGCCCAGGTCTCTATCCCACCTACACTTTTACGATAGAGAAGCCCAGACCTAAAACTTACACAGGCCAATAAGTCCTCCAGGGACCACACATGATTCAACTGCACTTTGCACTTTTGCCACAAAACCATTCACAAATATTTACTAGTTATTCCTCCTATGAGCATTGCAACACAGCCAAAATGCACTTTTATGTCATCTCCAGGATCTTGATGGACCCATATGATGCTGAAACCTCACCTATCAGCCGAACATGGCGAAATCAACATTAGAGCTGTCAGGTACTATGAGAGGACATGGTGAGCTCATGGTATACAACCAGTAGACACAGTTATACTATATTCACCTCTAATATACAGGATATGTAGGCACCAATAAAGCAGTGCAATAAAACTTATACATAGTATACATAGTATTAGTGTTATATATAGTATTTAACTTAACTACTTCCGGACTGCCCATTGGGTTTTTATGTCCAGATAGTGGCTTCCTTGTTCTGCAAGGACGTACCGGTACGTCCAAGCAGTTTTCAGCAGCTTCACGAAATTGTGCAGCTGCTGAAACAGGGAGCCTGTTTCCATAGAGAAGGCAGCTATGGGCGCCGCCATGATGCGGATGTCCTCTGACCCCCGCGGTCACGTGATCCGCCGGAATCAGAGTCTTTTAGAGCTGCTGGGTCCTACAAGACCCAGATCAGCTCTATAGTATTGTGCAGGAGGCTGTATTCCTCCTGTAACTGCGGCTAAATGTACCAGCCCCAGTTACAGGGGAAATCAGCCTTGCCCACACAAAAAAAGTGATCAGATGTCCCCAAAGGTCTATTATGACCTTATGAGGACACAATGTGAAAAAAATAAAATGAATAGAAAAGTAAAGAAAAAAAAAAAAAGTAAATAAAATAATTCATAAAATAATACGCCAATAACACGCTCTTATTACAGGTTCGAGCCCCACCCCCAACGACACTATACAAAATAAAAATTACCATAACAGAGAGGAAAAACTATTTAATAAAATTGTGCTATTAAATAAAAAAAAAAGATAAGTGAAAAACAGACACGATTTCCCTCCTCTTTTGTTTATATTTTCCCAGATATAAAAAAAATTAAAACACATGCAAAAATAAAAACTACATAAAAATAAAGCCCTATATGTCCCCGAAAAAAGACGCAGAAAATGTGTCTGGTCCTGAACCACAAAATGGTACGGAAGTGGTTAAAGGGAGTCTGTCAGCAGTAAAATGCAAATAAGGGGCAAAGTGCTTTGTCGAGAAATCTAGAGCTGGGACTGAAACCAAGGCAAGCTATAACGCTCCTCCCCCCCCCCCCCAAAGCAGTTTTTGCCTCATCTTTGCATTGACAAAACAGTGATTTACATCAAAATGGGGCTCCAAAGCTGCTTACCAGAGCAAAATTTAGAAACGGTATGTTTATAATGAATTTACTGTTGACAGACTCTCTTGAAGAAGGGAAATATAATGTTTACCTCTTTACAAGTTATGTGATGTATTTTAGGTTTTGGTATATGTACTCCAAATTAAAGTAGTTGTGCTAAATTCATATTTGTAAAAATTGTAGCATACAAAAAGGATAAATTCACACTGTATATGGTTTGCCCGACGTACACGTCTGTATGCCTATACACACTGGGGCAGATTTATGAAGACTGGCGTTACTAATGCCAGTCTTCATAGCTCCAGAGATAGTGGAGTTACACACTCCGCCAGGCTGTGAGTACCTCCACCAGCTCGTAGATGATGTACATTTCCTGCATCATTTACACCAAATTTCTGACGCCATCACCACCCCACTTTTTGGTAAAGTGGTGAAGGTGGCACAGTGTTAAAAAAAAAAAAGTTAAATTTTGCACAAACCCACGTTGTGCCTTGTGGCATACAAAACATAATAAATCTGGGCCACTATGTCTATACAGTTCATACACTTGGCAATATTATTGGCATTAGAAAAGAAAAATACACCAAGTTGTACAGTATTTTTGTTTTATTTTGAATGTATACAGTTATATTAAAAGCAGAGATCACTGTACCATTTGGTACCTTTGGAGTTGTGGCATTTTGTACAAATCTTTAGTAAAATCTTGTACAAATTCAGCGGTTGGTGCACTGGGGGTGGGCCTTCACTTCCCTTGAGTACTGCTCTTTCCACTCTACCATCTCCTGCCACACCAAGCAGCGGGGATTGGTTCTGCCACTGCTAGGACATCACCTATCCTACTTGAGCAGGAAGAGCAGTGCTCCAAAGGCTGAATGCCCGCCCCCAGTGCACCAATTGCCTCATTCATATAAGATTTCAAAGTTGTTTCTCTTCAAATCTACAATAGTGACATACATGACAAAGGTATATTATTTCTCACTCTAATGTGCTCTGTAATGCAGTGGTGGTAGTTGAGCATGCTTGCTGACTGCCTTTAACTTCTTTCCCAGGGCTCAATTCTGTGCACTGAATTTAATGTAACCGTCAGACTTGCAGTCATTAAAATGTCAGGGCAGGTTTAAAAATCCCGTCTGTAGACAATTATATTGTGTGGAATAGTCATATAATGCTTTCCCACATTTCACGTCCTGCACCGAAGGACATCAGAGTTTTATTGCTTGAATTTACACTGAAAACCCCACTGTGAGTGTCTGACATGTGGGGAGTCTGCTCGAAACACTTGTCCTGGTTTCATCTCCAGATCCTTTTCTCAGAGGAGTCCCGCAGAGTCGATGGTGACTGAGGCTGGAGATTTTTACTTACAGCGTGTTAAAGCCATATTGTGTAAGAAAGCAGATTATACGCTGTCCATTTGCTGTGAGAATTAGAGGGGAAAAAAAAGTTATAGGATCTGCAGCACAGTGTCATGCAGACACAATAGTGAGCTCTGTTACCACAGTCTGTCCCCCGTGTTCATGGCACATTGTGGTCACACTTTTGGACATGACTAATGCACACAGCAATTTTCTGTTATCTGACTAGAATGGTAATGTGTGACCATCTGCAAGTTACAACCATATATAACACCATCCAGCTGTGTCTAGCTCAACCTATTTACTACCACCTTTAGTTATCTAAATAATACATATGTCAGAGAATAACTTTGGTAGCAGTCTGTAAGCTGGTATCCCCTGCGATTCCCAAAATGAAGGGAATAGAAATTTACAGAGCATAGAAATTTACAACTGCTGCACATCTTTGTCTAGACTCATAGATGTACTGTATTGAGCACATTTCTCATTCTACTCTTTTTTTTCCTTTGGCAGACATTATCCTTTTAATATCTTCTTTTATTGTACGTAGATAGATGCAGGAAGTAGCTAAGAGACTGCAACCATTTTGGAAACTATGGAGTGATCATTTTGTGACATGCCATCATTTTAGACCTTGACATATCTTCCTGATGCTCTCTTTACTGATTTCAATACATTGCCTGATCTCTGACAATAAAAGGCTATGAATATCATTACTGACTGCAGTGGCGGTCTCAGGGGTTTGGCTGTAATTGGCTGCAGAGGACAGATGTCCATATCAGGATGTCATCGCTGGGTCAGAAAGAACAGAGTCTTGTGAGGGACCAGTAAATATTGGTCAGGAGTGGTGGTGGATCATCCAAGTGGTATCTTATTATTTCATAACATTCTAAGGGTTAATCATTTCCATGGCTTTTATTTTGGGTTCTAGTTTGTGGTGTGAATTTATTTTGGGTCTGGTCTGGGGTTTGATGCCACCTGTAGCCCAGTGCAAAATCTGTAATAGGGACCCTCATTTATCACGTGCCACTTATAATACAGTTGTCTGCTTCTGGCCACCTCAGGCCACCTCACCTCAGGCTCCAGAGCTTGGGTGCAACTGCTACCCCTGCAACCATATATCTACCCTTGGCAAAGATGTTTGAGCTGATATGACCATTTTGGTCTCCGGCCTTACCAGAACTCCTAGGCACTATGCCCGTTGCCTCGGGGGTTATGTTTGACTCAGACCTTTCCTTCACCCCCCATATCCAATCACTCACATGCTCATGTCATGTCCACCTCAAAAACATCTCCAGAATCTGGCCTTTCCTTACCATGGAAACATTGAAGACCCTTATTGTTGCCCTGATTCACTCTCGACTTGACTACTGTAACTCCCTTCTAATCAGTCTTCCTCCCTCTACAATCTATTCTGAATGCAGCGGCCAGGCTCATCTATCAGTCTAGACGCTACAGTGATGCCTCCGGTCTGTGCCGGTCACTACATTGGCTGCCTATTCAATACAGAATACAATATAAACTTATCACTCTCATCCTCAAGGCTCTCCATAATGCTGCACCTCCCTACATTTCCTCCCTCATCTCTGTCTATCGCCCAACCCGTGCTCTCCATTCACTCAATGACCTAAGACTAGCATCCTTTATTATCAGAACCTCCCACTCCCTTATCCAAGACTTCTCACGAGTTGCACCACTTCTCTGGAATGCTCTACCCCGGACAATCAGTTTAATTCTCAATTTCTACAGCTTCAAGCACAAAGTAAAGACACATCTCTACAGACAGGCCTATCACAGCTCCTAATGTAAACCCTTCCATAGTTAGAATCCCTAAAACGTACCCTCCTCTGTTCACGTTCCCACATTACCCCACAGGATATGATGCCGTAGCGGACTGTAACTTTATATGTCCAGGCACCATATGCACATTAAGGACACTGACTGGTGACAGCTCATACAGCTTTATTTATGTGTAATGACAGTAACCTCTAGAACAAAAATGTTTGGACCACTGTATAAGCAATGCTACCTCCGATGCCGCCCCTGCTACCTCTTGTGTCACCCCCTCTACCTCATAGATTGTAAGCTCTTGCGAGCAGGGCCCTCAGTCCCATTGTGTGAATTGACTATTTCTCTGTAATGTATCTTTTTTGTCTGTACTTGAAACCTACAATTTGTAAAGTGCTGTGGAATATGTTGGCGCTATATAAATAAAATGTATTATTCATATTATTAGCTTTCTGTATGAATGCACTCCTGGGTCACTTCAACACTGAAGGGAATGTATCTTGTTTGCAGTTCATATGATCAGTGAAACATTTGTATATATAGGAATTTTTGTACTTTTTTATCTAAACAGCTTATAGATCTAAAGTGCTACAAAGAACAGTCCAAGTCTTAATTCCCCCAACAGCAAGTAAAAAGAAAATATTTCACAGTTAGCAATGACCCAGATAAGATCCTGCTGCTCAGAGAAGACTGGTCAGTACTTGGTGTTACAGCATTTGATCAGAATGAAATTGGGCAGAAAAGCCAATTATATGCAGCTGTAGTTGTATAAAATTTCATGTCAATAATCTTATGTGTATAAGTACAGAATTTTGCAGTTTTATCATGCTTATCTTTTTCTAATGTAAATAAAATTCTGTATTAAGATTTGTTATATGTCTGGATAGTCTAATAAAGTGGTTACAAAACTTTCTACCAGAGGGACCCCCTTTCAAGCGAGACTTTTGTTCAGGCTCCCCCACTACCATACTTATTCCTGTTCGAGAAAAACGCTATATTCGGCCTCTATTCTGCTTTTTAGATGTATGCTGCCTCTGTTCTTCTTTTTCTTTCTTCAGGCCGGGGCCCCACATGGCAGAAATGTCATGGAAAAAAAAATGCAGCATTTTACAGTCCCTGTAAAGTGGATTGGATTCTAGAAAATCCTATCCACACATTGTGGAAAAATACGCACAGTGGAAACACTGCGATTTCCAAAAACACCTCAGTTTTGGAAATCGCAATTACACCTACAGAAACACCGGCAGTTTCCCTATAGGTATACAGTCATATGAAAAAGTTTGGGCACCCCTATTAATCTTAATCATTTTTAGTTCTAAATATTTGGGTGTTTGCAACAGCCATTTCAATTTGATATATCTAATAACTGATGGACACAGTAATATTTCAGGATTGAAATGAGGTTTATTGTACTAACAGAAAATGTGCAATATGCATTAAACCAAAATTTGACCGGTGCAAAAATTTGGGTACCCTTATCATTTTATTGATTTGAATACTCCTAACTACTTTTTACTGACTTACTGAAGCACAAAATTGGTTTTGTAACCTCACTGAGCTTTGAACTTCATAGCCAGGTGTATCCAATCATGAGAAAAGGTATTTAAGGTGGCCAATTGCAAGTTGTTCTCCTATTTGAATCTCCTCTGAAGAGTGGCATCATGGGCTCCTCAAAACAACTCTCAAATGATCTGAAAACAAAGATTGTTCAACATAGTTGTTCAGGGGAAGGATACAAAAAGTTGTCCCAGAGATTTAAATTACTGAATTTCCCCACTGTGGGACTATTAAAGGACTATTATTATTATTATTATTATTATTAACCTGTCAGTTTCCACTGTGAGGAACATAGTAAGGAAATGGAAGACCACAGGGACAGTTCTTGTTAAGCCCAGAAGTGGCAGGCCAAGAAAAATATCAGAAAGGCAGAGAAGAAGAATGGTGAGAACAGTCAAGGACAATCCACAGACCACCTCCAAAGAGCTGCAGCATCATCTTGCTGCAGATGGTGTCACTGTGCATCAGTCAACAATACAGCACACTTTGCACAAGGAGAAGCTGTATGGGAGAGTGATGCGAAAGAAGCCGTTTCTGAAAGCACGCCACAAACAGAGTCGCCTGAGGTATGCAAAAGCACATTTGGACAAGCCAGCTTCATTTTGGAAGAAGGTCCTGTGGACTGATGAAACAAAGATTGAGTTGTTTGGTCATACAAAAAGGCGTTATGCATGGCGTCAAAAAAACACAGCATTCCAAGAAAAACACTTGCTACCCACTGTAAAATTTGGTGGAGGTTCCATCATGCTTTGGGGCTGTGTGGCCAATGCCGGCACCGGGAATCTTGTTAAAGTTGAGGGTCACATGGATTCAACTCAGTATCAGCAGATTTTTGAGAATAATGTACAAGAATCAGTGACGAATTTGAAGTTACGCCGGGGATGGATATTTCAGCAAGACAATGATCCAAAACACAGCTCCAAATCTACTCAGGCATTCATGCAGAGGAACAATTACAATGTTCTGGAATGGCCATCCCAGTCCCCAGACCTGAATATCATTGAACATCTGTGGGATAATTTGAAGCGGGCTGTCCATGCTCGGCGACCATCAAACTTAACTGAACTGGAATTGTTTTGTAAAGAGGAATGGTCAAAAATACCTTCATCCAGGATCCAGGAACTGATTAAAAGCTACAGGAAGCGACTAGAGGCTGTTATTTTTGCAAAAGGAGGATCTACTAAATATTAATGTCACTTTTCTGTTGAGGTGCCCATACTTTTGCACCGGTCAAATTTTGGTTTAATGCATATTGCACATTTTCTGTTAGTACAATAAACCTCATTTCAATCCTGAAATATTACTGTGTCCATCAGTTATTAGATATATCAAATTGAAATGGCTGTTGCAAACACCCAAATATTTAGAACTAAAAATGATTAAGATTAATAGGGGTGCCCAAACTTTTTCATATGACTGTAATTGAAGCAGAAAGTCCACAGAGGAAACCTCTGTGAACTTTCTGTGAAAAGCGATGTGAGAAAAACCACAGCACTTTTTTGCTGCAGCCCGCTACATGGGGCCTTAGCCTCACACAGCTCTGCTATCTCTATGTTCTCCCCCACACACAGCTTTGCTTCCTCCATATTCTTTCTCACACACAACTTCACTGTCTCCATGTTCTCCAAACACACACTCCTTCTACCTGCATGTTCTCCACACCCACAGCTGTGCTACCTCCATGTTTTCCCCTCTGCACACACAACACTGCTGCCACCATGGTTTCCTTTCTGCAGATACAGCTTCTCCCCCTACAGATACAACTCTGCTATTTTCATGTTTCCTCCCTGCATACAGTCTCCACCCCCAATACACCAAGCTCTGCTGCCTTCAATCCCCCAGACAGCTCTGCTACATCTACTCCCCCAGCACAGCTCTGCTATCCTTCACATTCCCTATACACACAGTTCTACTGTCTCCATATTTTCTACACTCACAGCTTTGCTAACTCCATGTTTTTTCCTCCACACACAGCTGTGCTACCTCTATGTTCTCCCCCTTCATACACACACACAAAACACTGCTTCCCCATGATTTTCTTACTGAACACACAGTTTTGTTACCTCTGAGCTTCCCCTCTATGCCTACAACTCATAATTTCATGTTTCTGTACTTCATACAACCCTCCATGGACTCGGCCCTGCTGTCTTCATGTCCCTACACACTCTGCTAGCTCTGCTATAGCCACATTTCACACCACACACTCAGCCCTGCTACATTCAACCATCCCCACATAGCTCTGCTACATCCACCCCCAAAACACTCAGTCCTACTACATCCACTTTCTCCCACACATAACTCTGCTACATTCATTTTCCCACCACACTCAGATCTCTCACTTCCCTCCAACCAGTTCTGCTACATCCATCTTCCCCCACCAACTCACTGTACTCAGCCCTGCTACATCCACCTTCCACCTTCCACCACACTCAGCCCTGCTATATTCACTTTGTGCCCCACATGCTCAGCACCACTACCTCAATGTTCTTCCTACATGCAGCCCTGCATGGCTTCTAGCATACACAGAACTATTGTACAAGCTCTGCTCCTGCATGTGACTGGTCACTTGACTGACCTAAAAAAACGCTTTGGATGGGCACCACTCACAATACCACCCCAGGAGTGCCATATTCATACCTATACCAACAATACAGTATAACAAACAAAAGTAGCATGAAAAAACACACATTTTCTAAAATGACACTAATCTTTATTACAAAAAATTGTACAGAACCAACAATAAAAACACATAAAACAATTGTAGACCACAAACAAAAATAATGATCGGTGACAACCCCGAAACTGGACCCAATAAGTCCTAGGGTAAAACCCCACCGACCTAGTCAATATAAATGTTATTCAAAAAGCAACAATTGATTAATTAATATGACATGTACACAATTCATAAATTACAGTATCAGAAATTGATCAATAAATACTACATGTTCACAATTCATATGTAAAAATATTGCACATCAACATTGTCATCAAACAATATGTGATAATGACATCACTGTGACATAATCAAAGGTCCATTTGCAGTGCTTGCCAAATACTATCAGTTTGCAGTGCAAGAAATTTCTCAACTTGGCTCAGGGGTCACAACCCCCAGTTTTGGAAACAGTGGAAATTGGAATGTAATTTGGAGTGAAAAACACACCAAATTCCATGTATGAAAAAAATTCATTTTAACATAACCTTAGAGAAAAATGTATAGTTCAAAATACATCACTGGAGTTACAAAGCAAATAGCGCTGAGTCCATTCACATTAAACACCTGGCTGCAACAAACAATATGAACAAGTGTCTCATCCCTCTAGTAGGTATAGGAAATAAACAATTGTTGCCTTCCAGGGGATCCAGATACAAACCAGAACAACCTCTCTCTTCTGATCCACGGGTAAAGCTGGCAATTTACACTAGTAGATTCCAGTGTTATCCGCAATACCTCCAACATAAAATTTAACATCTTCTCTTTCTGTTTAGGAAAATGACATGGAAGTGGACATAGTGCAGTTGGCTGATGAGAATTGTCAACTCTGCCCATAGATCGCAAGGAAGAGGTAGTTCCTGAAGTGAAGTGCAACCACTGGAGTTACATTTGTACTGTCAGGAGAGAAGGAAGTCAACAGGTAAGTGATGCTCTACCTAAATCTACTTGAAAATGTTCTACCCCAAAAAACTAAGTTTTTGTAGCAGGGGCTCCATTTTATTTCTCATGTCATTTAAAGATTGTGACCAAACTTTTTTTTTTCCTTGTGGTAAACTGATATGTTGTTGTCCTGAAACTATTACCCACATATTATGGGGGGCTGTTAGTAACTTTTCCGAGACTTTTCCCATTTTGCCTGATGTTTTGTTATATGACTGAAAAGCTTAAATAAAGGATGAGTACCAGGGTCCCTACCCTAAGGGTCAGATGCTGTTGTGTGCAATAAATTTGCACTGTGTTGTATACATTGAAATGCAATAACACTTGTTATTGTACCATTGCCAGGCTGCAGTTCATGTCTGCACTGCTTATTTATAGCTTGCACAATTGTGTCACTTTACTATATATTTTTTTTTTTTCTGGATGACCTTACTCAATAGTAGATTGCCCTCTTTATGTTTTGGGGCAAGTTGTAATTGCAAATACTTCAGCTGACACAATAAACACATACATACAATACTGCAGTAGGGCTGCTTCAAGCATATGAACTCCACACTGCAAGGCAATGCAGACCTGCATGTACAATACATCCATATGTTGATTCTGTTCTATATCTGTTGCACCTCAGCAGTAATAAAAACTTTGCGTACGTGACTGATACTTGTCACTAGAACATATTATCAAACAAATGTGTCACGTAAACTGTTGCTTATCACATGCACACTCTGCTGATGTTTATTAACACAACTGGCAGAGGGTGGCAGTGCAGACAGAAGTCCGGGTTTTGGTCACAACTCTTTAAAGATGCAAATTGAGATTCTCCCTCTCTGCTGTATCTGGTTCCTTCCTTTCAGCTGATTTATTCCTTCTAGTGATGAATGAAAAGGCAGATCTAATAATGAAATATGCTGTAGAATATAAATGAGCTTTATCAGTTTTCATATTATCAAAAATATGACAGAGAGTAAACATGAATATAAAATCCTGACATTTAACCCTTTGGCACCATCTGCTGTACATTTATGGCACAGGGATAGCATGGACTATGGATTTAAGGCAGTGCTGAACTGAAGGACCTAGGGCCCACCTGAGGAACTTGTTCTGGGGGCTCACCCAACAGTTTCCTTCATGGCATATAATGATTCACACAGTATAATATGGCACCCAGAGCCCCCACACAGTATAATATGCATCTCAGAGCCTGCCCCCACCACAGTATAATGCCCCATAGTGGCCTCACACAGCATTTGCTCCCCAGAGCCCCGACACAGTATAATGCCCCAGTGTCCGCACACAGTATAATATACTCCCCAGCAGCCCCACATAGTATAATAGGCTCCCCACAGTGCCTTCTCCCCAATGTAATGCTCCACAGTGGTCCCACACAATATAATAGGTTCCCCAGTACCCCTCCAGTATAATACCCCACAGTGGCCCCACACAGCATAATATGTTCCCCAGAGTTCCCATGCAGTATATTAGCCCACAGTAAAATATGCTCCCCAGCAGCCCCATGCAATATAATATGCTCCCCAAATCCCCCACACAGTATAATGCTCCACAGTGGCCCCACACAGTATAATAGGCTCCCCAAGTGCCCCCCTAGAATAATGCTTCACAGTGGCCCCACACAGTATAATAGGCTCCCCACAGTGGCCCCACATAGTATAATATGCTCCCCAGAGCCCGCCCCACCCACACAGTATAATGCTACAAGGCTTCATCTTCAGGTCTGAGGCTAACGTCAAATATACCAGATGTATACAGGCCTCAGCAGTGACTCTTTCAGAATGTGTGATGTCAGCCACAGGTCTGAAATGGCCAGGAGATGACGACGGATCGCCGGACGTCCAGGAGAAATGAGTATAAATATTTGTTACTTTACTCACCCACCAAGGTTTGGCTTCTATTGGAAAGAAGCCCTGTGGAACATCAGAGGATCCTCAGTCTGATGCTGGTCCACCTTTTTGGAGGGACTGATACAGAGAGCCCAGATGTGCATTTTTTTCATAAAATCAGGTTATAGAACATTTCTTTAGAAATGCCTTTCCTGTAAAGAATTTTTCTGAAAATCACAGCAAAAAAATACATATTTTTTGCTGAGATTTTTTTGGGGTCATTGGTGCAGTTTAGAACTTTACCACATATCCCCAGCAACACAATGTGTGAACAAAGCCTCAGAATTATGTGAAGAGATTCGTACCTGGACATATCACCCTATTCAAGCTGTCAAGCTCAAGTGACACAAGATGGCCCAGGTGTACAACTTTTCACAGTCTATACCAATTGTGATGTCACGTGGAGTCTATTATGTCACATGTTCTGTGATGTCATCAGAACTGCCATGGGAGGGTTTGGCTTATTTTCAGTTATTGTGTATGGGCACCTTAAGATACAGTTGAAACCAGAAGTTTACATACACTATATAAAAAGACACATATGCATGTTTTTCTCACTATGTGACATGAAATCAGAAAAAAACTTTCACATTTTAGGTCATTTAGGACATTTTTTGCCAAAATTATTTATATTTGCCAAATGCCAGAATAATGAGAGATAATTTTTTAAGGCATTTTTATTACTTTCTGCAAAGTCAAAAGTTTACATAAACTAAGATTACTATGCCTTTGGGACAGCCCATATGAT
Source organism: Leptodactylus fallax (assembly GCA_947044405.1). Lineage (NCBI taxonomy): Eukaryota > Metazoa > Chordata > Amphibia > Anura > Leptodactylidae > Leptodactylus > Leptodactylus fallax. The sequence continues at coordinate 5,292,239 of CAMRHE010000118.1, forward strand.
GATGTCATGTCTTTGGAAGCTTCTGATAGGTTTATTGGCAACATCTGAGTTAATTAGAGACACATCTGTGGATGTATTTCAAGGCACACCTGAAACACACTGCTTCTTTGTGTAATATCATGGGAAAGTCTAAAGAAATCACCCAAGATATCAGGAAGAGAATTGTGGACTTGCACAAGTCTGGTTCATCCTTGGGTGCAATTTCCAGATACCTGAAGGTGCCTCGTTCATCTGTACAAACAATTATATGCAAGTACAAAAAAGATGGGAATGTCCAGCCATCATACCGCTCAGGAAGGAGATGGTTTCTGTGTCCCAGAGATGAACATGCTTTGTTATAAAATGTGCATATCAACCCAAAAGACCTTGTGAAGATGCTGGCTAAAGCTGGTAAAAGTGTGTCATTATCCACAGTGAAACGAGTATTGTATCGCATGGGCTGAAAGGCCACTCTGCCAGGAAGAAGCCATTACTCCAAAAGAAACATAAAAAAACAGATTAATGTTTGCAAATGCACACAGGAACAAAGACCTTAATTTTTGGAGACATGTCATGTGGTCTGACGAAAATAAAATTGAACTGTTTGGCCACAATGACCATCGTTACGTTTGGAGGAAAAAGGGAGAAGCTTGCAAGCCTAAGAACACCATCCCAACTGTGAAACATGGGGTTGGCAGCATCATATTGTGGGGTTGTTTTGCTGCAGGAGGGATTGGTACACTTCACAAAATAGATGGCATCATGAGGAAAGAACATTATGTGGCAATACTGAAGCAACATCTCAAGACATCAACCAGGAAGATCAGCTTGGGCGCAAATGGGTCTTCCAAATGGACAATGAACCAAAGCATACTGCCAAACTGGTTACAAAGTCGCTTAAGGATAACAAAGTCAATGTTTTGGAGTGGCCATCACAAAGCCCTGATCTCAATCCTATTGAATATTTACTGTATGGGCAAAGCTGAAAAGGCAGGTGCGAGCAAGGCGGCCTACAAACATGGTTCAGTGACACCAGTTCTGTCAGGAGGAATGGGCCCAAATTCCTACCAACTATTGTGAGAAGCTTGTGGAAGGATATCCAAAACGTGTGACCCAAGTCATACAGTTTAAGGGCAATGGTACCAAATACTAATGAAATGTATGTAAACTTTTGACTTTGCAGAAAGTAATAAAAATGCCTTAAAAAATTCTCTCTATCATTATTCTGGCATTTGGCAAATATAAATAATTGTGGTAATCCTAATTGACCTAAAATGGGAAAGGTTTATTCTGATTTCATGTCAGAGAGTAAGAAAAACATGCATATGTGTCTTTTTATATAGTGTATGTAAACTTCTGGTTTCAACTGTATATTGTAAGTCATGTCACACATTTATACTGCTCTATGTACACATGAGTCCAGACTGGGATTTGTGACAATAATAACCTGCAAGTTCCCAGTCTCCCCTGATCTAACATGACCAAAATAGGCATTTTGTACACATGTTTATGTATACATTTGTTTTTTCACACTATGGGTAAAAACTACCTCCTTACTGTGGTCCTGCAGTGGGGAGGAACAGGAACTTGAGATTCAGGTGGGAAATTGCGTCTGTGGGACAATCCCTTAAAGATCATATGACTGGCAGATTATGTGATTCATCTTACCAATGTCCCTATTTTCTAGACAGTTATCAAAACTTGACCCATTATTATTTTTTTGTGTAATTTATCATATAAAGTCCGACCTTTGGGACCTTAAGTGATCCTGAGAATGAAGGACCCATAACTCTGATTTAGTGCTGCTTTTCCCTGAATGTTAGGATGGTAGGGGTATGCTGCTGTGCAAGAAAAAAATAGTGCGGGGCTGAAGTGTTGAATCATTGGTGGGGGTCTTGAAAACCCCCACTAATCATAAAGTGATGGTATATTTTAGAGCAGTGGTTCCCAACCTGTGGTCCAAGGGGAACACTGCCCCCTTCCTTCAGTAAGGATGAGTGCCTGTGCAATGCCGCGGCTGCCATCTGTACTTTTACTTTGGACAGCCTGCTTTAGGAGGTTGTCACAGCAGTTTTGAGACGTAATGAGCGCTTCCTGGACGTTCTAAGAGAATCGGAAAGTATGCTTTGAGTCCACAGCAGGTCACTTTATTTTTTCTTTTTCTTTCAATGCAAAGGTAAAACCCATGGTAAAAACCAAACGATTTTGATTGCATTTTGCTGCAGAATGATACCTACAAAGGACCTTCTACAGTGACTTCGAAAAGTATTTATACCCCCTGAACTTTTTCACATTTTGTCACCTTACAACCACTAAATTGAATGTATTATATTGAGATTTTAAGGTATAGACCAAAAAAAAGGTAGCACATAGTTGTCAAGTGGAACGAAAATGATACATGGTTTTCAAAATTTTAATCAAATAAAATTCTGAAAAGTGTGACTTGCAAAAGTATTCATCCCCCTGTACTCTGATACTCCTAAATAAAATCCAGTGCAATCAATTGCCTTCAGAAGTCACTTAATTAGTTAAGAGTCCAGCTGTGTGTAATTTAGTCTCAGTATAAATACACCCTTTTCTGTGAAGGCCTCAGTGGTTCGTTAGAGAACACTAGTGAACAGCATCATGAAGACTGAGGAACTCACCAGACAGGTCAGAGATAAAGTTGTGGAGATGTTTAAAGCAGGGTTAGGTTATAAAACCCCAAGCTATCCCCAATATACCAAGCTTTGAGCATCCCAAGGAGCACTGTTCAATCCATCATCCAAAAATGGAAAAAGCATTCTACAACTGCAAACCTACCAAGACATGGCCGTCCACCTAAACTACCAGATCGAGCAAGGACAGCACTGGTCAGAGAAGCAGCCAAGAGGCCCATGCTCACTCTGGAGGAGCTGCAGAAATCCAGCTCAGGTGGGAGAATCTGTCCACAGGACAACTATAAGTTGTGCACTCCATAAATCTAGCCTTTATGGAAGAGTAGCAAGAAGAAAACCATTGTTGAAAGAAAGACATAAGAAGTGTCATTTGCAGTTTGCCACAAGCCATATAGGGGACATAGCAAACATGTGGAAGAAGGTGCTCTGGTCAGATGAGACCAAAGTTGAACTTTTTGGTCTAAATGCAAAGCACTATATGTGGTGGAAAAGTAACACTGCTCATCACCCTGAACACTCCATCCCCACTGTGAAACATGGTTACAGAGCTACAGTGGAATGATCAAAGTATATTCATGTCTTAGAATTGCCCAGTCAAAGTCCAGACCTAAATCCCATTGAGCACCTGTGGCAAGACATGAAAATTGCTGTTCACAGACGCTCTCCATCCAATCTGGCTGAGCTTGAGCTATTTTGCATAGAAGAATGGGCAAAAATCTCAGTCTCTAGATATGCAATCTGGTAGAGACATACCCCAAAAGACTTGCAACTGTAATTGCACCGAAAGGTGGCTATACAAAGTTTTGATCTAGGAGGCTGAATACTTTTGCACGTTACACTTTTCAGATTTTTATTTGATTAAAATTTTGAAAACCACGTATCATTTTCCTTCCACTTCACAATTATTTGCTACTTTGTGTTGGTCTATCACTTAAAATCTCCATAAAATGCATTTAAGTTTGTGGTTGAAAAGTGAGAAAATGTGAAAAAGTTCCAGGGGTATGAATACTTTTGAAAGAGAAGTAAAGCAAAATGATGCAACTTCATATGAGGGGTTAAAATGTGAAATGTTGTTCAAATATGAATTTAAAGGAAACATGTTTGAATCAATATTTCCGTTCTTACTTGACACACATGATTGAGTGCCCAGATTGGACAATCTCCAGCCATTTGGCCAAGCCACTTCCGCTATGACAGGGACATGGAAGTGTGGTTAGAAGATAAATCTGTACACAGGTCTACAAATTACCTGAAGAAATTCTACAAATACATTACTCAGCATTCCCCAAAGAATGTCAGTCAATAACCTTTGAATTATTTCTTGTCTTTGTGGTTGTCTTCAGTCAATTTCTAGATAATTCACATGCAGGGCACTAGCATTAAATGTGACCACCAAAATGGAAACTGCTGAAACATAATGTATATATTTTAGCAGAAATCCCTGGTAGCTGCTTCCAGTAGGCTGGTAATATTTGTATGTGTCTAATGTAAAAAGCAAAATAAAAAGCACAGGGGTGAATTTAGCCAGAGGCAGAAAGTGAAATAATGCCCCTTAAAAATTGGAGACCGGAGAGAAACTGCAACACTTGACATGTAACAAGCCCACCTAATGGGGGGGAATACACAAGACTTTTAATTTTGGGGGGTGGGGGGGTGGTCGGCACCACTTTATTGTTGGGGGAATTTACAATACTTGGAGATAACACGTAAGGTTAAATTTTGCAAATTCCAGACAAACCTCCCACAGCCCCCCCAAACCATACACAGTTTTTCATCCTTTAATGCCTTGGCATAAAATGAAACACCAGGTGTGATGAACCGACCCCCAGTTTTTTTATCTTTCTTGGAAGTGTGTTTTACTTGCTTAGGTCAGTCCTTCCCCCACTTGGAATGCGGTGCTTTAGTTGAGTCCACATTGCTGGACGATACGCTTCACTGGTTTTATGTGTGTTCATTGGAGATGGCTTGCTATAGCCAGGCACTTTTATTATCCCTGGCCAGATGGGATGGGGGATAGCAAGCCTTAACTTCACCCTTCTCTCCAAGGGTTCTGCAAAGGTGGGAGAAGGGGGGCTGCCTGGGTGCAAGGGGTGGGTGGAACACTAGCCATATACTGTGGGCAGACCTGGATTCTGGGGTCATTCAGCAAAGAGGCAGTAAGGAGCTCTGATCTGGGAGAAGATGAGAGGGCCTGCCCTACTGAGGAATGCTTTGAGGGCCTAGTTCTGGACAGCATGTAGAAGGATTGTTTTATGCAACTTGCTTAAGCTTGCGCCCTAGGCCCAAAACTCTGCTGTGGCCTAGAGAAACGGACTACGAGCCTATGCCGGTATTTTCTCTATCTTTTAATTCCCCTGTTTATTTTTGTGTATTGTATCATTGCCCTTTTGCTTGTATGTTTATGCTTGATCATATTAATATTGTATATTTCTGTATATGCTATTAATCCATACCGACCCACTTGGGTTATTAAACATATAAAATTTATATCGCTCATTTCATTTTATCCTATGACCCGGTCTACTCACAGTGTGTGAGTGGGAGGTTAAGAAAGAAGTTTGATCGCAGGCGTGCCAGGCGGCTGGGCGAGGCGACATTCTTCACAGTGGTGGCAGCGTTGTGGGATATTAGGGTAACAGTGTGTGGGTGTGATATCACGCAGACACTGGGGATTGCGGCAATCCTATGGAACGAGCGCGGTATGAGATCAAGCTTAAAATACGGTGAAAGTTTGGTACAGTACTGTTCCCTCCCTTCTTCTTTTTTTCTGTCCTATCTTTTATTTGGCAACGGCTTCCAGTGGATGGCTGGTGGGACCAGAAGCATAACCAAACGTCTGCAGGACTTGGTTGCTGCTGAACTCCAGGAGATGGCAGAAGCTACCATAGCCATGCAGGAGGCAGAGCAAGGTCCTGAGAGGCTGGCACCAGACAACATCACCATACCAGACGGTTCCGCAGGTGCCCGGACCCCAGAGGTAACTGTGCCTGGAGGGACCAGTAACCCCAGTTCTGTGGGGGTAACAGACTTATACTTGCAAATGGCCTTACAGCAGATAGACGCCAGTGACTATAGCGCCCGTCTGCAGGTGATTCACCAGTACCGAGAAGCTGCAGAGCGCCGGGCGGAGAGAGAGGCCGCTACTGCAGAGCGTCGGGCGGAGAGAGAAGCTGCAGAGCGCCGGGCGGAGAGAGAGGCCGCTGCTGCAGAGCGACGGGCGGAGTTGGAGCATCAGCTTGAGCTAAAAAAGCTGGAACTTTGCCAGCAGGCGCAACCTTCCCCTGCACCAACTCCAGGAGCCCGAGCACTAAAGATCCGATCCGAGGACTTTCCAATCTTGGAAGATAACGGGGACTTGGACTCGTTCTTGCGGGGATTTGAGAGGGTGTGTAAGCAGCATCATATTCCCCAGGCAGAATGGGCCCGTTACCTGTCTCCCCGGCTGAAGGGAAAAGGCCTGGATGTTTCCACGAGCTTACCAGTGGACGCGGACTATGAGACCATCAAAGCGGCGCTGATCCGGAGATACCGGCTCACGCCGGAGGTGTACCACAAAAAGTTCCGGAATATCCAGCGGGGTCCCACAGAGAGCTATGCGGATGTTCTGCACCACTTACAGGTTACATTCTGGCAGTGGATCAAAGGACTTACTGTCACCACGTTTGAGGGAATTGGGGATCTTATGATAAAGGAACAATTTCTCCAGGTGTGCCCTCTGGAGGTCCGCCAGTTCGTGTGTGACTGGAAACCCAAAACAGCAGACAAGGCTGCAGAGATTGCTGACGACTATGTGTCCACCAGGGAGCAAGAGATCAAGAGAGGAGCCACACTGCAGAGACCCCCAAGCGGGAAGGAGGGGCAAAGCTGGAGTTCACCACAGCCTGCGGTCTCCAAGTGGGGTAAGACAAACTCTGTCCCGGGTGCCCCCTCTACTTCCCCTGTCCCAAGAACTGTGGGCGCCCCGGGGACCCCCTCTAAATCCCAAGGAGAGGTCCGGCGATGTCACGCCTGTAACCAGCCAGGACATTTGAAGGCGGAGTGCCCCAACCGCTCTAAGAACCCCCCTGTTTCCCCAGCCACGGCAGCTGGCCCATCTGTATACTTGGTGGGGAGGGAGGGGTTGCAATCCAATGCCAACAGTCAACAGGTCATTGTGGGGGGTAAAGTGGTCATGGGATTTCGGGACACTGGGGCGCAGATTACTCTGGTGCAACCTGACTTGGTCCCTGCGGACAGTATTATCCCTGGAAAAACTCTGACCCTGAAGGGTATTGGACAAGAACGCGTAACTGTGCCCATGGCTTGCGTCCACTTGGACTGGGGTGCGGGAAAAGGGATGCGTGATGTGGGGCTAGTGTCTGATCTGCCTGCCAATGTACTATTGGGAAGAGATTTGGGGCCCTTGGTGTCCCAATATGGGGTGGGAGCAGCCCCCACCTCGCTGTGACAAAATGTCTGTACTGAAGGATGATTTTAATGAGGTGTTGAAGCCTGTCACACAGGCAGAGGGAGGGGTTAGCCTTTTGTCTCCCCTTGCTGTGTGTCCAACTAAAGTAATCAGTGAGCATGTGAATGAGACATTGTGGAATGCTGACCTGGCTGTAGCCCCGCCCACATCTGCGGGTGATGAGAGCCCCCTCAGTGTGACCCAGGCTCAGCCATTCACCCAGGCAGTTCACTGTGAATCAATGAATGAATGCAATGTCAATGTAATTGCTAATTCTTGCCTTGCAGGTTTACAGGGTAGCTCTTCTGAGATGCTGGGGGCAACCCCAACTGAGGACAATGTGCCAGGTGGTCAGGTGGGTCACGGGGATCTCGGGGCCGATCCGGATGAGGGACGGACTGCTGGTGTTGCGGTGGTAACCCGCAGCCAGAGTGCTAGAGGGGTGGAAGGCGCTCCGACCCCTGAGCCGTTCCCTCTGTCACCCGGAGATGGCACTGAGGCCGCCGTGACTAACCTCCCCACACTGGAGCCGGAGGAGCCCGGCGGGTATGTGACATGCACATCTCTTCTGTCTGGTTCCAGTCAGGAGTTCAGGGACGCTGTCCAAGCTGACCGCAGTCTGGATGCATTGAAGGAGCGTGCTGGTCAACCTCCCTTGGAGTCGGACAAGGACCGCGTGTACTGGGAGCAAGGGAGGTTGTACCGGGAAACGATCCCCACAAAGGGAAAAGAAAGTCGGCTCAGGGAGAAACATTTAGTGGTACCCCAACCCTATCGGGTGGAGTTGTTGCGGATTGCTCATGATATTCCACTGGCAGGCCACCTGGGGATCGCTAAGACCAAGGCTCGCCTCAGCCACTTATTCTACTGGCCTAAGATGGGGACAGATGTAGCTAAATACTGCCGTTCATGTGACACTTGTCAGAGGATGGGCAAGGCGGGGCAAGGCTCCAAAGCACCCATGATACCTATGCCCATCATAACCGAACCTTTCCAGCGGGTGGCTGTGGATCTCATTGGACCCCTGTCCATTCCCAGTCGCACCGGGAAACGTTTCATATTAACGGTAGTAGACTACGCTACTAGGTACCCGGAAGCTGTCGCGCTGTCTTCCACCCGGGCTGATGTAGTGGCCAAGGCTCTGGTAGGCATCTTCTCCCGTGTTGGATTCCCCAGAGAGATGCTCACAGACCAAGGTACCCAGTTCATGTCTGCCTTGATGCAAGGCCTGTGTAAGGTAACAGAGGTGCAACATCTGGTGTCCAGCCCGTATCACCCACAGACCAATGGCCTGTGTGAACGGTTCAATGGCACCCTGGAGCAGATGCTCAGGATGTTAGTCGAGTCCCACGGGCGCGACTGGGAGCCTTATCTCCCGCACCTGCTGTTCGCTTACCGGGAGGTGCCGCAAGCCTCAACGGGGTTCTTCCCCTTTGAGCTCTTGTACGGGAGACGTGTACGTGGGCCCCTAACTCTTGTGAAAGAGTCCTGGGAAGGAGAAACAGCCATCCAAGGTGTGCCAGTCGTGCCCATGGCCCAAGTGCAGACGGCATGGGGTGCTGGAGGTGGGACCCAAGAAGGGGGTGTGTCAAATGTATTACCTGTCAATGTATTGTGGAGGGATGGTTTGGGGAAGCATAATCTCAGTCATTTGCCCAAGGTATCACCATCACCCACCCAAGTACAGGAGGAACAGGGTGTAGGCCCAAAGGGGCAAGGCGTCTGGGAGGGAGGAGAGGGTCCAAACATACCTGTGCCAGAACCAGAGGTGCCCCTAGGTTTGGAAGCAAAGGGGGAGGTGCAGAATCCCCTAGAACTCTCCCAACTAGCGGCTAGTGTGGGCGAGACCCTGAGAGACTGCCGGGAAGGGGTCTCTAAACTGGTATCACAAGGGCCTGGGGTTGCGAGTGTGGATCTGCTGGATGCCAGCACTCAGCACGAGGTCCCAGTGCAGGCCGGGGGTAGCCAGGTGGGCGGAGACTGCCGGGATGGGGTCTCAGCACCGGTACCACAAGGGCCTGGGGTTGCGAGTGTGGATCTGCGGGATACCAGCACTCAGAACGAGGTCCCAGTGCAGGCCGGGGGTAGCCAGGTGGGCGGAGACTGCCAGGATGGGGTCTCAGCACCGGTACCACAAGGGCCTGGGGTTGTGAGTGTGGGTCTGAGGGACGCCAGCACTCGGGGGAGGGACCCAGAGCAAGCAGGAGGTAGCCAGGTCTACTTAATTCAGAGCCTGAACCTTAGAAGAGTCTCCATTCAGACAGGAGAGGAAGAGGGTATCAGTACGCCAGGAATATGGTCAGGGACCAGCGCAGGTCCCGGCGGGGTGAGGCCGCCAAGGTGTCCGCGGAAGGCGATCTTAGGATCGTCCTTCCTCCCGACACGCTCTAAAAGGTGGAGGTGTGATGAACCGACCCTCAGTTTTATATCTTTCTTGGAAGTGTGTTTTACTTGCTTAGGTCAGTCCTTCCCCCACTTGGAATGCGGTGCTTTAGTTGAGTCCACATTGCTGGACGATACGCTTCACTGGTTTTATGTGTGTCCATTGGAGATGGCTTGCTATAGCCAGGCACTTTTATTATCCCTGGCCAGATGGGATGGGGGATAGCAAGCCTTAACTTCACCCTTCTCTCCGAGGGTTCTGCAAAGGTGGGAGAAGGGGGGCTGCCTGGGTGCAAGGGGTGGGTGGAACACTAGCCATATACTGTGGGCAGACCTGGATTCTGGGGTCATTCAGCAAAGAGGCAGTAAGGAGCTCTGATCTGGGAGAAGATGAGAGGGCCTGCCCTACTGAGGAATGCTTTGAGGGCCTAGTTCTGGACAGCATGTAGAAGGATTGTTTTATGCAACTTGCTTAAGCTTGCGCCCTAGGCCCAAAACTCTGCTGTGGCCTAGAGAAACGGACTACGAGCCTATGCCGGTATTTTCTCTATCTTTTAATTCCCCTGTTTATTTTTGTGTATTGTATCATTGCCCTTTTGCTTGTATGTTTATGCTTGATCATATTAATATTGTATATTTCTGTATATGCTATTAATCCATACCGACCCACTTGGGTTATTAAACATATAAAATTTATATCGCTCATTTCATTTTATCCTATGACCCGGTCTACTCACAGTGTGTGAGTGGGAAGTTAAGAAAGGTGGGTGGGGGGGGGGGGGGGGGGGGGGGGGGGGGGGGGCCCTCCCCCCCGGGGGGGCACACCCCAACCCAAAGGGGGAAGGGAAAGCCGAGCCGGGGGGGGGGGGGGGGGGGGGGGACCCCCCCTTTTTTTTGGGGGGGAGGAAAAATAAATACAAAAAAGTTAGGGGGGGGGGGGGTGGTTGGTGTTGGGGTTGTGTTGTTTTTTTTTTTCTCCCCCCCCCCCCCCCCCTTTAACAACAACTACGCGGGGGGGGGGGGGGGGGGGGGGGGGGGGGGGGGGGGGGGGGGGGTGGGGGGGGAGGGGGGGGGGGGGTGGGTTTTTCTCAAGTTAAGCTATGGGAAGACAGTCCTGCAATTGAAAACAGGAGAAAGCATCAGTAAGAATGTTCTTTACACCTGTAATGTGGCCAAAACCAAGTATTATTCTCCAAACAACACAGAATAGGGTGACATAAAAAAAACTAGAACTTAAAGGGGTTGTCCAGGAGATATTAAAAATTAAACAGTAAACTAAACCCCCTCCACGTGCCTAACTTCTAATTTGCTTAGTTGCTTAATCTATATATACCCATATTCCTGGGGCGGTCACACTTTCTGTCTTTCTGTTAATCCGGTGACGTTCTGTTTCCGCTTTTCCGGAAACAAAGCGTCACCAATACTTCCCCCTCCCCATCATACTTACCAGTCTTCAGTCTTCTGGCACCAAATGTCACTTCCTCCGCTTCTGCCAGCGCCTGCGCAATAGAGCTCTATTGTACACTCGCCGGCAGAAGTGAACAGCGCCTACCACACATGCGCAAGAAGTCCACAGAAGAAGGAGCCGGCGGGACAGAAAAGGCTGATCTCCAGGGCACAGAAGACAGGTAAGTATGAAGGGTTGGGTTGGGGGGGAGGTGGGCTGAGTTAGGTAGGTAGGGATAGTAGCCCGCGAGCTAGCTAGGGAAACAGGGAGGGGGAGGGAGTGAGAGGGGGATCATGGTAGTTGTAGGCTAAGACAGCAGGAAACTACCATTGTAAACAAATGCAGAGGATGCCAGGAGCTTACAGATAAACTCATAAATCACTCAAAACACTGCTAAAGGTATTTTGGTGCACTTATTAACTATTAACCCATTAATAGCACTAAAATACCTTTTTTTTTTAAAAAAAAAAAAAAAAAAAAGTTTTTTGCCCAGAAAACCCCTTTAAGAAGACCCAATAGATAAGTCATTAATATCATGAACAACACTGAAATTGTCTGTCCAAAAATATACTATGAAACTATGGGGAACAGTTCCAATAGTATAAAGTTTTTGCACAAACCTGCCAGGAACCACGCCATTCTTCATCCCAAAAAATTCTCCAAGGTTGAATTGGGACACAGACAAGCTATAGCTTTTAGAGCCCAGACAGGTCAATGTCTCACTATAGTATGTGTCAGACAATATTCATTCTGTACAAACCACAGTGAATAGAAACAATAGGTCAAGTCCATAAAATAAAGAAAGGCCAGTGAATAAGGGAAGGAGCCCAGCATTATGTCTATTGTGTCAAGAATTACATTCACTGCGGAAGTTCAAAAGTTAATTTTTCTAAAACAGGAAATTTGAAGTATTTCTTGGCGCAGCTTCAGAGTCTTTGCAACCCTAAAAAAATCTCAAGGCTGAGTGATGATAATATATATTTCTATAGATGTTATATGTGTCAATATCCAGGAAACACACATTCAAAATGTGTCTATTTTAATTCTCAGTTTGTTTAGGGGTCCCACTATTGTTTCCTGTTTTATATGGAGAATTACATCCGTCTCCATTGTCAGCTAAGCAAACATACACGTCACAAGCATGCCAGATATATATAGCCATAAACATAGCGTGTGGCTCAGAGCCCATTGATGATTTGAGTTACAGATTGAACCATAGAACTATCTGAAATAAAAATATATAATAGACAATGGTAATTATGGCCAAGGCCGTTCTCAGTAGAAGTAGAAGAAATAACATATGAGCTGTGTATGTGATATGCACTCTTTCCTTAGGAAACTGTGGACAGGAGCAGGGATTGTTAAATTAATGCAGCCAATTCTCCTCGTCTCTGCCGATCTGGTTGTGAAAAATACAACCAGATCGCAGAACCTGGGAGAAGTTGTGCCCGGCCCCGGTTCTGCTATTGGTAGAGCAGGAACCCAAAGGCCTTCTTGTATGTCAGAGGTGGCATTAAGCCTGTGAGCTACAAACTGCATGGGATAAATGTCGATACTTAACTGTCTGCTCTCTGCCCCTCCCGCTCTTTCCTGCTTCTAGTGCATATCACGTCACAACAGTGCGCACCCAAAGCAGAGAGATAGAGCAGGACCGGAGAGCAGACAGGTAAGTAATTAGCTAATTCTGCTATATGGTGGGCCAGTGAAGGGGCCACTATATGGCCCATACAGTTGGCCCTTCACTGGTCCCCCCCCAATATAGTGGCCCCTTCAATGGTCCCCCATACTGTATGGGGACCAGTCATGGGCCACCTAATGAGGGACTTAATTTTTTTATGGCCATAAATACCTGATCAGTAGGGGGGCGATAACTGGCGATACAATACAGGGCCGGAAGCAGAAAGCTCCATCCACTGTATAGCAGCCTGGCACCTTCACTGTATCTCAGCACTTGAAGTCAGTGGAAGCTGACCTGCAGCCAAGGCCAACGGCTGCTATACAGCAGGTGGAGCTTTTTGCTTCTGGCTCTGTATTGTGTACAGGACTGGTGCCGAAAGCGGCTCTGTACAGCTGATCAGGCCAGGGGTCGGGTATTGACCCCCTACTTTTCAGGTAGTGAAGCCTGGACAACCCTTTTAAAGAGGTTTTCCATAAACTGAAGCCACCCTTGTGGCAGCCAGAGAGGTGTCAAATTAAAAAAAAAAAAAAAAAAAAAAGCATACACACCTATCCTTGGCACCCCGTTGTGCTCTGCCAATGTCCATTCAGTCTCATGCCGGCGACACATTGCTGGAAATCCTGTACTCAATGTGACTAGATAGGGACTGGTGACATCACTCACATGTTACTCACCAGTGGCCGTTGAGGCCAATAATTGGTCTCAGAGGACAAATGAGGCACAGGATTCCTGGCAAGAAGGCGCAGGAACGAGACTGAATGGAAACACTGGTGACGGACAACGAAGCACCGGGGACAGGTGAGTATGTTTTAGGGTTTTTTAAATTATTTTACACCTCACCGTCTGCCACATGGGTTGCTCCAGTTCCTAGACAACCCCTTTAAAGGGTTTAACCACCTTTCTAATATTGATGGCCTGTCCTTAAGATAGAATGGTCTGTAAATGCCCATTGTGAATAGATCATGAGTGTGCATGGTCACCCAGTGTTCCACTCACTTTTATGGGACTTCCAAGGTAGTTATCTCTGGCAGTCCCATAGAAGTAAATGCAGTGGACATGTGCGCCACTATTCCACTCACATGGGGCACTTGCAGGGCCCATTCTGGTGGTCCCAGCAGCTGCCTACAGAAAGCTGTATACTGTGAATAGAGAATAAATGTCATTTATGGGAAAAGCCCTTTAACGTTTCCTGTACTATACCTGTGTAGCAATGCCATAAATGAGGTGGTCATAGCATTGCATCTGTGTCTGTGAAGGATGTGCACTCCCCCTCTGGCCTTCTACTAACATTTGCAGAAATGTCCTTCTCAAGGAAAAAACAATTCTATTATCATGTGTAAGCTGTATCCAGGTCTCGTCTACAGGAAGTGTGATAACACCCTGTGAAAGTGATTATAGGTGGTTCACGACTTCCCGTAGTCACCGTGCTGGGTGAAAAAAAAAAAGAGTGTCTTGTCTCCATCGCCAGGGTAAGACTATATTATCTCATGCGGAGGCACTTCTAAATTAATATGGATTAAACATTATATGCACATTAAAACTCAGAGAAGGACAAGGGTTTTAATCAGATTACAATAAATGTCAGATAGAATTATTCATGGTCGGCCATATTTTTAAAGGCTCATCAATATATTTTCTGTGCCTCAATGCATCTGTTGGAAAGCATTCAAGTGCTATTATCATCCATTTCTACCGTAAGGGATTACTGCACTTCAGTTCTTCACTCCATGGATAATAGGACGAGGGAATTTGCTGATAATGAACCCACCTATTCATATCGCACCTGAGATTTGCCGGAGAGATACAAAAAAGATTTGGCTCTAGGTCTTCCCTGCCACAGGCAGAAAAGTCATCTGTTCTTGGTAAATGCTTATATGTCGCCATTTAAGAGGTCAGAAATATTAGACACCTTGAAAGCTTAGTACCATCCTTCTGAAGTGCAGTTGTACATATACATTATTTCCCTATAATTAACATTGTGTTGTCTGTCATTGTTATTAGCTGTATGCAATAGCCAGCATATATTAATATTTTTGTCCCACTAGGGCACTTGAAGCTGCGATCACTTTTCTAATGCTTTGGAATGCATAGTATTCTGAAGTTTTATAGACTTTCAGTGATAAACTCAGGCAGAAATAAATAGCATTCCTGGGTGCCTTTGTTAGGCCCTCAGCAACTATAGTAATACATTGATACCCAGTGATTACATTGTGAGGCGATAATGGACAGAGGGAGCCCCTCCATTTGTCAGACATCTTAGATGTCAATCTGTACTTGTGGTTTTAAGGGCCACATTCCATTTATACAGAATGTTTGATCATCCCCATTTGTATTACATTGTAATCTTTGTTATTACAGTCATATGAAAAAGTTTGGGCACCCCTATTAATCTTAATCATTTTTAGTTCTAAATATTTGGGTGTTTGCAACAGCCATTTCAATTTGATATATCTAATAACTGATGGACACAGTAATATTTCAGGATTGAAATGAGGTTTATTGTACTAACAGAAAATGTGCAATATGCATTAAACCAAAATTTGACCTGTGCAAAAGTATGGGCACCTCAACAGAAAAGTGACATTAATATTTAGTAGATCCTCCTTTTGCAAAAATAACAGCCTCTAGTCGCTTCCTGTAGCTTTTAATCAGTTCCTGGATCCTGGATGAAGGTATTTTTGACCATTCCTCTTTACAAAACAATTCCAGTTCAGTTAAGTTTGATGGTCGCCGAGCATGGACAGCCCGCTTCAAATTATCCCACAGATGTTCAATGATATTCAGGTCTGGGGACTGGGATGGCCATTCCAGAACATTGTAATTGTTCCTCTGCATGAATGCCTGAGTAGATTTGGAGCTGTGTTTTGGATCATTGTCTTGCTGAAATATCCATCCCCGGCGTAACTTCAAATTCGTCACTGATTCTTGTACATTATTCTCAAGAATTTGCTGATACTGAGTTGAATCCATGCGACCCTCAACTTTAACAAGATTCCCGGTGCCGGCACTGGCCACACAGCCCCAAAGCATGATGGAACCTCCACCAAATTTTACAGTGGGTAGCAAGTGTTTTTATTGGAATGCTGTGTTTTTTTGGCGCCATGCATAACGCCTTTTTGTATGACCAAACAACTCAATCTTTGTTTCATCAGTCCACAGGACCTTCTTCCAAAATGAAGCTGGCTTGTCCAAATGTGCTTTTGCATACCTCAGGCGACTCTGTTTGTGGCGTGCTTTCAGAAACGGCTTCTTTCGCATCACTCTCCCATACAGCTTCTCCTTGTGCAAAGTGTGCTGTATTGTTGACCGATGCACAGTGACACCATCTGCAGCAAGATGATGCTGCAACTCTTTGGAGGTGGTCTGTGGATTGTCCTTGACTGTTCTCACCATTCTTCTTCTCTGCCTTTCTGATATTTTTCTTGGCCTGCCACTTCTGGGCTTAACAAGAACTGTCCCTGTGGTCTTCCATTTCCTTACTATGTTCCTCACAGTGGAAACTGACAGGTTAAATCACTGAGACAACTTTTTGTATCCTTCCCCTGAACAACTATGTTGAACAATCTTTGTTTTCAGATCATTTGAGAGTTGTTTTGAGGAGCCCATGATGCCACTCTTCAGAGGAGATTCAAATAGGAGAACAACTTGCAATTGGCCACCTTAAATACCTTTTCTAATGATTGGATACATCTGGCTATGAAGTTCAAAGCTTAGTGAGGTTACAAAACCAATTTTGTGCTTCAGTAAGTCAGTAAAAAGTAGTTAGGAGTATTCAAATCAATAAAATGATAAGGGTACCCAAATTTTTGCACCGGTCAAATTTTGGTTTAATGCATATTGCACATTTTCTGTTAGTACAATAAACCTCATTTCAATCCTGAAATATTACTGTGTCCATCAGTTATTAGATATATCAAATTGAAATGGCTGTTGCAAACACCCAAATATTTAGAACTAAAAATGATTAAGATTAATAGGGGTGCCCAAACTTTTTCATATGACTGTATCATTGTACACATCAGTAAGGTCTATTAGATTAGATTATTTGTGTATCAACCCATGTCTTTTACTGGAAGACTGGGCCTAATTATTGTATCAGAGAATGGACCCTTGGTACTCTGGTGACCCACTCTTACCCTGGCTGTGTGATACTGTAATACTGTCAGGAACACAGTAGAAAATCTTACCTTTGTGCTCTTGGATCCGCATATCAGATCTTCTGTGCCTGGTGTATAACCTCATGATTTAACTTGTTGACAAAACTGCAAGTTGCTACCATAAACTGATAACTATCTGGAGACCTGGGGCAAAGGCAGGGTTAAAACACGTCTGAGTCAGTGTAGAGTTTCACAGCACTTTACAGAATGTGAAGATATAACAGTGATCAACAGTGCCAAGGTACACAAAATAAGGTGGACAAGATAAGTAGAACACCCCAATTTTTACACCTCTTCCTAACACATGCGCCATAAGTAGTAACATCCCCTTTCACCTCTTCCTGACACACTTTCCTAAAAATAGGGGTGCTCTACTTATTTTGTCCAAACTGTGTATATTGATTTGGGTGTGTAGTAAGAATTAGTTATATATGCCTTCACAGGTCCATTATCAGATATGTCATATTACAACCACATATCCATGTTAGAAAATTTCAGTTTTTAAACTTATGAGTCTTATGCCTTATGCACATGACCAAGTGTGCAGGTCGAGGCTCTTCAGATAGAGGGTCCGATGCTCTATTCCGTTCTGATGATTAGAGCAAGTCCTATCTTGCTCCGTGACCTCAAAACGGAACTCCACATTGAAGTCAACGAGGGACGGAAGGAACTCGGATGACACTTGGATTTCATCCAGGTGCATTCTGCTATAAAATCGTACCCCCCTCGGCATGCACACTTGATTGTGTGCATAAAGCCTTATGCTCCATGCATATGAACATGTGCTCTGTCAGTGAGCTAGCTGTGTTTTTTTAAAGATAGCACACTGACCCATTATTTTCTAGGGCCCCATGCACACAACTGTATACTATAATGGGTCCATGTATGGGGCTGTAAACATGGAGCAAAACTGAGGACAGGTCCTATACCTGTCTGTTTTGCAACCTGGGCTCACTGAAGAAAACATCACAGACAGCATCCATGTGCCATTTTACAACGGACCTGGTGGATGCACACATCTGTCTCATCTATCATCATCACATCCACATGTCTTATACCAGCAATTAACACAACACATTACATACTTGTGTAGAACACTACTTGATAAAAGTATGGTCATACTGTGGAAGTGAACAGTATAGTAAATTTTAATATTTTATTACATCATAAGATAATAATGAAGTGAATTCTTCTGACATCATTGCACTGGCCCTAATGTGCCCAATTACCTTCATAACATTCATGTCTAAGTAAACCATTGGGAAGAGTAAGAGCAATCAATAGGGTTATGTGAGGCTACAGTAACAGCACTCATAATATCACAGAGGTAGAGTACAGCATGCTCCACAGAGGTCCTGGCCAAATGCTGAAATATTTAAAGAGTCGGTGAACACTAAAGCCCATGCCTTCTGCAAGTAATCATTGTTCTAAAAAACTGGAGAGGTTACCGCCAGCGTTTCCGTAGGTATAATTGACATGCTGCGATTTGCAAAAAATGCTTGTGTTTTTTAAATCACAGCATTTCCGCTGCAGATTCTTTTCTGCAATGTGTGGCTGGGATTAGCCAGAATCCCATCCACTTTGCAGGTAATGTAAAACGCTGCGTTTTTTGCTGTGGCGGAAAAAGCAGCGTTTTCGCAACGTAGGGCCCTGGTCTTAAAATGGTTAGTTGATTATGCCAACTACAATAGTGAAAAAAACAGTTTTTTTTTTTTTCTTCCATCCATATATTCATAATATAATTGTTTAGCGTGGAAAACCAAAAAGGTTCCATACAGTTTGTAAAAATTACAATTTTTTTTTTTTTAATCACCTTACCCTATGTTCACACAACAGTGAAAATCGGCAATGTGACAGCAGTTTTCTTAAAGCTCGTCACACGGCTGCATTAATTTCACTGTCTGTGAATGGGGGCTCATTCATATGACCGATATTTTGATGGTCTGTTATAATGTACCGTCAAAATATAGATCATGCTCTATTTTTGTCCGTTTACCGCATCCCTCCATACAATGCAATGTCTGAGGGATCCGTGAAAACGGGCGACCCTCAGGTGCAAAACGACCTAAAAAAATGGTTGCTTTTCATGGCCATTTTTACCTTTGTTCGGGTGAATGTACAGTAGGCTTAGATTTTGTTCACACACTTTTTTGTGTGCTTTTTTTTTACTTGTGTTTTTTTAATACATGCTCTTAGGAGACATTTATTCACATGTTTACGGGCTCGTTCCCATGTCTGCATCCACGGACATGTGAGGTCCGTGCTTTTTCACAGACGACACCCCACCCTGATCATTTGTGCATGATGTGCTGTCTGTGATTGATCTGCTTCGATCAATTTTCTTTTTAGTTTCATTTTCGATATTTTGTATGTCTCTAGGTCCATAAAAAAGAGATAACACACATCTATATTTTTCATGGACCAGTAGATTTTCATTGATGTGATGTATCTGTGAAAAGAAAAAGGATGTGCTTACGTTAAAAAAAAAACAAAAAAAAAACAAAAACCCATTGATGTCTAGATAAACAAATTGAAAATGAATGGGTATGTATGGAGCCCATGAAAAATGCGGACACCATATGTATGTGAAATGCGGACATGTGAATAAGGCATTAGAATAAGACCACACATAGCCATTGTGAAACGCAACAAAAAAATTTGGTTTTCACTGCTTTTCTGTTGTGTTTTATATATATACAGTATATGTCTATTAGAAAAACGTAGCATTTCCGAACATTTCATATTACATGTTCTGTAATATGTGGATGAGGTTAAACAAAATCTCATTCACTTTGCTGGGACTGTATAATACAGCCAGTTTTTCTGCTCTGCTTCTACATGTATTTTTTGTGTGCTTTAGTCAAGCCTATGGCAAAACACTTAAAGGGGTTGTCCTGTTTCAGATCAGTATTGAGAGACAAATATTATTGTTTGCATCTTGAAAAGTTTACAATTTCCCAATATACAACCAATTCTTCAAGGTTTTCCAGTTCTCTGCTTGCTTTCATTCATTCTCCTTACTCCCAGTGGATAAAAATAAGACCGTGGGCATGTGATATACAGTCCATGGTCATGTGATATACAGTCCATGGTCATGTGATATACAGTCCACAGGTGCACAGCTTGTTATTGTCACAGCACAGTAATCAGACATCTGCCTGGTAACGAGCCGTGCACCTGTGTGTCCATCACATGACCATGAACTGATTTTTATCCACTGAAAGTAACCAGAGTGAATGACAGCAAGCAAAGATCTAGAAAGGAGGAACTGAGGAATTGATACAGAAAGTACATTAGAAAACTGTACAACTTTTCTTTACACAAACAATGAGTGTCTCTCAATATTGGCCTAAAACTTTAAATACCAATAAACTAAAAAATGCACCAAAACAGAAGAAAATTGGTTTCAGCATGAAAAAATAATCCAGGAAAAAGATTGGGGAAAAAAAGTGACATTTTCCCCATGATGGGGCTGATTTATCAATTTTGCAATGTCTTGATATCTTTGATGAGGTGCAAACCTTCTCATAAACTAGGCCTTTGCCTCCAGCAATCTGTGCGCCTGTACTGAAATCTACATCACCTCGTCGCTTTGACTCCATTGTCTGCTCTTTGATTCCATTTGGGGAAAAGCAACTTACAAATGTTTGTTGTTGTTCAGTCGTCAGTTACACTGCAAAACTAGCATAAATAGTGATGTCTGTCATGGCCAATAGCCCTGCCCCTTGCATACCTTTTCAGAAAGTGGCAGTGGCGGTATAAAAATGTCAATTGCACCAAAGGTGCTGAAAATAACATTTAAAAACTCACAAACCTGAGATTTGTGAATTTTATAAGCCAGTGTTCTGGTGTAAACCATTAATAAATCTTTCCCAATATGTGAAACACCCTTAAGCCAGTTGCAGACGACCGTGCTGTGGGTCAGAGTGCTATCCGTGTATTTCACGGACAGCACACTGACCCATTATTTTCTATGGGCCCGTACACAACCATGATTTTCACATTCCCGTGTGCGGGCCAACAGTCCGATCCGTGTCAGATAGGACATGTCCTATTCTTGTCCTATTTTTCGGCCCGTGCTTCCGCGGCTCCTATTCATTTAATGAAAGGAGCCGCGGAAGTACGTCCCGTGCACGGGCGGCACACAAGGACATCCCCGTATCCCCCATGTGCAGCCCGTGCTTTGAAATCACGGCAGGCCAGTTGTGGCACGGTCGTCTGCAACCGGCCTTTGGCTGGTGTCACAGTCTTTTTGTGCCAATTTTTGCAACAAAGCTAGAGGTGAATCCTACAGTAAGCAGTATACAAATAGAGCATGGTTGGTACTGGTTCACACCACCACTTTCCTAACCATCATGCACTGTTTCTTTCCCGATGAAACCAACTAGGTTTTGGCCCTCTTCTCTCTAGAGGCACCCATAGCAGCTGATTCTATGATTCTTATACCCTTGTGTATGTATTATGCTACAAGGCAGAGGTTAGTGTCATTAGTATTCCCTAGATTCTTATTCACTGTACACGTGAAGAATATACTGTATCTTGTTGAGACAGAATTCTCTTCATTTTACTAAATTACAATTCTTCTCTCTATGCTACAATCTCCATTAATATTCTGTCGCCGCCAACTATGGCTCTAATCTCACCTATCGTCTCTTTTTTACTGCCACCAAGTGGTCTTCTAGACTCTGCAGAGGGCTGTACACAAGATAGTAATTTAACGCCATTCTCCCAACAAACTTCCATCTCTGCAGCCCATGAAATTACTTTTTGCCTCAAATGTGCTGCTAATAAAACTATTTACCTATACCTCCCTTAAATTAGCGGTGGAATATTTATTCCTCGCACCAGTGCTGGTGTGGATTTTAATTCTGAAGTTTAGTCATATGTAGTCGAAAGTTTCTGCCATCTCCAGTCTCAGTCATTTATGAGTTTATTTCTCAAATCATTGTGTATGACTTCTCCTGTCTTCAGCCGACAGCTGAATAAAACATGTATATGGTTGTAATACATGAAGATTGTGGTTGCGCATGACACGCCGTCCTCTAATGAAGCTCTCCAAATATACTGATTGTGAAAATCCCCTTTTTAATAGGTTTTATAAGTCAATGTTCTCGGTAGGGGCAGAGAATTAACTATCGTCATTATATTTGTCAAGACCAATTGCAAACCTACTTATGTGAATGGAATGGCGTGCGGAGCAGTTACTGGATTAATTACAGAACCGGGGCCGTCAGTACTAGTACAATTAGTCATTCTGAACAGAAAACATATTTTCTCAGCCGAAAATTGCATTATTGTTTGACAGTCATGTAATGAATTATCAGCCGGGAACTAACTCTTCAAAGGAAGGCACATGACTGACAGACCCAAAATGTAACTTGTGAATGAATTGGCTTCCATGATAAGGGAGTACAGTGTTCCTCGCGCCCCCATGCCTCAGTGATGTCGCTGATTTTTGTGAGTTTTCAAGTGCTTTCTCATCAGTTATGATTACTAAACCTCACAAAGTGCCTTGAATTTACAAAAGGAAATACAATAAAATTACTTTAACCTGACAATCCCAAAATTTTATAGCCTAGCATTTATTTCCAGCACAGATTTGTAGAGTAATTTAGCATTTTGATCAACTAGAAGACTATTGTAAGCGGAATTAACTGATTAGAAAACATTTTTGATTGGAAAAAGTCAGAAATTAGCATTTTATTTTGACCTTACTATAGGTGCTCAAATTGCTGTATAGGGAGCAAATTGGACTATGATATGAAATGCCCTATATTGCAGGTTTACTCTGAAAGCTGTCTCTGTAGTGCCACCTAGTGGAGGTGGAGGTAGTTATCCTATAATGTCTCACTCCTTGAGGCTACGGCTTTTTTTGTTGCAGATTTTGTTGTGTTTTTTTGAGAAAAAGCCAACAATGGCTACAAAAGGAATGGGAAATATATAGGAAGTTCTTATACTTCTTCCTTCTGTTCAATCCACTCCTGGCTTTGGCTCAAAAAACTGCAACAAAAAAAGCTGCTTTTCCGCAACATGGGGCTGTAGCCTTAGGTGGAACTAGCGAGCTCCATTAGCTATCCCTATTGTCCAATTCCATTAGATGAAATTGCAATATTTCTTTTTTTTTCTGAGAAATAATCTGCATGTCCATTTTTTCCCAGGGAGTATACCTGGTCTATAAGAGTCCTTACGCCCCTGTCTGCATTGTAACCTCTCAGATGTGAGAAGTATTACATTTTTATCGTTTCTCAAGATTTTGGCTAAGATCAAGTAGTATCTGCTTTTATCAGTGGAGGACTACGTGGTGATAGGTTGTAAGTGTCTGGATTATGCAGTGGATTTCAATGTAAGTGACCAGTGGCCACTGGATTGAAGCCTGAGGCAGTTAAAAGGTCAAGGTGTAGAAGTACCCCAAGAGTGGTGACTTTGGGGTGCCAGAACTCACTCTGGTTGAGCTATGGCACATTTGCGTGCAATTCATTTTGGCATTTTTGAGCACACTCACCTCTATTTGTCCTGATGTTTTACTAGGATGAGTACAGAGGAACTTGAGGACCATGGAGGATGAAGTGCCATTCTGGGAAGTTGCTCCTGAGAACTGGGGGAAGGGGGTGTTGTGTGACTATCAAATCTTGCACCTCTCTCCATCCCTGGCCTCCTTCTTGGGAGGAGAACGAGATCTATACTGCGGCTCCTTGGTGGACACTAACCTGGCAACCTTGGTAGAGGCTGGGAGCAAGATAGGCTTTCCTGAGGCTTTTGCAAGGGAAGGCCATTGATCCCTGACCTTTGCAGTGCTTATTGGATAAGAGGGCTCAGGAGGGATTATGGGGGTCCATCTGCAATAGACCTCATTCTTGTGAATTTAAAGTGTGGCACGCAGACCTTTTTTATGCACTTGGATGAAAAGGAGCACAATGTAGATATTCACTGATTGCAAGCAGAGATCAAGAAAATGATGAAGAACTGAAACACACAGTGCAATAGAAAGTTGCTGAATTTTTCATAATACAAAGATATATTACATAAGATGTGAACCTCCTAATCACCTGCTACCCCCTCCCCTCCAGCAACTTAACATAGCAGTGCTACAAGTATTGGCTAGGATGGCCCTAGTTGAGATTTTACAATTGGGTCAAGAAGCTTCACACAACACCTACAATTGTAAGTAAAATTGCATTACTATTATTTCTGTTGTGTTGTATTGTACTGAAAAAGCTACTGTATATACTATTGAAGAGAATACAGTCATCTCTGTACCCATGCCACATCACTGCTAACGGGTTTCTGTACTTAGGGAAGACAAGCTTTATCCAGGTTTCAAGCAGACATCTTCTATACAACAGAGAAATGTTCTTACATGTATAGAGAGGTTCTTAGTAATTCCCAGTAAATGGAAATATTACGACTTTCTGCTCGGTGGAAATCCATAGATGGCTTTATTTTTCCCAGATGACCCAGCCATCTGCTGCCACTGAGAAGGGTCCAATACAATCAATGAACATGCAGTAACAATTACTAATTCTCTGTCACACAGAGGGGGAAAGAGGAACATTAAGGGAGCAGAGAGAGGGAACACAGAGATAAAGTGTGGGGGTGCCCCAGGAATAAGCAACTTGTATATGGTCACACAGTAGGAGTGGCAGAGATGGCGGTGGAAACATCTAGTCCCCTTGCCTACCACAGCTGTTCTGCTCGAGACATTAAGTTGCACTAACAGAGTCTATCGGGCTCCGCTTGGAATGGCATCCAACTTGGGACATTTCCAAAACAATTTCCAAACTTACTGAAAAGCACAAACTTGCACTGCACTTCTCTCTGTTTTGAGAAGAAACTGAATCACAAGTAGTTCAGTTCTATACATGGCGGATTATTATCTGCTCGATGCCGGATGGCTCTGCTGTACATTAGTTTCAGGTTTCACCAAGTGGCCACCATTGCCGGATTCACATAGCAATACAATGTAACTAGCCTGTGTCATTAGTCAACAACCTATGGCTTTGGTCAGTCTCTCTGCAGTTAATGGGAGGAAATTTTTGCAATTCCCCAGTTATAAATTACTGACTGCTTCCATGTCCAACACAACAAAAATGAACAGCATAAACCATCCCTAAGACACATTGCAGAAAAGCTGTGTTTTTTGTTGCAGATTTTGCTGAATTTTTTGAGCCAAGAATGGCTTTAAAGGGAATAGCAAATATAAAGCAAACACTTATACTTCTTCCTTCTGCTAAATCCACTCTTGGCTTTGGCTCAAAAAACTGCAGCAAAATAAGGAGCTATTATGAAATGTGTGGCCTCAGCCTAAGGTAACATGCACATAACACGTGTGTGTGTCACCAGGCCGTGATTGAACAGCACGAATGGCATATGGATGACATCCATGGAATAGGACCTGTCCTGAGTTTTGCTCACAGCCACATACAGGTGCATCTCAATAAATTAGAATATCTTTGAAACATTTATTTATTTCAGTAATTGAATTAAAAAAAGTGACCTCATATATTTTCTAGATTCTTTACATACAGAGTGTTCAATTTCAAGTGTTTTATTTCTGTAAATGTTTATTATGGATTACAGCTAATCAAAATCTAAGAAAATTTGAATATTGTAAAAAAGTTCAGTATTGTAAATTCAGTGTGTCACCTGCCAAGGTTTCCTAAGCCTTTAAATGGTCCCTCAGTCTGGTTCAGTAGGACACACAATCATGGAAGACGCTGATTATGAATTGTATTACTGAAATGAATGAACGTTTCAAAAATATTCTAATTTATTGAGATGTACCTGTATCAGGACCATGAAAATGCATGTTCGTGTGTATGGGGCCATAGAAATTAATGGGTCAGTGTGCTAGCCGTGAAGAACACGGCTAGCACAATGATTGTGCACACGGTTCTGTGCATGAGGCCTTATACAGTGGGTACAGAAAGTATTCAGACCCCATTAAATTTTTCACTCTTTGTTTCATTGCAGCCATTTGCTAAAAGCAAAAAAACTCATTTTATTTCTCATTAATGTACACTCTGCACCCCATCTCGACAGAAAAAAACAGAAATGTAGATATTTTTGCAAATTTATTAAAAAAGAAAAACTGAAATATCACATGGTCATAAGTATTCAGACCCTTTGCTCAGTATTGAGTAGAAGCCCCTTCCTTTTGAGCTAGTTTTTCACACCTGAATTTGGGGATCCTCTGCCATTTTTCCTTGCAGATCCTCTCCAGCTCCGTCAGGTTGGATGGTGAACGTTGGTGGACAGCCATTTTCAGGTCTCTCCAGAGATGCTCAATTGGGTTGAGGTCAGGGCTCTGGCTGGGCCAGTCAAGAATGGTCACAGAGTTGTTCTGAAGCCACTCCTTTTTTATTTTAGCTGTGTGCTTAGGGTCATTGTCTTGTTGGAGGTGAACCTTCGGCCCAGTCTGAGGTCCAGCGAACTCTGGAAGAGGTTTTCTTCCAGGATATCTCTGTACTTGGCCACATTCATCTTTCCTTCAATTGCAACAAGTCGTCCTGTCCCTGCAGCTGAAAAACACCCCCATAGCATGATGCTGCCACCACCATGTTTCACTGTTGGGATTGTATTGGGCAGGTGATGAGCAGTGCCTGGTTTTCTACACACATACTGCTTAGAATTAACGCCAAAAAGTTCAATCTTCGTCTCACCAGACCAGAGCACCTTATTTCTCATAGTCAGGGAGTCCTTCATGTGTTTTTTGGCAAACTCTTTGCGGGCTTTCATATGTCTTGCACTGAGGAGAGGCTTCCTTCGGGCCACTCTGCCATAAAGCCCCGACTGGTGGAGGGCTGCAGTGATAGTTGACTTTGTGGAACTTTCTCCCATCTCCCTACTGCTTCTCTGGAGCTCAGCCAGTGATCTTTGGGCTCTTCTCCCACGATTGCTCACTTTGACTGGACGGCCAGGTCTACGAAGCATTCTGGTCGTCCCAAACTTCTTCCATTTAAGGATTATGGAGACCACTGTGCTCTTAGGAACCTTGAGTGCTGCAGAAATTCTTTTGTAACCTTGGCCAGATCTGTGCCTTGCCACAATTCTGTCTCTGAGCTCTTTGGGCAGTTCCTTTGACCTCATGATTCTCATTTGCTCTGACTTGCACTGTGAGCTGTGAGGTCTTATATAGACAGGTGTGTGCCTTTCCTAATCAAGTCCAATCAGTTTAATTAAACACAGCTGGACTCCAATGAAGGAGTAGAACCATCTCAAGGAGGATCAGAAGGAAATAGACAGCAAGTGAGATAAATATGAGTGTCACAGCAAAGGGTCTGAATATTTATGACCACATGATATATATCAGTTTTTCTTTTTTAATAAATTTTAAAAAATATCTTTCGTCAAGATGGGGTGCTGAGTGTACATTAATGAGTAATAAAATGAACTTTTTTGCTTTTAGCAAATGGCTGCAATGAAACAAAGAGTGAAAAATTTAAAAAGGGGTCGGAATACTTTCCGTACCCACTGTACAACTGCTTTTACAGATTTTTCTTTGTATTCAGGGTCAGACTTGAATTGATGAGTTTTTGTTGCAAATTTTTGCCAAAGCCAGGAGTGGTATAGAAATGGGAAATATAAATGAAGCACTTATACTTCTCCCTTCTGAATCCAGCCTCAGCCCAACAGATTTACTATAATTCATGCCAGAAAGCTGGTGTGAGTTATACCTGAAATCTACACTAGTCTCTGACTGGCATAAATTAAAATTTTGGGCACATGCAGATGTCTGTTCTTTTTAAAGCGGGCCTCTGGTTTAACTACAGCCATAGTAATGTGCATTTTACCTAAAAGCTAATGGCAATTACATTGAAAACATCCAGTTTATTGGCATAGAAAAAGTGGGCTCCTCAAATGAAATACATAGTAAAATGTGCAACTTATTACTATGGATGTTTTAACACATTGGTGGGCCCAGTACAAAGGTTTCATAAGTGGGCCCCACCCTCCATGACTACCACTTAGAAATACATAACTTGCACAAATTATAATGCCCCCTTAGTGGCCCTCACACAGTATGATGTTTCCCTAACGGCCTCATACTATCCCCCCCAGCTATCCCCACAGTATAATGTCCCCCTCCAAGTGCACCCACAGTTTAATGTCCCCCTCCAGCAGCCACCAGTTTAATGAACCTCTCAAACTGCCCCAGTTTAATGTCCCCATTCAGCTGCCCCCACAGTTTAATGTCCACCTCCAGCTGCCCCCACAGTTTAATGTCCTCCTCCAGCTGCCCCCAATTTAATGTCGGCCCTCCAGCTAGCCCCACAGCTTAAAGTCTCCCTGAAGCTGCCCCGTTTAATGCCCCCCACCAGCTGCCCCAGAGTTTAAAGTCCCCCTGCAGTTACCCCCACAATATTATGTCCCTCTCCTGCCAGACAAAAATAAAAAAAACACTAATACTCACCTTTCCTTGATCCCCTGCTGTTCTGGTCCGGAGTCTTCAGGGAGTTGCAGGCGCGATGTAAGTGACATCATCACATCGCGCCTGCAGCTCCTGGGGAAGAGATGGGAGGAACGGTAAAGCAGGGAGTGGATGGCTCCCTGCTTCATCATTACATGCAACTCATTGGTGTCCTGAGGACGCCGATGAGTTGAAGTTAAGGCAGTCCAGACCCACTGCCTGGAACAGTGGGAAAGCAAATACAGGACTGATCCACCGTTTCAAGGGGGCCCCCACTACCATAGGGCCCAATGCAAGTTCACCATTGGTGCTTTGGTTAAAGCAGCCCTGATTATTACTGTAGTTAAAAAACATGCAGTTCTCAAAGGGGTTATCCATAGGATAAGACATAATTTTTAGATTGGTGAAGGTCTGACTGCTGGGGCCACAGCAGATCAACTGTTTCCCTATGTTGGTGCAAACTGCAGTATTCACTCTCTGTACTTTTAATTATGCCCATAATGAGTAATGCAGTGGTTATCCCACTTGAATAGAATAACCGCTGTAGTATTCACAGCAGCCACTATGAAAAGTATATCGACTTAGCACTGCAACTCACGCTGGCAATTGGAAACCCTTGCCATTCTAAACTTGATGTCCTATCCTATGGAAAGGACATCAATTTTAAAAAGCTGGTTAACTCCTTCAATTAAAGAAAGCACTGTGCAAACCCAGCCTTTGTGTCCTATCTTTATTACTGAGTGGTCTATGATTTTCCTTTAGCTCCTTTTAACCCCGTTGAAGCCAACCAATCCCTGCCTGACAACTTGTTTACCATGGCTTCTATTTCCCTTTATTACTTTTCTCCTTTAATTGTAATTAAAGTTTACGCGTGAAGTCTTAAAGAACAACTTGGGGACTGACGTCTTGACTTGGATGTCGCTGTTACTTAAACATTTTCCTGACTTAAATGCTGACTTCATTCACTAGTTCAGTTTCTTGTCTTGCAATAAACATTGTACGCGGCTAATGGCAGACTAGAGGATTGAGCGAGGAAACATTTTCTCTGTGTGTGAGCTGCACTCCACTGATTGTCAGCTCTCCTTGGCTCGGTGTCAGCTGCTTTTTGTCCAGATGTAAGCATCCTGAAGACAATCAACGGGCACAGGTGTGGAAAGCAAGTGTTACCGAGGGGGCACAAAAAATAACATTACAGCCAAATTAACAGGCTGAAAGCTAAATAGACAAAAGTCTAATGGCTCCAAAATGAGAATGGTCAGCAGTTCTGTACCTCTCCCAGTGTGGCACTGTGTCATAGATCACGTAATGAAGGTCAGGCGTTTCAGCACATTGCCAGTCTTGTCAGGAATTCATAATTTCTTGTGTTGTATAATAAGTAAATATATGATGAGACATATCAGACCTGTGTAAGATGGATGTTAGACACACAGACATCGAGGATGAGTCCGTTTGGATGGTGCAGCAGGTCTTGAATGATGACTTGAGATTTGGGGATGTGAAAGAAGGCCAGTGACAGAATATAGCATCACTTAAAGTCTAGAAAAGACGTTTGAAGAATGTAATATAAGGATACAGAT
Organism: Leptodactylus fallax; assembly: GCA_947044405.1. Lineage (NCBI taxonomy): Eukaryota > Metazoa > Chordata > Amphibia > Anura > Leptodactylidae > Leptodactylus > Leptodactylus fallax. The sequence continues at coordinate 5,321,970 of CAMRHE010000118.1, forward strand.
TGCACAATAGGACACAATATAGCAAAAGAAGCAAACTTTAAGTTTCCTCAGGAAAAACTGGTCCCAATTATTGTGTGCTATGATTTCCCATGTACATCCAAGTACCCAAGGATCAGGGCAGCTCGTGTTCCGTTCTCACTGTGCTTTGCACAATAAGTTCACATCAGCGCTATACTGTCCAATTTTCTGATCCATCTGAGGACCAGAAAAACATAAAAATGAACAAAAATGGATCCCTTCTATGCTGGACACAAATGGAGCCTAAGGAATCTCATTGTTGAGGTCCATCAGATGTCCATTTTTTTGTTAACTGAAGTTACCGGATGAAGAAGTTGAACTTACGGCACTTTTTCGTCTGACTATTTATGATGGATCTGAATGTAGCCTTACTGTGTCGTGGCCAGAAGAAGCACGCAGAGACTAAGAGTGTTGGGAGTAGAGCCAGAACCTCTGCGGTGGCTACGCTGGGGTTGCCGGTCTCCTCCTAACACGTTCCGGGTGTGCTCGTGTTCTGGTCAAGGGTTTATTGTTTGTCTCTGTCCAAGTCTATTTAGCCTCACTTCCGCTCACCGTTGGCTATTCGGTTTATTCTGGGTGTTAGCTCTCATTACTGGTACTCTGTTTATCTTCTGTCTGACTTTCTGGCTCCGATCCCCGACTTTGCTTTCATCTACTGATTTTGTACCTCTGTTCTCTCCTGTTACGACCAATTTAGGGACAATTTTTTTAGGGACAGTTACATGGTACTGCCCTTGTTAGGGCGGGAGTTATGGGGGTTAGAGGTGAGAATTAAGGGTGAGTTAGGGTATGCACAGGACCCAGCACCCATTCTGACTGACCTCCTCACATACAGGCGAACTACATGAATCAGCGGAGTGGTGAGATCAAACTGATTTATTAGTTTTTTTTTTTTTTTTAAATTTCACTATTCTCTGCTCATGTTATATTGGTTGGTATGAGATATATGGTATTGAAATATAAAGCTTTTTTACATGAGATCTGGTGAATTAGAGGTCTATATGTAATGTTATTGGTGGTATTCATCTTGGCACTTTTGAATTTCTTTGAGAAGTGGTAAACAATTTTTTATTCTTTATTTATTAAAAGTTATGTTTTAGTATATTATATGTCTTTGCTGGTAACATATTTTGAATATACTTTAATAATTACCTTGCATGGCTAAAAAAAAAAAAATAGCTGGAGTGTCGCTTAAAATGCTGCATTTATACTATTAAATAGGGTGTTACAGGATGTTCTGTAGGCCCCATTATGGGGCATTGTTCTGTTAGAATTTCAGATATAGAAGACATCATAGCCATTGGGACCATTTGAATATGATCTTATACAATTTGGTTATGTATTAGTATTTGGTTATGTTATACCCTCTATCACTGCAAGGGATATTAAGGTTATGATACCTTTATAGTGTCTGTTGCTAGCATCTGTTACAAAATGTTAACAACGGACACTACCAGAACCGTCATAAACCCGTTAAAAATATGTCACGTCTGTTTTTTTTCACAGACATAATAACGCGGGGTCAAGGACTTTTGTGTCCATTCAAAATAATGTACTTATGATGGCCGGCAAGCGTCCGTTATTTTTTAACATTAATGTCTATGGCTAACGGACAGTAACGGACGGGTGACCGTTATACTATCCGTTATTACTGCACTTTTTTTTTCGGCGCATGCTCAGAAAGCAGAAACAAAAAAAGTAAAAAAAATGGAGAGTATAAAAAAAGACCCTAACTGAAGCTAATGTACACTTTAACATCAGCTAGTGTCCGTTATGATAGGGGTCCATTATTTACTTATTTTTTTAACGGACACTATCAGAATGGACATCCAACGGTAGTGTGAACACCCCCTAAGGAGCCCTTACTTATCATGCTCTCTTTAAAGGGGTTGTCCAGGTAAAAATGGACAACACTTTTAACGTTTAAATCAGCTGGAGGCAGTGAAACAAATAAAAAAAATGCATACTCACCTGTCCCCGTTGCTCTGGTGTCCTCCCGCGCGTCCCAGTTCTTCTGGTCCGGCGGCATTCAGCTGGGGCCAATCAGCGAAGGGCCTGCGATGTCACTACCTGTGACATAACGGGTCTTCTTCCTGAGGCCGCTGATTAGCCTCAGCGGCTTCAGCTGAATGCCGGAAGAGACCCGGGAGACGCCGCCGGAGCAGAAGAACTGGGACGGGCTGGAGGACACCGGAGCAATGGGGACAGGTGAGTATACATTTTTTTTTGTTTCACTGCCCCCAGCTGATTTAAACATTAAAAGGGTTGTCCATTTTTGCCTGGACAATCCCTTTAATACTGGTGTCTTCTAATATTGTAGACTGTGGTTTAGTAGTGGTTGCCACCTCTGCACACCCTATAGCTACAACATTGCCAAGATAAAAGCAAGGAGATCAGAGAAGTTTTTACAGTCTTAGTATGGTAATTGTGATCCGAGGGTACCCCTAGTTTCTGAGCCCATTGGCAGCTGCAACCACTGTGACTCCTATAGTTACACCAGTGCCCTGCACCGTGATAGCGCTATAGCTGACTTTGGATTTCTTTGTATTTTTGTTGCACTAGATTTATCTACTTACTAATTGGATTTAATCAGGTTAGCAGTCAGTGATAGTTGTACCTGTGGCAAATAGCTTTATAATTTGTGCAGTGGCATTGTGTGTTTTATTCCCTTGATCAGGAATAGTAAATGATGCATCCTCCTGTATGTCTCTGTCATTTTACTCATGTGGCCCCTGAGACTCCACACAACATAAAGTTTTATTTGTGTTAATGGAACAACTTGGATGGTGCCAGATTCTTAGAAACTTGAGACAAAAAACTTGTGAGAAGTGCAAAATGTAATATAAACTGCTATTCAGGGACTAAGACATTTGTTGTGTTTACTGAGCGCCCTCTAGTGACTACCTGTAAGATTGCATATGAGAAGACAAGCTTTTCTTCTTGGGACCACTTGTGTAAAATAATAATAATAATAATAGTCCTTTAATAGTCCCACAATGGGGAAATTCAGTGTGTTACAGCAGCAAAGATAAGATAAGATAAGCAGATACAAATACAACATGTACAGGAATGTTCCAAGGTGAGAGGCATTACATTAATAGCAGACAGATAGGACGTAGCAGGGGGGGGGGGGGGGATTTAACAGGCAGAGAGATATTTCAGTTCTCTGTATGTAATGATCTCCGCTTAGGTCGGTGTTGGTTGTACAGCCTAACCGCGGTGGGGAGGAAAGACTTCCGATAGCGCTCCTTCTCACACCTAGGGTGGAGCAGTCGGTCACTGACAGTACTGCCCAGCGCAATCACAGTCTCATGCATGGGATGGGAGTTATTCTCCCGCATGGAGCTCACCACGGACAGTATCCTTCTGTCACCCACCACCTGCACTGGGTCCAGGGGGCTCCCCAGGACAGAGCTGGCCCTTCTAATCAGCTTGTCAAGTTTATTTCTGTCCCTGGTTGATATACTGCTCCCCCAGCAGGCCACTCCAAAGAAGATGGCTGATGCCACTACCGAGTTGAAGAAAGTTCTAAGAAGTGCCCCCGGATTCCAAAGGCTCTCAGCTTCCTAAGCAGGTAGAGCCTGCTGTGGCCCTTCCTGTACAGGGCCTCCATATGATCTGCCCAGTCCAGCTTATTATTAAGGAGCAAACCCAGGTACTTATAGGTGTTCACAATCTCGATGCCCGTCCCCAGGATGTCCACTGGTTTAGGAGGGCTTCTGCCTTTGCGGAAGTCCACCACCATCTCCTTGGTCTTCCCCGCGTTAATCTTCAGGTGGTTCTGGTGGCACCAGTCCACAAAAAAATGGTTCAGTTCTCTGTACTCCCTGTCATCATCGTCTGTGATGAGGCCTACTATTGCAGAGTCGTCAGAATACTTCTGTAGGTAGCAGCTAGATGAGTTGCACCTAAAATCAGCAGTGTACAGTGTGAAGAGGAAAGGGGCGAGAACCGTACCCTGAGGTGCCCCCGTATTACAGATCACGGTACCTGACACACAGTCTTGGGCTCTCACGTATTGAGGTCGATTTGTGAGGTAGTCTAGGATCCAGTTGGAGAGGTGGTGGTCCCTCCAGCAAGGCCCAGCTTGTCTCTCAGTAACCTGGGCTGTATGGTGTTAAAAGCACTGGAGAAATCAAAGAACATTATTCTCACCGTGTTCCCTGGTTTTTCCAGGTGAGACAGAGCCCTGTGCAGAAGATGGATGATGGCATCATCTACCCCAATGCCCGGTCGATAAGCAAACTGGAGAGGGTCCATAGCGGGGCTCACTAGAGGGCGACGATGTGTGAGAACCAATCTCTCTAAGATCTTCATCAAGTGGGATGTCAGTGCTACAGGTCTGTAGTCGTTGAGGTCCATAGGGTGAGGTTTCTTTGGAACTGGTACCACACAAGAAGATTTCCATAATTCAGGGACTATTTCCTGCCTCAGGCTCATATTATACATATATGTAATTATACCACACAGGTGGTCCCCACAAGTCTTAATTAGCCTTGCACTGATGTCATCTGGCCCTGCGGCTTTCCTCGCCTTGATCTTTTTCATCTCCTTCCTCACCTGGGCCCGTGTGAAGGTCAGACTGTGGTCAGATAAAGACAGATTTCTGGATTTACTGGTCTGTTGGGAAGTAGCCACATGGGGTGAATGGGGTGAAGTCATTGTGGTGAGGGGAGCTGAAGGACAAGAATCAGCTGAGGATGTAGGGGAACCATGTTGCAAGATAAGGCTGAGGCCCCATGTAGTGAGCCGCAGCCAAAAAGTGCTGCGGTGGAAACGCATTGCTGTTTTTCACAGAAAGTCCACAGAGTTCTCTGTGGACTTTCTGCTTCTATTATACCTATAAGGAGAACGCCAGCGTTTCCGTAGGTATCATTGACATGCAGGCGTTTCTGAAATCGCAGTGTTTCCGTGCATGGGATTAGCCAGAATCCCATCCGCTTTGCAGGAATTATAAAATGCGTTTTTTTTGGGGCCCCACTTTACAGGTAATGTAAAAAGCAGCATTTACATTAGCAGCACAGTGAATGTGATTCTGGCTAAACTCATCCACATATGCAGGGAAAAAAATGCTGAGAAAAGCTGTGTTTTCAAAAACGTAGCATCTCAATTTTAGCTGCGGAAATGCAAGCATTGTCCCCATAGGTTTAATAAGGGATGAAAAACTGCAGAGAAAAGCAGCAAAAACGCAATAAAAACCACTGCAGAAAAAAAAAGTGATCCTGCCATTGAAACAAAGTCTTTATACTTACCCAGTTCCTTGTACTCCCAGAACCTGGACAGCTCTTCACTAAGGGTGGGTTCACACCTGCGTTTGAGTCCGTCCGCTGCCAATCCGAGTGAAAATCTCGGGGAACGGGATCGGCATCGTATACCGACAGGTTAGCGACGCATTGGTTAAAAACCCATTCATCTGAATGGGTTTATAAAGCAATGCGCGGGTGTCCGATTGCACCCTCTGCGCTGCGAAGCCATTTTTTTTCGTCGGACACGAAGTCCTGCATGTCCGACTTTGTTTACGACGAAAAAAAAGGATTCGCAGCGCAGAGGGTGCAATCGGACACCCGCGCATTGCTTTAAAAACCCACTCGAATGGGTTTTTAACCAATGCGTCGCTAACCTGTCGGTATACGATGCCGATCCTGTTCCCCGAGATTTTTACTCGGATTGGCAGCGGACAAACTCAAACGCAGGTGTGAACCCACCCTTAAGCTGCAGTAGTACATCTTAGCTTTAGTGGGCATGTGCTGACCTCGAGGCATGTGCAGTGAAGCCAATACAGTATTAAAACAAATGTCCGATGTTTTGCATGGAGTGCGTTTTCACATTTAGGTTCTTTTAATGCACTTTTTTTTTTTTTTTTTTTTTTTTTTAGACAGAAAGGGTATAAAGCTGGATTTTCACAGAAGACTCGGACACAGATTCCGCTTAAACTCAGCGGAGGGAAAAAGTCCTCCCTGCAATATACAACCTATTAAAGTCTATGGGTCTGTGGGTTTTTAAGCAGACTCTCCATGTGAACGACGGAGACCTGAATGCTAATGTGAACCTAGTGTAAGGTCACCCTTATGGTGTTGTTACGTAATGTGGCACTGCAGCCAACTGCAAGCTCACTAGGGGGCACAGCTCGCACCTGTGGTGGTGGTGAGGATGTGACCCTGGCACATTATGCTAACAGCCTGCAAGAGTTCCTAGCCGTGCTGCAGAAGAAAGGCCAGAGTGAGCAGTACTCTGAGCATCAATACTGAAGCTGAGCTGCAAGACCAATTCATCATGGAGATGCCAACTGCTTCTTGAAGGGGTGTTGCAGGAGCAACTGGAGACCTACTCCTGAAGCCATCTCACCAGGTACTCAGGGAGGCAAGAGGAACAAGCCGAGGCTCTGTCGGTGGCCCCTCTGCTGGAGTTACCACCTGTAAATTAGGCAATTTATGCCAAAAAAGGTGCAAGTAGCTTAATAAATGTGCCCCACTATGCCTGCCACTTGAAAAGTGAAGTGATAAAGAATTGTATTTGTATAAAAGCCAACAAAATTATCCCTTTATGGGAGCAGATGCAGCACCAATGAGTGATAAATATAGAATTTCAAGAAAAATTTGTGGTACACTGTCAGCCGAACCTGCCAGCTGAAAAAGCTAAAATATCTTCTGCAATGGAAAAGATTCAATGGAGGTTATTTATCAAATGTGCCTGTTTTCGCTGGAATTGTGCACAGTTGCGTCTTTTGTGCGCCCTTTCAATTTCTGACGTGATTTACTAATCGGTGCAAGCTGTTCATAAATGCCATGCACATGTCCTCCCCATGTGTTTTGCGCCTTTTTTTGCCCCAACATAATAAATAAGGTGCAGACACAGAACAGAATGGTTTATAAAGAAGCAGAAACAAGTGACTTCTCTGGATCTGCAAAGATGGCTTCAAATCCATTCAGCTTGTCCAATGAAGAGAGCTCCTCGGCCGCAAAATATAGAATAGGTCCTGTTTTGCGGCCCTGCTTCCGTGGCTCCTATTCATTTAATGAAAGGGGCTGCGGAAGCACGGCTCGTGCACAGGCGGCACACAGGTAACATCCGCATGTCCCCCGTGCGCCGCCTGTGCCTTTAATTCACGGCACGTAGTGAACTGCAGCTATAAATCGCTGCAGAACAAAGCACAGTGAAAACGTCATTGCATTTTTGCTGCATTCTTTTATGCAATTTTTTTTCAATTATTAAATCTACAGCGAAAATGCTCATGTTTCCGCAGGTAAAATTGACAAAAACACATATGTTTTTGAAAACGCAGCTTTTCTACAGCATTATTTTTCTGCAGTGTGTGGATGGGATTAGTCAGATTCTCACTCCCTTCGCTGGTACTCTAAAATGAAGCTTTTTTTTTCCTGCTATGCTTCTGCAGAAACCAAAAACGCTGCGTTTCCACAATGTCGGGGTTTTAGGCAGAGGCCACACGTTGCAGAAAAGTTTTGTTTTTTGAGTCAAAGCCAGGAATGGATTTATCAGAAGGTAGAGGTATAAGAGCTTCCTTTATATTTCCCATTCCTTTTGAAGCAGTGTTTTCTTTGGCTGAAAAAACACAGCAAAGTCTGCAACAAAAGCGCAGTTTTTATGCAACGTGTGACCTCTGTCTTAGCTGCAGTGAATTCAATAAGGCTGCAGTGACATTCAGTGCGTTCCTCTTGTGCTTCAGGCAAGTGGTCACAGGTTATAGCTCAACATAGTCACGTGATACATCCATATATATATATATATATATATATATATATATATATATATATACAGGGGCGTAACTACCGGGGTAGCAGTGGTAGCGACTGCCACAGGGCCCGGAACATTACGGGGCCCGGAGCCCTGTGGCAGTCGCTACCGCGAACCCCACAATCACTGCTATCGTTATACTCCGGGGTCTTTTGAGACCCCGGAGTATAACGATCGGGGGCCCAGGGGAGGTGAGCGAACATAAAAAACACCGTAACTCACCTATCCGCCGCTCCGCAGGCTTCGGGCCTGTTTGGTGACGTCCCAGATGTCAGCCGACGTCATTATGCGTCGCGAAGCCGGCCTGGATCGCGCGAGATCCGGTCCGAAATTGAAGATGGCCGAAGTAGCGCACGGGAGTGCACCGGAGCGAGGAAGAGGTAAGTTGCAGTGTTTTCTATGTTTCTATCCTCCCCTGGGTCTACGATCATTATACTCTGGGTTCTGAAAAGACTCCAGAGTATAATAATCATTCATGGGTGGTCCACTATGGGGCATAATACTGTGTGCAGGGGCCAGTATGGGGCAAACTACTGTGTGCAGGGGCCACTATGGGGCAAACTACTGTGTGCAGGGGCTACTATGGGGCAAACTACTGTGTGCAGGGGCTACTATGGGGCAAACTACTGTGTGCAGGGGCTACTATGGGGCAAACTACTGTGTGCAGGGGCCACTATGGGGCAAACTACTGTGTGCAGGGGCCACTATGGGGCAAACTACTGTGTGCAGGGGCTACTATGGGGCAAACTACTGTGTGCAGGGGCCACTATGGGGCAAACTACTGTGTGCAGGGGCTACTATGGGGCAAACTACTGCGTGCAGGCGCCACTATGGGGCAAACTACTGCATGCAGGGGCCACTATGGGGCAAACTACTGCGTGCAGGGGCCACTATGGGGCAAACTACTGTGTGCAGGGGCCACTATGGGGCAAACTACTGTGTGCAGGGGCCACTATGGGGCAAACTACTGTGTGTCGGGGCCACTATGGGGCAAACTACTGTGTGCTGGGGCCACTATGGGGCAAACTACTATGTGCAGGGGCCACTATGGGGCATAATATTGTGTGCAGGGGCCACTATGCTGCATAATACCGTGTCCAGGGGCCACTATGGGGCATAATACCGTGTGCAGGGGCCACTATGGGGCATAATAGTGTGCGCAGGAATGCGGTGTGTGTGTGTGTGGGGGGGGTTGGGGGCGGCGGCTTGGGCGGGGCCCCATGTCAAATGTTCGCCTTGGGGCCCAGCCATTCCTAGTTACGCCACTGTGTATATATATATATATATATATATATATATATATATATACACACACATATAGGATAAGCTATCTCTTTAATTACATAGTTTGTGCATTAGTTATTGCTTATAGTTCTGTATTATTTACTCATTAGTACAGTATCTGTATGATTACATGACAATGGTATGACCCGAGTGCTAGCTGCTCATCGCCTCCCTGTAGTCAATCATCCGCCCCATCACGCTGTAGTTTCCCCGTGAATCCTTTACTTGTAAGCTCTTCAGGCCTGAGTAACTAAAGCGTAACAGTGTTGCTAGGAAACGCACCTCAGCCAATCAGTAAACAAGGAGGTGGTGAGACGTCGGTTGTAATTGAAGAGACGGAGCAATGAATAATGTTAAGTCAGTTTTGATTGGTCGAGAAGCGCTCCGTGTTTAAACTGATGCAAGCAGCGAGGATAGAGTAGAGAGCGGCTGGCGACAAAGGTGAGCAGGTAAGTAAAATAGGGCGCATAGAGGGGAAGCTCTGTGTGCCTGGGGGGACATCTAGCTGTCTTTGGGGTGCCGAGTCTAGACGGCAAACGTTAACTCGAGGAACATGGAGTTTACTGTAGGAGGGATCGTAAACCGCACTGTTACCCTTAGAAACCAAATGACACCCGCCGTTTTTGTGATGCGGGTTGGAAAATGAACATGGCAGCCATGTTGGTTGCTATGAGCAACAGCTTCACATATTGTGTTTAAATAAACCTTCCATAGGGGGTCAAGAACCTGTAATGTGGTGCATGATCTAAAAGGAGACATCTGTTTTGATGGTTGACCCTTTACTCTAGGTTTACACTAGTGATGGGCTCTCTGTTGTTCAGGTCCCCCGGGGGACAGAGACCCTGACCACTTCGACAGCGGTTACACACAGAGACCAGTATACTCCATTGTATATAATGGGGTGCACCATCTGTCCACTGTTTAAAAACTGAGACTCCAATGCAGATGTGAACCCAGCCTTATGCTACATTCACATCCACATTTTGATCTCCATTCTTCTGATCCATCAGAGCAGGGCCGGCGTCAACACACGGCTTACACGGGCAAGTGTCGGGGGGCCCACTCAGCAGTTGCGTTATGGTACGGGGCCCGCGGCCAGCTGGAAACGGCCGGGTCCCTGGACCACCCTGATAGCGGTCGGGGAAAGCCTGGTTCCCCGACCACTATACTTACTGCTAATGAAAAGGGGCCTGGCAATCACCGGGTCCCATTCCAATAGATGCCAGCCCAGGGGAGGCGACTAAAAAAAAAAACAACTTATACTCACCTATCCTGGGCTCAGCATCCTGTCAGCGCTCTTCCGGCCGGTGACTGAGGCGGCCACCGTAATGACGTCATCGCACCCCATGTGATTGCTGAGGCCCAATCACAGAGGATGATGCAGGCAACTAATCTACATGAAGGGGGCGTGAAGGAAAGGGCCAGGAGGCAGCATTCATGGTATGACACTGGTGTGCTCGAAGCACGGGGGAACGCCCCCTGTACTCCCTGAGCTTCATATCTGCTAAAAACAATATATTTCAAAAACTGCTATGAGCAGGAGAACAACAGAGGTAGGACTACCATAGCCTTTCTAAAGGCTATTCCGACATGTGTTTACTTACAAAACGAAATTTCAAATGATAGACTCCCTTTAAGACTGGCCTCTACTGTGACTGCAGGATCTAGGATTACACTGTCTGCCTAATTGACAAACTCAGCAATTGTGGACCACTGTGGACTATGGACACACCAGCCAAGAGCAGGGGGAGTGTTTCAGACTATCAACGCATCGTTGAGCAGATTTACTAAAAGCTGAACAGTACAAAGTTAGACTAGACAGTCAAAGTTAATGTGCCAGATTTATTATAGCGGTGGATGATAAATATGTCGCATTATTAGACTGTCTGTTCTTATATTACATTTACCCTCCTCTTCACTTGCATTCTCTGAATTAAAAATTGTGAAACGTATTTCTTATTACACTTTTCTGTGCAGTTCCTCTGTTGATCCTCCCAGAAGTTTATGAATAACTTGACATCTGGGTGCTACCATTCCTTTTGTCTTTGCAAATTCTGAGACAGCACTGATTGAAGTGTGTAGGATCACATACATTTCTAGGAGGAATGACAAAGGAACAGCTCGTAGTATAATGTTGTACCGTGTTAGTCATAGAAAATAGTGGAAGAGTGAAGAAATCACACCATGTCTGAAGAAGAGAGCTAGCACTCTTGAAAACTTACTATCAAATATACTCAGTTAGCCTCTAAAAGGTATCGCCTGATTTCTTCACTCTTCCAAAGGAACAGCTCAACATCGAGTTCTAAGAAAGACGTTACACGAATATTATTTCATAGGGAATACAGTTATTTTCTGTTACAGACATTTCAGGAGGGGTGATAGGTCCTCTTCTGTTGTGCCTCTAAAAAGTACAAGATTAGATGTACAGGTACATCTCAATAAATTAGAATATCTTTGAAACGTTTATTTATTTCAGTAATTAAATTAGATTCTTTACACACAGAGTGTTCTATTTCAAGTGTTTTATTTCTGTAAATGTTGATTATGGATTATAGGTAATGAAAACCAAAATCTAAGAAAATTAGAATATTGTAAAAAAGTTCAGTATTGTAAATTCAGTGTGTCACCTGCCAAGGTTTCTTAAGCCTTTAAATGGTCCCTCAGTCTGGTTCAGTAGGACACACAATCATGGAAGACGCTGATTATGAATTGAGTTACTGAAATAAATGAACAATTAAAAAATATTCTAATTTATTGAGCTGCACCTGTAGCTAGACTGACTTCTGTGATTTTAATAATAATAACAATAATAATAGTCCTTTAATAGTCCCACAATGGGGAAATTCAGTGTGTTACAGCAGCAAAGATAAGATAAGCAGATACAAATACAACATGTACAGGAATGTTCCAAGGTGAGAGGCATTACATTAATAGCAGACAGACAGGAAGTAGCAGAGGAGGGGGGGGGGGGATTTAACAGGCAGAGAGATATTTCAGTTCTCTGTGTGTAATGATCTCCGCTTAGGTCGGTGTTGGTTGTACAGCCTAACCGCGGTGGGGAGGAAAGACTTCCGATAGCGCTCCTTCTCACACCTAGGGTGGAGCAGTCGGTCACTGACAGTACTGCTCAGCGCGATCACAGTCTCATGCATGGGATGGGACTTCTTCTGCATGGAGCTCACCACGGACAGTATCCTTCTGTCACCCACCACCTGCACTGGGTCCAGTGGGCTCCCCAGGACAGAGCTGGCCTTTCTAATCAGCTTGTCAAGTTTATTTCTGTCCCTGGTTGATATACTGCTCCCCCAGCAGGCCACTCCAAAGAAGATGGCTGATGCCACTACCGAGTTGAAGAAAGTTCTAAGAAGTGCCCCCCGGATTCCAAAGGCTCTCAGCTTCCTAAGCAGGTAGAGCCTGCTGTGGCCCTTCCTGTACAGGACCTCCATGTGATCTGCCCAGTCCAGCTTATTATTAAGGAGCAAACCCAGGTACTTATAGGTGTTCACAATCTCGATGCCCTTCCCCAGGATGTCCACTGGTTTAGGAGGGCTTCTGCCTTTGCGGAAGTCCACCACCATCTCCTTGGTCTTCCCCGCGTTAATCTTCAGGTGGTTCCGGTGGCACCAGTCCACAAAATCCTGGTTCAGTTCTCTGTACTCCCTGTCATCATCATCTGTGATGAGACCCACTATTGCAGAGTCGTCAGAATACTTCTGTAGGTAGCAGCTGGATGAGTTGCACCTAAAATCAGCAGTGTACAGTGTGAAGAGGAAAGGGGCGAGAACCGTACCCTGAGGTGCCCCCGTATTACAGATCACGGTACCTGACACACAGTCTTGGGCTCTCATGTATTGCGGTCGATTTGTGAGGTAGTCTAGGATCCAGTTGGAGAGGTGGTGGTCCACTCCAGCAAGGCCCAGCTTGTCCCTCAATAACCTGGGCTGTATGGTGTTAAAAGCACTGGAGAAATCAAAGAACATTATTCTCACTGTGTTCCCTGGTTTCTCCAGGTGAGACAGAGCCCTGTGCAGAAGATGGATGATGGCATCATCTACCCCAATGCCCGGCCGATAAGCAAACTGGAGGGGGATTTTGGTAAAGTTTCTGGATTTTTTTTTTCCCTACTGATTTTCAGGGCGTCGGAGTCGGTGCCTATTTTGGTGGAGTCGGAGTCGGTATAAAATGGACCGACTCCGACTCCCAAAATATATAATAAATTGGTACAGTTAGTAGTACAATGCAGTATGTGCTGAATATATTTTCATAAGAATTTGGGAAAATGATGAAATGTTGAAAATGATGAAATGTCCTGTAAAGGTCTGTTCTATTCCTCATATAATGATGGGACTGAGTTCTGAGTGAACCTATAAGGTTTAGCACCATTATCTGGAGTAAGCAAAAGATACAAGTGTTGTGATTGTGAGGACTGAAAAGCTTGACTTTATCTGTAATTGTGCTGGAGACCCACCCACAGCCCGAGGACACAGAGTGACTGCTTGTCAGCAAGTGAATCATTGTGCTGAGACTGAGAAAACTGTTTTTGTTGAAAACTGTTTTTTTACCACTTACTGCAGCGTTTTGCATATTTGCAATTTATTAAAGTTTTTTGTGTTCTAAAGTTGTATCCAATAAATATATTTTATGTTCTACCTAAATAGCTTGATTATTGTATCATAAGGATGATAAAAAGCTTAAATTAAGTTATCTCTTAAACATGCGCCATGTATGTCGGAGTCAGGGGAAATTGAGGAGTTGGAGTCGGGGCTTTGGCGTACCGACTCCACAGCCCTGCTGATTTTAGATATAATTTTCTTTAGAAAACAGAGAAAGGGGCGACTGCTACTGTACTACAGAGTATATCTGTTGTTAATATCTATGTGCTTTTTCTCCTAGAATGGCCTCCACTGTCCTCGGTGTGGGCATCGGGGTGTTTGTGATTGCTGTTATTTGGGTGGTAACTCTGCTGAGTTGCATCCTTCTGTCACGAGCGTCTGGAGCAGCCCGGTGAGATACACTGTTCTTGATAATAATGGTCTCTATTACTGCAACACTATCTTGATCTGTCCACTGCTGTTCCCATGCTGAATAAGTAAGGCTTTGTTCACACACACAAGTTTTTGTGGCAGTTTTTTTAAGCTTATAAAAATTTGCTGTGAAATGGGTGTGGTTTTTTGAACAGTGGGTCTGTAAAAAGCAAATGTAGGCATCTCCTGTTTTGGTCTGTTTTTCAGGCCATTCACCCCATTAAAACGCTGGTATTTGATTCTTAAAAAATTCTGTTAAAAAGTTTTTTTCTTGATCAGCTGCATCTTAAATCTATAATTGAATGATGAAAGCATGAGCAAGATTATACTGTCTCCATTTTTGCATCTTCCTGATTTTTTTTAGAAATCATGCAGGGGACACAGGGGTGTAAAGGAGGCCGCCACCAGGAAATTCGATAACAATCCAGCCTCAGTATATTATACGGGACATTATGCTGAGCACCATCATTCCTTTGGATAGTCCAATAGATGTACCTCTTCCATGAAAAAGGCATTATTTTTATAAACATGCAAAGGAGACTCAAGCGTAGTGTGGACGTGCCAGAGCCTGCAGGGGCTCTGTATTCAGGTTTGAAAACCTGAGGCTCTGGTACAACCCATTGCACTTAAGTCTCATTTGCATATTCATAAAAACAGCTTTTTCAAGGGAAATCCATGGGCTTCTATCAAATACCATGACAACCTGGAGCCTGTTGAGGCTCCCAGGCCTGTCATTGTTGTGTATCTAGGCTGGCTATGGCAACCTGTAATAGAAGGATTTTACAAAATACTTATATACATTAGTCTGGGGGGATCAAATCACCTAGTGTTCAAGTCCATTCGGTCGTCTAAAAATAAGAGTAAAAAATATATTTCAAATCACCCCCTTTCCCTAGATTATATATATATATATATATATATATATATATATATAGAAACACATACACAGTAGGCATCCCTGCATCCAAAAATGCCCCAAGTATAAACAAAAATATTTGTCTATGCAGTAAAAACCGAAGTGAGAGACAAAATTAAAATGGCCTGTTTCTCATCTCCTAAAAAATTAATAAAAAGTGATCAAAACGTCAAAAAGTGTCTTCTGAATGGTATAAGTATAAAGTACAACTTGCCCCACAATAAAAAATGCCTTAACTTTTTGTATATACAGAAATATAAAATTTTTGTGTGTCAGAATATGGCGACCCAAAGGAATGTTTTTATTTTCAAAAGTTTTTATAAAGGTTTGAAAACATAACAAAAACTATATACATTTGGTTTTGCCATGACTTTACCTCCTGCAGTATATAAGTAATGTTATTTTTGCTGCACAGTGAACACTAATCCCAGTGCATCATATGGAACATTGAATGGTACCAACATAAAGTTTGTCCTACAAAAATAAGTCCCATACAGCTCTGTGAACCAAAAAAAAAATGATGACTTTCAGAAGACTGGGAGTAAAAATCGAAGTGCAAAAATGAAATATTGATGTGGTAGGAAGGGGTTTATATGTTGCTGATCTGTTCCTCTAAAGATCTGGGAATTGGGGCTTAACAGTCTTTGTATCCTTCTGCTAATAGAAGGAGGAGCCTCCAGCTGCAGCTAGTTGTCTTACATCAGTAGTGAGGAGAGTGGGTAGAGCAAAGTCAGTCTGCTTTTTCATATATTTTTAATTGTAATATGAGACAAAATAGGGTCAGAGGAAATGAAGGGATTGAGACCTGGGAGTTTTTAGTGTGCATTTTCTATGTTTAGTATTCTTTTAGTTGCTCTCTCTTGTTTCTGTTTGCTGATAATGATTTGTTATCCTGCAGGTTTTCCAGCATTGCTTTGTTTTTCCTGGCAGTGATTGTTACTCTTATTCTGGTATTTTTTCCACGAGCCAGTGAAACTCCCTCTGCAGTAAAGGAAGTTCAGGTATTTCATCTATACTATTTATATTGCACTAACATTACAACAAAACTAGGCCTGATCCACACAGAGAGAAACGTCGATATTGAGATGTCATTGTAATATTGTAATGCCAGTCTTCTGTATTATTGAAGCTAGGGAGGTTGGAAAAGTCAAGGGTGATACAAGTTACATACAGTGGGGAAAAAAAGTATTTAGTCAGTCACCAATTGTGCAAGTTCTCCCACTTAAAAAGATGAGGCCGGCCTGTAATTGTCATCATAGGTAGACCTCAACTATGAGAGACAAAATGAGAAAACATATCTACAAAATCACATTGTCTGATTTTTAAAGAATTTATTTCTAAATTATGGTGGAAAATAAGTATTTGGTCAATAACAAAAGTTCATCTCAATACTTTGTTATATATCCTTTTGTTGGCAATGACAGAGGTCAAATGTTTTTTGTGAGTCTTCACAAGGTTGGCACACACTGTTGCTGGTATGTTGGCCCATTCCTCCATGCAGATCTCCTCTAGAGCAGTGACGTTTTGGGGCTGTCGCTGGGCAACACATACTTTCAACTCCCTCCAAAGGTTTTCTATGGGGTTGAGATCTGGGGACTGGCTAGGCCACTCCGACCTTGAAATGCTTCTTACGAAGCCACTCCTTCGTTGCCCTGGTGGTGTGCTTGGGATCATTGTCATGCTGAAAGACCCAGCCACGTTTCATCTTCAGTGCTGTTGCTGATGGAAGGAGGTTTGCACTCAAAATCTCACGAGACATGGCCCTATTCATTCTTTCATGTACACGGATCAGTCGTCCTGGTCCCTTTGCAGGGAAACAGCCCCAAAGCATGATGTTGCCACCCCCATGCTTCACAGGAGGTATGGTGTTCTTTGGATGCAACTTAGCATTCACTCTCCTCCAAACACGACGAGTTGTGTTTCTACCAAACAGTTCTACTTTGGTTTCATCTGCCCATATGACATTCTCCCAATACTCTTCTGGAACATCCAAATTCTCTCTGGCAAACTTCGGACGGGCCCGGATATGTACTGGCTTAAGCAGGGGGACACGTCTGGCACTGCAGGATCGAGTCCCTGGCGGCGTAGTGTGTTACTGATGGTGGCCTTTGTTACGTTAGTCCCAGCTTTCTGCAGGTCATTCACTAGGTCTCCCCTTGTGGTTCTGGCATTTTTGCTCACCGTTCTTGTGGTCATTTTGACCCCACGGGGTGAGATCTTGCATGGAGCCCCTGATCGAGGGAGATTATCAGTGGACTTGTATGTCTTCCATTTTCTAATTATTGCTCCCACAGGTGATTTCTTCACACCAAGCTGCTTGCCTATTGCAGATTCAGTCTTCCCAGCCTGGTGCAGGTCTACAATTTTGTTTCTGGTGTCCTTCCACAGCTCTTTGGTCTTCACCATAGTGGAGTTTGGAGTGTGACTGTTTGAGGTTGTGGACAGGTGTCTTTTATACTGATAACAATGTCAAACAGGAGCCATTACTACAGGTAATGAGTGGAGGACAGAGGAGCCTCTTAAAGAAGAAGTTACAGGTCTGTGAGAGACAGAAATCATGCTTGTTTGTAGGTGACCAAATACTTATTTTCCACCATAATTTGCAAATAAATTCTTTAAAAAGCAGACAATGTGATTTTCTGGATTTGTTTTCTCATTTTGTCTCTCATAGTTGAGGTCTACCTATGATGACAATTACAGGCCGGCCTCATCATTTTAACTGGGAGAACTTGCACAATTGGTGGCTGACT
The DNA here is from genome assembly GCA_947044405.1 of Leptodactylus fallax. Lineage (NCBI taxonomy): Eukaryota > Metazoa > Chordata > Amphibia > Anura > Leptodactylidae > Leptodactylus > Leptodactylus fallax. The sequence continues at coordinate 5,339,714 of CAMRHE010000118.1, forward strand.
AAATACTTTTTTCCCCACTGTATATGATCATAGCAGTGAATAGAGGCAGCAGCACAAGCATGTAAGGTAGAAAAACACATTTTTTGGTTTTATTTTTTAACTATTCTAGTCTCTCCTGTCTCCATTGGACAGACATTCTTCTGTGAGTGGTTGGAGGGTTGCACAATTGGTGGCTGACTAAATTCTTTTTTTCCCCACTGTACATGCAGCTTAGTGCATATATGGACTCAGCAATTTAGGGCAATATAAGTCCTGGGATCATCACATTCTTGTGATATGTTTCTTAGTAAGCTGAGGATGGTGCTGCGTGACCAATGTGTTCCTGACGTCATTAGGAAACCATAAGAGGCCCAAGGAGGACAGGGACCAGTGTCTCTAAAGTTTACTCAACTTCTATGGGCTGCCACTAATTATACTCTGGGAACTGAAGAGACCCCAGAGTATAATAATTGTATAATGATAGTGTTATAAGTTGTAGTTCGGACGTGTTTGGTCCAAATGCAGTTGCAGGTAGAACCTTGCGAATACTGTGATAACCGACATACACAAAATCAGGTTGGTTAATTGGGTTGATATTCCGTTTTGGTCATAATGATATTAGGCTAGGTTCCACTGCAGAAACCACTGAAAATCATCGGAGAGAAAAGTCCTGCACAGAGGACTTTGTGCAGGGCTTTTCTCTCTGCCGGTTTCAGTATAAAAACCATCAGAAACCCTGCGGACCCCATAGACTATAAGTAACCGCTGTTACTCATCTCCCGTCGTTCGGGAGAGCCAAGCGCAAGTGTGACCCTAGCCTTACACAACTTCCAGAGTGGGTGAAAAAAAAATAAACCAAATAGTAGAAAGGTGAAATCAAATCTGGATTCCATAGAAGCTTAGATTGTTAATTATATGTGTTTTGCCCTTTTCAAATCAAAAGTTACCCACGATTTCCTAACTATACAAATATCTAGTCGTTTGGTGTTACCTGTAGACTTCTGTTCTTAAAACTACAATTGTCTTGTTTTCACACACTGTCAACATGGGGCACAGAGTACACACAAAGTGAGATTACAAGACACTGGATCACAAATAAACGCAGGTATCTGTGGCGGATTTATCTCCTGGCGGCCACACAGTCTTCTCAGAACTAATTATAAGATTTGTGTTCCTCCCACCCCCTCCCCTGTCTTTCCACCTCGCAGCACTAGGTCTCTATCAATAATACATGGCTAGGGCTTTATGCACTGAAGGTCCACTAATTGGCTAATTAAAAAGCGAAACGTGTTGCCGAGACAAACATGTCATCCACAAGAGACTTGTTCTGTGCTGGAGCCAAGGTCAGACTTGAAATGGACTCCTCAGAATGACCTTTTGTGTTGCAGCAGCGTGTTGGCCTGGTCCCTGGAGTCAGTTCACAGCTAAGGATAGCTCAGGAGATCACCTCTTATGTGTTCACACTTGTTTCATGCCCAGCAGCTCAAAAATAACTTTTATTAGGCTCCTGTTGACTTTCTTTCTTCATCCTGCTATGGGTGGAGAATGTCTGTCTGTATTCACTGTTAACACTTAGTAAGGACAGAGTGTGTGGCACTTGAACTTTGTATAAACTGACCTAAAAATATTAGGAGTGAGGCGTGTATGGTCATTGGGTACAGTAAAATCAGATTTATTTACCTTGCCAAGAATATAATGCAGTGGGTGGCATTGTATGGTGTTGTCAACCTTCATTGTTAGGACATGGCAGGAGTGAGGTATGTAATATATACATATATATATATATATGTAGGTATATTTATCACTGACCAATGCATGAACATTTTGACTGTAGCCACTATTGGGCACTGCTGAATGGAATCTGAGCCTATTCACTTTGTTACTAATACTATGCATGCATTACTACCATTGTCTCACAATGTCTGCTTCCTCCAGTGTCTCTTGTTTTGTAAAATGGATGATTCTGCATTGCACTGACATTCAGATGTTCTCTGTCTTGTAGATTGTAGACACGTTCTTTATTGGCCGCTATGTCCTCCTATCAGTTATCAGTGTCATCTTCCTTGGAAGCCTCTTCCTGACTCTTGCCTATTATATCCTGGAGCCAGTCTATGCCAAACCTCTGCGGGTCCGGTAACACTATGGAAATTCTGTTTGGATACTAAGTTTATTTTTATAGAGAATTTTGCTTCAAGTATATTATATTGTATAATATTTATATTTGATATTCATTTGTAAATCATTTACAAAAGAAATAAATTATTTTTTTTCTTAGTTGGAGACTCATGTGATTTATTGCACTAATGGCAATGATACTAGACATGTGAACAAATAGACCTGGACTGTGTGAGGATTAAAGGGAGTCTGTCAGCAGGAAAATCCACATTAATCTACTCACGGCACTTTGTAGGGCTTCTGACACTGTTTCCAAATATGCTTGTTTTATTTTGGACTGCTGCTCGGTTCCTGAGAATTTTTTTGTTTTATAATTATGCTAATGGTAGGAATAGGGTATGTTCTTAGTTTTTGAAGCACAAACTTCAGGCCCCCACAAGGGTATGTGAATGGTGTCGTAGAAATGAATGGCTCCATATGCTGTCCATGGCTCTGTAATTACAGATAATATACCGGTATGTAAAGAAATCACAGTTGTGCCGTTATGGACACTTATCCCTTATTCAGGACAGGAGATAAGTGTCTCATCGCCTGGGACCTGATCGTTGGGTCCCCCAGTGATCAGGAGGACCAGGGACCAAAAGTCCCCCAAAAGCCTCCTTGTGCTGTGGATAGGGAATAAGTGTCCATACCAGCACAAACCCTTTAACCACAAGACCAAGCTGATTCTCAGTCACATTTTTTCAAGGATCTGTATGGCAGTATGTACATGTATGAAGACAGAATTATTACTGCAATTATTGGTGCAGTTATCAAGTGAACAAGGCCTTATAAGGCTCTATTAGAGTCTAGAAGTGACTTTTACAGACATAAATAGAGAAAGTTACTTATGGTCCACAGTGAGGAGGCCATAGGATTCGAGGCTGCAACTATAGTACCTTATGCCCATTACAGAAGCAGAAAGGAATAAAAGATTGATGCTGTTTTAAGAAATAAAATAGTTTTATGTTGTACATGATGTTCTGAGAAGGAAAATGGGGTCATATCATTCACTAACTAGAATGGTATACACTTCATTACTGCATGCTAGATCTATGGCTTTATGTGTAAACCCCAGCCAAATCTGTCCACCCTATGACCCTCTGCTTTTCCTACTCTGCACGTATGGAAAGTGGCCGAATGACTCAGTTCACAACATTCCAAGATAATGCAAACTCATTTATTCTGGCTCACGAAACAGGAATGAAGGGTGAACACACATGATTTATGTGTGCAGCAAAATGCTCAAAGTGAGAGCGTGGACTCGGCCAGCTGGCCACATCGCCTCAATCATAACAACTGGTTAACGTTTCATGTACCCGAGGGGCAAATTCACACAAATCAGACAGTCATTATCACTTGTTTGCAGCTACATCAACAATGTCTAGAAATGATCCCTGGAAAACAGGTTTTTCATACAAAAAAAATTTCTTGAAGCCAACACCTCTGCTTAGTGTGACAACATTGAAGTGTGGCTAATACTGGTGGTGGTAGGTGTAACTCTTAGTCATGTAATGATACAGTGTTGCCAATTAGCAACGGAGGGCGGTTCATACACTGCGTGTGGGCTTTAAAACAAGAGTCATATACTGTGTGGGGGGGGGGTATAAAAGGGGGTCATAAACTGTCTGGGGGACATAAAAAGAGGTCATGTTCTGTGTGGGGGCAAAAAAGTGGTCATATATTGTGGGGGTGCCAAAGGAACAAGGTTATATACTTTGGGGGTGGCATAAGAAAGAGGTCATATACTGTAAGGGGCCATAAAAAAGGGGGTCATATACCGTGTGGGGCACAAAAAAATGGGGTCATATACCATGTGGGAAGCCAGAAAAAGGGGGACATGTATCATGTTGAGGGTCAAAAAGAAAAAAAGGGGGTAATGTATCGTGTGGTGGGCCATAAAAAAAAAGGGGGTTGTATATTGTGTGAGGCCAAAAAAAAATGGAGTGTTATACTATGGGGGGGCCAAATAAGTAGGATTTTTTGATCTGTCAATGGGGGGGCGTGCCCCTAATTGGGGGGGGGAGGAGGTGTCTTTCTATAATTCGCCATAGGCACTAGAGAGGTTAGGTTCACACCTGTTTACACTACCTATTTGTTGGCTTTGTATATGTCAAAATTTTAGCACATCTTTTGGTGCACAGTTGCGGCCCTTTTTTGCCAAGTCCTGTCCTCTTGTGGGACAAGTTGCAAAAAGTGTATAAAACAATTAAAGGGGTTGTCATTCTCTGAAAAAAAAAAAAAACTATACCAAATAACTATAAAGCTAACTTACTCTTTACCGTTCCTCTATTCCAGTGCCAGCAGCAGTGTCAGTGCTTGATGACCTCCTCTTGCAACATCTTGTTTCCCCACATGATTGTAAATAAATGGAGATAGTCTATGCTGAATCTTGAGGCAATAATGATGAACATGCTCTGGATTTTAAGATCTGTAGAGGCCAAACCACTGACTCCAACTCCTCTATTTTATCACAGCCCGACTCCTTCATAAATGGCTGAACGGTCAGTCAGAAGCAGTAAAGATCCTCTAATTCATTAAAAAAAACTATGCATCAAATTGATTATACAATATTAAAAATTATTTAATATAATTAAAAAAAAAATTAATTATTTGATTTTGGAGCTGGTAACTTTTGGCCCTGACTCTGAGTGTCTATTACTGTATATCAGTAAGGTTCACACTTTCGCTGGGCTCTCCGTCATTTGGGTCCGCCAAGGAACCTGAACCTGTCCGCTAAAATAGCGGTTACCTGAGGAAACCATAGACTTAAATGGGGTCTGTCAGGTTTCCGCCATTTTTATACTAAGATCACCAGAGAGAAAAGTCCTCTTTGTTCGGCGGATTCTGTGGCGTGGTCTCCTACGGAGACTCCAACGCAGATGTGAAAAACATTCAGAATGGGTGGAATTGTAAAAAAAATGCAGTACCACCATTTTCTTATAGGTCTTGTGTTTATGGCTTCCACTGTGTGGTGGGAATGACGTGTTCGCTTTACTTTCTGGGTTGGTAAAATCATGGTAATACCAGATTTATATAGGTTTTACAAAATACCTTTACAAAAATTAAAAAATTTGAAAAAAAAAACCAAACATTTCTTTGAGTTGCTATATTCTGACACCCGTAACTTTGTTATATTGCAGTGTACTATGCTATGCAGGAGAATATGTACTTCTTATTGATGCTATTTTGGGGAATGTATGATGTTTTCAATTCAAAAGTTTTAAGTTTCAAAAGTATAAAGTAAAAGAACATATATAACAAACAGCATAAGGAATAAAATAAGGCGAACCAGAAGCCGCCAGGCAGAGCAACCAAGCAGGCGGTGGCAATCATGTATGATATTTTGATCATATTTTTATTCCTTTTTTTGGGTGAAACTTAAAGCAAAGAAAAAAAAATGGTGATTCAGACATTTTGATTTTTTTCACTGTATGGGTCAAATGTTTTTATATCTTAATAGTTCAGGTATTTTGGACTTGGGGATGCCTATTGTGTTTATGTTTATTTTTATATGTGATGTAGGGAAAGGGTAGTGGTTTAATTTTTTTTTTAACCCTAGGGGGCTTGAACATGATTAGATTGCTTGTGCCATAGACTACAATACATCTGTGTTGTATTCTATGGCAAATTCCTTATGTAACTATTGAAGTCTTGTACAGGCATCTGAGTGGTTAAATGTCTGTGATCAGAGTCATTTGTGATCACAGGCACTGCCACGGGCCCTGGTGTATGAAACAGCATTGATCCCGCAGCTACTGTGGTCATACTCTGCTTCTGAGCAGGTGCCATACTCAGTTACCTGCATCAGGATGTACATGTATGTCCTCGTCTGGATAGGAGTTTAAGTTAAACATATTTGTGAATATAAGTCAATAAAATTGAGATTTTAAAAGATTTTCTCTAATCATCTTAGTGGTGACTACTTGATAGGTTGCCAATGAATACTACCACTATTGCAGGAACTTTCTGTGGCCTGGGACTTGTCAGAAACACAACCATGATTTCCTAAGGCCTCATGCACATGACCGTACTTCTTATCTGCAATTGCGGATAAAAGTACAAACTATCACAAGAACAGACTGTTACCACTGGTTAGACAAAATCTTTACACCTCTGCTAAATTTTTACTTATATTTACAAAAAAATAAAGTTTTCATTTTCTACAAATTTAAATATGGTCATGTTTGTGGGAAATCCCCTTTAATGGAATATTTTGTTGGAATCACTTCCTTTACACGTGGAACTGATCTGAGATGTCAGCAAGGATTAGAGGGTCTGTATTCTGCGGTTGACATCTGGAGGTTACTTGTAGCAAATCTGGATTTTCCTCACTCCTGGCGCTTTATTTTCTATTCAGAAATGTTGGAAGTTTTCTCTCTGCTGCTCACATTTGCTAATAGTTAGTCATCATAAACTTAGTCTAAAAATGCACTAGATTTATTACTCAGGTTGTATGATATATCTGGCACAGACTACCTCACCTCCTCTCCATCTAAACCAGACTCCCTCATCAACAAGTTGGAGGAAATAGCCTAAAAAGATGCAGCATTTTGTGCCACTAATAGCCAAATTTTAGTGTATTTTATGCCACATTTTTATGGTAAGCACAGTGGTGCTGAACTGAAGCATGGGGGCTAGGGGGCTGATATGTGTTTTGCATTATGATTTTTGGTTGGTCTACTGGGAATAACATGAGTGCTTTACAGTGTTTTTGGCACAGTGCGGTATTATTTGTTTGAAGCTTTTGGAGGGGTACTTTGTGCTACACTGTGGTATTTGTTTGCCACTTCTGGTTCACCATTCCACTCAGTCTATAAACTACATATAAAGAGAAAGTATAAAATAGGTCAAGCTACTTCTCTGTCAAATGCAGGCCTGGACTGATAATCTCTTCTGGAGTCAGAATTTCTGTAGACTTATGTCATGGCGTCTAAAGGGGTCCTATCTAGGATCTGAATTTATTTGTTGCAATGGTGAGTAGAAGTCATTATGGCAGGATGGACAGATGGAGAAGAAAAATAATATCTACAACCAGAGATTGGGCTTTAAAAGAGTCCTCTGGGAATAGGCCAAAAAATAAAGACTAAAATAAAAATGTTAGGGTACCTGCCCTGCTACTTATCTGCACCCTCTCAGTAAGATGCAGAAGCTCGTTTTTCCTCTAAAGGTATGAAAAAAAATGGCTGCTGCTGCTCTTCTCTATGTAAGGCCCATCATGGGTTCCCTGTTGTTGAAGGTGAGGGGTTGGAGTCTGGGGCTTAATTCTGTGTTTTCTGTGTTTTAGAAATCATGTCAGGCTGATAAACAGCCTGAAAAGAAACCATGGGTGTCAAGCCCCAATTCTGACTGTGCCCCTCCAGGAGCAGAAAAACCTTCTAAGATGTGTTTTACATAGAGAAGAGCCATTGCTCCAAAGGTGGCATTAGCACCCGGTCAGATGCTGGGGCCCTGAGTGCCTGGGCAGGCCCACTTGTGGTCTGCAATTATCAATTCCATTAATACAGATGGAAGCGCTCATTGCATTTTAAATGGACGCAGGAAGTGGGCGGAGCCTACAAACTTTTTTTTACTTACAGCTAGTAGCCGCCCAGTTGACCTGCCCCTTGACTCACAGGATTATATTTTCAGCCGACAAAGGGGCTCAGAGAATGGGCAGGAAGTCCAGGCAGGCAGAGGAGGGTTCAAACCCAAAGAGGCACGTAGCGGGCAGAGGAGGGTACAAACCCAGAGAAGTAAATAGGAAAGGAAGGACAATGGAAACCACTATTATAGTCTACTATTTGCCCCTCATATCTAACCACACCTCCCATCCTACCCCTCACAAGGACACTACCATGATGGATATGGTGCAGGTCTCTGATTGGGCAGACGTTAGAAGCCACCGTTTTTATGGTCAGCAAGGAGGCACCTGGGTTCCACAGGGTATAGTATGTGCAGGCAAGTGAAATGGGTACCAAAAACTGAAATGTAATAATCAGCTGCGGTATGCTTGTCTCTCTCATTGTGTGTAAGTAATCCTTTGCTTGCCTGCAGTGGCTGTGAGAGAGCACGAGTGAATTGTGGTAGGGGTTCAGTGCCTCCTATGTCTAAATGGCCCCCGTCCTTTACAATCTAGATACAAAACCATTGTGATTGAAAAGATCATCAATCGCATTGTTTATGTATCTAGGTTGTGAAAAAGATGTAGAATGCACCACGTCCCTATCATACTGTGTGTGGGGGCACAAGGGGCCCATTATACTGTATGTAAGGGGAAAAGGGGAGCCATTATACTGTATGTGAGAGCATAGGGTGTATTGGGGTATAGGCTGGCCATTATACTATTATGTTGCAGACTTGCCATCAGCTAACCTGCTGCCATTTACAGTAGTAGCAGTTCTGTGGATGAGATTTCTACAAGTAAAAGCACAGTAGTTTTATAAATCCACAACATGTAATTATTGCTGCAGGTCTCACCCATGGATTTCAGCCTTTGCAACGTGAATTTTGAAAGTTACGAAAGACCTATAGTGTTTCTGGCAGGTGACGCCACAGCAAGACCACCTCATTTCATGTGTTTTTGCTGCAGTGACTTTTAAAGGAACACTCTGTGGCCACGAGTCATGCAGCAAAAAGTCCTACTGAGTCTCAGTCGCCCAAGGACTCGCACACATCTAGAGCCAGCCCTGCGTGACGAGGCACTAGGGCTGCTTTAACCATAGGGCCAAAGGTGCACTCGCATAGGGCCCTCCCGGTGTGCTGGGAGCAGGAGGCGCAATGTGGTGACGTCATTTACATCGCAACTGTTGCTTCCTGAAGACTCTGGGATCAGAGAGAGAAGAAAACAAGAGAAAGGTTTTTTTTTTCTTTGTTTAATATATAGTGGGGGCAATTGAAGGGGAGACTTGTGGGGGTAAACTATGGGGGTAACCTGGAGGGGGTCATGAAATTGTGGGGGCAACCTGCAGGTGACATGAGACTGGGGGGGAACCTGGAAGGTCATGAAACTGTGGGGGCAACTGGAGGGGGACATCATAATATAATGTCTGAGGGGCCACGAGGAGGCAGGTTAAAGTGTGATGCATGCAGGGGCATTTGACTGTGTGATGGGCTACTGAGGGGCATTATATTGTATGAGGCCACTAGGGAAGCATTATAATTTGTGCGGGTTGAGTGTTTTTAAGTGGTGGTGATGGGGGGGCACTTATAAAACCTTTGCATGGGGCCCACCAATGTGTTAAAACAGCTCTGCGCAACACCCAGGTGCATCTTGGAAACATGGGCAAAAATTATATGACAAATATTAATTATATTTTTTAAAGTTATATATAAACTTTGTTAATTTGGCCAGTGACTAAAATACTTCCCTCTTCCTTTACTCCATGCCTGCACTGGTCTCAAAAAATATGTCAAAACATGTGTAAGCACCCAAAAACAGTGCTATGGTAAGTCAAAAGCTAAGATCACCTTCGGAAAACTCTTATCTATTCCAGCATGTTTACCTTTTGTATATAAGAACTTTCTTTAGTTTGGAATTTCTAATAATCCATGTCGTATAGTCAGAATTTTACTGCATAGGGTTTACAGTTTACATGATAAATACATTGGTGCCTTTAAAGATTCTGGCATGTTCACCAAGGTGCAGATTCTTTGCTTTTTATCTCTTTATTGCTCTGTCATTTTTGGCACATTCTCAAACACTCGGGAATCTTCTGGTTAATTAGCTGAGCCCTGTCTAAGGAGGAAATTACAGTATTGATTTAACCTTGGAAGCCAATAAGAATAATACTGAGAAGGAACAGTGGCTATTACCCTGTGAAGTTTATCCTGGCATTCTATGGGGGTAATACTGAATGCAAGCGCCTGTTTTATCATTGTGTTTTCTTAGTGTCCAGACCAGTTGAGCTCTGGCCGGGACATTACACAGATCTACTTTTCCTGACTTCCATTTCATTTCCAGGTCTCTATTGTTTCCAGCATTTAATACAGCTAAAGTCTTTCCTGAATGGTAACCAGTGTTCCAGCTATTTTCCTCCTTTCGTAGCTGGCACCAGTGTCAGATACCCACAGGCCTTTGGACGCTGTGATGATTGAATTATGCCATCTCAATGTCTGCTGACTTTAATAACATGAGGTTGTTATGGTGGAGGCAAATGAGGGCATTACACTATTATTCAACTTCCACTATTTGGTTGGGTTTGCATTCTGGTATTTGTCTCTGAAGCCAGTGACAGGGGCAAATTGGGGAGGGGACGAGTTAGGTGCCTGGTCCCTGGCTCCCTATTATCAACTGTGTTGCTGTCTGTGTGCAATTGGAGCATCCAGGTTTAGTCCACCACAATGTCCACATAATGACCACACAAACAAAAGACCTCTAGCTTGTGATTCCAGATGGGACATGAACCAGTCACAGGAGCAAAGACAGGTAAGATAAATAAGCCCTAGGGTTACTGTGTATCACTAGGAGAACTAATAGTGGACTATTAGGTTTGTCGGTATTATTCTCTGCTTGAAAATCTTTTTTATTAGGTCAAAATGTAAAATACAGAACAGGTAAGAGACACTGTGAATATCACACAACAATGTAGCAGTGAACTATAGTCTTCAGTATTGCTAATATCCAATACAAGGAAAATGAAAAATAATGCCATGAAAGATCATGCCATATAGAAATAATAATGCAGATCAAGCCGATCATGAGTAAAGAATGGTTACCAATCGGTAACTTGAAAACAGTTATGTAAGGCATCTAATCCAACAAGAGACAAAGGAATGACACTGCCATGAAGAAGTACATTCAAAGGAATGGAGGACGATCAGAGGTTTCCCATATATAGACTAAGTGGTGCTCAGCAGTTTAATGACACAAATGTGCAAGGAAAATAAAATAGAAGAAAAGCTTCGGCACTCACCACATTGTAAAACATGTTCACTTTTTATTCCATCACACAAAAATCCTATGGTTTAATAAAGTGTTTACTGCGTGAAACAGCTGTCATCTATGCCACTTTAGGATTTTTGTGCGAAGGACTAAAAAGTGGACTTTATGTAAAGCAGGAAATGACTAAAATGTAACAATAAAAATCTAAAATGTTAAAAAAAAAGCCTACTCTAGGTTTAATGATACTAAAACATGAAAAGGTCATGCACAAAGCATCCTGGACTTCCATAGATAATGAAAAAGATCCACTGGCAGGAAAAACCGCTTAGGACAGGTGTATAGCAATAACCTGTCATTTTAGAAGTAGCGCAGGGAGGTAATATAAAACCTATGAAATATCATAACCGCCATTGTCTTGTAACTGTCATAAGGTAAAAGAATATTGATCTTGAGTGTAGCTTCCAAGACACTGTCAACCACAGTTTGATTTAGCACATTTATATAAATATAGCTGCAACCACTGATTGTGGCAAAACCAAGGTAAGGCTGGTTTCATACATTTTCTTTGGAGAGCAATACATGGCAGTCTTAAAGGGGTTGTCCAGTTTCAGACAAATATTGAGAGTCAAATGTTAGTTGGTATGATGAAATATTATACAATTCTCCAATATACTTTCTGTATCAATTCCCCACATTTTCCTAGACCTCTGCTTGCTGTCATTCATTCTGCTTAGTGGATAAAAAATCAGTCATGTGATGTACAGTCATGTGATGAATACACAGGTGCATGGCTCGTTACAGTCACAGCACAGTAATCAGACATCTGGCTGGTAATGAGCTGTCCACCTGTGTGTCCATCACATGACCGTAGACTGTATATCACATGACCATGGACTGATTTTTTTTTTTATCCACTGGAAGTAACAGAATGAATGAAAGCAAGCAACTGTGGAAATTGTATAGCCTTTCATTATACAGACAATAACATTTGTCTCTCAATATTTATCTGAAGCTGGACAACCCCTTTAATAATCAGCTGTGCCGCAGTGAGATGCATCAAAATTATTAAGATGCTGTTAATCGCTTTCTCAGGAGGTTTGTGTGTCAGATGCTGAAATCCTCCTAGATGGTGTAGATTTCAGAAATTTTCTGGATCAAATTACTAATTTGTTGGGTCATGAAATCCTTTCCACATGTTTTAAGTAGCATGAGCAGTGGAAAATTGGTGAAGTCACATTCTTTGCGCAACCATCACATGTGCCAAAAATGCTACTTTTTACCACCATAAAACTCTTTTGGTGAATTTGCATGTTTCCAGTTATTACATGTTAGTCAATACGCAAAGTTATGCTCCAGTCCTGCTTTGCCTGTGTGTCAGTCTCTACCATAATTTGGATATTTTATTCATGGTCCAAAAAGCTCAGGAAGAATAAACATGTTCCTCGCAGATGCTGCTGTTTATAGATTTGTAAATGGAAAAAAATAATCACATTGTAAATGATCAGATGAATACAGTTCTTATATTATACAGTCTGTGAGCAGCTCTACATCTGTGTCTACAGTCTATGGTGGCCCCTGGAATAGCCCCATAATCTGCTACCCTGTGAAACCACAGCAAAAATTAGAAATGTGAACTGTATAGAATTCCTGAATATGTTGTGAACATTGGACGTATGGGAGACGCTGACTCCAGGCAAGGAGCAGGCACATTTCCATTCAGAAAACTCAGTGATCTATCAGCTCTGAGGAGCTGCCAAGATCTGTTATTCTAACCTGGCATCTGAGCATTGAATGGGGCTAATCCTTATTTAATGACTCCCAACATATTCCCCCAAATACTGAGTCCAAGAAGCCGAGAGCTGCACCCCTGCTGTTTAAAGGCGCACAACTGGCAAGAAAAAGGAGACTTTGAACGCAACATCAATTATGTATTTAAGAAAACAGTGCGAGCGCCAGTACATGCAGGTCTGCTGGAGGGGTCAGAGCAGAGTAATATTAATCATCGCCTCACTCCTACTGATCACACCGGGGGCTCTGGGCCGCACCGCCAGGTTTACACTTTTTATTGCACATGGAAAAGTAAATTATACACAGCTACAAAGTTTCTACGTTTCGCTTCCCTTTGCCTCCACCAGACAGGATCTCTGCCTTTTTCTGCTGGACCTGCAGAGTAAGAAAGAAAAATGACATTATTTTGTGTGCACAGAAAACAATTTCCAATGGACTCTGTGCTGAGAAGCTTTCACGGTCAATTACAGAAAAGAACATCATAATGCACTGCCAAACGCAAAACCTTCAGAGCCCATTTCAAAACTTATTTGCCATGAAGGTGCTTTAACAAGAACACTGCCCCCTGCTGGTTTTACTGATGGTGGTGCTAAATGCTCTCCTGCTGCGGAGTCTGGTTATTTCCCAGATTTATTGATAGATTAGATGGATGTGATGTGAGTGTCAATGGTATGAAGGATCATTTCCATTTTACAATTATTGGAACCATTAAGGTCTATAGGGCAAGGTTCACATGTTATAGATGTACCACGGCCGATCAGTTTCTATAAAGCAGTCAAAACTGTGCTGATATATAGATTGGTAGATTTTACATACTAAAGTTCTTTTATTGTTAGTAGGTGTGTGGGAAACTGCTGTCAAATTGAAAACCTTGCCGGTCTACAGAACAGTGGTTGTGGGCTATAGCCTCAATGTGTGAACCTGAGGCGACATCTCAGCGACTCTAGCTTAGTTACATTGTCTGTTGAATCTGTGGTATTCTAAAATCCACCTCCTATGTCACTAAAGTCTCATAGTGCAGCTCTATCACTTTCACATTACATAGGAGGTTTGATCCCTTATGGCATGGCTGTGGTCAGGATATTAAGTTTAGTTGTCTCATATCTATCTATCTACATGTGCATCTCAATAAATTAGAATATGTTTGAAACATTTATTTATTTCAGTAATTAAATTAAAAAAGTGACCTCCAATATTTTCTAGATTCTTTACACACAGAGTGTTCTATTTCAAGTGTTTTATTTCTGTAAATGTTGATTATGGATTACAGGTAATTAAAACCCAAATCTAAGAAAATTAGAATATTATAAAAAAGTTCAGTATTGTAAATTCAGTTTGTCACCTGCCAAGGTTTCCTAAGCCTTTAAATGGTCCCTCAGTCTGGTTCAGTAGGACACACAATCATGGAAGACGCTGATTATGTCTTGTATTACTGAATCACTGAAATGAAGGAACGTTTCAAAGATATTCTAATTTATTGAGATGCACCTGTATCTATCTATCTATCTAAAAATAACAAAGTTCAAAGCAGCACAGTAACAAAACTGGATGGGTGCAAGTCCAACAGAAGACGGCTCCTTCTTCTCAATGTCTAAGCAGAACAGAATGGCAGCACTCCAAGGTTTCAAAAAAATAGTGGATTTATTTCAGAGCTCTGAAATAAATCCACTATTTTTTTTAAACCTTGGAGTGCTGCCATTCTGTTCTGCTTATCTATCTATCTCTCATATCTACACATGTGGACAAAATTGTTGGTACCCCTCATTTAATGAAAGAAAAACCCACAATGGTCACAGAAATAACTTGAATCTGACAAAAGTAATAATATATAAAAATTCTATGAAAATGAACAAATGAAAGTCAGACATTGCTTTTCAACCATGCTTCAACAGAATTTAAAAAAAAAGAAAACTCATGAAACAGGCCTGGACAGAAATGATGGTTCCCTTAACTTAATATTTTGTTGCACAACCTTTTGAGGCAATCACTGCAATCAAACGATTCCTGTAACTGTCAATGAGACTTCTGCACCTCTCAACAGGTATTTTGGCCACTCCTCATGAGCAAACTGCTCCAGTTGTCTTGGGTTTGAAGGGTGCCTTTTCCAGACGGCATGTTTCAGCTCCTTCCAATGATGCTCAATAGGATTAAGGTCAGGGCTCATAGAAGGCCACTTCAGAATACTCCAATGTTTTCCTCTTAGCCATTCTTGGGTGTTTTTAGCTGTGTGTTTTGGGTCATTATCCTGTTGCAAGACCCATGACCTGCGACTGAGACCAAGCTTTCTGACACTGGGCAGCACATTTCTCTCTAGAATCCCTTGATAGTCTTGAGATTTCATTGCACCCTGCACAGATTCAAGACACCCTGTGCCAGGTGCAGCAAAGCAGCCCCAGAACATAACAGAGCCTCCTCCATGTTTCACAGTAGGGACAGTGTTCTTTTCAAGATATGCTTCATTTTTCTGTCTGTGAACATAGAGCTGATGTGCCTTGCCAAAAATTCGATTTTTGTCTCATCTGTCCATAGGACATTCTCCCAAAAGCTTTGTGGCTTGTCAACATGTAGTTTGGCAAATTACTTTTGTCAGATTCAAGTCTATCTATCTCTCTCTCTCATATCTATTTATCTATCTCTCTCTCTCTCTCATATCTATCTATCTATCTATCTATCTCATACCAGGAACTTAAACTGAGATGAATGAGGCTTGGTAAGGAAGATCATGAAACTGAAATCTATGCAGCCAGGGTCTGGAGTTTCTGATACAAGTTATAGCAAATCTGTCTGGCTGAGACGCCCCAATCCGCCTTGATCCCTGAAAAAACAACAAAGTGGCACATTTTTTTGGCACAAAATACAAGTGCGCCAGAAAGTATGCCACTTTTACACCAGAAAACAGAAGTGATCGCTTTAATAAAAAAAAAAAACCCAATTGTTCTTTTTCAGTGCTATGGGGAAGCCTATATAAAAATTAGTTTTGCAAAAAATGCTACAGACAAAAAACACCATCGTCTGTAGTGTGTTTTGTATTTCTCTATAGAATTGAATTAAATATCTGGTCGCAGCATTGTTGGATTTAAAAATAAGTCAGTTAAAACGCTGTTTGTGAAACCATGGAAAAGATGAGGACACCTGGAGAGGGATCACAGTGCAGTTAAACAAATCTCATCCAGGAGGTGGAGTGACTCAGGGGCCGAGTGTCAAAACGAGCATTCTGAGGTATGCCCTTCTCTACTAATGAACACATTATACTGTGTAGGGCCACTGTGGAGTATTATACTGTATGGGGCACTGTGGGTCATTATAGTGTGTAGGGGCCACTGTGGAGCATCATACTGGTGTGGGGCCACTAAGAAGCATAATAGTGTTGTGGGCCACTCTGGTCATTAAACTGTGGCTGGCTGCTCTGGAGTATTATACTGTGCGGAGACACTGTGTGGGTCCACTGTGGAGAATTATACTGTGTGGGGACACTGTGGAGCATTTTATACTGTGTGGGGTGCACCAGGGAACATTATACATACAGGGCAATAGAACAAGAAACTGTAAGATATCGGGTAGAAAGGGGGCACAAAAATTTTGCCAGTATGGGACCCCAAAATTTCAGATGGCAGGATAGAATAAAAGGCAGTGCTAAAAGGCAGAATAAAGGAAAGGGACATTTATACTTCAAATGTGATTAAGTATGGTAGAGGGGGGGTCCCCAGCAAAATTCTTGTCCAAAAGTGGGTCCCGACTTCAGAAAGTTTAGGAACCACTGTCAGTAAACAATACCAACGTCTATCTACATAATAGTCATGCACTTGAAAGTAAGTAAATAAGTAAGGTCTCACTCCTGACTTATTCCAAGCAGCAGTGTAAAGAATGGAGGGTCGTTTTCATGGCTATTTCAAGTCCAAAGTCATACATATACTGTATATGCCTTGAGCTAAATCATTTATTTTGTTTGAGTATTGTACATCCAGGCTGAGATCTAGTTTCAGGATCTCTTTATGTTCGGTCAAATCCAATAAAACAGTTTCATCTAATAAAAAAAAAAAAAATCAAAGTATGGCAAATTGAAAAAAAAGCAGATGGTGCCATCTTGTGTCAGTTCAAGGGAAATACAAATGCATCTTCTGCCCTGTTATATAGAGTATGCAGCTTTTTTTATAGGCAGATAGAACACTATCTGCAGGCTACCTTTACCTTGTAGATGTAACTAATTCTAATCTGCACAATATCTGTGCTTTTAATATATATTTTTTTTTTATATTGATTATAACGTTATACTATTTTATCAAACAAGTGTTCACACAACTCACTTCTACCATTGCCTCTTCAAGTTGCATGAGCTCCTCATAATGATCTCTTGCCTCCTGTAGAGGACACACCATCACCTCTTCTACCTGTGGGAATAGCTGTAGCAGATATAAAGCACAGGCAAGTGAGATCATGAGTAAATTGGACAACACTGGTATCAGTACATTGTATACTATGCTGAAAACAAAAATACCTTAAGGCTATGGCCCCACGTTGCGGAAACGCAGATTTTTTTGTTGCAGATTTTGCTGCGGTTTTTTGAGCCAAGAACGGCTACAAAAGGAATGGGAAATATATAGGAAGTTCTTATACTTCTACCTGCTGCTAAATCAACTCACAAAACTGCAGCAAAATCTGCAACAAAAAAAGCTACGATTCCGCAACGTGGGGCCATAGCCTAAGTCATCCTCTTCTGCTCTTACAGCTCCTACTAGTCAGGCCACATTATTAGAAGTTCTTGTACCTTCATGACGGTCTCAAACATTGGAATCAAGACAAACTTAATAAATCCGATCTGGGCTTTGGGTTTTGTGACTTTATCGCGATCCATAAATGGGGTTACTGGGAGACCTTCTGATTTTTCCCGATCACTCTGTAAGGGAAAACTTTAGCATTAACTATTCACATAACATTTACTGATCTTGTGAAGTCTCAGTAAACTCATCTTCTTCCATTCCTGGTCACTGCTATCCTTCCAAAAGCTTTTAGAAAATTACACATACTACCTTAGTAATGTAACATAATATGTGCATTACTTCTCTCTAGTCCTGAAAGTTTGTTGCAATGTATCAA
Organism: Leptodactylus fallax; assembly: GCA_947044405.1. NCBI lineage: Eukaryota > Metazoa > Chordata > Amphibia > Anura > Leptodactylidae > Leptodactylus > Leptodactylus fallax. Next base: position 5,357,592 of record CAMRHE010000118.1, read on the forward strand.
TGCAGGTAAACTGTATCATACTGCAGACTAGGCTGCATAGATGCTCAGAAAATTAGCTAGGCTATTTACAATTGTAACAAACTCTCAGCTGTGAGACGTATTAGGTCTGGATGTGTTTTTCTCACTGGATTTAAAGGAAACTTGTCAGCAGATCCATACTGCCTTTAAAATAGGCATCACTAAATACCATTAGACTCCCTTATTACACTCTGAAATAGTGCAGTGCTTTATAAAGAGCTGGGAAGAAGTGTCTGCTGTGTGGCTCTTTCTCCAGTTATTTTATAAAGAGCTGAGATGATGTGTCTGCTGTGTGGCTCCTCTCCAGTTATTTTATAAAGAGCTTAGAAGAAGTGTCTGCTGAGTGGCTCCTCTCTGGTCATTTTATAAAGAGCTGAGAAGAAGTGTCTGCTGGGTGGCTCCTCTCCAGTTATTTTATAAAGAACTGGGAAGAAGTGTCTTCTGGGTGGCTCCTCTCCAGTTATTTTATAAAGAACTGGGAAGAAGTGTCTTCTGGGTGGCTCCTCTCCAGTTATTTTATAAAGAGCTGGGAAGAAGTGTCTGCAGGGTGACTCCTCTCCAGTTATTTTATAAAGAGCTAAGAAGATGTGTCTGCTGTGTGGCTCCTCTCCAGTTATTTTATAAAGAGCTAAGAAGATGTGTCTGCTGTGTGGCTCCTCTCCAGTTATTTTATAAAGAACTGTGAAGAAGTGTCTGCTGTGTGACTCCTCTCCAGTTATTTTATAAAGTCAAGAGTGGCTACAAAAGAAATGGGAAATATATAGGAAGTACTTATATGTCTCCCTTTTGCTCAGTCCACTTCTGGCTTTGGCTCAAAAAACCACAGCAAAATCTGCAACAAAAAAACCACTATGTTTCTGCAACTTGGGGCCTTAGCCTAAAAGGGTTGTTATTTTGCAAACATACTAAAATGTAATTGTACTTTAAAACTGCCATAAAACAACCCCCCTCCGCAGACTTACTTTTTATTTCTACTCACCCTCCAAAAATAAAATTAGGAGCCAAACATCTAAAAAATGTGAATGCTCCATGAGCTCCATGCAAATGGAGTGATGGTGCATATGCATAGCAACTGCTCTATTTACTTCTACGGGACTGTCACAATGACAATCTCTTGTAGCCCCATAGAAATCAATAGAGCAGTTGCCAAGTATGCACAACACTGTTCCATTCACATGTGGCAAACAGGGGACCCCACCATTCTCCTGACTACTGCCCTCCCAGTAATTAGACACATATTCCCTATCATGTGAATACGGGAGGAGGAATACACCCTTAGTCTGAAGCCCCACGTTGTGGAAACATGGCGTTTTTTTGCTGCGTTTTTTGAGCCAAGGTCAGGAGTAGATTGCACAAAAGGGAGAAATATAACAGCGTTCCATATATTTACCTTTACTTTTGTAGCCATTCTTGGCTTTGGCTCAAAAATACACAGTAAAATCTGCAACAAAAAAAGCTGTGTTTCCGCAACATGGGGCCTCAGCCTTAAAGGGAAAAGGCAATCATCTATATAGTATGGGTTGACGTGAGGAAGGTGTTATCTACAGTCATGGCCAAAAGTTTTGAGAATGACACAAATATTATATTTTCACATGATCTGCTGCCCTCTGGTTTTTATGTGTTTTTGTCAGATGTTTTTATCACATACAGAAATATAATTGCATTCATATTATGAGTAACAGAAGCTTATATTGACAGTTAGAATGAGTTAATGCAGCAAGTCAATATTTGCAGTGTTGACCCTTCTTCTTCAGGACCTCTGCAATTCTCCCTGGCATGCTCTCAATCAACTTCTGGACCAAATCCTGACTGATAGAAGTCCATTCTTGCAGAATCAATGCTTTAATTTTGTCTGAATTTGTTGGTTTTTGTTTGTGCACCCGTCTCTTGATGATTGACCACAAGTTCTCAATGGGATTAAGATCTGGGGAGTTTCCAGGCCATGGACCCAAAATCTCTATGTTTTGTTCCCTGAGCCATTTAGTTATCACCTTTGCTTTATGGCAAGGTGCTCCATCATGCTGGAAAAGGCATTGTTGAGCGCCAAACTGCTCTTGGACGGTTGGGAGAAGTTGCTCTTGGAGGACATTCTGGTACCATTCTTTATTCATGGCTGTGTTTTTAGGCAAGACTGTGAGAGAGCCGATTCCCTTGGCTGAGAAGCAACCCCACACATGAATGGTTTCAGGATGCTTTACAGTTGGCATGAGACAAGACTGGTGGTAGCGCTCACCTCTTCTTCTCCGAATAAGTTGTTTTCCAGATGTTCCAAACAATCGAAAAGGGGATTCATCAGAGAAAATGACTTTACCCCAGTCCTCAGCAGTCCACTCCCTGTACCTTTTGCAGAATATCAGTCTGTCCCTGATGTTTTTTCTGGAGAGAAGTGGCTTCTTTGCTGCCCTCCTTGAGACCAGGCCTTGCTCCAAGAGTCTCCGCCTCACAGTGCGTGCAGATGCACTCACACCTGCCTGCTGCCATTCCTCAGCAAGCTCTGCACTGCTGGTAGCCTGATCCCGCAGCTGAAACACTTTTAAGAGACGGTCCTGCCGCTTGCTGGTCTTTCTTGGGCGCCCTGGAGCCTTTTTGGCACCAATGGAACCTCTCTCCTTGAAGTTCTTGATGATGCGATAGATTGTTGACTGAGGTGCAATCTTTCTAGCTGCAATACTTTTCCCAGTTAGGCCATTTTTGTACAGTGCAATGATGACTGCACGTGTTTCTTTAGAGATAACCATGGTTAACAGAAGAGAAACAATGATGGCAAGCACCAGCCTCCTTTTAAAGTGTCCAGTGGTGTCATTCTTACTTAATCATGACAGATTGATCTCCAGCCCTGTCCTCATCAACACCCACACCTGTGTTAATGGAGCAATCACTGAAACGATGTTAGGTGGTCCTTTTAAGGCAGGGCTGCAATGATGTTGAAATGTGTTTTGGGGGATAAAGTTCATTTTCTAGGCAAATATTGACTTTGCAAGTAATTGCTGTTAAGCTGATAACTCTTTATAACATTCTGGAGTATATGCAAATTGCCATTAGAAAAACTGAAGCAGTAGACTTTGTAAAAATTAATATTTGTATCATTCTCAAAACTTTTGGCCATGACTGTAGAAGTCCTTCTTTCACCACTGCCTAGGCAATAAACATGCGGATGCTGTTCTATAATTACAATTTTTTTCCTAAGGGCAGTAACCTGTTCTCTCCTGTAGGCATCGCTCTTGCAGAACAGGATAATTCTACTGTTTCCAACAAGGCAAACATAATTGATCACAGTGAGTTATACAGACCTGCATGAAATACTCCTCAAGCAGACAGTCTACCCAGGGCTCTGCCACCTCTGTGGGGCGCACTTCATTGGAGATATCACAGCATTTTATCAGTACCATCTGCAGCTGAAAAAGAGAACACAACATCATTGGACAGTGGAAGGTGAACTCCCCTACCATCAGACTTTGCTGGGCATTGTAGCTAGACAGATGGCCAACAGATTCTGCTATATTCCTGCAGTGTCACATAGCGAACTCCCCAATTTAAGACAATGGTAAAACTAACCACAGTCTGTTTCTACATTATGTATAACCATGTATTAGGAAATTTAAGGGAGATTCCTGGAGCCCCTATGGCTCACAGATGTTGCTTCGATCACTGATTTTATCCCAGGTGCTGATTTACCATTTACAGTCTATTTAGTCTCTGTCCTCCTATAATCCCTTGCACTGCAGTATTCTCACACTGTCCTTTCCAGGTGAGATTTATAGCTCTGTTCATTCAGAGTCTTCTGGTTTATTGATAAAATTCCAAAAAGACAGTAAAGACTAACATTAATACAGACCGAGGAGTAAAAGAGTGGAGAATGATGCCACTGTGCATAACAATATAGGTATATACTGTATGCAGAGATGTGTCTAGGGGATCTGCAGAGATATAGTGATCATGGCAGCAGGGTGGTATCTGCACTTTATGACATTTAGGCTAAGACCCCATGTAGCGGGCCGCAACAGAAACGCATCGCGATTTTTCATGCAGCGCTTTTTACACAAAGTCCGCAGAGTTTTCTTCTGCGGACTTTCTGCTTCCATTATACCTATAGGGAAACCGCCGGCGTTTCCGTTGGTAAAGTTGACATGCTGCGATTTCCAAAACTGTGACAGTTTTGGAAATTGCACTGTTTCTGCTGCGCACATTTTTCTACAATGTGAGGATGGGATTTGCTAGAGGACCCAGCCTTAGGGTGTATTTTGCTTCAGTTTTGGAAAAATTGTGCCAAAAACTGCAGCATTTGAATACATTCTTATACAAGCAGAGCATTATGGAGGAGACTATATGGAGATCTATACACCAGTCAGGGACTGTGGAAAGCTATATAGACAGCTGCTAGTGGAGATGGAGAAGACCAAGATAATGCAGACTCAGCTAAGAACTTACAGTTTTCACATGTTCCTCATTACAGAAGTCAAAGGCGGAAACAATTTGTTTAAAAGACTCCAATATGTCGCCATGCCGAGCCATGTCAGTCGCTAGAATCAGGCGAATGATGGACTGTAAGAAGGTAGATTTCCAAAAACAAATACCCATAAATAACAACATGTCAAATGTAAAAGCCACAGGTGACATTTAAAGCTGTATTCACCCCCACCGAATCAACTACTACCACTACTATAAGTGCTTAATCAGATGGCAATGTTTCACATCCATGTGCACTGGACAGCAGACAAACCCATTTTAGTGAATGGGGTTCACTTGAAAAATTGCAGCAAAAATAGACCAGAATATCCCGTGTCAATGTGCAGTCTGGTGTGTCCTCTGACTGCACTGACAACACACAGAGCTGCAAACATTTTTTTATTGTCTGGGGATTGCCGGGGCACCAGCGCCAATAAGGAAAACAGCTGTCTGAATAAGCCCTAATCTATACATCAGTGAATAGTGGTATTAGATATTCCTTATACAGAGCCTATGTACAGAATATATAGACCATAACCCAAGGAGGTCCCACTCGGCCTTTTATTTAATATCCAGGGACCAGAAAATGAAAACCCGGTGATCCCAGTTTCTGACCTGTCGGATCTGTTTGAAGAGATCAAGGGAAATATTACAGAAGATGTTGGTCTCTGGCTGTGCCAGGATTTGGAAAGCCACTGCGCAGTGATGGTTCTCCAGAGGAGATATATCATTGTAGCGAATCGCCAGTTCAGTGTGTGCGTTGATCTGATACCTTAAATAACAATATACTTATTAAATGCTGCTCATAAACTCCAGTGTCTGGGCACAAGAACTCACAATCTACCAAGAAATGTTTTTGCATATTTCAGTAGACTGAAACAACTGGGCCTGGTCTACATAGGGATGAACTTACGTGTTGTTGTATCCTGGGTGGTCAAGATCGTGACACACTGCAGCCGTCATAAGAACCCCCAGCTCCACAAGTGACAAACGGCTCTGAAGAAGGGTGAAAAAAACACAACACATTATGCTTCAGGACCAGAGTGAAATAATCGCTTTGATCTCTAAATAACACTTATGAGAAATTTGAAACTTTCAGCTTCTGGGAAAGCTTGGTGACAACCAGCATGACTGCTATAGGGGTTTTTCACCCAGCTCTCTCTGAAAACCTATGTAATAGTGGCCATATTGGTGGTCACCCAAATTTCCCAGTATCAGATGTTATTACCAGTAAATTTTATACAATTGTTCAGACCTGGAGCTCACAGAGGTGAATCATGCCATACATCATCTGCGTCACACAGAAGCAGTGCCGGAAGTTGTGGAATGGATTGGTTCTGTAATTTTCCTGAATACACAACTGTGAGAGCAAATGCACACAAAAATCAATTAGTAATTTCATGTTTGCTTTCAGTGCTGCCACCCAGCTTTCCCGTTCTTCTGAAAGGTAAATCTGGCTAATTATGCTGTGTTATGAGTAGATGCCCTTCTCTTACTGCATTAGTAGTTAGATATACCATACAGGAGTCTGAGAGGTGATGGAGGACATAATGTTAAATATCCATTACTGATATTTTACCATTTAAGGCTAAGGCCCCTCGTGGCGTCCCGCAGCAAAAAAGTCCTCTGCGGACTTTCTGTTTCAATTATACCGATGGAGAAACCGCCGGTGTTTCCGTAGGTATAATTGACATGCGGCGATTTCCAAAACCGCGCTGGTTTTGGAAATTGTCGCATGTCCGCAGTGCTGTTTTTACCACAAAGTGAGCATGGGATTCACTAGAATCCCATCCACTTTGCTCTGACTGTAAAACGTTGCAATTTTCTGTGCGGCGTTTCTGCCATGGCGAATTGCGGCGTTTACGCCATGTGGGGCCCCCGGCCTAAGGGTATGTTCACATGAAGTTTTTTGCAAGCTGAAAAAATGTGCTTTAGGAATTAGGAAACTTTTTTTGAGCCGTTTTTTTACATGATGCGTTTTTGTCTCGGTTTTTGTCGTGGTTTTTCTGCTCCAGCACAATGTATGAACCTGGAAGCTTCTCTTTAAAAAACGCTAGAGGTTTTTGCACCTCCCATTGATTTCAATGGGTTTTTCAAGGCAGAATCCCCCTGAAGATAGGTCATGTTGCTTTTTTTTTTTCCGCTAGCAGAAAAAATCAGCTAGAGGAAAAAAAACTGCTACTGACTCCCATTGAAATGAATAGGAGGCGTTTTTGCAGGAGGATTTTGAGGCAGATTCCGCATCAAAATCTGCCTGCAAAAAACTCAGTGTGAACATAGCCTAAAGGTGACAAAGCCTAAAAAATCACTATGGAGGGTGAGCAGTAATTCGGACTCTCGCATTTTTTACAATTTAATCCCCCATTGGTGATAAGAGGTTGCTGCCTGTCTCTTGTGCAGGTTTGGTTATATGGGAGTACGTACCAGCCAGCGCTTCAGGGTGATGGGGTTCATGTTGAATTCCCGCACAAGTCCAAGGTCATGATACATAAACTCCAGACAACTCAGCATCTGTGCAGACAATAAGGTGATGTGAGCAGCCACAGGTTATCTCCAATCCAGTATATGAGAGCACTTACAACTGGTGTGCAGGAAGGCAGAGGGCAGCCACCCAGACTTTATATGTCAGCAATTAACCTGTCTGCAGAGTTCCCTCTTCTATAACTACAGGAACCTCATGACTTAAAGGCTGGGCAATGTACACTGTGCGGTTGCAATCTATGAGAACTACAACACCCATTCAGTGAAATTCTCTTAATATGGCATTCACTGGTGATCAGCAGACACACAGCATAATGGGTATTACCAAATAGCATGTTAGCATCCTCACAAGTGAACAGTTAACTCCCCCAACAAGATCAGCACACCCTCCTAAAATACTCTGTGGTGTTGGAACCCTGCTTCTTCCAGTATAACTTTCAATTTCTGACCTCCTCTCCATAAATTTTTTGTGCACCTCAAATCACAATGTTCCCCCTGCCTCTGTTAATCCCATCATGAGTGGACAGGCTATTGCCACATTTAACATGTACCTAACCGATCGGATAACTTTTCAGGATAACGCTAGGTTCACACTAGCGTTCGGGCACTCCGTCCCAGATTCTGCTTAAAATCGGTGGAGGAGGCAAGGAGGAAACCCGGCTGACCCCATTATAGTCTATGGGGTCCGTGGGTTTCCGCGTATAACTGCTTTTTAAGCAGATAGGGTTTCTGTCTTTTGGGTCCCCAAGTGGACCCGAAGGTCGTAAACCCAAATGCTAGTGTGAACCTAGTGTTAGCTGCCATATGTGTGTAACATAGCTACCATACATGTGAATTAACACAATATCTGGCCATGATATGACTCTTATCCTGTAGTTTCTCCTCTGCAAACCTCTCTTTAATTCTAAGTTGCCCCAGACCTTTACTCTCACTAGCCTCTACCCCCTTAAACTTGTATGGAGCGCTGTAGTTTGATTCCTCTCTGAGCTTACACAGAGCTTGCTTATCTCTCTTGGGAGGCCAAGATGGATTCAGGAGAGATTTCAGAGTGTCAGTTTAGGAAGGAAGAGGGGGAGGAAACAAGCCTGATAAGTGGAGAAATAAGCATTTTTCTCTGACATACTGTATATATTATATTTTTTTTATTCACTTGTAGTATTGAAGAGTTAAAGTTGAGTGAGTTTTCTCAACAAACCTCATTATATTCCCAATGCCAGACATCAAAGGTGGGTTTCTTCAAGGTTTCGATAGTCTCAGAAGACAACGTATACTGTGGAACCAAAGATACAATGTCAATGATGTGTCACACAGAGCATTTTTCTCCCTATGTTGGGAAGGGTTAATTTTGCTTCTTGATTCTTCTTCCACTTCAATCCTAGGTTTGTTTTAGTAGACTTACTGGCTACTCTGTCATAGTCTAAACCAATGACCATTAGACATGTGCACAACACAGCTTCTGGAAAATTCTATACATTAGGGAGAGGGGGCTGAAAATGGATACATGTTTATTGCACACATAGGGCGTTATTTATCATCTGCCCCTTTTTTAGCCATATTTTTCGTCGGTGCGCCTTTTTTTTAGACTAGTTTTGCTGTGGTATCTATTTATGATGTAAGCGCACCTCCTTGTTAAATGTTGTGTATTAATTAGTTTAAATGCGTCTTTATAAGTGCACTTTGCCCCTTTTTTGTTCAAAAAGGCGAAATTGACACTTTTAATGCTGTTTCACCTGACGGGCTCTTTTACGCTACTCATTCACTGGAGTACATTTGCGCCTTTTTTGCCCCTTTTTAGTGGCAAGGGCAGGGGCGCACCGCTAATGAGGCAAAGTGAGGCGGCTGCGCCAGGCGGCACTGTCCGGGGGGCGGAATTTTTACTATTTAATGTAAACTAGCCCAGGACAAGCCGCTTTAAAAAAAAAAAAACAGAGCTGAGCGGGGCCTGTCCTGGGCTGGTTTACAAGACGTCGCATCTCACCGCAGGCGGTGATACAATGACGTCATCACGTCGCCTACGCTGAGACACGGACATCGCGGACAAGAAGAGGAGGTGGCGGCGGCTGCATCAAGGCATCGCAGGTGAGTATAACTTTTTTTTTATATATATAAATAGACCGTAACCTGCTGTAGTATCCCCGGCAGGTCACGGCCTATTTATTTACCTACCCCGCGTCTGCTCGTGGCCGCCCCCGCTTCCCCTTCTGCTATGGGACGCAGAAAGGGAAGTGGATGCCGCTGTGAGCGGCCGCGGGCCTCGGTAAGTGAGGCCGCGGGCCGCAAATACTACTATTATTATACTCCGGGGTCTTTTCGGACCCCGGAGTATAATAATCGGAGGCCTAGGGTTGGTGAGGGAACATAAAAACCATTGTTACTCACCTCCTGCGATCCGATGTAACGCCGAGCAGGCTTGAGGCCTCTGGTGACGTCATCAGGTCGCGTCGCCGGCCTGATCACGTGACGTGTGTGCGCAATTAAACAGGGCCGAAAGCTGCAAGGAGTGCACCGGTGTCCAGGATAGGTAAGTAGTACTGGTTTTTATGTTTGTCACCTCCCCTGGGTCTCCGATCATTATACTCGGGGGTCTTTTCAGACCCCCGAGTATAATAATAGTTCATGGGTGGTCCACTATGGGGCATAATACCCTGTGCAGGGACCACTGTAGAGCATAATACCCTGTGCAGGGGCCACTCTGGAGCATAATACAAGTGCAGGGGCCACTATAGAGCATAATACCGAGTGCAGGGGCCACTATAGAGCATAATACCGGGTGCAGGGGCCACTATGGCGCTTAATACAAGTGCAGGGGCCACTATGGAGAATAATACAAGTGCAGGGGCCACTATGAAGCATAATACCAGTGCAGGGGCCACTACAGAGCATAATACCAGTGCAGGGGCCACTATGGAGCATAATACCGTGTGCTGGGGCCACTGTGGAGCATAATACCGTGTGCAGGGGCCAATATGGAGCATAATACCGTGTGCAGGGGCCAATATGGGGCATAATACCGTGTGCAGGGGCCACTAGGGAGCATAAAACTGTTTGCAGGAGTTGCTGTGGAACATAATACCGTGTGCAGTGGCCACTGCGGGGCATAATACCGTGTGCAGGGGCCACTATGGAGCATAATACCGTGTGCAGGGGCCACTATGGAGCATAATACCGTGTGCAGGGGCCACTATGGAGCATAATATCGTGTGCAGGGGCTGCTGCGAGGCATAATACAATGTGCAGGGGCCGCTGCAGCCCATAATACTGTGTAATACTGTGTGTAGGGGCTGCTGTGGAACATTATAGTGTGTGTAAATGGGGCGCTATAAACATGGGCTATGGCACCTGTTTGTATTATACGCTGTCTGTTTATAGTGGCCGTGTGATGTAATTTTAGCCTTGTCACATACTGTAGACATGCATAGGATGAGGCTGTAGTTACATTACATAGCCGCTATGAGATGAATTACACTATGTAAACAGAGAAGCGGTCACGGCGCTTACACAGGTACCATTCAAACAGCTGATCAGTGGGGGTCCTGGGGTTTTGAGCCCCACTGATTAGTTTATTAATGACCTGAAAAACCTTTTAATTAGTTAACACCTGGGGTATTATTAATAATGGGCACTATTTATACAGGGCACACGCGGACATTATTAATATAAAGATGCACTTGGGAGTATTATTCATTATGGGGGGGTTATATCATATATTTTATAATTGAGGTAGCAGCAGGAGGGGTGTGCAGGTGAGGACAATGTGGGTCAGATGCCTGGAAAAGTGAAGAGCCAAAGATGTCTGTGTTGCAAACTTTACAGAGACAAGTCACAGCTGGAAGAAGTGGTCATGGCGGTCCAAAGGGAAGAGAAAGGAAATGTGAAGGATTAGTCAGAGACGTCACCTGTAAGTCACAGAATGTTACTGCCCTGTATTCACCTAAATTATAGAGGATAAATACCTGAGTGATGGGGGTCTGTCTGCTGAGAATTGGGTTTTTCCCCCACTGGGTGGGAATTCAGCCTGACCGCAGTCATATATATAGGTGTGTCACTTGGTGGATGGACGAACCCGCGTGGCTCTCATTCACTTCGATGGGAGTGCCAAAGATACCCGAAGTCCAGTACTCAGATATCTGCGGGGCTCCTATTATAGAGAATGGGGGACACGTGGGCTCGTCCATCCACCAAGCAGAAGATGTGTGACGTTACTTTCATTGTTAATGCCGTGTTGTTGATCTGATACTGAATTAATGCAGTAAGAAGAATTCTTAAAAACTGTTTTATAACTTTGTGTATTGTGTATATTGTGCGACGATAACAGCGTGTGAAGCTAGTAGCATGGAAACTCAATTTTTTTTTTTTTTTTTTTTTGGGGGGGGGGGGCGTCTTTCTATAGACCGCCTCAGGCAGCAAAGAGGCTAGGTTCACCACTGGGCAAGGGCAACATAGTATCTGGAAAAAAAGGTGCAAATGCTTCATAAATAAAGTGCAGGGCACAAAAAGACCACAAAAGGCACAATTTCTGCCAAAAAAGGCAAAAGTAGCTTAATAAATGTGCCCCATAGTTTATAAAACATTGGTTATCATTTTGTCCTGTGAACCCCATCAAATCTGTCTGTCCCCTAAACGGACCCTCCAGTTATGCATAAAGATGGAGATGTGCTCCATCTTTTTTAAAGCATCTGTTACTCAGTGGAGAAGAGACACTTAGGCTGAGGCCCCAAGTTGCAGAAAAACAGCGTTTTTTGTTGCAGATTTTGCTGTGGTTTTTTGAGCCAAAGTCAGGAGTGGATTTAACATATAAGTCAGGGGTAGGCAACTTTCGGCACTCCAGCTGTTGTAAAACTACAATTTCCAGCATGCATACTTGCTTTGCTGTTCTTCGAACTACCATGGAAGTGAATGGAGCATGTTGGGAGTTGTAGTTTCACAGCAGCTGGAGTGCCAAAGGTTGCTGCCCCCTAGTAAGTCGTTCCTTTATATTTTCCATTCCTTTTCAAGTCGCTCTAAAAAAAACGCAACAAAATCTGCTACAAAAAATGCTGTGTTTCTGCAACGTGGGTCCTTAGCCTAACATTCATTTCTTTCTATGTGCCACAGCAGTTCATCAGACACTTTGATGGATTAGACTGGTAGGAGGCGATTGCCTGCTATAGACAATGGAGTTTGGAATTTATTAAGACCAGCATTTAGTGACTTGATAATCCATGCACTGCCAGAGGATGGTCCTCATTTACTTATAAATCAGGGGCATCATCTAGCAGGACCTCACACCTAGCTGGTGTAGATTTTAGGCATCATTTACACCAGTACACTGCTGTAACTGGTCATAAATCTGATGAGGCCAGTGTCCTTCCCCATTAGCGAGGGTGGTGTAAAAGAGAAGAAAGTCACAATTTTTTGTGCGAAACTCTGACCTGCGCAGAAAATTTTTAATGCCTTGTATGCCAGAAAACTTCTGTAAAGGCATGATAAATTCCCCCCATGAACTTCATACATGTAGATAATAACAATCACCCTGCCTCTTGTGACCATGGCATGAAAATGTGATAGTCACAAGTTTACCTTGGAGTAACTTGGAACATCCCTGCAGGGGTTTATCTGGGTTATTTCTCCAGAACGGTAATATTTACAGGGACAGCTCAGCCTGCTGAAAAAGAGTGTAAAAGGGTTAAATTGTACCTGTTGTTTCATTTGACTTTTCAGGATAAGATTTTATGTGTGTGTACATGAGAAGTGACACTGTTTCTGGTCATTATATGACTTATATTCTACAGTTTTAAGCAGTTTCCCATCTGTATCTGAAATGTGCAGTTCTCCCTGGGCTGGTGGCTAGAGACTAACTGCTGTGCTCTGCATACAATAAGTACACGAGAATCTGCTGTAGGTCTTGCTGTCACTCAGAAACAGCTCCAGGACCATGTAGGACATAGATAAAGAAGTATTGACCTGTACTGATGGAAATAACGTGAATAAAATCAACCATATGTTTGTTTTGGGTGTTCGATATAGGCAGTCTACCGCCACAATTGCTTCTAAATTTATATGGTGTGTAGGGATGGTTTGTGGTATAGCAAACATATCTTTTTTGTGTAAAAATGGAATACAACTGCTAAGAAAATCAACTTTTAATTTTCATGCAAATAAGCTGTTTGTGTACCCAGGGCACCCATTTTTACATATGGTCACCACATATAAGGACCGGTTAATCATTATGTTAGTGATCGGTACTGGGTGACATCAGTCATTATCTTAAGGGTCGGTACAGCTGAACATGTAGCCATGCCTCAGGTACACCAAACATGTCCTTTGCATACAGATTAAAAATTTTCTCAGCAACAATCTTGCACTATGCCGCTACCCACCCCTTTAACAGGAAATAAGTGGCAATTTTGGTGGTGGTAGACTCCCTTTAACTAAATGTATATCTGACGCTGCCAGAGCAGGATGTCACTGACCTGCTACTTCTTTCTTCCAGATCATCCCGCAGCTTTTTGAGTTCAAGCTTACATTTGTCAATTTCAATAGCCTTCCGGCCTTCAACTAGAAATAAAAGGTAGTTATGCATGTTTAGGATGTAGCAATATTGTTGTATTGTTGCTTTGTGTGTGTAATGGCCCTGGCAGCCTTCTTTCATGTTCTCCTCCAAATATGCCAGTGACAAATGTATACTGCAATATAACTTACTGATAAGTCAAGATGAAATAGCAAAGGTATACTAGATCGACACCATCCTACAAAATTAAACTGAGTCTACATTGCAAGAGAGTAAAAATGTATCAAACTTTAAAGTAACTTCATACATATATACAGTAATAAAAATGAGAGGTATCATCATTGTGGTGACAAACACATAGTAGGATCAATATTATATTCATATTTGCCTACAAGGGTCTGGGAGAATGGTGCAAGAAAATTTTTCGATAAGGCCATGCCCCCTTATTCAGGCCATGACTGACACATAAAGTACCTACATCACCAATAAAATGAGAGATAGCCTGTTGTATGCAGGAGCATTCCATTGGGCCCAGGAGATTTGCTCACTCTTCCAGGAGCCTCCTGGACGTTCTGAAAATTGCCAAGTATATATTTGTAACATTATGAACCGTGCAAGTTGTGGTATAATTTTGCTAAAAAAGTGTGCAAGACACAAATCTGTTGCTATTTCCTCACCTTCCACTCTACGCTCTAAGGTTGTGAGACGCTCGTAGACTTCTCTCTTCAGCTCACTAATCCTGAATGCTCTGATGGAAACACAAAAGAATGGAAAACAAAAATTACAATTCTGTTTATTTATCACTTATCACAATTATTGAATTCTATAATATACAGTCATGGCCAAAAGTTTTGAGAATGACACAAATATTATATTTTCACATGATCTGCTGCCCTCTGGTTTTTATGTGTGTTTGTCAGATGTTTTTATCACATACAGAAATAGAATTGCATTCATATTATGAGTAACAGAAGCTTATATTGACAGTTAGAATGAGTTAATGCAGCAAGTCAATATTTGCAGTGTTGACCCTTCTTCTTCAGGACCTCTGCAATTCTCCCTGGCATGCTCTCAATCAAATTCTGGACCAAATCCTGACTGATAGCAGTCCATTCTTGCAGAATCAATGCTTTAATTTTGTCTGAATTGGTTGGTTTTTGTTTGTCCACCCGTCTCTTGATGATTGACCACAAGTTCTCAATGGGATTAAGATCTGGGGAGTTTCCAGGCCATGGACCCAAAATCTCTATGTTTTGTTCCCTGAGCCATTTAGTTATCACCTTTGCTTTATGGCAAGGTGCTCCATCATGCTGGAAAAGGCATTGTTGAGCGCCAAACTGCTCTTGGACGGTTGGGAGAAGTTGCTCTTGGAGGACATTCTGGTACCATTCTTTATTCATGGCTGTGTTTTTAGGCAAGACTGTGAGAGAGCCGATTCCCTTGGCTGAGAAGCAACCCCACACATGAATGGTTTCAGGATGCTTTACAGTTGGCATGAGACAAGACTGGTGGTAGCGCTCACCTCTTCTTCTCCGAATAAGCTGTTTTCCAGATGTTCCAAACAATCGAAAAGGCGATTCATCAGAGAAAATGACTTTACCCCAGTTCTCAGCAGTCCACTCCCTGTACCTTTTGCAGAATATCAGTCTGTCCCTGATGTTTTTTCTGGAGAGAAGTGGCTTCTTTGCTGCCCTCCTTGAGACCAGGCCTTGCTCCAAGAGTCTCCGCCTCACAGTGCGTGCAGATGCACTGCACTGCTGGTAGCCCGATCCCGCAGCTGAAACACTTTTAAGAGACGGTCCTGCCGCTTGCTGGTCTTTCTTGGGCGCCCTGGAGCCTTTTTGGCACCAATGGAACCTCTCTCCTTGAAGTTCTTGATGATGCGATAGATTGTTGACTGAGGTGCAATCTTTCTAGCTGCAATACTCTTCCCAGTTAGGCCATTTTTGTGCAGTGCAATGATGACTGCACGTGTTTCTTTAGAGATAACCATGGTTAACAGAAGAGAAACAATGATGGCAAGCACCAGCCTCCTTTTAAAGTGTCCAGTGGTGTCACTCTTACTTAATCATGACAGATTGATCTCCAGCCCTGTCCTCATCAACACCCACACCTGTGTTAATGGAGCAATCACTGAAACGATGTTAGGTGGTCCTTTTAAGGCAGGGCTGCAATGATGTTGAAATGTGTTTTGGGGGATAAAGTTCATTTTCTAGGCAAATATTGACTTTGCAAGTAATTGCTGTTAAGCTGATCACTCTTTATAACATTCTGGAGTATATGCAAATTGCCATTAGAAAAACTGAAGCAGTAGACTTTGTAAAAATTAATATTTGTATGATTCTCAAAACTTTTGGCCATGACTGTACACTATAAGGATGCCATTACACATGCTATTTTTTCTACACTGTTGCATGGAGCACAATTAGCACCTGGAATGCTAGAGGGTGCTGGTCTTACAGGCACATATGGTGTGTTACGCATGGGAGTATAATGTTGTAAAGCCCTAGTATTGTTAAACCCCGTTTGTTGGGAAGCACAGTTCAGTTGGCAAGCAGAGGACAAAGATTCAAAGAGTACCTATGCTGAAGAGACTGGACAACATAGCAATGAGAAGCCTGTAGTGGAACCCAAGGTGGGGAAATTGTGAAACGTCGTACCTGAATCGAGTGAGTGGACGGTGGAACTCGGCTAGTGTAAGCAGCAGCAATAGCGTCGTCTCACCTGAGCAAGAGAGACTCCTATTGCAGGTTTCAGTAAAAACTGTTATAAACCCTACTCAGTTGTTACTGTATCTATCACTGGTCAGAAATGGAAAACGTTTTTTTTCCAAAAACACGTGTTAACACAAGTGAAAACAACATGTGTAATAGCACCCTAAAAATAAAATCTAGCATCTAGCCATACAGTCTGCCTTTACAGACATTTGTGATAGACTGGGTCTTGCTACAGCGCTCACTGAATGCCAGCGTGGTACTATAATAGGATAACACCATTGTAACAAGTCAGTTACAGAGACAGCAATTCATTCAAGAAGTAAAGTCTATGTAAAGTTATAGAGCAGGGTAACCACATAGTGCATAAAAGTCACCAACGCTCTACTAGAGCAGAACAAGAACAGAGATTGTGAGCCAGGCCCTCATCCAACATCAGAGTTTGCCCTCACAAATGCTCTTCTGGGTGCAAAAAATCCCACCGACACACCCCAAAATCTTGTAGAAACCTTTCCCAGAAAAGTGGAAGCTGTTTTAGCTGCAAATGGAGGAGGCAACTCCATATTAATGCTTATGGATGTAGAATGGGATGTCATAAAAACTCCTGTAGGTGTAATGTGTATGTGTCTCTACATTTTTATCCATATAATGTGTCTTTATACTTTCATCTTTTTCTGATACAGTATTTTCAAATTTACTTTCTCACAGAATCATAGTTACATGCTATATTACAGATCATCCTTTGTTTTCGGCTACATGCACTGAACTGTGTGCAAGTGCTGGGTCTGTGGTTGAATGACATGGACGGCACATGGATGCTAAACATGTGTCTCCACGGATCCATCAATTTACTTCAGTAAGACTAGCATGCAAAATGGACGGGAACAGGACCTGTCGTGAGTTTTGCCTCTGGCTCACAGCCCTATGCAGGGGCCCATGATAATACACAGGCATATGGGGCCATAGAATATAATGGGTCAGTGTGCTAACTGTGAAAAACACGGTTGTGTGCATGAAGCCTTTGGGTCCATTTACACAGTGTTATTTGCCACTGATTTTGAGGTCCTGATTCTGCCTCCCATTGTATTTAAAGACAGATATAGGAGCAGGAAGTGAAAAAAGTAAGTTCCCTGATCGATCTTGCTGTGGATTCTGCTACTAATTCAGCCACAGAGTCTGCGGCTCAAGACTACCCCAATCATCATGGCATGATCAGCGACAGTGGTGGAATCCGGATGCTTTGCATCGGGCATTAAACAACTGGGAGCTGGGGGGTGGAGAAATAAGAGGCTTCTGAGGCGATGTCCACCTCAAGTTCCTCTTCATTTTCTGTAGTATGTACATACCCTTACCTTTCTTCTGCTGCAGGGTGAAGATGCTTCCTGGAAGGACATACAAAACTCTGCTGCCATGAGCTTTGACATTAGCTGGGAAACTCTGAGGCTTTTTCAGAACTGGCACTGACCAAAACCTAAGTGTCAGCACTGCAGCCAAATGTAACTGATCACCCTCTATAGTGATTATACAGGTGCATCTCAATAAATTAGAATATCTTTGAAACGTTTATTTCTTTCAGTAATTAAAATAAAAAAGTGACCTCTTATATTTTCTAGATTCTTTACACACAGAGTGTTCTATTTCAAGTGTTTTATTTCTGTAAATGTTGATTATGGATTACAAGTAATGAAAACCCAAATCTAAGAAAATTAGAATATTGTAAAAAAGTTCAGTATTGTAAATTCAGTGTGTCACCTGCCAAGGTTTCCTAAGCCTTTAAATGGTCCCTCAGTCTGGTTCAATAGGGACTGAGGGCCCTGCTCGCAAGAGCTTACAATTTATGAGGTAGAGGGGGTGACACAAGAGAATATTCTAAAAGACACAAAAAAAAATTCTAATTTATTGAGATGCACCTGTATATATATAATAGTTAACATGTATTATCTGCACTTAAAATCCAATGGACCCATTCCCACATCCAAACAAGTCTGTGAGAGATTTGTGGCTGTACGGATATAAAGCAGACGTGAAAACAGCAGTTTGAATCATGTGAATAAGGCCTTATAGACTAAGAGAAGTCATAGATGAACTTCCTCAGCCAGTCTGGACCACCCACCTTGTAAATTCCTCTGTAACTTGTGCCAAGAGTGTCTGGAAAAAGTCTTCTTTTTCTGGAAAAACATGGAGAAGATCTAGAATGTAAGAAACTGTCACTGATTAGACCTAACTAGTTGACCATACCTGAATGTTACCTGATTGTGGAGACACCTCCTGAGAGATAATCCGGTATGGCATGCTGAAATCATTGCAAGACAATTAGATTGTAGATGTATACAGTTACTGTATGTTGAAATCAACGAGTGCATTGTATTATCTAGTTAACATGTTATAACACATTGTATATACACATATAAATTCTTACTTCTTGCAGTTGACGGGAATGTTTGGATCAATGGCAATCAAGGTGCCTCTTTGGTCCACAAGGATAATGGACGTCTGCCTGGTGGTAAATATATATATATCTCATTGTATGATTTCTATATGTGAGTATACATACAGAACTGTCTCTATATGACTGTTACATTGTATGTGCTGCAATAGCTGAATTTGCAGTTACATAAATGACCATTACCAGGGGAGTCCGGCCGATGTGCACAGAATCAGCTTGATGTCACTGCTGCAACTCTGATGGCTGAAAACAATCTGCAAAAAGCAAAATCTTTCAGTCATAACAGTGAAGGCAGAAAACAGCAGAAACACTGGGGCAGTTAGAGCAGAGGTGATACAAGTTATTTATCTATATAGCGCCAACATATGCTACTGCGTTATACAACGAATGTCATCACTTACATCAGTCCTTGTTGTCACTGGGACTCACAAACAAAATTCCAAATACTCTATGAGTATGTCACTGAAGTGTGAGAAGAAACTTAAGTAGCAGAAGGAACCCTTGCAAACACTGGGAGGACATACAAGTTCTATGCAGATGATGACTACAGTCCTATGACTACAGTCAACACTAAACCACCTTGCATAGAGGAGCAGAGGGAGTGATATCTGCCCCTTCCATGCTTCTTTCAAGAGACAATATTCTGATCAAATGTATTTATGTGTATGACATAGTGTAAGTCCATTACTATGTGGTCATCAAGCAAACATATAACATCATTACATTTTTCAGGCCACCCTATTGCAATAACACATTGTAGGGAACACAGAGGCTGAGAGTAGTAGTATTTGAAACAGGAGTCATTACAGTGGCTAAATGACTCAACCCAATCCTCCAGCTCTCCTCCTGGGCTGGTGCAGAGCTGAGAGGGCCTACTGTGTACCTGATGGTGGTGGTCGTCTTCCCCCAGGGCTCTTAAGGAAAAACATATGGATTAACGAACATAACTATTTACATAGTGGCACAGTGTATTGTATAAGCAATATAAAACAATTTTAGCAGTGTCCACTGGGATGCGGCAATTGCTCTTAGGACTCATTCACACATCCACATTTTACGTATGTATGGTAAGGCAGATTTATTAAAATCATTTAAAAGAAAAACTGGCTTAGTTGCCCATAGCAACAAATCACAATATAGCTTTCATTTTCAGGCGCAGAATACAAAATTAAATCCACATTGTATTGCTTACTATGGGTATCTAAGACAGTTTTGCTCTTAGACTGTTTTAATAAATCTGCCCAGGTGTCTGCATTTTTCACGGATGGCATACTGATCCATGTGTGAATTGATTTATTAATCTGTAATGTCTCATTTTGTCTGTACTTGAACCCTATGACTTGTAAATTACTGCAGGATATGTTGGCACTATATTAATAAAATGCATTATTATTATTATTCATTTCAATGTATGCATTCATATGTCTGTTAATTTCACAGATTGTTCATTTTTTGTCCCAAATGCTGTTGAATCACATCAATGCAAGTCTATGGCATCTGAGTGTCATCTGTTTTTCATGGACCCAAAGACATTGACAAACATAGAAATACTAGAAAACAAGGATGACGCATTTTTCATGGATGTCAAAAACGACTCAACGATGGACAGCAATGTGTGCTGTCTGTGATTAACATGGACATCACACATCTGGTAAAAGTGAATGTGTGAATGAGACCATACTCACGTTGTTTATGTACCTCAAGTAGAATTATACGGAGTAGCAGAATGCAATGCCGGCCATGTCTGGTGGAGAAGAATATGAGACTAGGATCTCCTTTTCTATTAATCCAACTACACGGATCCCCAACCATCTAACATTTACAACTTATCCAGAGTTATCAGCTGGAATACCCCTTTAAATGTAATCAAATCAAAATTTGCCCCTGGTATAAGACTAATTTCACATTTCTGTTTGTAAAGTCCATTGATATTGTCCATTATCATAGGATAACAGCAATGGACTTAAATGGTGCGGGAATGACCGATGCAGATGGAGCCCCCTCTGTCTGCTTTCATTCTGGTATAAAATATGCAGGACGTTTTCTTCTATTTGAAAAGGAAACAAACATGAGATATCAAAACTTCGGTCATGTTTTTACACTGGAGTGAATGCAGACAGAAGGGGCTCCATCTGCATCTGTCATTTCAGCGCCTTGTAAGTTTGTTGCTCTCATCCTATGATGCATGAGCGGAACGGACTTTACAAACCTGAATATGAATTTAGCCTTCGGCTGTGCTTACACTCTTTGGTGCTCACCTTCACCCCTTGGCCTCCTGGTCAATTCTGCAGGCCTATAATTGGTGGACAGAGGTGGAGAACCTATGGCTCACACCATTTCAACCAAGCTCACTCTTATGGGGGCCAAAGTCAGACATTATGGCTCACTATCTAGTATGGCTTAAGTGTCAATTGAAATTTCAGTTGACTACACTATATTGCCCTCTGACCCCATTCCTTTTCACCCCTCTGCTCGCAGGTAGCTTGACAGCGACGTTGGGTCAACCTTGGTCTCGGGCTGGCTTCTTGCGATTGATGGACCTGGTCAATTTGTTGTCTTAGACTCCTTTCTTTTTCTAGTCTCCAAGATAAATATTCTCTCCCACTGAATGCTGCCTATAGCTATCCCCAGATTGCCTGTTTTTTCTCCTCTGTTATTGGTGCCCAATCTCTCCCCAAGTTCAGCCTATTTGAACAGTTATGCACCTATGGTCCCTCGACGTTAGGGCTGATCTTGGCCATCTATAGCTTGCTTTTAGATTTCTCTTCCTCCTTGCTCCCGACACATGCCTATACGACCCGATGGGGAGCCTGGTTGCGTAAGGAGTTTCCCCTGGAACTGTGGACTATTATAAAGAGAATCAACTGAAGATCCTAATGAACTGTTTCATCATTCTGAAGATGCTTCATAAACTGAATCCTTCCTACCCTAACACCTACTGGCGCTGCGGCTCCTGGGGGGGAATTTCTGTTTCATATTTATTATCAATGACCTCAGATTAATCCCTTCTGGGCCACGGTCCAGACACTGTGTCATGGCCTTTTTTAACCTACTAATCCTATTGGACCCTATTGTTTACCTTTTGAATGTTCCCCCTTAAGTCCCTAGGCAAATTTGATGCCAGGCTGCTTCCAATGTCCTTCTGCCAAATGCCTTATTGCTCTTTTCTGTAAACAGCCGGCCCCGCTGTCATGGGCAGATCTCTACTCTAAGATGATGGATCTGCAGGCCATGGAATACCTAACTGCTCTGCTTCGCAACACTAAAGAAAAATGTATGGACGCTTAGTCCTTATGGGACTCAGGCTCAGGCCAACACTGCAGACTTGAGCACCCAGGGTAAGCTCGGGTGACTCTAGCTTTTCTACACTTTATTAATGCTTCTAGCTATGCTGCATTGTTCTGGTTTGACTTATTGTCTTTGTAATGTCTATGTCTTTTTTTTCCTTTTTGTTTCTGTTAAATTTCTAAAACATTGAATGAAATACATTATATTGAAATGAAAATATAAAATCTCTACTTGTGGTCAGTGACTGGAATTATATAATCTAGTTCTGCTTATGCAGCTGAGTATTTGTTACAATGTCGTCAATCAGTTAAACATTGCAGCAGAATAAGTAATGTCTACCTAGATGTATACGCTAGATGTATACGCTAACAGGGCCTATATGTGTTTACATCCCCTGAATGTAAGAGAGAGAGAATGTTCCCATTCAATGACAGGAAACAGGAATCCTGGAAATATTAAAAGACAAAGTATATTATAAAGTAGCAGAGCTGTACAATAT
Source organism: Leptodactylus fallax (assembly GCA_947044405.1). Taxonomy (NCBI): domain Eukaryota; kingdom Metazoa; phylum Chordata; class Amphibia; order Anura; family Leptodactylidae; genus Leptodactylus; species Leptodactylus fallax. The sequence continues at coordinate 5,379,974 of CAMRHE010000118.1, forward strand.
CATTGAGGTTCCTGTTTGTGGCTCATCCAATGTTCTTCTACTTTTATACCTAAGTTACTATGAGTAGGACTCACCTTCTGCACCTTTCCATCCACCTCCAAGAAGATTGTCTTCTGCGCTGAAGCTGCTGATCCCATCTCTTGTCTGGTCAGGTCTTCCCTTCAGGAACTAGTTCAGTTCTCATGTTATGAGGTCTACTGGCCTGGTGTCCCCTGTGCTTTGAGCATCTTATTCATTTGTTGCGCTCGTCTCCAGTGACTGAATCGCCTTGGCTAATGAATAGTCTGTAGATTTGTTCTTGGCATGCGGCGTTCTCTAGTCCTGCGCCAGCTTTGATCTTTTATCATTACAAGCTAAATATAAAAGGCGGCCACACTCAAAAGGACAGAAAGAGAAGGTGTCATTACCGCGGCCGTGTGTCACAATACATCTGGTTGTCATGGGAAGGAGCCTGTAATAAGCCCTCTCCACATGCACACACCTGGGACCCAGCCACTTCCAGAGCTTTCTAGATGCTGGGAATCTGCCCCATGTGCCAGAATAGGAAAGATGGGTAAATGTTACCCAGAAACTACTGGAAGTGATATTATTCTAATCATAGTATATGAAAACTATTAGAGCGTAGTCACATGGTGCAGTTGCACTATAGTTTACTCTTGCAGCAAGAACTGCATTGCAAAACCTGTTTGCATTTTTACTGAGATTTGCCTTGGTTGTGCAGCTCCCTGGAGCACTGCTTTTACACTCAGACCCCTACCATTTCCTGCCAGCAGTGAGATTAATCCTTCCACTGCTATGACATCACCAGTCGTACTTGGACAACAACAGCAGTGCTCTAGGGCTGAGGGCCGGCCCCCAGTGCACCAACTGCCTCATTTACATAAAATGAGTTGTTCTTCCCTAGAAGCGTCTTTAAAAGTGACCTACATAACAGAGGTATGTTGTTAATCACTGTAATGAGCTTTGTAACACTCTTAGGGGAGGTGGTAAACCATAGCAAATCTATGTGAAAACATGTGCTGTATGTGTTGTGTGACAACCGCACTGTGTGAATACACCCCACCTGTACATGTGAACATATTCACATTCCCTTCCTATGTAACACTATTGAATAAAATTACATTTGCAAGAATCTCAAAGCCTGATATGGCCAAATTTGTACCTGTCACATTCATGTCTTAGGGTGAATTCACACGTCTGATTTGTTACAAATATTTTTGACTATGCCACATCATTTATCTGCATGGGGCTTGCATAAATCCATGTGTTTCTCACTAAAACAATTCCATTCTGATGATTGAAGCTGATTTTCAGTCACAGAAAATTTGTGTGTGTTCACCATAAGACGTAACTAAACTCCAAGGGGCATTTAGAGAATATTTTCTGTTATCCATCCACCAGTGTCTAGTCATAAAAACAATAGAAAATCTGGGCCCTTGACTGCACCAATGTTCTTTAGTTTGTGATTCAGTGCCCTAGTAACATAAGTGTAAAGTTAAGGCTGGGTTCACACTGCCGCTCAGCCTCCATTGGGGATTTCCGTCCCCCATTCCTCTTGAAAAGTGCGGGAGAAAAAAGTCATGCAAGCAAGACTTTTCTCTCCACATTTTTCGGGCGGAAAACCGGCGGACCCCATTATAGTCTATGGGGTCCGCGGGTTTCCAAGGGTAACTGCTTTTTAAACAGATTAGATTTCCGTACTTTGGGTCCGCTTGGGGAATGCCGAATATTAGTGTGAACCTAGCGTCAGTTCACATCATCTGCTTTGTTGCAGTTTTATTTTGTAGGCAAAATTGTAATTGGCATCTAAAGACAAGAGAGGGTTGGTGTACTTGATTGTCACAATCTGTGAGCCTAATTCCTCAGTCCTGAGGCAAGGTGGGGTACTGGGTTGCAGAGAGGGGCACAGGATGCACAGGTAGTCTTATTTACAGATTCCCCCATATTATTGTGAAATCATTCATCATTATTTATGCCCGTTTTCTATTAGATGTGAGCTGGCGTAGATTTCAGTTCAGTGCATGGCCTGGTAGAAGATGCTGCTGTTTAACCATAAGGCCTGTAGCTCATCATAAATCAGATTAATCTTCCAATGACACAGGGATTGTCAAGACTGGCATACAATAGGCTGCCCTTGATGAATCCCCCTCATTATTTTTTTGGACAGTATTTCATAACACTCATCAGCACAGCATGCACACCACTGTAGTGAGGGCAGTGCATTATGGGTAGCAACAATGAGACTATCAAGTGGTATTCAGGATGGGGAATTTGTGTTGCTTTGGTAGGCAGGAAAGTGTTGGAAAAGTAAGAAACCAAAGTTGTCTGTGTGGCAAACCTTGTAGAAGCAAGTCATTTCTGGCAGATGTGGTCATGGCGGTCTAGGCCTGTATAGAGAAGAAAAGGTAAAGTGGACAACTGAAAAAAAAAAGATATAATCTGTGAATTACTAGATTTAATAGTAGCTTATTCTGCCTGTGACTACATCTGATCAGTGCTATATTCATTTATTATTAGCTGTTTATTCATTCTGTTACTCTACAGATTGACTGCTGTAATATTGGTCTTTTCATACTATATTTTTCATTTCTATATTGGGGTGTTATTCAGACAGGGAATTGAGGTATTTCGGTCACTGCATTGTGTTGTTAGTCAGTTACAGTATTGTGATATTATTTAGGTACAATACGGTAGTATTTGAACACTGTATGGTAGGATTATTCAGTTAGTATGGTCATATTATGTAGTAATACATAGCAGTATTCTTTAGTTACTTATGTTATTATTCTTTAATTACAGTATGGTCATATTATTAAGTAACAGTACAGAGGTATTTTTAGCTATTGCACAGTATTACATAATGACAGTATGTCATATTATTTATTAACAGTATGGTGGTGTTTTTTAGTTACTATATTGTAGTATTATTCATTTATAGTATGGTGATATTTATTCAGTAATGGCACGGTGGTATACATGCAAATGTTTGTGTCTTGCTACGCACCTTTCAAAATTGTCTAATTGTGGCAAAATTTATTAAGACTGGAAAATGTTAAATCTTAACTGGAAAATGCCAAAATCTTAACTTTTTTAGTGTAAAAAAGGGCATTGCTCCAAAGATGCACTGCACCTCTACCCATCTTTAACATCAGAAAACTGGTGTAGATGAATTAGTCAATTCCCCATTGCTTTGTCAAGTCAGTGCCAGATTTATTACTGGTATGCAATAATTTTTTAGCACAAAGTAATGGTCTGAAGTATGCCAACTAGGAGCTGGCTTAAAAAGAGACCAGTGTCTAGCTTGCCAATTCAGTAACGTGATGTACATCACTGTGATAAATGTGGCACATCCTGTGACTACCTTATCTAAGTTCATGCTATGTAAGTACTATGGATGTTTTACATACCGAAATACACTTGCAAACACTCTCCCATTGACTTAATTGAAAAATATGCTTTGTTGTTTGGGCAACATATTTTTGCACTGTGTATTTAATATACACACTACGTTTTACTTTAAAAGTGCTTGTTACTGCTTTCTGGATTCCAGAAGCTGATTTATCTTGAAATCAGCTACTACATATGCTGTGTGAACATTGCCTAACTCTTGGCCAATGCACTAATATATAAATGCAATGCTTTTTTCCACAGTGCTTTTTTGCTGCAGCCCGCTATGTGGGGCCTTAGCCAAAAACAGATTGACCATGCTGACTTTAAAAAAAAAACAAAAAAAACAATTAAATTGCCCCAGTTGGGTATTTTATTTGTAAATGTTGAAGGTGGGATCGCTCACACAAAATATCCCATCATCAATCTGACAGCTGTCTAAAGAATATGGCTGGCCTTACTCTAACCACACAATGGTATTTCAGATGTTCAGCTTTCTGTTCGATATAGGGATGTGCATGTTGCATATGATAGTCATGATTTTTAGGCCTCTTCCTAACATCTCACAGTCCTGAATATCCTGCAGAGTATTACCACTCACAGCTGGGCGGTCGCTGCTGCTGTGTCAGTTCCTAACAACTCCCCAGTTGATACCAATTTACTAGGCCAAAACCACCAGCTCAGCATCATATCGCAGCAATTAGGAGTCACTATCACACCTCTGCTTGCTGCTTTTTCCACAACAACTGACTAATTCTGAGCTCATTATACACATCTGTCTGAGCACAGGGGACCCCTAGTGTTATTACTATGAGGACAGCTATAGTTTGGGTTTTACAATTCTGGTCCTGGTCTAGAGACATCAGATAAATCGTGTGTAATTTTCTTACAAACAACAGAATTCACGTCCAGAAATCAGTCCCACAACAGATGCTGCTCACAATCAGTACAACATACAGTATATAAAGTGTGTACACAGTGGGAGGAATTTTTCAGCTATGCAAATTTTTTGCCATTTTAATAACATGTGACTTTTTAACTAACATGTGACTAAAATTATGCAAAGTTTATCAAAAATAAGAAAGTTTGCTGGATAAATTTTGCACAAATGAATCATTAATGGTCCTTCTACAGTTCTACAAAACATTCTGTAAGTACTCAAAGAGCGGAATTCAGATTGGCATTTCTAAAATACTATATTATATTATACAATATAATTGTGCGATCATTGGAAGCCACAAGGGGTTGCAGCTACGTGAGTATGCACCCTAACACAGGCTGTAAGGCCTTATTTATACATCAGTTTAAAAAAAAAAATAAAAAAAATGGAGATGTCCTATTTTTGTCTGTATTTCCATAAAATAACGCCAATGCAAGCCTAAAGATGACATAAATCCAACTGCTCTCTGTTTTTCACGGATCACAACACATTGCAAAGTATTATTAACGCAAGACTGAAAAAGGAATGGCACCACCTTTATAAATAGGAAGCATCTGGATCTTCCTGACCATCTACAGCGTGCTCTGCAGTACAGCACAAGTAGTCAAAACCAATGTCTTCAACAAAGAAAAACCGGAGCACACTTCTCTTTATTTCATCATTAAAATACAGGGTGGGACGTGGCACAGTGCAAACATAGTGATGGCCGTTTTGTGATTTCTATCGCTTCATCATGGCTCCATGACACCGTCTTTGGTACAGTAGTGATCTGACTGCTTGGGAGATCACTGCATCATAACTCACTATTCAGTTCAATTCACACAGGCACATGGACCATGTTTTCTGGACAGGAGTAGGCTGCGTGCATACAGCCTTAAATAAGTGCAAACCTAGACTAGACAGGGGCTATCCAGAGATGGAAACTTTGCAGCTTCCAGCCCAAGTTCTGCCAGCCCCCTTCTCGGTCACTGCTGATGCTATTATAATGAGCAAGTCTGCAAGCCCCCACAATATACAGTACAGACCAAAAGTTTGGACACACCTTCTCATTCCAAGAGTTTTCTGTATTTTCATGACTATAAAAATTGTAGATTCACACTGAAGGCATCAAAATTATGAATTAACACATGTGGAATTATATACTTAACAAAAAAGTGTGAAACAACTGAAAATATGTCTTATATTCTAGGTTCTTCAAAGTAGCCACCTTTTGCTTTGATTAATGCTTTGCACACTCTTGGCATTCTCTTGATGAGCTTCAAGAGGTAGTCACCTGAAATGGTTTTCACTTCACAGGTGTGCCCTGTCTGGTTTAATAAGTGGGATTTCTTGCCTTATAAATGGGGTTGGGACCATCAGTTGTGTTGTTCAGAAGTCAGGTGGATACACAGCTGATAGTCCTACTGAATGGAGTGTTAGACTTTGTATTATGGCAAGAAAAAAGCAGCTAAGTAAAGAAAAACGAGTGGCCATCATTACTTTAAGAAATGAAGGTCAGTCAGTCCGAAAAATTGGGAAAACTTTGAAAGTGTCCCCAAGTGCAGTGGCCAAAACCATCAAGCACTACAAAGAAACATGAGGACCGCCCCAGGAAAGGAAGACCAAGAGTCACCTCTGCTGCGGAGGATAAGTTCATCCGAGTCACCAGCCTCAGAAATCGCAGGTTAACAGCAGCTCAGATTAGAGACCAGGTCAATGCCACACAGAGTTCTAGCAGCAGACACATCTCTACAACAACTGTTAAGAGGAGACTGTGTGCAGCAGGCTTTCATGGTACAATAGCTGCTAGGAAACCACTGCTAAGGACAGGCAACAAGCAGAAGAGACTTGTTTGGGCTAAAGAACACAAGGAATGGACATTAGACCTGTGGAAATCTGTGCTTTGGTCTGATGAGTCCAAATTTGAGATCTTTGGTTCCAACCACCGTGTCTTTGTGCGACGCAGAAAAGGTGAACAAATGGACTCTACATGCCTGGTTCCCACCGTGAAGCATGGAGGAGGAGGTGTGATGGTGTGGGGGTGCTTTGCTGGTGACACTGTTGGGGATTTATTCAAAATTGAAGGAATACTGAATCAGCATGGTTACCACAGCATCTTGCAGCGGCATGCTATTCCATGCGTTTAGTTGGACCATCATTTATTTTTCAACAGGACAATGACCCCAAACACACCTCCAGACTGTGTAAGGGCTATTTGACCAAGAACGAGAGTGATGGGGTGCTACGCCAGATGACCTGGCCTCCACAGTCACCAGACCTGAACCCAATCGAGATGGTTTGGGGTGAGCTGGACCGCAGAGTGAAGGCAAAAGGGCCAACAAGTGCTAAGCATCTCTGGGAACTCCTTCAAGACTGTTGGAAGACCATTTCAGGTGACTACCTCTTGAAGCTCATCAAGAGAATGCCAAGAGTGTGCAAAGCAGTAATCAAAGCAAAAGGTGGCTACTTTGAAGAACCTAGAATAGAAGACATATTTTCAGTTGTTTCACACTTTTTTGTTAAGTATATAATTCCACATGTGTTAATTCATAATTTTGATGCCTTCAGTGAGAATCTACAATTTTTATAGTCATGAAAATACAGAAAACTCTTGGAATGAGAAGGTGTGTCCAAACTTTTGGTCTGTACTGTATGTGATACCAGCGAATACGGAGAAGGGATTTGGATGCTGGACCCATGACCTGTGGCCAGAACCAGCCTGGGAACCTGAGGTTCCAAACTTGAGGCAGAAGCTGGTATGTTTGAGTCCGGAGATAGCCATTTTAAACTATACCAAGTTTAACAGTAACTAGTGCTGGGTAATCTGGTGCATCTTTAGAATATCTAGTCTAACTTTACACCACCTTCACCACTACTCCACCTTGATTTCAGCACACTTTTGGCACACAGTGTTGTCTCTTAAGCCCCACCCCCTTTTCCCAGGTCCACCTTTTCAGCAAGTATCTTAAAGGGGTTTTACGATATATATATATATATATATATATATATATATATATATATATTACAGATGGACAAAAAAATGTGCTGAAATGAATTTCCCCTCCTAATTGAGACCAATTGAAAAAACCCACTATTTTGCAGAAAAGGGGGCGCCCCCCCCCAAAAACCCCCCCCTCCCCCCCCCCCCCCCCCCCCCCCCCTCGCCCCCTTTTTTCCCCCCCCCCCCCCCCCGAGGGGGGTTCTCTCCCGAAAAAAAAGAAATATCTCTCAAAACTTTACTGCCCGCGGGAGCGGGGGGGGGGGGGGGGGGGGGGCGCCCGCCCCCGCGGCCCCCGCCCCCCCCCCCCCCAACAAAAAAACAACACAATGAAGAGAAGGGGGGGGGGCAGCGGCAGCGGGAGAGAGGGCCACCCCCCCCCTCCTCCTCCTTTTTTTTTAATTATTTATAATTGTATATATTTTTGTGTTTCTCTCCCTCTTAACACCCACCCCTAATAATATAAGAAAGAGGGGGGGGGGGGGACCCCCCCCTTTTATGTCAGCCTGCCTGTTCTGCAGACAGAGTGTGAGCAGAACAGCAGGAAGTGACGAGACAGAGAGCAGCAGCCATCTTGGCAAGTGTTGTATTGAACTGGTGTGGAGATTTTTCTGTACAGCTAAGCTGTATCTTGGTCCAGAGACAAACAGAGTGTAAAGAGACAACAGGACTAGTGAATCCATGTGAAAGGAACTGTGCTCAGTGGCTGATCAGTGAGACTGACATTGTGACTGTGTATATGGATACCACAGATAGAGACTCGCAGTGCTGTTGATGTACTGGACAGCACCTGCTAAACCCCGGCTTACAACCCAGCTCAGTGTATGGATTCGGCAGGACTGTCAGTGTGCTGAGTGGAATCTGCTGTTGGATTACATTGCATTCATTGGGTTTCCCTGTTAAAGAGGACTTCATTTCTCCCAAGATCCTGATAACAGTGAGGAGAGGACGCTTCACTATAAAAGAAAGGAACGACTTTGGGCCCCACCGCGCGCTTCTACGGACTGTAAGCGGTCCACCTGGACCACTGGGGAAAAGGGGGTGCACCCAAATGTGATGTCAGGGTCAGTTAGGGATAGTTTTGAGTATATTGTTCATTCAGTGTCCATACTGCAGAAGTGGACAGAGTAAAAGTAGAAACCATTACAGAATTTGCCTTGAAATTGTTCATGCTATATTGTATATTTTGCTTGTCTTTATCCCTGTCATTTTACCTTCAAATAGCCTTTATTAACTTATAGTAAATATATATTCTTTTCTTGAACTACCGCGTGTGCGTTCATTTCTGGTTGCGGAGTCCAAACCACCTGCCTTGCTCTCGGTTCACAAATTGGCGTAGTCAGCAGGATCCGCTTACCAGAATGGACGGTGACGCACCCGTTCGGGAGAATGGTGCTGGAGGAAGAATGCCAGCAGGGGCTATAATAAGTCAGTTAGCTAAATTTGATGGCAATAATATGTCAGTGAGTATGTGGGTGGAACAGATACGAATGATACAGCGAATGTACCAGACCGCACCAGAAGTACTAGTAGAGCTAGCAATATTGACATTACAAGGGGATGCTAAGACCACGGTGATATTGAGGCCATTTGAACAAAGGCAGACATTTGAGCAAGTAGTCCAGATTCTAGAAACCATTTATGGAGAAACTGCATTGCTGGGGTCTCTGCAGGCTCGGTTCTTCCAGAGGGTACAACAGGAGAATGAAAGCCTTCCCCAATATGCAAATGCCCTACAAGAACTGCTCTGAGATATTCAAGTGAAGGAAAGAGGGGGCTCGCCAGCCTTCTGTAACCCTGATCGGACTCTCCGTGACCAGTTTGTCCTGGGGATACGTGACGGCAGTTTAACTGTGACTATGCAGGATTTTATACGACGAGAGACTGATGCTAAATTCCATGATGTACAGGTAGAGGCCATCTCCCGTGCCAATAGTATGTTCCCGAAGCCCCAGACCGCAGTTGGAGTTACTTTGTCACAGGGGGCTAGTTCTGGCTCAGAGACAGTAGAAAAGGGGACGGTTAAAGAAATTCTCACAGTAATGCAGAAAATGCAAGAGCAAATGGAACACTTGCACACCCGTTGTGATGAACATTCTATGAAAATTGCAGACTTCCAGAAAACTGGAGGTGAAAGGGTGAGCCGTCCATACCCAGAAAATCAGAATCACCCACCACCCCGCTGGAGGGATGAGGATAGGACCTACCGAAGGGGTCCAAATCAGTTAATGTAGTGCTCAGGAGAAATCGAAGGGGCTTACCGAAGGGGCCCAAACAGATGGCCAGAACGACGGGAGATACGCTGCTGGGAGTGTGGACGGATGGGCCACGTTGCTGCTAGATGTCCAGAGCAGCGACAAACTTATGAGAGACCGCCGTTAAACTGAAGTCCCCTGCTGCTGTAGGGCGTGTAGTAGGGGAGACTGACAAGGAGACTATGTGGGGAGAATGCCCTAATGATGACCTGATCGCTGCAAGTCCTGTTATACAGGTGGAAATGGAGGGTATTCCGGTTACCGGGATGATTGACACGGGTTCCCAAGTAACGACCTTGAATAGAGACTGTTATGAACGGTACTTCCAGCAACATGTGAAATATGATCCCCATACATTCGTACGAGTGGTCGCAGCTAACCAGTTACCAGTTCCAGTCGTGGGAGTGGCCTGGATGAATGTCCGGGTATGTGGCCAAGATCTAGGTAGGAAAGGCATTGTGGTGGTACAGGAGTCACATGAAGTAAAGGTCCCTGTCATTTTGGGGATGAATGTGTTAAAAGAATTAGATCAGATCCTCTTTGAAAAGAAAGGTCACGGTTATTGGAAAGAAACCACCACCCATCGGCCTACTCAAACAGCTTTCCAGCGGCTGATCCGGACATGTGGCTTACAGAAAAGTTCAGATGCACAGCGTCCTCTGGCTCGAATTTCAGTTCCTTTGCATACAAAAGTTACACTGCCACCCAGTCGGGAGACAATAGTGTCCATGCCCATAGGCACCTGTCGGAAACTAGAGGGCATAGCTGTGTTGGTAGAACCACTGCAGGCAGCCGAAGGAGGTGTTGATCCGCTAGTGGCCCGTTCCTTGGCAATAGTTCGCAATGGAAGAGTACCACTTCGATGTGTAAACACTCAGGACCAGAGTGTGGACCTGACCCCAGGGAGGCAGCTGGCTAACATCTATGTGACTCCGGAGGAAGTAAGGAAAGTAACTCCAATGCAGCTGAAGCCGACTGAAAGGGATGAGTGGACCGTAACTGTGTCCATGGGAGAAGATGAGGAACCCACCTCTGAATGGAATGGCCGTGCAATTCGAGAACAGATGAAGATGGATGCAAGTTCATGTTCTCTGGAATGGGTGCAGAAGGTAGATGAACTGTTGTGGGAGAACCGAGCCGCCTTTTCACGGTATGCTGAAGATTTTGGATGTACCACAGGGATCTACCATGAGATTCCCACAGGAGACACCCCTCCAATTAGAGAGCGCTACCGACAAATTCCTCCACAGTTGTATCAGGAAGTAAAAGAACTGTTAGCTAAGATGCTACAGGGTGGGATCATCCAAGAAAGCCAGAGTCCCTGGGCAGCTCCTGTGGTGTTAGTAAGAAAAAAAGATGGGTCCATCCGATTTTGCGTAGACTATCGGAAGTTAAACGTTTGCACCGTACGAGATTCCTACCCCTTGCCATGGATTGAGGAGTCCCTCTCAGCGCTGGGGAGAGCCCGGTACTTCTCCTCACTAGATCTGGCTAGTGGGTATTGGCAGGTGCCGATGGCCACAAAAGACAAGGAGAAGACGGCATTCATCTTGCCCATGGGACTATACGAATTTAACCGGATGCCCTTCGGGTTGACAAATGCACCCGGAACGTTTCAGCGGTTGATGGAGAAATGTCTCGGTGACTTCAACTTTGAGTTCACTCTCATCTACTTGGATGACATTATAGTGTATTCTGCGACCTTTGAAGACCATCTCCACCAGTTGGGGCAAGTATTTCGAAGATTGCGGGAACATGGGCTCAAATTGAAACCCAGTAAATGTCGGTTGTTCCAATCTGAAATTAATTACTTGGGTCACCGCGTATCAGGAGAAGGGGTGAGACCATCAAGAGACAAGATAGCGGCTGTTCAAGATTGGCCAATACCGACTACCCTGCGAGAAGTGAGGGCGTTCCTTGGAGTAGCTGGTTACTATCAACGGTTTATTAAGGATTTCGCCAAGGTAGCAGCACCACTTAATGCTCTCCTACGAGGCACATCCGGTGGTCCAAAGAACCGGTCCGTGAAGTGGGGACTTGAACAGGAACAAGCCTTCCAGGCATTAAAGGATGCACTGACAACAGCCCCAATCTTGGCATATGCTGATTACCACTTGCCGTTCCAGCTGTATACGGATGCAAGCCTGTATGGTCTTGGAGCAGTGCTTTCCCAGCTTCAGGATGGCCAGGAGAGGGTCATAGCGTACGGCAGCCGGTCTTTGAGAGATTCTGAAAGAAACCCCGAGAATTATAGTTCATTTAAGTTGGAGCTGTTGGCACTGGTATGGGCCATGACCGAGAAATTCTCTGAATATTTGACCGGTGCTGAAGTTTTAGTACTGACTGACAACAACCCACTAGCTCACCTGGAAAATGCCAAGCTCGGGGCGTTAGAGCAGAGGTGGATAGCCCGAATGACTAAGTTCAATTACCGCATTAAGTATCGGTCCAAGACAGAGAACCAGAATGCTGACGGGCTTTCTAGGGTAACCGCCCAGACCCCCACAGTAGACGTGGATCATGAGTTGGAGCATGTGGAGGTGCCCGACTTCAGCAGATTTTCACAGGCCTTGGCCGCCGCTAATCAGTTTGAGATGGAGGGGACTGAAACGGCTCCTTTCTTTGGTCCCTCACGACAGGAATGGGCACAGATACAACAGACCCATGAGGGGCTGGCACAGATGATCAAGTGTGTTGAGAAAGGCCAGAAGCCCTGTAGAGAGGAAAGAGAACGACTGACACGTGAGATATTATCTGTTCTGAGTCAGTGGGAAAAGTTGGAGATGAAAAATGGAGTGCTATGCCGAAAGGTCTATTTACCTTCTGAGATCGACATTCGATACCAAATTGTGGTGCCTAGTGAACTGGCTCGCTCGTTGGCAGTTGAGGCTCATAATAAGAATGGACATTTTGGTCATGAGAAGACCTTTCGTTGGTTACAGCGACTGATTTACTGCCCTGGTCTTCGTCAAATGGTCGAAGAAGTATGCCGCAGCTGTCGAACTTGTGAGATCCATAAGGCAATAGAACAGAGAGCTCCCCTGCAAACCATCGTGACCCAGGAACCTTTAGAAATCGTCATGATAGACTATCTAATGGTGGGCCCATCCAATAGCGGACACCAGTATTGCCTCGTAATGGTGGATCACTTCACCAAATTTGCGGTGGTAACCGCCACCAAGGACCAGACAGCTGAGTCAGCAGCTCGTGCTCTGTGCCAAGATTTCATTCGAGTATATGGGTGCCCTAAACGCATCCACTCCGACCAGGGTGCCTGCTTTGAGGGACACGTAATGAAAGAAGTTCAACGTATCTACGGGATAAAGAAGTCGCACACGACTCCATACCACCCTCAGGGAAATGGGGCCTGTGAAAGATTCAACAGAACTCTGCTACAGATGCTGCGGACTCTGGAGGAAGACAAGAAGTTACAGTGGCCTCAGTCCTTGTCTGAAATGGTGTGGGCCTATAACAATCAGGTCCATTCTACAACGGGGTACTCTCCTTATACACTTCTCTTTGGGCGGTCTGGGCGAAGTATAGGAGAATTACAGTTGGATGATGTGGATGGGTTCCCTCCGAGGGATCCAACCTCTTGGGTGCGGGCGCACCGGCAGAGACTTGAGACGATCCATCGATTGGTGCGGCAGCGCCTGCAAGAACATCCCCATCCTGATAAGACCCCAGTGCAAGAAGCACCATTGCAACCAGGCGACCTGGTGCTAGTTCGTGTCAAGAAACCCCAAGGGAAATTGGAAAGCCGATGGGAGGCTTTGCCGTATCGTGTTGTTGGCCGCAAGTATGCGAATGGGCCAGTGTACCAGGTCCAGAAAGAAGGAACTGATTGTGTTCGAGTACTTCACCGAAATATGTTGCGCCTGTGTCATTCTGAAGGGACAAATCATGATGGGCCTGCCAATGTGAATGAGCTCCCACAGTCAGAGAATGGAGGTGCGGAATGGGCCTCAGACGAGGAGGATGATTGTTGGCCGATCCCTGCTCCTGGGGATGTTCCACCTGTGACTACTGTATCTCCGGCCTGTGCCCCCTCAGGTGCGGAATCCGCTGGTCCTTCTCAGCCCATAGCTGCAGCACCCCATAATATACCACCGGTCCTCAGACGGACCACTAGGCCAAATGCTGGTATTCCCCCTGTTCGGTATGCGCAGGATGAGTTTGTTTGGCCTGCCATACATCGGTATACTACCACCCTGTGCATAAAAGTACAACCCTCTGGATATACAGTCATAGGCAGGGACTGCCAATCTTAAAGTGGGGGGGAATATGTAAGAGACAGCCAATGTTGTCCTAAGCTTCATTTGTCTGTATAAACTGTTAATGTTGAATGTATTTCTGTGATTCTGTTCCTTTAAGACAGCAGCCATTGTAATTGTGACATGATGCTGGAGTGAGACCCCCCCCCCTTTTATGTCAGCCTGCCTGTTCTGCAGACAGAGTGTGAGCAGAGCAGCAGGAAGTGACGAGACAGAGAGCAGCAGCCATCTTGGCAAGTGTTGTATTGAACTGGTGTGGAGATTTTTCTGTACAGCTAAGCTGTATCTTGGTCCAGAGACAAACAGAGTGTAAAGAGACAACAGGACTAGTGAGTCCATGTGAAAGGAACTGTGCTCAGTGGCTGATCAGTGAGACTGACATTGTGACTGTGTATATGGATACCACAGATAGAGACTCGCAGTGCTGTTGATGTACTGGACAGCACCTGCTAAACCCTGGCTTACAACCCAGCTCAGTGTATGGATTCGGCAGGACTGTCAGTGTGCTGAGTGGAATCTGCTGTTGGATTACATTGCATTCATTGGGTTTCCCTGTTAAAGAGGACTTCATTTCTCCCAAGATCCTGATAACAGTGAGGAGAGGACGCTTCACTATAAAAGAAAGGAACGACTTTGGGCCCCACCGCGCGCTTCTACGGACTGTAAGCGGTCCACCTGGAACACTGGGGAAAAGGGGGTGCACCCAAATGTGATGTCAGGGTCAGTTAGGGATAGTTTTGAGTATATTGTTCATTCAGTGTCCATACTGCAGAAGTGGACAGAGTAAAAGTAGAAACCATTACAGAATTTGCCTTGAAATTGTTCATGCTATATTGTATATTTTGCTTGTCTTTATCCCTGTCATTTTACCTTCAAATAGCCTTTATTAACTTATAGTAAATATATATTCTTTTCTTGAACTACCGCGTGTGCGTTCATTTCTGGTTGCGGAGTCCAAACCACCTGCCTTGCTCTCGGTTCACAGCATGTAAGGTAGAAAAAAAAATTTTTTTTTTTTTTTTTTTTATTTTTTTTTTTTTTTCCTGTCTCCATTGGACAGACATTCTTCTGTGAGTGGTTGGAGGGTTTTATGGACACTGACAGGCTTGGCAGCACAGCAGATGCATAGAGAAAGTGAAAGAGACAAGCTTCATGTGCAAAAGATGTGAATGCTTTATCATTAGCATCATGCAGGGAAAACTGCATGTGTTTTTGAACACTGTATTTTGTTTTTTAAAAAGTATGTGTGGGTCTCAAAAATTAATGCATTTCCCCAATACACATACACTTGCATATAGATAGGTAAATACATATGCAGAGATACACACGTACATAGTGCATGCCCATATACTGTATATATGCTGTAAATATAGATTATGCATATATATCTATCTATATAATGTGTGTATACATACATAAGTAATTATATATACTGGCCGTGAATGAAAAACTGCTAGGAAGTGCAGTGGGAGGATGCTGGGAGGGGCTACCAGGAAAAGCATAGACACTCCCAAAACCTGAAAATAGAAACCAAAAAGTATTGCATAATCCTGAAAAGAAGAAGAATGGTAAAAAATGGTCCAAACACACAAAGGAATTCAGTTATGTTTATTCAATAAATGTAGTTTAACGCATGCACGCTTGGTTTTAGGAGTAAATTGCACCAGAGATATCACTTTTTTTTTTTTTTATATTAAGTCAGCCACAGTCAGTCTACAGAACAGTGAGTGCAGTTCTGGAGTATAATTCAGGCTGGGGGCTGAACTAGCAAAGACTGAGCCCCATAGCAAACTTTTGACTTGGGCCCCACACAGTATAGCGCCATCCCCCTTTCCTGACGCACACATGGCAAAAGGCCCCCTTTACTGGCATTCATATGGTAAAATGCTCTCTTTACTGGCCCCCATGTAGTAAAGCACCCCATTTACACACAGTATAATGTCCCACAGTGGCCTCTTCACCAAGTATAATGTTCCACAGTGGCTCCTATGCACAATACAATGTCCATAGTGGCCCCAACAGTGTTTGTTACAAATTTTGCAAAAATTTCAGGTTTGGCCGAACATGAAATTTTTGGGGTTCATTATCCATGAACCATTATTATACTCTGGGGTCTCTTCAGACCCTAGAATATAATGATTGGAGGCCTAGGGGAGGTGATCAAACGTAAATAACAGTGGTACTCATTTCTCCTGGGCTCTGGCGCGGGTCTTTAGGCCTCTTCAATGACGTCACAGACACTTCTGTATAATAATAATAGCAGTTTCATTTCGGATGTGTTCAGTCTGAACAAAACCAGATGACCCTTGCAAGACGAATCTTGCGAGGGTCCAAGTCCCTGACCCAATTTACCGATTCCCGCTCCTGCCTCTGCTTACCCTTCATAACTCCAGGAGATCATGTGCACCGTGCTGAATAGCATCAGCGACATCCTGACGCTGTTCAGTAACCTGATGTGGGATGCACAGGGCCCTCTGGAGGTCGCAGGCCCCATAGCAGCCACTATGGCTCAGGATTAACTCAGGATTTATACAGGATAAATAATAACTAATGCACTGTAAGTCAGCAGCAGGAAAGTACTGGAGGTCTCTCAGCAATATTCTCAGCAACCTAGTTTAGTCAGGCTTTAATAAGATTTTCTGGACTTAATCTGCAGCCAGGCTGAATGTATGTGTTTCTGGCTGCAATCAGGCCAAATACCCAGCGGGGCAATAGGACCCCTCGTTCTTGGGAACAGTGGGAGTTTCAGCGGTAAGACCCCTGATGATCAGGTATTTATCCTCAACCTAATATGCTTGTTTACATTATCCATTTTTTAAATTGTAAAGGTTTTTTTTGTTTTTTTTTTACAGTGGGTACGGAAAGTATTCAGACCTCTTTAAATTTTTCACTTTTTGTTTCATTGCAGCCATTTGCTAAAAGCAAAAAAGTTCATTTTATTTCTCATTAATGTACACTCAGCACCCCATCTTGACAGAAAAAAACAGAAATGTAGATATTTTTGCAAATTTATTAAAAAACAAAAACTGAAATATCACTTGGTCATAAGTATTCAGACCCTCTGCTCAATATTGAGTAGAAGCCCCTTCCTTTTGAGCTAGTACAGTATGAGTCTTCTTGGGAATGATACAACACATTTTTCACATCTGGATTTGGGGATCCTCTGCCATTCTTCCTTGCAGATCCTCTCCAGTTCCTTTAGATTGGATGGTGAACGTTGGTGGACAGCCATTTTCAGGTCTCTCCAGAGATGCTCAATTGGATTGAGGTCAGGGCTCTGGCTGGGCCAGTCAAGAATGGTCACAGAGTTGTTCCGATGCCACTCCTTTGTTATTTTACACATACCACTTAGAATTAACGCCAAAAAGTTCAATCTTCATCTCATCAGACCAGAAAATCTTATTTCTCATAGTCTGGGAGTCCTTCATGTGTTTTTTGTCAAACTCTGTGGGGGTTATGCCGCCAGAGTTGGAGTATGTGGCATGCAAGCACCGAACTATTACAGTGCTGAACATTAACTATACACTGAGCACAATGTAATAGTACTGGAAGAGGTTAAGTTGGCAGTGGGATCCACCATTCCCTTCTCACTCTAGCATGTGGTCTTCCCCTATCCCCATTTAGGCTAGTTTTGTGCAGAACAAAACTGCACATTACTGCTTCTGTTTCATTTAACATCTTATACCCAGTCAGTAAAATATTGTCATTGCCAACACCACCAACAAAAGATCCTAAAAGAATGCTCTGGAGTGTACTACAGGATGTACAGTAACTCAGGATCAGTGCAGGATAAGTAATGTAATGCATACAGGATAAGTTATGTAATGTGAATCCACCAACAGAATAGTGAGTGCAGCTCTGGAGTATAAAATAGGATGTACTACAACTGAGGATCAGTACAAGATAAGTAATGTATGTAGAAATTGATTCCACTCTTTATGAAGAAACTCATCAAGATAATTCAGATGTGGCTGAATACAATATTAGGACTTCCTATAAAATGACATTCGTAGCTAGTGTTGGATAATACTCATGTCCCTCTCTATATCCTAGACAAACATGTTCGCTTTCTAGGAGACCAATTTACAGGTCTTATTGTTCCTTCCAGCAATAATTAAGCCAATGAGACAAGCTGTAACGAGACGTGGCCATCACCACAACCTCCCAGGAGCAAGCAGCGGTCTCTCACATCTAATGAGGGGGAGAATCACCTACAAAAACAGGGTTTGTCAGAAGTATCAGACATCTGGTGCCAGAACAATCACCTCGCCATCTGCACGACCACTCACAGGATCAGCTGCAGTCTATGAATCCCCTGGAGTGCTGCAAGTTGTAGTTTTCCAACAGTTGGGCAGTCAGAGGTTAGAGACCACTAAAACCAGAGATGTGGGGGTTGCAGTCACACCTGGGCCCTAGT
The DNA here is from genome assembly GCA_947044405.1 of Leptodactylus fallax. Lineage (NCBI taxonomy): Eukaryota > Metazoa > Chordata > Amphibia > Anura > Leptodactylidae > Leptodactylus > Leptodactylus fallax. The sequence continues at coordinate 5,398,224 of CAMRHE010000118.1, forward strand.
AATGGGGGCCCTTTTAGTCACATAAGAAGACAGCTGTGGACAGAACTGTCCTTTCTGATATAAGAATACCTCAAGGTCATTTGATAATCTGCCAAGATATTTTGCAATTGTGTTTTATTTCAGGTTCCTGGTATTCTTTGATGTTCCCTACTGTCATGATATTAGGTGCAGGTATGGTCTTATGATATCAACTTCTAGGAAGCGTGTATCACCAAATTCACAGGACAACCGAGACTGGTTCAGCCTGGGCGGAGACCTTTTGTCTCCCCTGGTCTCCTCCCTGAGTGAGGTCACCAGGGGGAGTAGCCCCGCCCCCTTTTTACATCTCTTAGAATTAATTTCCGGTATAATTATTTGCCAGATGTTTATAGAGTCGGGCTGGTAGTATAATGGGGTTTCTGGCAAGATCCCCAATACATAGACTAAAAGCTCGACACTCCATCTCCCTTTGGGTAAGGAGATCAGTGCCTGGACCTTTCCTGGGCTTTGAACTGTGGCATGTGTATATTCTGAGCGTGCGCCTTGACCTGACGCATCTGGGGAATTTATCGGGGTGACTGTAAGATGTCCCCCAGGCCAGATATTGTCATAATACCATAAGCCCTTTGAACTAACGCTGGCGCCAGTGCGTCTACCAATTATATGCGGATCGTTTGCATAACATTTCCTGTCTAAATGAACCCCCGCTGGGTTAATGAGGGTTGCAGTCTTATGCAGATGAAGGCTTTTGACCAAATGGCTGATTGCTTCAGGGACAGGACAATAGTAGTCTGACCACATTCCATTTGCCCCACTATCCTGGATCCTAGGCCCCAACCCCCACTGTGCTATAGATGAAGACCAATATTGATATCATAAGACCATACCTGCACCTAATATCATGACACCTACCCCTTACACCTCTGTTTTATAGACTTGTATTATATGTCCAATAATCCAGAATATTCGATAATCCAGCACATTATCAGGTCCCGTTGATGCTGCATTAAAAGGAATTTTAGGATCCTACAGAAATAATGTTATATTGCACAAATATTTTATTTTTTTAATACATACAGATAATTAAATTTGCATCAGGTTTCTGCCGTTCTATTCAGTGCAGGGCATGTGAAAGACACAGGTCTTCATGTTTTACATACACTTTATTCACATTTTGTTTGACATTTCAACAGACAAAAAATGTTTTTGGTAATTTATGCCTTTGGAATTGCTGTTTGGCATATATATAGTGTACAGATTGTGGATTAACTCCTTCAATAATGTGAGACAATGTAATACCCTGAGTCACATGGACTTCTAAACTGGAATACAGGTGAAGCGGGAATAAGTCTTTGGATCATTTTACCAAAGTCTTTAAAATCTGTATTTAAAATAAAAAAAAAAAAAAAAAAAGAAAAAACTTCCAGCGTTTGCTTATACTAAAAATAGCAGCAGTAAAGCTGAACCGGCCAGCAGAACAGGAGGAGCACGACGTATGGTTGCTGCACATCCGATCATCACAGCTCTCTAAACCTGGAAAAATATGTAGGATGGTAAGTGTTATCAGCTAAAGCACAAAGGGTTAAATGCAAAAATCATCTTTCTAATGAGGCGCTAAATAGATGGTGAAATATAATCAGGTACCCAACACCAGATTCATGGACGCAAAGCAGTTACTGATCATTGAGCCACATCCAAAAACCAATGACGCCGAAGCAAAAATCACTACAGGATCTGAAGCAAGCAAGCATTAGGTGCTGAGTGGCAATATCAAGGAAAAGATACATCGCCATGTGGTGACGGATATGAAGTTCTGCAGTAGCAAGGAAGGAGAAAGTGACGTAGGGGAGGTGGAGTCAGTTATTTAGAAATTGTTTTTGCACAGATCTATGGATCATTAAACGGGTTTTCCAGGCAAACATTTATGACAACCTGTCCTAAGGACAGGTCACCAATATCAGACTGTCGGGGGTCTGACACGCAGCAGCCTTAGTGATCAGCTGGTATAAGGACCTACAGGGCTGTTAAAATGCAGTGCACAGATCTGGAAGCAGACAGCTCCGCCCACTGTGTAGTGGCAGTTAGTGATTACTACAGCTCAGGTCCCATTCAAATTGATACAAGCTAGGCTACAGTAATCACTAACTGCCACTGCACAGTGGGCGAAGCTATCCGCTTCCAACTCTGTGTTCAATTTTAACAGCACCATGGCTACTAATATCAGCTGATTGGCAGGTTTTCTGGGTGGAAGACCCCTGACAATCTGATATTAATGACCTATCCTAATAATAGTGCATAAAAATTTTTTGCCTGAAAAACATCTTTAACTTATCATGTAAAGATATTTTTCAGGTATTCAGATTCCACACATCACTATGGAGAATATCTTGCCGTTTGTGCATTATTGATCTGCTTAATAGATTGCAATTGCTCTTGTCAAGTGTAATTAGCAGGAGATTAACAACATGTCAATTAATAATCAAAAGAAATAATAATAGATGAGTCGTCCAACAGATGCAACACACAAACTGTGACAATGTTACGTTTCTGGGTTAGTGGTTAATGGAGTGAATTACTGGAAATGTAATGACATCGGAGACCAATTATAGGGATCTATGGTGTCCCCTGCTGTTAGGAATAGGGAGCACAGGGATAAACGTCCTTACAATTTCACAACTACAGACTACAGGTGCATACAGAGACCTGTGCAGACTGGGACAATAGTTAGTAGTTAATATAAAGTAGTAAGGGTGCATTCACATGGTACAGGCATATGCCTTTTAGCCATTATTTTTAACAAAACCAAAAAATGCAATATGATCACACTGCATTAATACACTTTTATCGGTCAATGAAATTGTAGAAAGAATTTTCCATTATTTTCCATCTAATTACAATTGTTACCCAGTAAAATCTTTTTAGTTTAACAAGTCTTTATATAGAGTGACTGCCATTTATCCTACACAATGCTGTGATGGACAGAAAGGTTTGCATCTGACCAGGCTCCTCTGTTGGATTTTTGCATTGAGACATTGCCATTTTCAGGGTACAATATACTCACAATGTGCGTTATAACTACTCCAAGGTCCCACAGTTACTGTGCTTTAACGTCAGACTATTGCTACAAAGATACAGTAAGGTCGCTGTTCATTTCATGTTGAAATAATCTCTAAATCATTTAGATCAGAACCTGTCTTTTCCCTGCATTGGGAAACATTCCCTTAACCTGGCGCCTGATTATCTGCTGGAGACATGTAATATATTTCTATGGGATCCCAGGGCATCTCTTGTGTAAATGCCATCTTTCGATGGGCGCCTGAAACGTTCGTAGCCCACCCATGAAATCTTTTTCACATGGTCTTGTTTTGCAATGCAATATGTTATTTACTTATTTTAAAGGTCTCATGAGCAATCTTGATTTATTTTGATTTTTTTTGTTTCAGGTACAGCACTTTAAAGTTAGGTAGTGAAGCTGAAATATAGAAATGGAGAAGTTCACACATCGGCTGTTGCAATGGCTGCAATTAACTCCTGTGGTTTCCAACTGCTTCAGCACCCACCCTATTCCCTTGATTTGGCTCCCTTGGCTGTCATGGACACCTTAAAGGACTTTTTGGAGCAGCAGGATGGAACGTTCTACCATTGTGGAATAATGAAACTCCAAGAGCGATGGCATACATGTGTGACCCTCAAAGGAGACTATGTTGAGAACTGACTGCAAAATTTCGATCCACAGTCACTACTTCTGGGTCGGGCCACAAACTTTTCAGGCGCCCCTCGTATGTGTCTGTTATATTGGGACTTCCAATCTATGCTGGATAGTTTTCAATTATTGCAGAAATCCAACTGGGAACCCACCCCAACTTCCCACCATTGCAGCTAACCTATTACTTGTGAGTTTGTTCTGCAATCTTACAAGTAATATGTTGCTACACAGCCTTGATCTAAGACCGATTTCATATGGTTGCAACATATGGACCCTCTTATGGTGATCAGAATTGGATTCAGTGTAAATAAAGGGGGTCCAGATGATGCAGCAGCACTATAAACAGCAAAACAGCCATATTCTAGAATTTCTGCTTACATGGATGTTTTGTTTTCTACATTCTTATAATCTGGATAATGATCATGTTGGATCCACTGGGTGCCAGGTTAAAGAAATTCTGCTTTAGGCTAAGCCCCCATGTAGTGGGCCGCGAAAAGGAAAAAAAAAAGCGCTGCGGGAAAAACTGCGATGGCAACGCATCAGGGTTTTTCCCGCAGTGCTCTTCCATTATATCTATAGGGAAACAGCCCGCGTGTCCATGGTATAATTGACATGCTGCGATTTCCAAAACTACAACAATATATATATATATATATACAGTCATATGAAAAAGTTTGGGCACCCCTATTAATCTTAATCATTTTTAGTTCTAAATATTTGGGTGTTTGCAACAGCCATTTCAATTTGATATATCTAATAACCGATGGACACAGTAATATTTCAGGATTGAAATGAGGTTTATTGTACTAACAGAAAATGTGCAATATGCATTAAACCAAAATTTGACCAGTGCAAAAGTATGGGCACCTCAACAGAAAAGTGACATTAATATTTAGTAGATCCTCCTTTTGCAAAAATAACAGCCTCTAGTCGCTTCCTGTAGCTTTTAATCAGTTTCTGGATCCTGGATGAAGGTATTTTTGACCATTCCTCTTTACAAAACAATTCCAGTTCAGTTAAGTTTGATGGTCGCCGAGCATGGACAGCCCGCTTCAAATTATCCCACAGATGTTCAATGATATTCAGGTCTGGGGACTGGGATGGCCATTCCAGAACATTGTAATTGTTCCTCTGCATGAATGCCTGAGTAGATTTGGAGCTGTGTTTTGGATCATTGTCTTGCTGAAATATCCATCCCGGCGTAACTTCAAATTCGTCACTGATTCTTGTATATTATTCTCAAGAATCTGCTGATACTGAGTTGAATCCATGCGACCCTCAACTTTAACAAGATTCCCGGTGCCGGCATTGGCCACACAGCCCCAAAGCATGATGGAACCTCCACCAAATTTTACAGTGGGTAGCAAGTGTTTCTCTTGGAATGCTGTGTTTTTTTGACGCCATGCATAACGCCTTTTTGTATGACCAAACAACTCAATCTTTGTTTCATCAGTCCACAGGACCTTCTTCCAAAATGAAGCTGGCTTGTCCAAATGTGCTTTTGCATACCTCAGGCGACTCTGTTTGTGGCGTGCTTTCAGAAACTGCTTCTTTCGCATCACTCTCACATACAGCTTCTCCTTGTGCAAAGTGTGCTGTATTGTTGACCGATGCACAGTGACACCATCTGCAGCAAGATGATGCTGCAGCTCTTTGGAGGTGGTCTGTGGATTGTCCTTGACTGTTCTCACCATTCTTCTTCTCTGCCTTTCTGATATTTTTCTTGGCCTGCCACTTCTGGGCTTAACAAGAACTATCCCTGTGGTCTTCCATTTCCTTACTATGTTCCTCACAGTGGAAACTGACAGATTAAATCTCTGAGACAACTTTTTGTATCCTTCCCCTGAACAACTATGTTGAACAATCTTTGTTTTCAGATCATTTGAGAGTTGTTTTGAGGAGCCCATGATGCCACTCTTCAGAGGAGATTCAAATAGGAGAACAACTTGCAATTGGCCACCTTAAATACCTTTTCTCATGATTGGATACACCTGGCTATGAAGTTCAAAGCTCAGTGATGTTACAAAACCAATTTTGTGCTACAGTAAGTCAGTAAAAAGTAGTTAGGAGTATTCAAATCAATAAAATGATAAGGGTACCCAAATTTTTGCACCAGTCAAATTTTGGTTTAATGCATATTGCACATTTTCTGTTAGTACAATAAACCTCATTTCAATCCTGAAATATTACTGTGTCCATCAGTTATTAGATATATCAAATTGAAATGGCTGTTGCAAACACCCAAATATTTAGAACTAAAAATGATTAAGATTAATAGGGGTGCCCAAACTTTTTCATATGACTGTATATATATATATTTATTTTGTGACAACTTGGGGAATTAGACTCAAAATGGCGTCAGACTCCTGGTCCGGACAGCGGTGGTTCGTGGTACTGGGCGCCGGAAAGATAGCGTTCAGACGGTCCAAGTGTAAAATAAAACTGGCTTTATTCAACTTAACTGCAACATAGCAAAAACAACAAAAAACCTAGGCCACAGTTAGGGCCCTAACTCACTCCTTGAGCCCCTAACTATCCTGACTATTGCTCAGCTCCAGCAACAGTCCCCTGTGGACCCCAGCCCTTCTGGGACAGACCTTCTCGCTCTGTCCTAGGCTGGTCCACCATCTCCTACTCCCTGCAGGATACTCCAGCCTTCTGGCGTTACATGCCCCACCCAAAGGCGTGGCTGAGGGCCTTTTCAGGGCTGGCCTGGGTCGCTCCCTAGCGCCCTCTAGGTTCACATACTCACATACCCTCCCCCTCAGCTCACTACCCTTGGGGTGAGCTACAATGGGACGAGACATCCTATGACGAAGTCCCTCTTCAACCATGCATGCCTCTCCAGTGTCTCTCCAGAAGTCCCAATCTGGCGGTCTCTTCTTCCAAATTCCGGTTACTCGACATTTCTGGTTTCTCATCACTTTAACTGCTACGCCAAGATCCTGGGCATTCTGTGCAAAGGCAAGTTTTACTTCATCACCTTCACAATTCGCCATACAGGGGATCACATCATTTTCATCACATTTCTCGCCATAGTCTTCAGCCATCCCATTGCATGACTTTGATCCCTTTAGTGAATAGCCGTAAGAATCTTCATCTTCTCCTATCATGAATCCACAAGAGCTCAGAGACCAACTAACACGTACTTCATGCACATCAATGTCTTTAGAGTATAAATGTTTCACGGGTACTTTTTCTGTAACCTGCATCTCAAAGCAAACTTTGCCATCACCAACCAGGCTTAGAAGTTTAGGAGACATAGGCTGCTTGCTCTCCTCTTTGTTTGAGATACACAAGCTCAGTACTGCAATATCTTCTCCTTCTGCACGAGGGCCATACAGTACACCCTCACAAAATAGATCACGCTGAACTACATTTTCTGGTATGTCTTTAACAACCGCCACATCATATATTGGAATGGTTTCTGTATAATGTTTCCACACCTGTACGGCAGCCGGAGAACCACTTCCATACTCTAGTCTTACCTCCTCTTTCTCATACGCATAACTTTCTGGAGGCATGTTGTGGTGCTGTGATAGATTGCAAGAATTTTCGTGCCAACCCCTTTCTGACAGTACAGGAGCTGGCGACATCGTCATCTCAACATTCTCCGAGTTATTATCATTCTCTGTGCTAACACCGGAGGACTGGGATACAAAGTTTTCAACATCACAGTTTTTACTGTCAGTACCCAGATGCTTTTTGGTTACATGTTCTGGCTGCCTTAATGTCTCTGCTTTCTCTGCCTCTATGCTGGCAGCTTTCCCCAATTCTAATGCCTTCTGTAGCACACAAATCTCTGATTCCAGTTCCAGAACTTTCTTCACTGCCACATTTTTCTGAGCAGCCTCAATCTCAGTTTTTACTAGTGCACCTTGCAGCTCTGATTCTTTAGAGGTTAACAGGTTCTGCAGCGAGTCTCTCAGCTTCTAGTGCTGCCAGCTTTGAAGATAGGGCAGATGCCGACTGTTCAGTATTGGATAAAGACTGCTGCATTCGATCTAATTCTTCTCTTAAATTCCACTTCGGTTTTTAACTGTTCAATCTGAAAAGTGCGCTCTTCCAACTTTATTTCTGACTCACGCTTCACTTGATTCATCTGAAACTCCAGCTGTTTCTTGATACGTGCAATTTCCTCCTGCTTGTTCACTTGCACCTTTAGTTTAGCAACAAGCATTTTTAGATCTACAATCTCAGCAGACAAATTAGACAGGTTTCCCTCAAACTGAATCTTCATGTCTTCTATCTGGAGGTCCAATTCTCTCTTGGCCTTTTCCAGCTTGTCATAAGCATTAGCTTTGTTCTCATACAATATCTGCACAGATTCCAGGTTTTTCTCAACTTCATCCTTGGAGCTAACTAAATTCTCCATTTCAGTGTGCAGTTGCTTGTTGAGCCTCTCTAACTCGGCCTTCAATTCAAGGGCCTCTTCTAGGGAGCGAGCCAAGGCAAGAGCTTTGGTCTCTTTTCCACGAGCCTCTGCTTCAGCACGGTCACGTTCTTCTGAATATCTAGCAGAAAGAGTCTTCTCTTCACCAAGCAGCTGATCAAACTTTTTCTGCTTCCTCTCCAAATTTGACACAATCCAACGTTGATGATCAAGATCTACACCTACATCTTCTAATTCCTGCTGCAGTCTAATTTTCGTCTTCTCAAGTTTGTCATAAGCAGCAACCTTCTCCTCAAACCGTTGATTTGTAGCTTCTAGCTCCTTTTGCAACTTTTCCTTTAGTTCTTCAACAGAGACCAAGGACCCAATACTATCCTCCATTTTTTTCTTCATATCAGTCGCCTGAGCCTGTAGTGTTGAAATCTGCTTTGTCAAATCTCTTTTTGCTATCTCCTCTTCCTCTAGTTGCTCAAGGAAACCATTTTTCTCATCTTCCATTTGTTTTAGTTTTGTACTAAGGTCAAGCTTCTGCCGGGTTTCTTCTTGCAAAAGTTCCTGAGTGTCCTGAAGCTGAGATTCTAGTGTAGAAAAATCTTTGGAAAGTTTGATAAACTTGCTGTCTGCTTGAGAAAGAAGCCCTGTGACATTATTCAATTCCATCTGTAGTCTGTTTGCCTTGTCTAGCAGTTCTGCTTGAAACCTGTCCCCTTCTGTGACTTTTAGTTGCAGCACTTGAAATTGAGTCTCTACTTTTTTTGTGACTCTCCTGTAAGGTTTGCACTTTCTGAGCATGGACAGATGACATCTCCATCAATTCTTTGTCTTTATTTTGCACCAAAACAGACAACTTCTCATTATCTTCACAAGATCCTGACAGCGCCCTCTCCAGGCTGCATATTCTAGCTTTGAGTTCCCTTTCTCTTTGTTCCAGAACTCCAGCTCTGCTTCGCCATTCATGGATTTCACTATTTAGGCGAACCTGATGCAAGTTTTGCTCTGACTGCAATGTCTGCACCACAGATTCTAAATCACTCTCTCGGTCAGACACATACTTCCTCAGCTCGGCAATTTCATTTTCTTTGTCAGTTAATGGAGCCGAAAGTTTTTCACACATCCTGACTTGGTCATCCAGAAATTCTGATTGACTCTGCAAAAATTCACTTCTCTCACGTTTATCAGTTTCAAGGTCATCTCTTAATTTTTCAATGACACTCTCTTTGGCAATGGAGTCTTGGACACGCTGCTCCTTTAAATCCTGCAATTGCTTCTCAAGCACTTGCTTTTGCTCTACACTCTGTATAACTTCATTAGATAGAGCACATTTCATATCAACAAACTCCTTCTTAGTGACACAGTCCATTCCAGGCAAACCCAGTACCACATTTTCACAATGACTAGGATATAACCTCTTCATAATATCAAGCTCATTCTTTAACTTAAGGTTCTCTTTTTCTGATACCAAAAGCTGCCACTTCCAATCAGATATTTCATTCTCATAACTGAACCTGATGGTTTTAATCTCATCTTGAAGCTGCTGCACCATAATATTTTCATCTTTGGCGCTTTCATGCATTCCAGTATGAGACATACAGTCAGACGGGACATATTCAATCATAGAATAGAGGTGTTTTAGAAAAACTGAGTCACCATCATGCAACCCTTTATCTTTACTTGCATTCCACATGATCTGTTCCGGGTTTTGTGTCTCTCTGCATTCAGACTGCTGCACTAATAAACCTGTGCATAACGTCTCTGCTTTTTTACAAGGTGAAATTCTCTTTTTCTTGCCCATGGTTTACTTACAAGATTACACAATATTCCACAGCAACCTTGGGTTCAACCGACAGCAACTTTTTGCTATCTTCTGCAGTCACATGTATTCAAACAGTTAACTTATGTGGCACTACAACAACCAGCATTTTCTTCTGTCTTCCACAGAAAACATAAACATGGCACCATAGCCTTTCACATAGACTATTTGCAATATCCAGCTTCTATACACATTGCTTACTTTCTTGTCATCAGCAAACACTTTACAGACTTCTGTGCCGAAGTATACACAAAGTCCATTCCCTGGATTCCTCTTCCAGAGTTTTACTTTCACCAGTTTTGCACACACTTTGCTATGTTGCTATTCACTCACCCCTTCCTGGGTTTCTCCATTGAAATCACAGATTTCTTCCAGCTGTAGGCCACAATGCACACTTAGCAGTACTGCAGTCACCAACCACTTGTCTTCCAGGACTTGCGTGGATCTCTTTATGCTCGAATCCGTAGCACCATATGTGACAACTTGGGGAATTAGACTCAAAATGGCGGCAGACTCCTGGTCCGGATAGCGGTGGTTCGTGGTACTGGGCGCCGGAAAGATAGCGTTCAGACGGTCCAAATGTAAAATAAAACTGGCTTTATTCAGCTTAACTGCAACATAGCAAAACAACAAAAAACCTAGGCCATAGTTAGGGCCCTAACTCACTCCTTGAGCCCCTAACTAGCCTGACTCAGCTCCAGCAACAGTCCCCTGTGGACCCCAGCCCTTCTGGGACAGACCTTCTCGCTCTGTCCTAGGCTGGTCCACCATCTCCTGCTCCCTGCAGGATACTCCAGCCTTCTGGAGTTACACGCCCCACCCAAAGGCGTGGCTGAGGGCCTTTTCAGGGCTGGCCTGGGTCGCTCCCTAGCAAAATCCCACAGCACTTTGTGACCTGCAGTTTGTTCTAAACTGCAGGTGAGCATTTTCATGTAGGCGAGCCACACCAAACATCACAGATTTTGAGTTTTTTTGCTGCAGTGGCTTGGAGTAGAACAAACTGCTGAATTTTCATTCAGCAGAGTTGTGTTTCAACAGCCTTAGGCATCATGCACATATGTAATTTGTGGTCAGCAAAATAGTTTTCAGTTCTTGCGGCCCGTATGTCTTCAACATCAGTGCCGTATGGCTGCAAAAGTGGACAGTATTGCTTCAGTGTGTCATCCATTTTTCCGCAAAAAACCCCTTTGGGTAGCTCTGATAACGGTTCCGCAAATACGGACATTACACGGATTATATCCGTGTGCCGTCCGTTGTTTTCAGTCTTCCATAGGCTTCTATGGGCAAGTCTGTGCCGCAAACACTGAGCAGAATAGGACATGCTTTGAGTTTTATGGCACGGACTCTCAGCCCACACACGAATCCGTGGAAGACATAGTAGTGTGCTTGGGCCCATAGAAATGAATGGGTCAGTGTGCTATCCAGGAAAAACCCGGATAGCACCCTGAAATAACACATGGTCATGTGCATGAGGACTAAGGCTGCGGCCAAATGTTTTGGAAAAGCTGCATTTTTTTGTTGCAGATTTTGCTAAGTTTTTCTTTTAAAACAAAGCCAGGAGTGGATCTATGAGCAGGGAGACATATACGTGCTTCCTTTATATTTACCATTCCTTTTCAAACCACTCTGGCTTTGGCCCAAGTAAAACACAGACACATGTGACACTGTGCGGGTGTAAAATATAGGATAACAGTTTTTGTGGAAACATTTCCAACTTTTGACACATTTGCTCCCCACATGCCACTATTCCCATAACCAGATTTTATTATCATTTACGCCAGAAACTTCCTGGTGTAAATTTGAGGTTATGGTTCACAATGGCAGGAGATGATCTTCATTTATTGAGAGGAATAAACCTCTAAATAAATTAGGCACATCTTAGGCTAAAGGACCCACGTTGCGGAAAAGCTGCTTTTCTTGGTTGCAGATTTTGCTGTGGTTTTTTTGAGCCAAAGTCAGGAGTGGATTGAGCAAAAGGGAGAAGTATAAGTACTTCCTAGATATTTTCCATTCCTTTTGTAGCCAGTAGTAGGTTTGGCTCAAAAAACGTAGGAAAATGTGCAACAAAAAAAAAAAGGAGCATCTCCGTGATGTGGGGCAATAGCCTTACTTCGGCATAAGGGAGATCAACACTAGTGTAGGAAACACCAGTCTTAATAAATCTGCCCAACTGACTAGTTGCTGAATAACAGTTTAGACTTCTGCTACTCCCACTAATCCCAATTACCTATAGAGAATTGGCCACCAATTCGTATTAACAGAGAATGGTGACCGCAAAAGTTGGTATTCTGTTCTTTTGTAAATAAAGCATCAATGTAAAAATAAAAAGTCCTGCAAGTTTCTCATATGCATACCTTTACAAATCCCCAATGTTTGCAATATCTCTATTTGCAGTCAAGGAAAGGAAACATCCTCACTTTATACCCAGTGGTTAAAGTGTATCTAAACAACTTCTGATTTTTCACCAGCATTTGTGACATTAATAAATATTGAAATATACTTTATTAATGAATTTTGGCTCCTTTCCATGAATAACTGCGCTTAAATCCATTTTTGCCTCTTGCGTATTATTTCCCCTGATTCTCTATTGCCAGCTGAAATCTGCACACTCCTTACTAGGTGTACAGGCTTTTGTATAATGCAGGAGCGCCGAGGGTGGTTTCAAACAGTTATATCTTTGGCATTATATAACATAAAACAGTGCTTCTAGTGTCATATGAAAGAGGTGATTTTCTGTGGTTCTACCTCTATTATTTTTTCTGATATCATCAGTTGAAAACACAGCTGCTCTAAATCCCGATTGTTTTCACTTGGTGGGGTCTCTGGAAATGATATCATTAGAACTGTGATTTTGGTGTCTTAAGAAAGCTGTTCCAAGTTTTATAATGCCTGAGATAAAACTGTTTGAAGTAACCTCCCCTCCAACCTCTGCATTATACAGGAACCCATCCACCTGTATTCACAGTCAGAAGCAATGTACTGATTTCAGCTGGCAAAAAATAGATGTGTGGGGAGAGGAAGGTATAGAGAAGAGACAAAAAGTGGATTTCAGCGCAAGATTTCACAGAAAGGAGCCAAAATCTGTTAATAAATTATATTACAAAATGTATTAGTCTCACAAAAACTGCAAGAAAATCAAAAGTGGTTTGAAAGTTTTAGTTATGCTTAAAACAACCATTGAAACCAAGTTCTGATCACACAGCTGCAGTTTGGTACAATGTATCTGTTTAGGTAAGAGCCATCAGCTTGGAGTGTAGGATAGGAGAAAGGTTTGTACAGCTACTCTGTGGATTGCCTACTCGGATAACACTGTAACTGCGCATCAGCAGTGAGGGGTATTAGTTTGCACAGGTTTTCAGCCTCTTAATGTAAACGACTGCGTCTCCATTCACTGACAGCAAGCAGACAATGTCTATTAGGAAGCTGCATGACTTGTCATTATATGGTAAGTATGGTTTATTTACAAAAATCCAGAAAATCCCTTTGCTTTGAGTTTCCGTTAGTAACACTTACCCTCTGGCTTTCCTGAAACATGTACAAATTTCCTTAATTTCTTTGTACACCAGACGAGCTAAAAACTGTAAGGAGAGAGTAGAGTGGTCAGCAGATGTCATAATATATAATATGAATATAGATTGTATTGGGGGAAAGATCTTGTTCAGTGCCGGGGAAGGTGTGAACTTACTAAACAAGCAAGGAGATCAGCCACAATCAACATGTAAAAGACATAGTTCCAGCTCTTGGATGAGAGCACTGATGCGAGGGTCGGTCCCAGAGCAGCTCCTAGTTCATGAAAATACAGAAGTTACACAATATCCTCCAAACTAGGTGCTCATATCAAAAATGTTTCCAAAAGTCATAACATGACAGCTATTTAATAATAATTTTACTATAGGGTATTACAATACCCACAGTGAAATTCCATTAGTGTGGCATGTAATTTCCTGGTCTTTCTGAAATATCTGTCCTATAAATTTTCCAAGACTGATAATCCAAAATATTTGATAATCTAGTACCTTCCATTAATGCTGGACTAATGGAGCTGTATAATGTAACAATTTATTATTACAGCTACATTATAAATCACAAGAGTCATGTACCAACCTATCGATCCACTACCGTCAATAATGGCAGTGACTGTAGAAAGAGCCCTGGCATTTCCACGTAAAGATTCATGTGTTCCCTGCAAGAAAATCAGAAGAATAAATATCACAAGTTGCATTATCCAGCCCTGCCCTCCTGACCTACGTGGCATTCAGTCACAGGACAATACATGGACACAGTATGTAATTTATCAGACATGATGCTCTAATGGTCACATGATCTTACCAGATCTGCAGACACCGCAGTGGTTATGAGTGAATAGGGTCCATTAACCAGCATGCCACATATGATAAGCATAGCTGCAGAAAGAAAAGCCCAAAATGTAACCCTCAGCAAGACAGTATACACATAAGAAAACATAATATAATAATGATATAGAACTTACCGACTGTGGTGGAAACAGCCGTCTGCCCAAACTGATTGTAGATAAACAACTAAAATAAAGATTATAAATAATTATATACCAGAAGATGCCCAGGTATCCATATCACTAAATGCACAAAAAGTGTTTAACCAGCTGTATGGACATTTATATACCAGATGATGCTCAGGGTATACCAGCAATACATTTTAAAAGGGTTTAAAATTTGATATGTATACTTACGTGTGGGGTGTGAGGCCAATAACCAAGATTCCCACAGGTCAGCTGCTTAAAGCTTTACTGATGGCTGAGTGAGCACAACTTCTACTTCACAGGTCAGTGACATCAAGTTCATTCATCAAGTGGCCTGTTTGCAGCTAAGTGCCATTCAAGTGAATGGGGCTGAGCAGAAATACCAAGCTTAGCCCCCTATGCAATGTACAGTGCTGTGTTTGGTACTTAGTTAAGAGGCTGCAGCAGTCACTTGAATGCTATGTTTTCTACAGCTGATTGTGGTGGTCCTGTGTATCGAACCCCCGCTGAACTGAAAATGATGACCTATCATAAGGTCGTCAATATTAATGCCCTGGAAATGATGAGGTGCAGGGTTAAAAAGGACACTTCTGTCAGAATGTTTTTTTTTTTTTATTTAAACGCAATATTCATAGAAATGTTTTATTTTTTTCAACATCATTTTTTTATTTTTTTTTTATTTCAACAGTACTATGCAATTAATAGTGAAATACAAGATATAGTCAGTCATTCTCTAGCAAAGCTTTAAAGGGAGTCTGACACCAGAACACAACATATCAACCCAGCCCCGCAGATAGATTAGGTAGGTTAGGGCCCCCATGAATTGAATGCTGTTTATCAAATATCACCTTTTTTTTGTCAATATCCAAAGTAGCTGTTTGGAGAAATGAAGCCGTTGCCATTGCTCCAAAGAGCTGATTTGCATATGGATAAAAATGATATCTTACCAATGGAGGTACCGATTCACAAGTAAAAAACACTGTTTGATTCAGGTAACCTTAACCTATCTATCTGCGGACTAGGTGGATGTGCTGGTTCAGGTGACAGACTCGCTCTAAATATCTTAAATAGTTGGACAGACTGATGTCCGTTTACAACCAGCTACTATATAAAGGAAAATAGGTTATTTCCCAAGTAATGTCATAATATTAGTAGAAGAATGACAGCCCTATTGTTCCAACTAGACCGAAATGACCATGGCCTACATAGAGAAGGATAATACAAGTGGAAAAATGTAAAAAAGAATAACATTTTTCAAAGCAGAGACTAAAGAACCATGTTCTTTTATGTCTATCACCTTGCAATTTAAAGAGGACCTTTCACTACCTCCACCAATTCTAGTTCTTATCTGTTAATCTCATCTGTTAATAGGCGCCACGCCACTGATTCCTCTGTAGTTGGAATTTTCTCTCTAGCCTCCACCATTCCCAAACAAAAAGCGCAGTTAGTTTTGGTGCCTGATATGCTATTTAAAACCTGTAATGTCAGAAGGGCAGTGTCAGGCAGTGGGTGTGATTCAGAGCTCCAATCAGAGGCAGCCAGTGTCAGAGCTCAGAATCACACCCCTTGTCTGCTCCTGCCTGACACCGCCCTCCTGACAGTACAGAGTCTAAGCAGCATATCAGGGACAAAAAAATAACTGCATTGATTGCTCGGGATCAGTGGGGGCTAGAAAAAAAAATTCCAACTGCAGAGGAATCAGTTGAGGGGCAGCTATTAAGTGATGTAAAGAGCTGTACTTATTGGAGGTGGTGAAAGGTCCTCTTTTAATGGGAAGGGGGGCTCTATAATCTGGATACCTGTGAATACAAGTCATGCTAACAAGCCTCTTTTGTGTGCTCGACAACAAGAGTGGTAGCTTCCACACAGCACCCACTCAAAATCATTGGAAACATAACACCTGAGCTTCAGCATACACAATACATGCACAGTATATGGACTATAACAGCACTACCATGAACTGAGACAATTATTAACACCGCAGATTTCTCAAGGTTTTTATGCCATGGTAAAGTTCCTGGCTGTGTGTGAACTGCCAGTAAATGTGACCCTTTGGGCTGCAGTATATGCAGTTTTGCTACAGTTGACAGACACTGAAGAGGGCAATGGGATCAGTGGGTGATGTGAGGTCCAAAGTTGGCTGTTTACTACACTTCACAATTGTCCTGGGTGGACATTCAGTAAGTGACAATTTGATGAGTGTAAGCTCCCAGGTACTCCATATCCCAGCAAGTCTCCCAGAATCTGGGCAGTCACCGTTCACATTGAGGCTGGAGGAAGTGGGGGCGAACAGGCGGACCATAGTACCAATTAAAGCCAGGTTTTTTTTTTTTTTTTTTTTTTTTTTTATAGAAGACAGATATTTAGTCCGAAAACATTTGTCAAAAAAATATTTTTTTTCCCTATAGACCTCTACTTGTCCCTAAATATTGAGAGATATCAATATGGAAAAAACTAACATTTATAGACATCACATCTACTAAAGATAACACAACTTAAAGAAAATTAATCCTATAGCTGAGTCGGAGTGGATAATTTACCCCATGCACTGTAAAGGATGAGAACCACAACATAACAATGCTAAGGATTTGATAATCTACAGCATGCTCAAATTTCCATGTGCATTTTTTTTTTCCCACTACATCTGGATCCAGCCTTATGGATAT
Organism: Leptodactylus fallax; assembly: GCA_947044405.1. Lineage (NCBI taxonomy): Eukaryota > Metazoa > Chordata > Amphibia > Anura > Leptodactylidae > Leptodactylus > Leptodactylus fallax. The sequence continues at coordinate 5,415,276 of CAMRHE010000118.1, forward strand.
TAGTATTTTAGAATGTACAATATAACAGCCGTTTACTGGTTTAGCCATAGCCAACAAATCATACAGAGAAGTAACAGATATACCAACTTGGCCTTTAACTCTGTGCCAAACAATAAAGGTATTGATTTGTCAGAACTTCTTCTGGCTGCACATACTATTTCCAATGGGATTAGCTAGGGTGAGGGAAGCAGGCCTATGTCTATGTTGTTCCTCAGGTGCCTCCGCCAGTACTGGCCTCAAGCACTGGTTACTCACCATGGGGGCGGTTAAGATCAACATAACGGTACAGGTGATGGCTCTTCCTCCAGTGTAATCAGATATTGCTCCAGCCAATATTCCACCTAGAAGAAAAAAAAATCCTTAGCTCCGCCACAAACATCTCAGCCCTGATCTAGTGATGCCTTCAGATCTGCCACCTTTAGCCAATGTTCTATATAAATTAAAGGACACACTACCTACAGACCTTAAACTCATATCAGAAAAGAACAGGAGGTTAAAGGTGTATTGGTTACAGATGGAAAGAAGGAGTCACCTGTATCAGGTTCAGGTTCATAAGATCACTGCGGGTCATAAAAGGCAGTAATAAGATATTGGACTAGTAGAGGATAGTTTGACATAAACCTGTCAGGAGGAGGCTACTAGGTAGGTGGTTAGTAGGGTTTTGGCAGTTTAAGTCAGTAGGTGAATTGTAACAAAAGGATGAGCAGTCGAATATGCAGTGAATTCTGCAAAGGAAGCATGATAGTCTGACATTGCAGAGAGGAACAATAAGGCAAAGCTTACCCAGAATGCCGCCTGCATCAAACAGAGTGGACATGTCTCCTGCCGTCTTGGGATTAAAGTGAGCTGTAAGAAATATATGGCACTATATAACTGGATATAGACATTAAATATAGTCTATGGGCTAAGTTTATCCCCTGATCTCAACATAGTTGCATGCGATAAGTTGAACTGCAAGCTCACCCCAGGATAGGGACTCATGGTAGTGATTTAAGTCTGTGCGAGTCCTACATAGGCAGAAGAAAGTAAATTCTCAAAAAGACATTGACTGTTCACATGGATTTCCAATACAGATAGCATATTGAAGCCTTCATACTGTTCGTGTCTACCTTACTGATGTCCATGCTTTGGCCTTCTAGTTTAGAGGACCCCTGTTTTATTGCATTATAAGAGGGTCAAAAAGTCAAAGACCTTGTAAAGTCAGCAACTGAAGCTAAGTGACAAGGTGGGGTGGGGGTGTTACTTGCTTACAATATAGATACATAGCAACCTCTATTCATGCAGTTTCAAGACATACATAGGCAGGTGAACCCCTTAAGAGGCCAGCTCCCGTCTTCTATGAACAAAGGTTAAGGATTATATAACGAAAAATTCTTCAACTCTACAATAGTTTTTTATTTATTTATTTATTTATTTTTTATTTATTTACTTGCTGGATGGAATGAAAACATTTAAAATAACATTTTAAGGGTAAAACATCTTCATAGGTAAAGGACCTGTTTCAGAACAGCCTCTTGTGCCCTTGCACCTGTGTAATATGGTGTTTCACATGGTGGGTTTTCAGCCACCATACATTAACAAGAATGCTTTTGTTCACTAACAGATAGCAAAGATCTTGAAAATGTTGAAACATTTATACATAAAGTAATAAGTTGCTTTACTTTTCATTATATGATAGTTTAACTTTACTTACATAAGACCGGAAAACTCATTTAATGGGAACTTGTTGGATGGAAATTGCTCTTTAATCTCTAGGCAGTATGTTAGAGAATGAGGAGCTGAGCAAATTGATATACAGTTTTGTGTGTCAGTATAACTTGTCATTTATCTATTAAAATCTCTGCTCTTTCTATGCGAAGAAGTCAAGGCAGCGGTCCTACCAGTGACTGACTACTATGTATACTATCTATAGTCATAGAGGGCAGGCTGTCAGTTAGTCATAGGACCACCTCCTTAACTTCTCAACATAGAAAGAGCAGAGATTTCACCGGAAAAATGTTAAGTGATGAATCTTTTCCTACAAACCTATTTATTAATCTGTTCAGCTCCTTTTACTCTATAACATACTGCCTGCAGATTGAACAGCACTTTTCATGTGACAAGTTCCCTTTAAGAATCATTCCATGGATCTAGGTCCAGTTAAAGTTATGGGTTGCCTTTTAAGTTCTATACTGACTGTATTATTTTGTCAGTTTGGTTGGGTGTGCTGATCAACCTGTACCCCCTCACTGCTCTATAAGGATGACTCTTCAGAATTCTTACCTACGTTGGCGATGTAGAGCGGAAGCCAATACAAGAATGTGTAGCTGACCAACTTGGCAAACAGCAGACACAGTGAGAATTCTACCACTCCCTGTAGAGATCAGAAATCCACAGGCATCAGATACAGAAAACATGCAAAAAGCGTGACATAGAAACACTGCCTCCACCAGATTCAACCTACCGGGATCCTCAGAGCTCCCCAAAAACTAATGGCCTGAGGGTGTTCTGCTGGCTCTTGTGGACTAACAGACTCCTCCAGTTCAGGGGCTGTCTGACTCTTAAAGATGTTCTCTGTGCTGCTATTCATTACTTGGACATCCTCCAGCTGATCCTTCAGTTCTTCCTGGAATTGATGTTTAAAGGTAATTATTAAATGGATAGGAATATTATAAAATTACAGAACAATACAGAGACCATAGAATAAAGAGTGTCTGATAACAAGCAATTGACAAATCCATAATTAGGTGTCATGAGCTTCTCCCCAAGGACACAAGTGATGGTGCCACCACTTCAATCTTCATCTTGGCGCAAGAGTGATGGAGTCCCCACTCCCTATCCTTCCAGGTGCATATGATGGCATCACTACCCCCTTCCACTTCCAGACAAGAGTGAAGGCAAAAAAAAACAAACTTACGGTCTGATCAGGAGGATTGCAGCCAACGTCCTCTGGATCTGTGCAGATGGGAAGAAAACAAGAAAGCATAATTCAGTCTGAATAATCTTTGAATAACCACATTCCATGAAGCAGTGACTACATGATGGGAACTGCTTAGTGGATTTCATTGTGACCACAAGATCTCTGGAGTGAGAGCAGCTCATAAAGGCAAACAAAGAGGCCTAGACTGGGTCTTCACATTTATTACCTCTCGGTGTCAGTACGTTTGGAAAGCTCCTTTATACAAGGGAAACAATTTCAATATTAGAAATACATTTCAGAGCTGGCATTTAAGCAGATCCTTATTATATTTCACCTTTGGACATCTCAGCCTGTAGTGCCCCCCCACATCAACATCAGTGGGCATTTCAGGAATATAAGTAAATATGGGACTCACATTCAACAAGGAAAAAGAAGCTGATTATTCCGCATGATGCAATGATGATTCCTGGTACAATAAAGGATAGACCCCAGGCAGTGGAGACGAATGCCCCTGCAATAAGAGAGCCTAATATATTCCCCACAGCGGTGTGAGAGTTCCAGATTCCCATGATAAATCCTCTCCTGCAAGGAGACAAGATATTGAGGAGCGTTATAGTAGACTGATGTCCTGACATAAACTAATCTGGTTACATTTTACAGCCTATCTTCTTGTCCTCTCGAGAATATATTTACTTCCAATTCAATAGTTCTCAGATTACTGTATAAATAATTAGATAGATGTTACTTACTTTCCTTTACCAAACCAATTTCCCATGCAGGCAACAACTGATGGCCACCCTGTCGTCTGAGCCAATCCATTTAATATCTGTTGAATGTCAACATGCAAAAGTCACTGACAACAGTGTATAAACTTGACTGTACAGAGATTACAGCACAGAAGAATAAAATATTAGGGGGAACAACATTGGGATGGAACATGTTAGGGAAATGTAATACTAGATAGTGAAACCAGACAGATAACGGAGCAATATCTCAAGAGCACAGTTATATATTATACCATTCTTTATAGCTTGTGTCTATATCATGTAAACAATGACACAATCTGACACTGGTCTGGAGAGTTACCTGAAAGAGAATATAGTACCAGAGGGCATGAATATTCCAGTAATAGCCCAGTCCCAGGAAGGCTGTGAACACCCCACATATGACCATACCACCGGATAAGTAATAGCGCAATGGGAGGCGCTCACCAAAAATACCACTAAAAAAAAGAAAAAAGAACATGATATAAAACTTCTCTCCAACAATATATCTCCTAAACAATACCATCATAATCAGTGTCAACTAGGAAAAACAAATACCACTGATACATAAAAATACTGAAGAATTCTGGTACATAGGGAGAATATTATAGTAGTTATATTCATCTACAAAGGGGCAGTATTAGCTATATCATATATAAGGGTGGTATGATAGTAGCTATATCATACATAATGTCGGTATTATAGTAGTTATATTCTTGCACATTGGAAGCGGTATTATAGTAATTATATTCTTGTACATAGGGGGCAGTATTATCATCATATAATAGTTATATCTGTGTGCATGGGGAGCTGTTGTAGTTATATTTGCGTACATAGGAGGCAGCATTATTGTTATTTTGTTCTTTACAAAGTGGGTTGTATTATAGCTCTATTCTAGAACAAAGTAGCAGCATTATAGTAGTAATGTCTTGTACATAGGAAGCAGTATTATAGTAATTATACGTGTGCACATGGGGGGCAATATTATAGCAGTTATATTGTTGTAGATGTGGCACTATTACAGTAGTTCTATTCTTTTACATAGGGGGCAGTATTATAGTAGTTCTATTCTTGCACATAGAGGGAGTATTACAGTATTCATATTCTCCATGATGACCGTTTTTGGTCACCCAATTCTCAGAACATGTTTTTGCTACGGCTCAGATTTCCTGCTTTCAAAGGTCAATAGTTGTAGCCAAACATGGATTTACATTTACATGGAATTACATATTTACTGAATTTCCCCATTGTGGGACTATTAAAGGACTATTATTATTACATTGTTTATTTAGCTCTCGATGAGATCTCAAAGAAAAAAAAAAATTTAAAAAAAAAAAGAATTATATTTGATGGATCTTGGGACTAAACACTATAATTTACAGAGAGATTAACCTAGCTATTAAACAATTCCCAGAAGTGTGACGGAGGAGCTAAATTATACTGTTTTATACAGAAAATAACACCCTGCAGGACTCACAAGTACAATAAATGTATTGTAATGGAAAGATACGTAAATATTTCAGTCTATTTTCCATCAGTCAAGGTGTGCCCCTAAACAGGAGAAAGTAACCCCATTATTCACTTTCTGAGTGCTAAGCAGCCAGGTTGATATAAAAATAAAGTGCATTGTAAGGTGTGAGAATACTTACAAGGAACAGTGAGCTTGGTCCAGCACTGAAATAAGGTAGCCATATCATCTGTTGTGCCAAAATGGCAGTGCCAATCTCTGGGCTTGACTTAACAGACAATGCCAACACTGCTTTATGTTCCTTAGACACTTAACACTGTCAACTCTAATCTCTTTTACATTTAGTTACAGAGTTGTTGCAGTTTCCTTGCATTGGTCATATTTGGATGCGGATTACATTGGTGACATAAAGATAGCAGTTTCATCTCTACAAGGCACTAATGTATTATATCTTGTGTGTACAGAAGCCATCATCTTCATGTAAACTGACCTTAGACACTCACCTAATAAACATGCCAATAGCATAAGCCACCAGGAAGGAGGTATCCAGAGAACCCAAAAGTTCTTTGTAATTGGAACCATCTGAAGAAAAAGCAATACCAGTTAATACACAGTAAGCTTACTCTGTCAGTCTCATCCTGTAACACAATCACTTGTTTAAGTTTGCTTGAAAGCTTCAAGTGTTCCTAGAATACTCCATGAAGTTGGACATAGAGCTCTGCTCTTCCATGGCTTCCTAGATCATAAATGCAATGCCCTGGCTACAGTAAAGACTGACAAACAGGATCCACTGGAGGAAAGAAGAAGGGATTGATGCAATATCAGGTTATGGCAGCCATTAGTAGTAGTGTCATCCTTTGAGGAAAACCCAGGGGATAACTCTTTTCTATTGTATTGTATTATATTCCGTTATATGAGCCACATGTTATAATGCATCACAACATAAGAAATCTATTATTAGCAAGTGGAAAAGCTGACAAATGCATGGTCAAAAGATTTTCCACAAGGAAGCAGCGGATCATATGCTTTAAATACAGATCTGAATTCTGTTTGTTTCCAGGGAAAATGGTATTTAAAGAATGGGGTAGATTCCTATAAATAGCCGTCAACAGAAGAGCAGAACTTAGTGAAACAAATGTTCCTCTCATCTTCAGATCAATATTTCCTCAAAGCTACATGTGAGTCGAATGACCTGCATCACATTTAGACAGCATTTCCCCTAAGGTAGACAATATGACTCAATGACAGCCTTGCTTAGTTATCCAGGCATATATAGAAGCTGGGGTGAATGCATTACTGTGTAACAGGGCAGGTATACCATGCAAGAACTTTAGGTGGTAGTTGTGACCCAGCTTTCCTAGAAACAGGTATGAATAAGAAGTCATGGACATACATTAACTAGGGAAATTTTAGGGTTTTGGGAGGAAATGCTAACTCTCACACCAATAGGGCCACCAGATTGGGGTGTTGGAGGAGTATCTGATGCAGACAAATGCTGATTTAGGGCATATTCATATGAAGAGTCCAGGGCATGGCTGACTGGTACCAGCAACCCTTTAGGGGCAGGCGCCTGATATCTGATAAATGTGTTTAACCTCAGTGACTCATTAGTGGTTTTTAATGACAAAGAATGATCCAAGAAAAACACAAAGTAAAATTTATCACCGGTAATGCTGTGCATACGACAACCATTCCATAACCCTGTACACAAAGTAAATCCTTAACCTCCAATTAGCCACAATTAGTCTCATTAAAACAACTAAAACAAACAGAGCTGTTAGTGCAACGCCCCAGTCGCAGGAGAGTCAACAAGATTCCCAAACTCAATATCCCAGTTTGCTGACAGTGAATAGAATTTTTACTTTATTTATTCACATTTCACAGCTGAAGGTTTGTTGCTATTGCGTCTGAACTCAACAAACCTCTGTGAGCGAATACCAAACTGGACAGGAGTGAGATCTATGTAGTTGATACATGTAGCTCACAAAGCATTGTAGACTGGCCCTCAAAAATGTAGAGAAGATTCGCCACTATAGACCATCTAAGTGTTTCTAAAATTATTGATAGTCGTTCTGCTGTTCATCTAACCTACATCCCCACGGCTGTATATGTAGAATGTCTACAGGTCACTTGAGGACATTCTCGCGCTTCAGGCAGCCAATGAGAGACTGAGACATTTATTCTACGTTTTGATTGACTGAGCCGATAGCAATTACCAAGACGATATACACTTAACATGGCAACGATTTGGTACATGATTTGTTATCCAGAAGTGTCAGGATTTTATTGCAGCATTTTACTCACCGAATGGTGCCCAGCTACACCATGTGGTGTCATTTTCGGAAATATTTGCTGGTGGATTGGGAATCTCTGAACAGTTTCTGTGCAGTTGACTCTGAAATAACAACAAATGTTGTATGGTTAAGTTTTACTTTTGGGAAAGCTGAGCAATAACAGCAGGTGTTAACACCAGAATAGCAAATCTGCCGAGATATGTCAGATACATCCCCTGCTTCTGTACTATAGAATAAGATGGAGAATTCTGATAGAATGTCTAACACGCTAGGTTCACACTTGCGCCTCGTAAAAACAGTTTGTTACAAAAAGGATTCCAAACGGTTACACAGCGGATACCCGAATCTGTCTTTTTAGACGAATAGTCAATGGGTGTCCTTCAAAAAAACGGACCGTTTGTGTCAGTTTGTGTCCGTTTTTGACCAATCCGTTTTTTTTTTTTCCCTTCTTCATGCACAGCATGCACAGAGGGAAAAACGGACACAAACAGATGACTATTCGCCTTCCATAGACCTCAAAGTTAAAAAAAAAAAAAAAGAAAAATGTTTTGAGGCGGTCCGTCGTGTATCCTTATTTTTTGGACGGAGACAAAGTGTTGCAAGTCCGACTTTGGTCTAGGTCCAAAAGAACGGATACATGACGGAAATTCTCAAAACGCACACCTGCAAATTGTTTTAAAAACAGTTTCCAATCAGTTTTTGTGAACTTAAGATGGATCACAGAAACTGATTACATGCGGAGAGCACAACGCAAGTGTGAACGCCCCCTGACACAGAACGCCGGAAAGGAGAAAATGTTCAGACGGGATTAAATAACTTCTCAGTGCCAGGGAAGTGTCAACACTATACAGGAGGGAATGGCAGCGGCAGATAATGTTATTTGCTTTCTATGGTAGGGTTCCAGTCTTGTCATCTCAATGTATGGAGCTTTTACCATTATGTAGATAGGGGCTGACAAGCATCAGTGACTAAATAATCCATGTGAAAAGATGGATATGGTTTACTTACAGCTCAAAACAATATAAAAAGTAGTGTCAGTTAAGGGGAAATACCTGCCAGACGGGAAACTTTGCCCTCATCCCCCAGAATAAAAAGCATAAAACTATTAAAGAATATATCACTCCATACACAGAACGTACGAGATCACTCACCTTCACAACACTGATCGGCTTCCTGGAGAGGTGATAACTTGTATAAAACACAAATGTCAGGACAATAACTAATCCGCGATACCTGGAATAAAAACAGACAATGAATGTATGTAGAGATCCCCTTCATCGTGTCAGTATGTCATCATGTTGTCTCCCCAAGTTCCTGTCGTTTTCCTCTAACCCTGAGTGTTAGTGTGTCATTTTCCTCTCACTACTGGTTGTCTTGTCCCCCCAGTATCTGTGTACCATTGTTTTGTGCCCTTTTAAATCTGACAATAAATGACAACATATTTTTGGTGAAGTTGAGAGATTGTTTCCGATGTTCAGCACAGGGACAGATCTGTCACGTGACTGAGGCTGAGGAAATCTGTTCCAGCTACAGCATCACCCACAAAAACCACAAGCAGAAAGGAGTCAATTTAAAGTGATACTGCACTCAAACGCCCAATGCTCATCATTCCTTAAAGTGACACACTCTGTAATCTAATGTCTCTCCATTTGTGTGCAATTCAATGCAGTTTACTGCACTCTTGTATCAGCCGTATCAGGCACGGGAGAAGCTGATTATAGTGTTCATTAATAGGAGGAGTAACAAATAGTGAAGTCTTCCTGTCCCCCCTCCATCCCATGATCACTACTTTTGTCAAATATCTCCAGTTCCATGAATAGCCTTAGAAATCTATATTCATAAGTATGGCTGATATCTGTCTCCTATGATATTGGTGCTGTACTATTAGAAGAAGCACATTTTAGATGTGCGGCTCCTTTAAATCACATTGGTGTGATTTTCGCTTAATATGGAGAAAAGTCCAGCCATGTTATCAGGCGCAGAGCAGACTGGAGCATTTTGCTGACACAGGCCAGGGATTGTGGCTTTTATTTGAGAAAGGAGAAATATATCTTCATTTCTTGCAGTTTCTAGGTGATGTAACATAAGCTGACAAGCACAGAGGACAGAGTAACACAATGCTCATTATAGAGAAATCCTCTCCTCCACTAGCAAGTCATTGCAGATGTGAGGAATGCCGGGCAAAGGCCAGCTGTCAGTAAATTTACTAACAGTCAATGAGCAGCATCAGCCACAATACTACCTGCAGTACAGAGATAAACCTTGCCGGAGCTGTATTTACTCCAAAAGCAAGTTAGGGGTCATTTATTTTATAGTCAGACATTATCCTGCAATATAGTCAGAGATTTTATTTGATGGGAAAACATATTGTCACAGTAGCAAAATTGCTCCCCATGCCCACTTTCACACAGTAGTATTTAGGCAGCACGGTGGCTCAGTGGTTAGCACTGCAGCGTTGGAGTCCTGGGTTCGAATCCTGCCGAGGACAACATCTGCAAGGAATTTGTATGTTCTCCCCGTGTTTGCGGGGGTTTCCTCCGGGTACTCCGGTTTCCTCCCACACTCCAAAGACATACTGATAGGGAATATAGATTGTGAGCCCTATATGGGACAGACAATGTCTGTAAAGTGCTGCAGAATATGATGGCGCTATATAGGTAAGCATAATAAATAAATAAAATTTGGGACTGTATTTTGCATCAGTATTTGTATGCTCAAACCCGGAGTGGAGGATAAAACAAGAGAAAATATTCCCAGCCTGCTTTAGTAGTCCAGGTAGGGAGGGGGAAGGGATAGCTTACTAGAGGGAAAAAAACCAAACAAAAAACCCCCCACACATATGATAAAAGGGGTCATTTACATGACACTCCAAGACTAGGCTGCCTCTATAGAGCTTTTGCTAGGTTGTAAACTCTCATAGGCGCATGAAAACTGTTGCAACTCTATTGATGTGCTACATGTTTAGTCTTGTATGAGAACATGTATGCCAGATCTGAAAAATAGACCAGACTGGAGTCGTCCATGAGTTGGAAAGAAGAGAACTATAGCTAGAATGTGCAAACACCAATTGTATAAAGTAGCAGATGCCATTTTGGGATAAATTTAATAAAATTGGCACCGCAATACATGTGAATGGTGTTTTCATACTGTCAGATTTTGTGCAAGATGTTTTACAGATTTCATCAATTTCAAGTAAACTGAGAAATCTGCATCTATGCATAAATACCTATGGAGAAAATGCATTTTTCCCTAGACAACTGCACTGTCTGAATAGATGGCAACAGACAGATCATCTGTTAAATCTGCCATCAATCAGCTGAAGTAAATACAAGGACCCAACAGGTTAGATTAAAACCCATCAACTACTTTGTTTCCAATGGAGATAAGCAGCATCATGTGTGACAACCGCTCATCTTCCTCCACTGAAATAACAGACATTCAGCAGAGCCGACAGCAGCTTACAGAGATTTTCTTCACAATAAATTATTACAAACCTGATTCTCATTTGGAGTAAATTTTTGTTGTCTCCACATCCAAACAGTTTACACAAAATTTTTATACCCCCCTTCTAAATTGAAAATATTTCAGAGAGAATGACATTAAATACCAAGATGACCAGATGTGGTAAAGCAGAGGTCTGACCACAGCAGCCAGTATAGACCACATGCCCCTTCCCCCAGCTGCACACACAAGACAGAGAATTTCTTACCAGCTATCTCTGGACACTGCCCGCATCAGCCTGATGGCTGGAGCCAGGGGAGATCTCATAGTCATTGTATGGATATTGTCCTTCAGATACCAGTTGGTCCTGGGGAGGGTTAGAATGGGGATACCTGATGTACTAAGCTCCTGGATGCAGGATCACATATCTCAGCTGCTTTCCTCAGTTATATACAGAAGCTCCCCCCCCCCCTCACACACTCCCAAATCCTCAACACACAATGAATGAGAATTAGTAGACAGCATGTGATCACAGCAGTCATGTGACTGTAAAGGGTAGGGCCTGGCATAGACACTATGCCCCCACCCCCAATTGACTTCATAAAGACATCAAATGATACATGAGTGTTGCAATAATGTGACAAGTCTGCTAGAAGAAGTTATATGCAGAGAGGAATTGTACAAAACGTCTGAAGCTGCGGGGCGGATTCCTCTCACGAGTGCACCGAATACAAATAAAAATGTGCAAATTATCTCATCCAGAAATTAC